>JACCHW010000024.1:0-690759 GCA_018907185.1 Platyscapa corneri | reverse complement strand
AGAGTACCGTGACTCTTTCTTGGTGCGCCACACTCTTATCGAGATTTGAATTCGTAAGCGTCGGCTCGCGTGGGTCTCAACGAAATTCCGGCACAGATTTCTCCGGGTGCCTGAATGAAAAAACGTTCACCTTAATACATACGTCACTCGCGGTTTTTGACCCCGAAATAGAGCCTCCCCTCCACTCGCTCCGCCTTGTATCGCGCGCTGATTTAAACAAGAAAAAACAAGATAAAAAGTTTGGACTTTATCGGATTACTCGATTCGCGCGAGTGTCGCTCGTCGAATCTTCTTCACGAATCGAAAATACTCGATGTAAAAGATGAATATAATGGCTGTTGCTGCGCGAAACGTTATTACCGCAGCTTTCGTTATGTATTATCGTTGCGGCTAATTAGTTTAAATAAACGAATCGCGAATTAGTGAACTTGTAGTTTCTACATCTGATTCGTTGACGCCTCGGCCGGCTGTTTTCGTTTTCGCGTATTATTGTTTTGGCCGCAAACAACACGGTATCTGGCTTTCGTTAATATTATTAAAAAGCGATCTGATTACGACACCGACATCGATCTTTTCCCATACGCGCGCAATACAAATGACAATCGAGCGCGACGAGCCGCGTCGTTATTTTACAACGCGAAGCTTTCATTTTTCCGAACGACGCCCGTTAAATTATAATCTCCAAAAACTCGAAATGAACATAATTCCGCAGAGTCTCCCAACGACTTGTGCATTGTACCTCATGAACGCGCGAGTGTGTGTGGGGCTTAGAGCAGGTTACGAAAGAATTTCGATCGGACGCGTTGGCCATGTGTCAGCGCGAACGCTAGGCAAGTCCCAGAAAAACACGAGGGACTATTTATTTGCTGGGCGCAGGGCTTTCACGCGGTATTGCGTGGACTCGCAACGAGGAATACACGAAAGATCGCTGTAAACAATGGCCACGGAGTCGCTGTTCTCCGGAGGAAACGCTTGCCACGGGAAAGTGGGTCGCAGAAAGCGGCAAGGCCACTGACACTGTCCCTTGCGCCGATCGCCGAGCCGCACCAAACCAAGAGGGAAAATATTTACATTCAAATTTATTCCCCTGTAATTATGGCTCGAATTATTACTCCGACTGGTGCTCTTGGCTCATTACCCGCGCGCCTACATTGTCGGGCTCCTCGGGAAACTGGAGGAGCGCTGTGGCTCGCGTCTGCGGCGGTAGCAGGAGGACGCTTCTCCAGGCTCATTCATCGCTGTGTATTACGAGTCAAGGATTCGAATAACACGTTCGGTAACGCGGGTAAAAAAGGCTGCGAAGGTGAGCGAAGGCGCTCGTAGTTCTTCGGGCTCGATCGCACACAGGCGCGAAGCCCCGAGCGTCGCGTCTCGCCTCCTAAGGACGAGGACTGCAACTTGGAGGGCTTTTGAGGGAGGGAGGGAGTGTGCAAAACGGCAAAGACAACTAAAGTCGCTCGCGCCCTTTAATCTCGCGCCGGTAGAAGCGTGGCGTCACGCTCACCGCGGCTCACCGATCGCTGCGAAATTCACGCGGTGTACTACTCGGTCAAAATGGCCGACGATTGCGTACAATGCAATCCTCTCTCCCCGGCTCATCGCGCTGCAACAGTTATGTCACGGACACGCTTCGTGGAACGAAACCGGAAACGCTTCCGACACCCGCGGCAGATACCCCAGCGCGTGCGTGTGTGGGACTGTAAAAACAAAGCTGCAGAATTACCAGTGCGAATGCAGGAAATTGAGCTGCCGATATCGAGCGCTTACGCCGGGCCGACTGGCATTGTTTCCCACTTTTATACCTGCAATTCCGCCAATTTCGCCAATTTCGCCAATTTTTCCAATTCGTCGCTTAAACTGCGCGCGCGCCAGGATTATTCGACTTTGAAATTGCGTTTGCGTATCTGGGAAACGGGTCGACTAATAACAAACAGCGTCCCTTTCAATGTATGGAGGATACTGGCGCTCGAGCGACAAACAACTAATGTGCAATTATACGTTGTTATTGAGTTCGGACGAAAGGGCATCGACTGACTTTTCACCTGCACGGCGCGTCGGTGACAAAGTATCGGTCCTGCGCAGTTGCTAACGTCTATTACTCTCTCGCCGTTGTTGCGCAACTTTGTTCGGTCGAAATTTGTCAAAGGAATACGAAAAGCGATAAACGAGACCTTTTTCATTAAAATACCGGCGTTGTCTCCATTGCTGCACCTAAAAGAATTTCTCACGCATTAGTACGAACTAATTCGTTATCCAAGTTGTTAGTTATGCACTTCGTAAAAGCGATTCAACTACAACTCGCTAGGGAATATTTTTTATCGCATCGTATTTTTGCAAAATTTATAATTGAAAAGATTGCTTTCGCGGCCCGTAAAGTGTATAATTTGAAAAATTAATTGCACAAATACGCTCGGATGTATTAGGTTACATGGAAAATCTGAATAAAAAGCCCACAAGAGTAAGAAGTCATTTAAAATTATTTGCGAACAATTTTATTCGTGAAAATATAAAGTGATAGATAAACTAAAAAAATTTAACCGCGATATTCGTTATCTGCATTTGTTACTTTTTTCGCGCCAAGATAATAATACGAAGAAGTGTTGGTACGTTTAAAAAAAGAGCGTCTCACTGCAATAGTATTTATATTCGAGAGTGCGTTTGAAAGGAAGAAAATGCTGCTCCAGCTATTGTAGCCTTGCAATACAATTTCTCGAATATAAATGCATTTTCTTGCGCCAATCTATTATTGCTTCTAACTAGCGTTAGTAGAAAAATATTTTACCGTTTAGAAAATAAGTAGTTCAAACGTTTTTATTATCAGATAAACACGTCGATGGAATCAATGTCTTACGAATTTTTCGACTGTGCAAGAGACAGAGGAAGAGAGAGAGAGAGAGAGAGATACGCATTTCCAATAAGTAGATGTAATTTCTAAAAATTAATCTGCAGCTTAATGATTTCGAAGCTAAGTGTTGGGTGTTTACGCCAAAATTGTGATTTTGCATGCGTGCAATTAATTTCAGTGCGTTTTTGTCGGCGGCTACTGGATAAAGCGAGTAAAAGCTATGGAAAGCGTTACTTTTTTCGTCGACCCGTCAAATAAATCCACACGACCTAACTTAATGTAATAAAAATTTGCTAGTTCTTGATACCGCTATCATCAAGGAGCAACCAATCTTTATTTTTCGGCGTTTGGAATGCTGTCCCAACGTTCGTAATCGGCAATCGAACACAACAACAACAACAACAACAACAACAACAACAACAACAACAACAAGCGGCAGGCCCCCGAGGAAAAAGGACGACTCTCCTCGCTTTCGAGGGAAACCCAAGCCGATTCGAATGATCCGCAGCCTCCGGCGAAACTCTCGCTCGCTCGCCGCATCCCTTTCTCTTTCTCCCGTGTCCGAGGGAAAAGTCGCGGGACCTTTCACGTTTCTCGTACGCGCAACTATACGTGATTGTCGCCTCTCATTGTCAATGTCGCATTCCATCAGGGACGCCGGGGGGCAACGAACCGCTTACCATCGAGCCCACGACGCTCCCGAGTAAGATGAGTGCGGCGACTGCGTTTTTTGTCCAAGTGACCGACGCGTTCGCTGCTCTTAATTTTCGTAACGCCGTTATATTATCGATTGTAAGCCCACTAATGGGTTTGTTGACCGCGAGGAGCTCGATAAGTGTGAAGATTATAAAAGCTCGCGCAAAAAATTGCCGTTTTGCATTATTTATTGTGACTGACTGCGATAAAGGATGGCGGATGGGAAGCCGCCGCCATTATTTCAACCGAACTTCGGTGTCCGATGAGTTCGAATGGCTGCTTTCGCGCCCTGAAAATCGGCATCAACTGCGCAAATTGAAAAGCTTAAAATTAATTAACGAACCCGATGCATCCGAGGGGCATACCAGTGGCCCCAAGTGCAGGAATACGGATAAATTAATCGTCGTTAATCGCGCAAAGTTAATTTCCGTTGCGGATGCGCAACTCAGATTTTGAAGAACGTTGCTCGGGCTTTTAATTAGTTGGGACAACAACACAGTTGTTCCGAAACTCTTGTTAACTCGAGAGTAATCGTAATTATACGTATGGACAGCTTTGAAGCCGCTGAAAATTACTCGCTTGATTTTCAGTTTGAGAAGAATTCGATCGGGTAAGGGTCGACGATGAAAGCAAAATCGCTTTCGTTGGAACACGAAAGTAAAGTGCATAGGATTAATGCGGATAAAGCGAGTTGCTGTCGAAAAGGAATTAATTAAATTAAGTCTGCCGTCGAATGACCGCCATCTGGAAGCGAAATTACGAATGCAAAGTTTTTTACAAGTTTAATAATAAATTACAATACGAATTCTTGGTAAGCGTCGGCGCACGATATTAGGAACGTGTCCACTTAACTCGGTCTAATTCACAATAAAAACCGTATTAAGTAATTTGCTTTCGATTAAGTAACTCGACTCGTTTAAGAATAAGATATAACAAACAAGGAAATCGGGCGCAGCGGAGATTCGGAAGCCGGAAAGCTTTCTAAAGTTTGCTAATAATATTTAAATTACGTAGCCGTTTCTGAAAATTCCGCGAAAGAAACGACAGCGGAAAAACACGTCGGGGCTCCTGGCCGACGTTGACAGTCGTCTGACGTGCCATAAAAACGTCATAAAATAAAGGATAAGCGAGCTGCCGGCACTGGAAATAGTTAACGAGAATACACTTTGTACCAACTGCGTTTAGAAAGTCACGTTGCTGTCGTACACGTTTATACAATTGCAAGCTATGAATGATAAATGGATCAAAGTTCTTCCTGATATATCGCCGCCGTCGCCTCGCATTACGTAACGTCGCAACCCGTGCTGTCTGTCACGATCCCATTCGCTCGATCATTAAAAGGACGGATTGTCCCTGCGGTGTGTCTTCGGGGAGTTGGCGAGAGCCATCCGGCGAAAATTTATGAGCGAGTGAACGCAGCCGCGCGCTCCTCGATATTGGTTGCGGGTGGGAACGATAACCTTTGTCAGCTCGCTAGGCTCGTTTCATTAAAATTGACGACGATGCTCGGACGACGATGTTCGGGCAACGTTCGAAAAATGCTCGTTAAACGAAATTTGACAGCCGCTTAAGCCCGGCTCGCACCTTCGCACCTTCGTAATTGCAGCTACTAATTTTACTCGTCTCCTCGTTCCGTTATTTCAGAGCTAACCTTAAATTAATATTCGGCGCGGTCAATCGGAACTTGTAAGTTACCGAGAAGAAATGGCGTTCGCGCGAAAGCAACGTCGCGACCGCCACGCGAGTTCACGTTAAGGTTGAAACTTTATTCGCTCTAACGCCGAATAGAATATTCGAAGCGGCGCATCTAATGAAATTCAACCGCGGCGAATGCAGAAATAAAATCCATTCATTACTGAATTTAGGGTTAATTTAATAAATAAGCGCATTAAGCTTCGTTAGATTCGATAAGCAGACCTAAGTATAGCTGGGATTGCTTAAATAACGGAAAGCTGCGAGTGTATCGTGCTCATTATATATCGATATCTCTGCCAGTCTAGCGCTAATTAGTTTAAACAGCGATATTCAAAAATTAGATATTAAGCCTGATAGTAATAATAATAATAATCTAACTGGATAACGGAGATAATATATATTAAAGCTCGAGCATTGGGTTTCATTGAAAAATAACCCGAGTATTCATTAGTAGGAGCAGTGTAATGCAATAAAACTTGGAAGTCATCTTTTGTATTTTTACAATCTCCGTGGGATCGATCCGCGCGTGATTCTAAAAACAGAAATGCCGGTATAATGAAATAGGATGTGCGGGAAAATGAATTAGTTATAATGGGATTGGTTAATTGCATTATAGATCTGGGGACTCGCGGAAGACATTCCAGTTTTACATTTACACTCGCGGCAAACTTTTAATTGGTAATTTCTAAGCGTCTTGGCTGAAATCTTGAATCGCGCGCTCCGCGAGCCAAACTGTAGCAAATGAAATGTCACTCCGGGAGCCGAGCACGCGACCAATATCGTGCCCGAGGAGTGCGTATCGTTTCTCCCTTCGTAAATCCTGGGCTTGTCAATAAGCTTGCGCGTAACCACCGGCACTGCGTCTGCTTCCAGCGGATCTGCTTTACGCCGACGTTTTAGACGGTTTACGATGTCGTTACGAGCCCCGGCTCCGCGCCTCGTAAAACTCCCTGCGGCTTCGATTATCCGAGGATGGTTGCCTCCCCGTGAACTTCTATTATTTCGCGGCTGATAAGTGAACTCGCGCTCGCCGGCTTTTCCCCGATTAGAACAATTTCGGCCCTTCCACCTGGAATACTGGATCTTGTTCTCGATCAAACGCTTTAGGCGCGAGCAGCGTGGGTCGTTGAAAAACTCGAGCGATTACATTTCAGATACGTGCGTTTTTGTTCGAGATGTTGCGCAAAACGAATTTTGCCGCGAACGCGTTGCAAGAGCTCGGCGATGTTTACTATATTTACTATATTTGCAATTGGAACCGCTAATTAATTAATCTTGGAAATAACAGAGCCAAAGGTAGCTATTAAGGTTGTGTGCGTTTGTATTATTCGCAAATTATTTTGCAGTGATTTGCTTTGCCACGAATGCCGTAACATTAGCTGCGCTCGATCGGGGGCGAGTTTTTTCTTTTTTCTTTTTTAGCGATTAACGAGCGCACAATTGTGCCGCAAAAAAGAATCGAGTTACCGGAGTTACAAGTTTAATTGCAGCCTTTTTTAAAATTCAGCACCACGTGACGTCGGGAACAATTCAGTGTCCTGCGCACGTCGGAGTTTCGCAACTCGTGATGATAATGACTCAACGATCTCCCAGTCTCGTGCGAAGTCCACGTGAAACTAGAAATATGTAATATTACACGTGAACGTAGACGCAACAGCTCTCTTCGCTTTTGTGCCAAAGCGCAGATCTTTCATTATAATTTTACATTTTTTTCTCTGATACATTTGTAATAAGCGGCCGTTTCAATGAGTGGCCTTTATCTCATTGTGCCGCCGTGATGAATGAAAGCTCATTATTTTTTTTTTTTTTTTTTTTTTTTTTTTTTTTCATAAAGCGTTTTTGAAAGGAGCTGCGATTTTACGCTTTAAAGGCTTTTTTTTAGAACGTGGAATGAAGCTACAAAGTGTCCGATGGCTGTCAGCGTTTCTAGAAATAAAACTACGCGTGTACCGGTTGAAACGACGAAACGCAAAAATAGCCACCGGACTCGATACAATTATTGCAGCGATCGTTTTTTTAAAGAGCCAAGTTTAAAGGAGAGCGACCCTCGAAATTCAGTTTGGGAATTACAACAAAATGCTGCAAAAGCTTGAATTCTTTAAAAGAGCCATTTAGCTTCCTAAACGCTTCTTAATTCTCAGCGAAGATCGATTTATGTATTTGAAGCGATAGGCCAAAATCCAGATTTTCGTATCCTCGTCCGAATAATAATAATAATAATAATATTAAGAGCAATTTATTGCAAAGGCGCAAAATTTTCACTAAACGTGAAAAAAGTTAATGACATAAATAAGAGTCTTTAGCGACGCGCACTCGTTTTCATGTTGCAGTCATTTTATTTATACCAAACATATTATGTATTGTTGAAGCTTATCGGCATCGAGCAAAAAGAGACGGAGCTGAGTTCGTTTTCACGGCTCTAATTAATATCTAGATTAGTATGACAAAATTTTGATCTATGCCTCGGAATTATATCCGCTCGAATTATCTTTTTGTTACAGAACTTTGGCGGTTGGGTCTTATCCTAAGTCGCCGCGCGAAATATTACGCTCCCGAATAAGAGAAAATTATTCGCAAGTTGATAAAGAGCGAGCTAATTGTTATCGATCGTAAACTCTGACTTAATAGACTGTTTACGAGCTTTACGATACGCGGCGGCAATAAATTCGTAAATCCTCGCTGTAATTAGTCTTATTAGCGGATTATGAAGCTATCGAAGCTATCGAAACTGTCGAAGCTATTGAAGCTGTCTTTAATCGGGCTCTTAGCCACAACGCGCATCATATTGATTCGATTTAAGATCGTAAATAATTTTGCACTCGCACGCAGCAATTGCGATTTAAAAACGCTCGTTGCGTATTTCTGCCCGACAAGTATTACCAAGTCGATGCAAATGACTCGGAGCAAATCGTTAATTTATTTTCTCGTAAAATAACCGATATAATGTCAACAAAGAATTTAACTTTAGAATCGCGGTATACGCGTTTCTAGGAATTTTTCCTGCACTCGTAATATAAGGTATGAAAATTGATTTATTCGCGATCCAAGCCAGAAATTCTCAGTACGAACAATCGAGCGAGAATTAATTAAGAATTCTTGATTATTGTTAATTTCCTTAACAATAATTTTTCAATGAATCATTGGTTGCGTTAAATAAACGCATTATTCGTATGAAATTAGATTTGATGTAACGGTGTGATTAATGCGAAATAGATCTTGAAAATCATTAATACCGGATCAAAAATAATTATTCGAACTAATATTTAAATTACGACGCCAAGTTGCTTTTAATATACCGTTTATAGGATAAAAAATTGATAAAAACATTGTGTTTTTTGCCGAGTCGAGTAATACTAGAAACGATTCTCTTTTTGCGAACAAATTTTCCAAACGAAGAGTCGCGGCAAACGTTGTCACGTTCAAATAATAAAAACGAAAGAAATCCATTTCCGAATCCTGTGTAGCGTCTATTTTGTATTCGGCATCGACGTCAATCAATGCTTATTAGATTAAAATACCTTATTCGAGATACTCGTTATGACTTTGAATGAAATAATTTTTCTTATTCATTGCAATAATAACTTATTTCTTATCAATGCACGTGATACATATTTCATATTTTTAATCGAAGGTCGATTTCGAGAACTTTTTTGAATTCTCATTGTAATCTCGCTGAAATATAATTGAAAGTTCAGCTGCGCTTTGTGTCGGAATAATAGCTTGTCCGTTGTTATTGAAATAATTGTGGACTAAGCTCAACAAAACTTAATCGCAACTGCACACTCGAGTTATCGTTTTAATTCCTATACAGTCGATCGAATTAATTAGACCAAAGTTTGAGAAAAAACGCTTGGAAGTAGTTGGCAGCGAACGAAACTACTCTCGAGCTCATTGCTAGGCTTACAGTTTTAAGTGTGTCATTCAATTGACTGCAGATCGATATATGCGCTGATAAAACATTTTTTGCTTCTATTTTAAAATCAGGCGAAGAAGGACGTGAGATTATTGTATATTAAGTCCCTAAGCATACGAGCAGTTAATAAATTTTTTAATCGAATTTGTAACTTTCGTGCCGTTTTTCGGGAGCCGAGGTTCGACCGATCGCATCGATCATTGCTCCTCGCTGACGCGAACAAGTGTTAGGGTCGCAACGGACACCAAAGCCAAACTCGCCGCAATTAAGGCCGGAGAAGGGAAAAGTACCAAAAGCTTAGTGTCATTCGTAAAGTCGGCAGGAGCCGACGAGGAAACGACGTAACAGTCCCGCGAGTAATTTTCGTAGCTGCGGCGCGAGATCGAGAGTCGCTCGCGGATTCACGAACTTTCCTCGATGATTAATCGCGGTCATGCGGCGTTGTGACACCTCGGGATTTTGGGAAATGCGTAAAAATGGGGGGAGAGGCGGTGGCGCGGCGCGCGAGTCGCAGTTTTCGCGACTAAGCTAAACTACAACCTTCGCACGAGCGAAACGATCCTCCACGCAGCGGCAGCTATTTGCGTCATTTAAAAACTCGTCGAGTCTCGGCGCTTTGTGCTTTTTGTTTCCTCGTCTCTCGTGGCGCGGATGCATCGGCGACGGGAGGAAAGTCGCGTGTCTCTTTGTTGGTCGGGCGAGACGCCCAACCACGACTACGACGACTGCGACGACGACGACGACGACGACGACGACGACGACACGCGATTCGCGAGAAGGAGAGCGCACGACTCGGCGCTATTTTCTGCCCGTCTCCGCTGTCACGTACGCACACACTTTTCAGCGCCAATGAACTTAGCCCGTGCGGAAAAATCCTAAATAATAATCGCTTAAGTCGGACTTGCAGGAACTCGCTAAATGCGGTGCGTGCCCTGCCTTAACCAGAATTCGCGCACGGGCTTGAGCAAATTTTATTTTAAAAAGCAAGCGGACGCGTCGCGGAAGTTCACTCGACTTAAAAGCCGATTTCGATTAAATCCGATTGTTGCTTCCTCGTTGCTCTTCGCTTTTTCCAATATCCGGGCAGTTGGACTCGTTGCGGATCGCAAAAACACGCGCGTCTGCTTCTTCTTCGTTCGTTGTTTCGCGCAACGTTTATCGGGCAATTAGAGGTAATTACCGGAGCGATCGTTCTTATGGCTACTTTAGGTCGATGTGCCTGGCGACACAATGAAGCGGCTGGAAATTGGGGGACGAGTGTAAATCAAATTCCTCGGAACGTTGCTAATTTACGGGGCCGCAGCAGGACGTGTTCCTGCGCACGTGCGGCATTTAGTGCGGACGAGTTTAGCTGGAAGCGCGGCATTAATTTCATGACTTGTCGAGTTCTATTTTAATTATTAAATGATAACGAGTTGAGTCAATACGAATGCGTTCTATTTTGAGAGCGTATTCCGACTCTTTTCACTCGCGCAACGCACTTTACTCATTTAAATAAGCTTCGATGCGATTTTTCTGCTCGGAATTGCTCGCAAATTCCGCTAATAACGCGAAGTTATTGAATGTAACGTGTAAAAAGGTCGCCGGGGCCAATGTGGAGGGGAAAAGGAAAGGCTTTCCGGGACAACGAAAGAGTTCTTAAAGTCCGCTTTGCTATGGATCGCCGGCGTCATTGTTGTATCTCGACGAGCACTGAGCGTTCGTTGCGGGTCATTGTCGGGCTTGTCAAGACCGTAAGGCTTAAAAAAAGATCTTTAATTAGCGTCGCAGCTTATTGCGGCGGCGGCGGCGGCGGGGGTGAAGGCTTGTATTGATTCCTTTTGAATATCGGTTAAAAACTTGCATTTGCGGGGCTTGCATAATGCAGTGCTCCGGCGTTGACCGGCTTCTTTAGATTGGAATCGTTATAAACTATTTTGACGAAATTCTTGCGAAAATTATGCTCGCGATTAATGTCGAGGCACAAGGGCCGTCGATAATTCATTACGAGTTCTAATTAATCGTCTCGAGTCTGCAGATAATTACTTCGCATAATAGATTTAAAGTATGTGTTCAGCTCTGTTGGCTGGATTACAAACGATCGATTTAAATTTGAGCTTTAGAACCGGTAATTGCAACGTAGTATTCTTAAAACGTTAATTATCATCCAGAATTAATCTTCGTCGCACTGTACGCGAGGTATTTATTGCTCCTGACTTCGTTGAAAATACTTGAATCTAATTTTATGATCAGCACTACGAGTGATTACTTTGTAACGAGTAGTCATGAATATTGCCTCCCGAGATACACGAATAAACATTGACTATAATCGATTTTAGGACACTACTCGAGCACCAATGACGCCGTGAAGTTTTGCAACGAGAAATCAGTAGAGGAAACATGTTTAAAGAACACGTGTAAAAATATTGTTTTAAGAAAATGTAGCGCTTGATTCCAAGAGCAGAGCCTCACAATACATTCGTAACGTACGTTTTAACATTGGTTTTTCAATACAATATTACGTGTTATCAGTCGATTCAAAAGTTTTTTTATAATCTTTTATTTAAGGTTAGAGAAAATAAGCGACTCGTGCAGCTCGAATCTCAAGCTAATACAAAGTTATTTTTAGTTCTAATCGTTGTATCACAATAGACTCTCCTAGCGCTGAAAAACGAAACTTTAGATTGAATTTGATTTGAATCATAATTATATCCTCTATTATGCTATTTAATAATTTTCATAGCCATCCGCCTTGTTTGCGTTTCATTTTGCGTCGATTATCTTCTTGGATTATATGCTTACCGAAGACGAGTCTTGCTAGTCATTGGAATGATCTTTATCTGTAACATAAATAATTTCGCCGGGCGTTAACGAACGCGGTATTTTTAGCCTCCGTGTGCGTTATTTCGATTTCGATAGCTTCGAATAATATTTTAATAATTTCGGCACTTTGCATAATTACAAGCTGCGCTTTTACGTATTCGCGGATGCGTATTATTCGAGAGCCAAGAGCGCAAGAGCGATTGCTATAAAACGGGCGACGACGTCCCTTGCTAATATAATGTTTAAGCTCGTCGTTCGTTGAACCAAACAACATCAAGACTGACGTTGATTGTGCTTTATCTCCGAAGACTTCAAAAAGGTGTTTACGTCGATCGAGCCTGTGATCGTTTGCCGTCTAAAGCTTAATAAATTGCTGTGCGCCGGGGACGGGTGCTTGCTCTTTGAGAAATTTGACAGCCTGGCTTTTATGAACCCTTAATTTGTCCGTAAATCCCTCGCTGAAGGCGCACACTAGCAGCGAGCAATCGTTAGATAAAAATCAGATTCGTGCTCCGGTCTAATAAAATACAGTGCGAGGCCTGATGATCCATCACTCTATATGCGCTCGTTCGCCTGTGCAAATGCAAGACTCAAGAGCGAGTAAATTTTAGTCACTTTTCCGTCCCGTGTGTTTAATATCGATAAGATGGTGGTGCATTCGAGGAACGAGTCGCATTAGCGATGCTTTTAAAAGGATCTCGTCCGATTTTCGATCGATCGCTTTAAAACTGATGGTAGATATCGTACGACTTGGCTGACGGTGGATTTCATTCCATCGAGACATTCGCGGAATCATGCGTTTTCTTTCGATTCGCATCTTCAGCCTCGTGGAGTAGAGCAGTAACTTTTTGTTCAATTTCTTTTGTAACTCGACAAATGTGCGCTAATTTATCGCACGAGCGAAATCGTGCAAATTGCATTACAGCCCTCGTCCGCTGGTTATTCCCCAGCAGTTGCAATAGTTTGTCGGCGCGAAATTTATCGATTGTAAAATTAATTTAAACGCGAAAAGTTCATTTCACAGGAAACGCGTGCAAATAAATTTAATCAGCGTGAAATCAAGCACAAATACGCGGATATAAAATTGAACAGATTTATGGATTTGCATAGTTATAATTAAACTGAAACGATGCGTGGCTTATACGCATAACGCGAGTAAGCGCAGACAATTAAAGGCGAGGATGTATAAATCCGTGTGACGCCATATCGGAGTTTGCAAGAATCGCAAAATCATAGGATCGTAAAAAAGGAGCGCGCGTCGAATGCTCTTTGCGGTACCGGAGTCGTTAATTCCGATTCAACGCGCCAAAGTATAGGTTTGATTAAGTGTGCGTCATTCGGATAATATACAAATGTCGAAACGCAGATACGCAGGCCTTAATCAAGTTCAAGATCAATAACTAATTCTTCAGCATTTAAGCGAGTGGAGAAGAAAGCGCTTGGGCCGAGGCAATCAAGGCTTCGCGGTACTGCGGTACTGGCTGTTGGAAAAAATGACTGCGCGTGCGCACGCGCCTATGCAGTAAGCAGTTGGAGCTACTTGGAAGATCGCAAGCGATACAAATTACTACATTCCTGCTAATTATCGCAAGAAAGATTGACGCGAAGAAGTTGATTAAGCAATGCCGAGGCCGGCGATTAAGCAATTTATTACTACTCGGGGAGAATCGCTGATTCCAATAACAACACAAACGAGCAGGTTAGTTATGGGATGGGATCGACAGGGCGATCCTCGGTATCAGTCCGTAATTTCTGTCCTCGGCTCGCGAGGGAAAAAAGGCTCTTCTCCTCCGCTCGAAGACGTCGCGTGTGTCGCGCGTGCGCGTGCGCGGTGCGGCGCAGTCGACGGCCGGCTAGGACAGGTCAGTGACAAAGCAAGGTCAACCGAAGATTGCTCTCGAATCCCTTCCCCCCCCCCGGCGATCCTCTCGCACCATCTGCCCGACTCCCGCTCCCGGGGATTGACTCTCTGACCGAGTCTGCCGCTTTCGGTTTTCGAAACGCGTACGCGCGCGCGCGCGCGCATATGTATCGGCCTCTGACGAGCCTCGCCGATCTACAGTGTACAACTCTCGCTCTCGGCGGACTCGAGCACAGGTCAGTGACAATTCAAGGTCAGCCTCTTGAACCTGCGAGGCGCGCGCGTAGATTGGAGGCCGCCGCACCGAAAGCAGATTATGATTTTCTCCATCTCTCTCTCTCTCTCTCTCTCTCTTGTTCTCGCCGCCGCTGTTGTGGCTGGCCTCGTTTTTGCAACCTTTTTTCCGTCCCTTTGTCGTGCGCTCCTCCTTTTTCCTTGTTTTCTTCATCGGGGCTCGAGAGGTAGGGCGAGAGTTAATTACGAGCCAATTTGTGTTCGGGATGAGCTTCTTGTTCTTCTGGTGCTTCTTGTTCGCCGTGGCGCTGGGATTGGTAAGTCCGCCGGGAATGCGTTCGCTTCGTGTAGCTGCGCGAATTCGGAGATTAGGGCGTTCGTTGACGTTCGTTGATTAACTCGGCTTTTACGACTAGAGTAACGCTCGGCGACGTTACTGTTACTCCACCACCACCACCACCGCCGCCGCCGCCGCCGCCGCCACCATCCAATCAATTAGATAATGCAGCTTTGATCGCATCTTATGAATTTAAATGGATCATTAGTCGATTTTTCGGATGCGCCTTCACGGCCACGGATATTATGGAGTTGTTGCGAGGGACCTTTGCGCGTTGCAGCAAAATGCGCTCGGGTTGCAAACTAGGGATTATTAAATTCGACGCACGCGATAACGAATAATCGAACGAGAATATAAATGCCGATGCGAGTGCGATAATTCGACAACGAGACACCGAGTCGAGGAAATTGTAGGAAAGCAGCGAAAAACGCGCGCCGATTAACTTTAAAATATGACTCGCTCTTTATAAATAGTATTCTCCGGCATTAAATTTAAGTGTCGTTGCACAATCGTAAAAAGTTTTGTAAAAATTTTACGTTTTTATACTGATTTCTTACAATTGGCACGTATGCGTCGCGAGCATTTATTCAACTTTAATTCCCGTCGATGATAATGTTGCTCGGGGGAGAACAAATAATCGTCAGTTTTAATTGGGACGTTTAAAAAGTAGTTTTTTTAACCGAGCATATTTGATAAATATTAAGTCCTCGACGAATTTAATTGAATTTCTTCGGTTAATTTTTGGCGATAAACTCGTCGTTATTCCAAACGAGGTTTAAGCTTTAATTTCTGCTCTCGTAAACTTGAGAGTGCTGCAGTGAGAGAAAAAGGCCAGCCGCGAAAATTTCCCATTATCCGAGTACTTTTAATTGCTTAAGTTAGCGCGCTAAATTCAGCTTAAATTTGCACCGTGAGCGTCGAGTTGCGAAAACAACTGATTCGCCCCCACCTTTCTCGATCCAACGACAATCGCGTGCAATTAATTATCCATTATTCGGCTAATGGTAACGGAAGCGGAGCGAAGAAATTGAAAAAATTTCAATATTTCAATTGCAGCGGCTGCTCAAAGCTATTCGTCTACATGTTCTTTGTGGCAATTATTTATTCGCGACTGCCGAGTCCAATGCTGTGTCGCCTTGATAGCAGCGGCCAAACCAAACCACGCGCCATCACATCGCGGAGTAACGCGTTGAGCGCTGAAGCCTGCGTACGAGTGCTATTACGCAAGGATCTCGGCAATTTTTCTGCTATTCCGTAAGGATGGATTCGGATAAATTCGCTCGCAGTGGCTCGTCGCCCCGGAGGTGGAAAGAGCCCGATCGGGGTTGCCGAGACGTGTCCGCGTTCGCGCGAGCGTCATCGTCCGCGTTGGGTCTGACGTTTGCGAATATGAGGTCGTCGCACGTTAAGGAACGCATCGTCGGATTGTTAGCGCGCCTGTGCAGAAATAGCCACGCCGATGCTGCTGCCGCTCACCGAGGAACACGGCTCATAAATGCACGACGTCGCGAAATATCGTTTCGCTCCTCGCTCGGGGTAACGACGTGCGAGTAGCGGCTTTCGCAACGCGGCCGGCCGTTTTTCGGACTCGATCGCCCCGGCCGGAGCGGCGAGTAATAGCAGAGCTAATGTCCCGGACTTCATTGAGAAAAGCGCCAACTGTCTTTGTAGTCCCAACCGCTGATGCATTCGCCGGATTGAGTCAGGGCTCTTGTCACGATAGAGAAATGTTTATTTCTTTGTACTTGGCAAACCGCGACTATCGATGTTTTTATTTCAGCCTGGTTTGTCACCAGCGATTATAATCTGATTCGGATGACTCGGTTGTTGCGAAAGCCGCGAATGTCAATATTACCGCGAACTCCTCGAGAGCCGCTCGGCTCTCAATATTCATCTGGCGCTGGTGGCATTTTTAATTGTAAATAATTTCATAACAGAAGAAATAATGTATGCGCGCGCACGTACGCTATTGATAATCTAATGAGATATATATATAAGTACATGTATACGTGTTTACAGGTATATAAATGGGAGTTGCGGAATAATCGGTGAGCAGAGTTTAAGCCGTCGTCTGTCTTTTGCGTGAAATCGATTGCAGTCTTTGACAGATAAAACGAGGCAAAGCCCGATATAAGAGATAAAAGCCACGATTCCGCGAGAAATGTTTGATTACGAAATTCGCGAGCGAGTTAACAAACTCAATGGTACACACACGTTGCATCGTGTGACGACGACGACGACGACGACGACGGCGACGGGAGGACAAAGCCGTTTTCGATATTGTTTTGTAACGGCTTTCCGTTTTATTCGATGAGTTCGAGCACCTCGATGGGGCCGATTCTTCGTAGCTATTACTTAATTTTTCGAAGAGCCGTAGATCAAAGGTACATTAAGTATTTCGTTACGAGCCTGCATTTTCAGAGAAATTATAAAATTTAGCTCTAAAACGCACTTGAGCCGACGCCAAAGAAGAATAGAGTCGCGCTCTCGGTGAAAAAGGTTAGCTCGGTGCCGTCGAATAACCGGATTCATCCTCGAGACGTCATATAGATATACGAAAGAGATATTCGCAAAGAGAAAATCACGAGTGCATCGTCTTGAATCTACAACAGTAAAATTTTGCATTGCTGCATTACTAGGGGGGGTTATATCATAACGTAATATAATATTCTGCTTTCAAAATGGCATTTCTTGCTGGAAGATGGAGCGTTTATTTAGAAACAATTGGAATAATAATGAAACTCGAAAAGCGCGGCGATGTCTCAATTTTAATATAAATTACATTGCGAATAAATAATTGATTCAAAGTGATATGGCGATTGGCGCGGCGAACGCTGCTGCTGCTGCTGCTGCTGCTGCTATTACATTCCCTTGCTTAAGTAACAATTTTTATCGGCAACTCTTTCGCTACGTATTAACGCGGCACAATGCACACTGGCTTGTAAAAAAACGCCTCTCGATTAATATTCATTTTGCAATCTTGCAGTCTATTTAAAATAACGTGGCTTTTCTTGGCGCGTAATCAGCGCTGATTCGCGTCACTCGCTCTGCTTTGTTTCTCGCTGGCTCTTTGTCATTTTTGGCAGCGCGTAATTTCGCCCCGAGAAAAGCCCCCGTCGATTCCGCGAACGAAAGAAAGGACGGCTCAACGTGATACGCAGCTTTTCGCAAAATAAATTATAATTTGCCGTCTGTGCGCGACTGGCGTAAGAAATTTCGAGCCGCGCGAAATTACTTAAGATATACGCGTGACTAATTACTTCCGGCGTTGCACGAGACAAAGTTACATCCAGTCGATGTAGTAAATCACCGACAATGTCGTTCTGCTCCTCGGGATCGATCGCCATTTCTTTTTTTCGCGGAAAACTTCCTCGTAACGAGCCGAGGAGGTTTCCAAGGGCGCGCTTACAGGAAAAAACTGCTGCGTTTTTACCGCGATTTTTCGTGGAATGCCGCGCAGCCGTGAAGCATAACATTAACGTCTCGCGTTTTAATGATAAATCAAACGTCTTCCACATCGTGGCTCGGAGATTTTTATAATTCATTTTTTTAACCCCGGTTGGCTCTAAGGTTTTCGACTTGGCTCGTCGTGGCATAGATTATTCGGTCGGGCTTCGTCGGAAGAGCCGCTCGATTATTATTGCTCGCGGATTGCAAGAAACGATTGAAAACACGAAGCACTCGGAAAATGTAGGAGCGACAAAAGCAGTCCAGAACTTAGCGAAGATGTCTTTTCCGTAACGAGAGGTTGGACGTAAAGAGAAAAAATAGACAAATCGACAGTCACAAGCGCGCGTTTGTTAATTCGAAAGATATAGAGAGCTATTATGCGTTACGATGCTGTTTCTCGGAAGAGTGCGAATTAATCGAAAATTAAAGAGGGTTTAAACGATTCCTGCGAGTAACCGTATCTTATCTGTTAACTTTGTGTCACGTATTATTCAAACACGCATTGAAAATAAAGAATAAGTAGCGAAGTGATTTCATTACGTCGTGTGTTGTTTGTCGCGTTACTCATTAGCCATTATAAATGGTTTTATTTTGAAACGGAGTGAAGTAAATGACTAAAGTCGCGCTGGGATATCAAATCGGCGTCATCGATTTGAAAAATAAACTTCTTTTTGGCGCAAACAAGATTCGCTTGTCCGCTCGAAAGCAGAATGCATCGTTACGAGTGCGCGTTTGGAGTCGGAAAGGTCGCGCGCGCATCCGCTGAATTTCCAGGACAATGGGAAAACGTCGCGTGTCGTTCGTTCGTCGGCTCCGCTCGCGTGCTAAATATTTAGGCGCGCGCACACACGCCACGGGCTGGAGCCTTTGTGGCCCAGAGCTTTAAGCGGCCTCTATAAATAAAACTTAATAGTACCTTAAATTTCACGAGTAGCCCGCGTTACGTAACGAAATCGGAGGCCGGAGACGCTGTTTTTTAGTCGGCGATTGGCGCGCGGGCGTGCGCCGATCGGTCACGGGCAAGAGGCGACAAACGTGATTCGTTTATTCGCGTAGAGCGGATTACGTAAGCAACGCGTCCGTTGCTTCTCCCCTTTATTTATTTCTCCGAGTGCTGCTGGTGCCCCTTCTTCGCCTTCCACGCCTCCCCTTCCGGCCTTCTGTCTTGTTTCTGGCTCGGTCCGAGTGTACTTGCGGTTCCCTTCGCTAATAACGCTGGGCCCGCGCGCATGCGTGCACGTGGGAGCAATTTTTGCCCAGTCGCACACACGCGTCGGCCAGCTCATCGCTAAAGAGCAACAACGCTCTTTCTTCTCCGCAGTCGGAGGTTCGGTTGTTGCTGGCTCGATTTGACGGACCTTGGCGCGTCGACTGCTTTCCCGATATTCATCTATTTTATTGCCCCTCGCGAGGTTACGATACGTAGGATCGCGAACTCGATCGCGAGCTCTTCGATTGTATTAATTGGATATTAGCCGTTTCGAACGACTTTTCGTTCGCGCGTTCGCTCGATATTTATTAACCTGAGATTCCTGCGATTCAATTCATTTTCAGCTTTACGGCCAATAAATTTTTACCTCTTACTCGCGAATTTTTATTTCGATGCGCTTAATTTAGAGACGCGGAGCTGTTGTTGCTGTTGTTGCTGTTTGCACCGGTCAAACGTTGTTCTCATTGTTCGAGCCGTAGACAAAAAATTAACGCCTCGCTGTTTATCGGCCGCAACGCGTATGCAAATAAAGTTCCGTCGAGAGCGAATACCTGGCGTGGCGCGCGAGGCGAAATGAAAATCGCCCCCACGACTCAGACTCGCTTTAAGTGCGAAATATTCGGGGTTGCGATTTAAAAGGGCCGAATTTCACGGTTCGTTTGGGTTGTGACACGCCGCCGCCGCCGCCGCCGCCACCACGTTGCGAGACAAAAAACAAACGCAAACGCTCGGGGTTAACAAACAACCACTCTATTATTAGACATTTCCAAATGAGAACAATATACGGGGATTAGGCGCACATTTAATTCTAGTTTGCGAGGGGCTTAGCACAGCGAGCCCAGATGTACCCAAGTCTGTTGGTGAAGCGGCGAGCGGGCGACCATTGTAAGCGCAGGCAAGTGCAAGTGGCGTCGGCTGCGCCAGCGATCCGTAAAAATCGCCGATAAGTGGATTAGCTGCAACGCAGAGATAGCCATCGCAATTATAGATGCGCCGTGTGTACGCGCGCATAATGTGCAGAGGTTACGATGCCAGCGTGGCATACTTTTACAGTTGCGTGAGCGATAAGAATATCCGTAACATTAGTCGGAATAACGAAGGGGGAGGATAGTTAATGCGCGCTCGGCGTGTAATCTTGTTGTTGTTTTGAATTAAGGCGCAATTTTTGCGCAGCTCTCGTTACGTTACGAGCGCATAAATTGCATTATCTTTTTTCGCCATTGATTCACGAATGCTAAGGCAACGCAAACTTGATACGGCATAAATTTTGATACAGCTCTGGATATCTGCGCGTGCGTGCGTGCGTGCGTGCGTGCGTGTGTATTGCGGGGAGGGTGGGGAATTGGAAAGTAGCTACATTAGCCGAACAATGCAGACGCGTTGCGACAGGCTGAAATGTAAATAGAGTGTCGAAACGCTCGACGACGTACATCGAGAGTAGCACTCGCGCGGAGCATCATCTCGGTGCGGATTTCGATTTCGCGCGAGCGTTAAATTCGCCGCCAGCATCGGCCCCCGTGTATTGTCTTAGGGCGGCAGACGCGCGCGCTCGAGCAAACATCGGGGATTATTACAGTGCATTTAGCAATCGAAGGAGAGCGGCGGCAGGCAGTTGCGCGCGTACGCCGGGCTATTCACGTCGTAAAAACACATTGGCCCGATCAACGAGCTTCAAGTACGTCAAAGAGCAATTGCTGAATAATGACGACGACACGCAGACGCAGAGGCACAGCCGCGGCCCGGGCTCTAATTTTAAGCTAACAGGAAAACGGCTGTCTCAAAAACGTTAAATGCACATCCAGGCCGTGGCTGCTTTCATCAATTCACCTATTCAGCGAGCAAATCGTCGTCGTCCTCCATTCAGCCGAGGCGGCCGTAATTCGCAAGCCCGAGCCTCGAGTTCCTCCGAGGCCCCGAACCAAAATACGTCACGCGAGCGCACCGCCGAGGCACTAAACTCTCGCCTCCGCTCCGGATCGATTTCTTTCGGAAAGCACACCACACGCACCCGCACCCACACCCACACACAGAGACCCGGGGAATAATCGACGGCGATACGTGTGCGGAGGGGCCGATGCCCCTCCACTCGACCCCAGCTTTCGGCGGGCAATAGTCGCGCGCTCGCGCTCGATTTGTCCTGCATAGGGGGCATCGGGACATTACCCGGGTGACCTTGGCTCTGGGCGTCGGGGCGGCGGGGGAGCTGTTTGTGCAACACACGCGCGAGCATTGCACCTTGCTCTATCGCGTAAGCCGCCGCCGCCGCCGCCGCCGCCTCCTCCTCGTCCTCTTCTTTCACCGCCTCCTCCTCCTTCGCGGCCGGAGCACCGACTCCTGTTACCGTTATTATTTTTCGGGAAGGAGAGCCCGAGTCCTGCCGCCTCGGAGATGCGCGCCAACTTCGGGGGTCGGCAAACTTGGAGAAGGTCGTGGCCACGAGGAAGGGTTGAATAATAAAGCGGCGAAAGATGCCGTGGAATGGCCGTTAGTTTTCGCTCCGGCCGGCTGTTGTTTGCTTTCTCAGCCAAGAGCCTTTTTTCGGCTAATCCGATTAAATTGAGACGACCGGATTAACCGAGGGAGGGATTAGAGAATCATTGTCTCGCTCGGCATAATAAACGGGCGAGCCGAGTGTTATTTTATCGATGAGTGATGCAAAGTATCCATCCAGTCCTTCCGTCCCGACGCTTGCGATCCACGAGCCGCAACTGGCATCCACTTTTCCGCCAGCTTTGCTCCTAAGGTCGCTTTTTCATTATTATTCATTACCGCGGCTAAGTATGACATTAGCCGAGGCTTCCATCGAGGGCTTCGGAGAAGCGATTACTGCTCTCGGGGCCTCGTCGTGTCGTATTTGCACGTTCCAATTCATGAAAGATCGCTTGTTTGCGACAGAAACAGCATTATGAGAGGTTCGTACCGCAAACCGTGCGAGATTGTAAAAGTAATGCAAAACCAGATTAAGCCAAGTTAAATAATAAAAGTGTAAGTGGTTTATAAAGATAACGAAATATTCAATGTTATTTCGTTTGGTCGGAGCGAAATGTCATGGATCTTTTTATAAAATTGGAGACGCGAGGACGATTCAGCATTCGCGATAAATAGTTGTTTGTTTGTTTGTTTGTTTGTTTGTTTGCTTGTTTGTTTGTTTATGTTGCTAAAAAGAGCTTTCCTCCAACTATAACATTAGCCATTTCGGAATCAGCAAACGTGTGCGGACGCGATGCGTCGCTTGGAAAAAATTTTAACAAATCCAGAATCCGATTGCTAATTAGAGACTCGAATAAAATAAATAACAAAAATGAGAAGAGAAAAGAGAAGACGAGAAAGAAATTGAGATTTATGTTAAGAGATACGAGATGTGGCGAGCATTAACGACCTTTATTTTTTCATAAGGAATTATACGAAACTTTTGCAGTCAATACTTTGGCCAATGATTAATTTTTATTTTCATCCTCGGGCCGCTCCGCTATGGAAATAAAAATCCACAACGTATTCGCGTGTTATAACGACGCTATCAGCACTAGTTAAATTTAGCAATACACTGATTACTATTATTTTAAACGCCAGCGATTAGTAACGGTATCGCGCGTATATTTACTTAATTAATTTATTTAACATATTAGAATCGATGACTTGATTGTACGACAAATGCTTATCGCAATGAGCAATAATTACTCACGCAATAGTTGCTGCTCGGTTATAAAGAAGCACATTTACAAGCTCTCGTTATTAGTTTCGCGCGAGATAAAACCGTTTCTATCCTCATTGCTCTCTGAGTCACGTTAAGATTTACAACGAAAATGATACGTGCGTAAGGATGTTATATCGATCGCAGCACCAACAAATGAATAATACAGATGATATCGTCGCCTCGGCGAAGGAACCAAAGCTTCTTTGCGCATCGCTCGAAAAACAAAAATCTATTTAAATACGCGGGATAAATCAACTCGATAATGCTCGGCCGGCGCAGCGAATTGAAATTAATTTAACGTTATTATTTGGTGAATTACCAATGGGACAGAGCAGGGGATCGGGTCGAGCGACCTAAGGTTGCGCGAAAAAACCGAAGAATAAAAGCTCCGTCCCTATCCTCAACACTTGCAATGATCATATCTATCGCGTTTCTCCGAACAGGCAATCTTCGAGTCGAGCACGCAATTTATCGCTTCGCCCACGCGCGCGTACACGTACACAAACAGGTCTCTCTCTCTCTCTCTCTCCAGCTCTCCGGCATCCCTGTGGCATTTGTCACGCGGAGCCACGCGATAATTACGATTACGAGTGTGTGGCAATGACATCGAACTTTGCCGGAGCGGTGGTCCGCCTGCGCTCGCGCCTGCGCGCAGCACTCGGATCTCGCGCGAGAGCGAGCGAGAGCAGAGAGAGATTTTCGCACTCGCTCGGGGCTATATGCGCCCATTATCGGGGAGTCGATTTCAAGGTCGTTCGTGCAACGACTCCGACGCGGGCGCAGCTGCGCAATTTAATCGGCCGCTCGCCTCCGTTCCGCCAGTGGGCTCTTGTATCCTCGAACCCCCGCTCCCCCTCCCCCCCTCCTTGCTCTCACTCTCTCTCTTTTCTCGAATTCGAGTTTCGTCGACGCATAGGATGGAGTACCTACAAGAGGTTACGGGGCGCCCGCGCGACATATTTCTCGGAAATACACTCCTCTCCCCGCTGGGCGCACCGCACCGGCCGTCGAATCCACGTCGGTATCCTGTTTACCGAGTATTTTCGGGGGTGGCGGGATGGGGGGGGGCGAGGGGCGGACTACTTTGCTTTTGGACTTTTTGCCGTAGGGGAGTCTATTGCCGTGAGAGCTAGGATTCGAGCTCTCGGGGTTCTCGAACTCGTCTCGCTCCCGGCTGCGCCCCCCCCCTTTCCACGGTCCACGCTCTCCCGGTTGCGGTCACGGGCGATATCTCCACGCGAAACCCGACTTGCACGAATTCCATTACGCTCTCTTAGCTCTCGCATAACCCCCAATTCGATAAACACGAGCAACACTCGTCTCGGGCGCAGATTACGCGGGAGGAAAAAATGAGCCGGTTACCCAAGTGCTGTCGGCAGCATTGAAATTTGCATGCAGGCCCTGCGCACCTTTCGAGGCTTGACCATTTGAGCGAATTCGATGCTCGATTATCACACGTCGCTCGTTAGTCTCGATCGTACGTGCCTCGGCACTACCATACGCACCAGCAACTAAATAAAGATCTCATTACTGCTCGCAATTATTTTATTTTCCTCGTCGACTCGCATAAGGATAAAGAATCTTTCTCATGGGAACTAAACTTACGTGTGTGCCGATGGACGCAATCACGCACGCCGCAATCGTTTTTATTCGCGATAATTCGTTATTCCGGCCACGAAAACGTAATTCGCGCGTTTCTTTATGCCTCGAATGTTTCTTAGCGGAACGAATAATCCCCGAATTCGGCAAACGGCGCTGGGTTTTATTTCATTCGGATGTTTCGCGCTCGCAGCCCCGGACGGCAGCAAAAGCAACATTCCTTTGTTCTAAAATGTTTACCGAAGCCGATCAAAGTGCAATGCCAATTACTCGGCGCTAGTCGCCGGCGACTAATAATTGCATTCCGATCAATGCGAAATTCTTTTCGGTTTTCGCATTCCAGCGCAATTCACGGAATCGATCGGATTTAAATCACCGCGATACGAACGCGTCGCATCGATCGATAACTCGAAAAAGCCCGAGAGCCGCGCGCCCGTGAGATGCGAAGATGCGCGCGGCGACGACGACGACGACGACGAGTTTCCTAAGTTCCTAATTTCGCCGACGCGGGTCTAACCTTTCCAACGAGGAAAATAATTTGTCCGGCATCGGCTCGAATTCGCGCGTCGCGCCACGCCGCCGGGCCGTGGCGTGCCGTGATTCACGCCAATTTCGCAATCGGTCGCTCGCCTTTATCCGCGCGATGAGTAACGTGTATTACTACCGTGAGATCGTCGGACTGCGCGGAACTCCTCCCTTTTTCCGTCCTCCCTCCATCCCTCCGCGTGGCGACGCTCGCGCGTCCGATTATTTCGAAAGCCATAGTTTCGGAGGTTCGCGTAATTCCTACCTTTTTGCGCATTATATTCATGGCGACGGCGCTTTTTTCTCGTTGCCGGCCGTCGCATTAATTAGCCGCGTTTGGATTCTTCGCCTCTCCTCGGGCTGCGCGCGCGCGCGCTAGGGAGCGACAGAAACAGAGAGAGAGAGAAAGGGGGGGAGTGAGATTTCAAAAATGCCTATGGCGCGCTCCTAAGGACTTTCCCATGATAATAGTAATGCCGCGCCGCCGAGGCGCTTTTTTTCTTATCTCCGTGACGTATGACGCGAGTCGCTTTTATCGTTTAGCATTTGACGTTTCGAGCAATATAGGTAAAATTAACGATTCGGTTTATCGCTCCGAATTTATGCTTGTCATTGACCTCTTCCCAGACGAATTGTTTGTTCATGGAAAAATTCGAATGCTTTTAAATATGCGATTTAAGAAGAAGAAAAATAGCGAATTTTAGAAAGTGAAAAAATATTTACTTCTGCGCTTCAATTATTTTTAACGTCTCGCTCGGCTCCATCGAGCGGCCGTCAAATATTGGAGTCGCTCGTGAGCAAGGGTCTGCTCCGGCCGGACGAGCCCTTTATCTTCCGAGAGGCATGACGCCACAAAGATTGCGTCACTCCCGAAAAGTGCGCTAACGATATCGCTGGCTGTCCGAGGGCGCGTACGTGGACAGGTCAGTTGCGTTAACGCAGGATTTTCACAACAACAGTTTCCTGTCAGCAGCCGCTGCATCGACGCTTCGCAACTTAAGCGCCGCGACAAGCCAATTCTGCCGAAAAAAGTTCGCACGCTCGACCATCCGTCGTCACATTGCATTAGATTGTAATATTGGCGGGGGACGAGCGACCGACGGGGTCTTTAGCCCGACGCGCGCGAACCGGGACTCGGCGTACGAGAAAATAAAGATAATGGATTATTTCGTGGTATCGTCGATTTGTCAAAATATTTTTGGCGAATGCTCGATCTGTTATTTAGCGAGGAGGAGAGACGATATTAAGCCATTAGTTATTTTATAACTAGACACACGTCGGCGTCGTCTCGGGTCTTTTTTCTCCCGGGCTTCCAGGAGCCGTCGCTTCCGAGTGCGTCGCTTCGCCACGCCTCGCAGCATCAAAACCTCGGCTGCGAGATGCGAGAGATGCCGCGGCTCCCGGGAGCCTAGGATTCCCAGAGCCGAAAGCGAGCCGGCGACTCGGTCTGGCCGTGAACTGCATAGAACCGGATCGGGAGCGCCTCGGAGTCAATGCACGCCGCGGAACCTTTTCGGCAGACTTACATGGTCGGGCTAAGGCTAATGTCTCCTCCTGGGTTCGCGAGCGACATTCTTCCGATGTGAGATCACCTGCTCTTTAATCGGCAGCTCGTTTTCACCTCCTTCGTACGCCCGCGCCCGGGCCAGCCGTTTCTCCGACTTCGCGAAAATACGCGCGATTCTGTCGCCTTCTCGCACCGGCGACTTTTTCGCGTTTTCTCGCCTCGGCGAATCGGAGCGCCGTGATAGCGCGAGCGTGTAAAGGGGTGCCGGCGCCGCTGATCCGATCGCATAATCCGCTCCCATAACAACGAAGCTTGGCTCTCGCAATCCGCGATCCGCAATCGCAAGCCGAGCAAACGCTCGAGCGCGTTATTGGCTTTTCGCTCTCGCTCGGCCTCCGCGCGGAACAGGTATATTTGCAAAAATGCGCGAATGTAAAATACTCGCGTATCTTGGGGATAAGGGATAAGTCTCTTTTGCGGAGCCCCCGTCGACCGCGAGAACGGAGCGGTTGCTTTTTGTTTATTTTTCAAAAAGAGGGACCTTTCAGTCCCTCCGACCTCGAGACCGCAGCTACGCACCGCCGCCGCCACCACCTCCTCCGCCTCTTGCATTGCGAACACTGCAGCAGTTTTTATCGAGGAACCGCGACCTCTGCTACATCGCGGTATCTCGCGCGGACACTCGAATCACTTTGCAAGCGAATCTTATCGAGATACACGTTTGGCGACTGCGCCAATCGGAACTTTCCCGATAAACGCTGGCCCGCGTGCGGCTCCTTGTCCTTTTCCTTTTTCGACGTTTACCACCGAGCGGAGAGGAAAAAGGTCCAAGTCCGCGCCTCGAAAACGAAAACGCCGTGCGACCTCTCCCCGGCGGCCAGAGTGTGTCGCTCGAGTCATCTCTTACTCCCGCCTTCTCGTGGGAGACCTTGTAGCAGCTTCCAGTCCCAAGGTGTACCGGTGCGCCGGCATTACAACAAATTACTCTTCCCCGGGTTTTTCTTTTTTTCACGCTTGAACGGCGGGAGGTGGGGATAAAACGAGAGAAGCGCGGACAGATAAAATCAGGGACAGATGCCGCGGATACGTTGCGCCGCTCTTACGAGTGACTCGCGAAATGAAAAACAAAGGTATATCTCGCTAAATAACAAAGAAGCGAGCGGATAGGGGAACACCCGGGGACCTCGAACGTCGGTGACTTCTTGCTCCTCGCGGCTTCTCCCAGCCGCTCTTGTGCGCCTATCTTATCTCTCGCGCCCTTCTCGCGTATATAGAGATTCATATTTTTACGCCACGTGAGCCCGTGAGGCTCGGCTCGGCTCTCGCTTCCCCGACTAGACCTCCAAAGCGGCCCAAAGCGTTGCCGCCGCCGCCGCAACGGGTAGAGAGAGAGAGAGGGCGCGGAATATTTATATACCTCTCTCCTCGCCTCGTGCGAGCGTCCGATGAGGCTCGACCGGGTCCGGCGCATCTAGCGCGCACGCACGCACGCACGCATGCACACGCAGGCGGGAGCTCACGAGCCCCCAGACGCGCGCGCATACACGCAAGGTTACACGGCCACCGCTCCGATGGTACTAACCTCCATTTGCCTCCCTCCCCCTACTTGGCCGTCTCTCTTTCGTCCGCTCCTCCGACGGTTGCGTGCTGCGAGCCTCCGTTTGAGGTTCCGCTGCTGGCGGCTGTGTGTTACGTTCGGCTGCAGCGAACCCGACCGAATCCTCCTTTGTTTCTGATATCGGCTGCCGTCACTAGGGCTCCGACCATTAGTTCGCTATCGCGCCGAGAGCTATAACTCGAACGAGGAGCTCGGCCGACTCGTCGGCGGAGAACTCGTCGAGCGCCGATCGAAATGCACGACGGTTTGATTATAAGATCATAGCGCGCGCGCTGCCCTTGAGCGCAATTAAATTATGTGTTACGAACGCATCGTGTGGGAAGTCGACGAAGGCTGTTCGGTTGCGCCTTGCGAGATTCGAGTTTTATCGCGTTCGCTCGCTTTATCACGAGCATCTGCGCCCCCTTTTCCCCTTCGTCCTTTTTGCAGCAGCGGATCCGTTTAAACGCGTCGGCTCAATCGTAACTCGATGTATTAACAACACTTGTACCTGCGCCTGCCTGCCTGCCTGACGCGGCCTAAGGTCTCCGCTGTGCCTCCGCTGATTATTGCCTTTTTGGCATTGAAGATTGTGCAAAACTTTATTCGGTTACATATTCGACAAAAGTATGTAAATTCAATTGCCATTTCAGCGACTGCGAATACATACTTATATTTACGAGCTTTTTAATATACGAGTACATAATCATATTTTTCATTGCTCAATAAACTTGAGCGAAACGCGCATATTTTATTATGTTTTTAAGTTGAAATTTTCTTTGAAATCGTGAGAAGTTATTTCCAGCTATTTACATATATTATCTCCACAATGCATTCGTTTTTGCGAAGGAAAAAGCGCCAGATAGCAATATTTATTGTTATTAATTATAATTGAAATAATTTTTATCGTAAACGCCGAACGATGCTCGGTCTCGCGCTCTTGGAATAGACGCGCGCGCACATTTTTCGCTAAAATATATTTCAAGATGCGATAAAGCAAACTTCTTGAAAGAGAAACGTGCTAAGCCAATCGGTGAGCATTTGCGAACGCGTGTGTATGTGCGCCCGCACGCCTCTGCCTGCTAATATTATTCTACGTATAAGATGTAAGAGCTAGTGCCACTCGAGAATGACTTAATAGAATTACGTAAAGCGCGATTTCTTTTAGATCGAGCGCGATTAGAGGTGCGCTTTCGTTTAAATTCGCGAATTATTATTAGAAGCTATCGGGAAATATTAAAGTTTGCCAGAAGCGCGATAATTATGATAATTCGAAAGCGTAATGCGTGCGCCATAAAACAATGTGTAACAACGCAAGATGCCAGGATAATAATAAAGAGTGCGCGATTCGTGGGAAAAACACCGAGGAGAATTTTTACAAGATGCGCGCGTGTGACGGGGGTGGGGGCGGTAGTTGATATTTTCCGACATCTGCGCGAACGATTGTCGCTGGCGGCGTCGAGTCCCGAATTCGGACACGAGCGTCTCCTGGCTGTCCACGATCGAGACGCGGACGGCTGAAAGGGAGGTTCGGCCGGTCACCGCGGCTACCGTCGGGCATTTCGCCTCGCAGCGAAAATTTCCGGACAGCAGCCCCGAGTCGAAGGAGCGGCGCCGGCAAAGGTCATAAGTGAGGGGCTGTTGTTGTTGCCGCTGCAGCACAGCTCGATTATGCAACCAGCAGTTGCGCCGTTAGTAGGCTCTTGTGTCATAGAAAAAGCAATCGGTCGCGAGTAAAAGCATTACGGGAATGCGATTTGATTTATCTTTATCTAGTGGCGGGGAAGGAGGAGAGCCTCGGCCGTCCCTCGGCTGGTTATTGTTCTATTACGGCTTTATTATCGCTCGACTCGAGCTTTCAAAACAAACTGCGCGAGTACGAGTCTCAGCGGCTGGGGCTCGGGCCGCGTGCTTTATTTGCGGAAAGCGTCGTATCTGTCGATGTCTGCGTGGAACAAAGCCCACGTGATAGGCCGGCTAACGAGTCTGCGTGTGACTTTGTCGCGTGATACTCGCTGCTGGACGCAATTGCGCCACTTTTTCCTCTTTCCTCGTGCGAGAACTCGCTTCTTGGTCACCTCCCGGATTTTTGTCGGCTTCGGTAACTTATATACGCCCGAGGCTGGGTTTCCACGCGGACCTTCTCCGCGGCCCCGAGCGGAAGCAGGAAAATCTTTACAAAACGAATTGTGCAATTGTCTCGGCTTCCCAGTCGCCGCCCGGAAGCATTGATTAATAAAGAGGTTTATTTTTACAGCCGAGCGGCGAGGAGCTGCCAATTTTCGGACGAGTAATAAAAATCCAGCGGTAGCACCGAGGACTTACTTTAATGCACCGCGTAACGACGCATAGTCCGTGCATGATTTTACGCTTACGCTAGCCGAGATAAGAACGCTGCATTCGATGATGCAACAAAAGCTGTTATTTGTGCATTAAACACAATGCATTGGACACTGGATTGCATCGACCTTCAATCGCGACGGCGGCAATTAGAAAAAATGGCCAATCTTTATTTGTACTGGTATTGATTTTTACCTAATGATATGGAAGGCTGGATAAGCGCTGGAAGGCCGATACTCAAACTCGCGCTCGCGTATAGGTAAGGCTATTAAAATTTTTTCACGAGTACCGTTGTAATTGTTAGGCCATGAATATTGTATAACAAAGGAAAAGTTGCAATGTTTACTAATTCTCTTATCTATTTGCGTAACACAAATAAAAGTGTACTTGGCATTAAGAAATAATTTATTTTCGTTGCGAGTTAATTATAATTTTGGCGTCATCGTTGAATAATAACTCTGCGAGATAAGTCTTTTTCTTTTTTCTTTCTGTCCCCTCTTTTTCTTTCCTCGATCAACTATCCTCGTTATCCGCTTCAAGGCAGCGGCATAACTCCTGGTGCTATCGAGCGTAAACAAAATAATTTATCCCCCCCGACTAATGCGCCGTAAAAATGATTTCCACGGAAAGCTGACGAAAGCCAATGCAGTAGAGGAGTATTGTCGTAAGAAAAGTCGGCGCTAGGCACCGAGCGAGTGCCTCCATCGCCTTATCTCGTCTCTCTTGCTCTCTCTCTCTCTCTCTCTCTCTCTCTCTCTTATGATTCGCCGGATTGTTTCGCAATTCCCGGCTAATAATAAACGTAACGCCGCTGCCGGCGCATTATTTCCAACAGCGCGATGCGCGAGTACGCGTCCACCACCGCGTTTCTCTCTCCCGTGGCTTTTCCTAGCCAGGAAAAGTGTGCAATCCGAATTCGTGGCGATTCGCTCGAGGATCGATGCAATTGCCAGCCGTGCAGCAGCAATTTGCTCGCGTTCACCGCGAAACGCAGTGATAGGGACGCCTCCGTCCCGAGATCGAGATCGCGGATCGGCCCCTCCATCTCCGAACACCGATCCGTATCTACCCCGGCGACGAGGAGCCTCTCTATTTAACCGAAACTAGCCGGAGCGAGTGATGGGACGGTGTCAAGGGACCCGCGGCTAAAATTCTAAATTGACGCGTCGCTTTTTAAGAGTGGAGCCACGAGCGGCCGACCGAGCGGCGCTCCTCGGCCCTGACACGTTTGACCCGCGAAAGGAGACTCGGCGCTTCCAGCGCACGAGGAAGCGGCCCGAAGGGAAGAAAGGGAGAAAGAGCAGATAGACGGACAGGGAGGGGGTGCGAGAGAGAGAGGCACTCGATGCAGCCGGTGCAAAAGTGAGGACGAAAACAACCGTTGCACTCTTATGCAACCTAAGTGCGCCGCGTCTGTTCGGACCACGGCGCGATGCAGCGAACAACCTCTCTTTCTCTCTCCTCTCTTCTTCGCGTGCCTCCCTACTTTCTGTCTCTCCCTACCCTCCGCTCGAGACGAGGAGAGAAAGATACTTGCAATTCCTGGAATGCTCTTTGTGAGCCTGTGCAAGCTCCTCCTCCTCCTCCACCTCCTGTTGCTGCCGCCGCCGCCGCCGCCGCCGCCGCCGCCACCGCTCTGTTCCCGAGACTGAGCGACCTTGATAGAGCGTGCATGCGAGAAGGGGGCAAAAACGGGGGGACCATAAGTCGATTACGTGCAGGATACGAGTTCTTCCTCGCTGTAAACGCGGAGGCTTGTCCCTTCGAACACTCGCCGGCTCATCCGGGGTCTCGTTTTTCGGCCGGGAGGCGCTTGTTGACGTTTTAGCTCCTACAAGGGGAAAGATGTGCGAGCTTTTTTCTTCTTCGCGGCTTCTTCCTCCTATTAGGATGATAAAGGGATTCGTATTTTTTGTGCCTCAATATTTAATTTGTATGCTTAGGACGAAGCTCGGCAGCGAAATTGAGATTGAGAAGCTCGAGCTTTCAAGACGACGCCTACCTAATGATTAAATCACAAGAGGACTTAAACCGGATTTTATAATTTTTCCGAATAATATGCCTCATTCATTGATTATCGAGCGCTAGAAGGGGAGGTTGGCTAATAATGTTGCTGCTATTTTTTGTTATCGCAACGTAATTGGAAATACGCATTATAATACATTCGTGCTTTATGTACCGCAGTATCAGTACAATTGAATAATATGTTGAACAAGAAAAACACAGCGATTAATTATAAACTTTTACACCGTAAACATCTCGGTGGTGCATTTATTCGATTTGGCCGTGCAATTGTACAAAAATGATGTTTCAAAATTGCGTGGGCCAATAATAATAATAATAATAATAATAATAAGCCGGAGGGATTTGTGCTGCTCGCGGCACGGGAGACAATCGCGTTACGTAACCTCGAAAATATCACACACCAACTAGAGTTTCTTGCGATTGTAAAATTTCGTCCGTCTTAAAACGTGTACCGGCTTTGGCTGCTCTCGCAACGTTGGAATCGTAAGAATCTTTGCGCGCAGGTCGAGCCAAAATTAAAACGAAATCACATGTTCCTCGTTATGTACACATATGCACGTATGCTCGGGGCGAGCTTTGATTTCTTAATGGAGCAAAAGCATGTGTTGGGAATTAAATAATTCGGAACTGCACACCGCGGTCAGGCCCATTCATCTATGATCCTTGGGTAGAGCTGCCGACCGTACCTTCTTTTATAAACGAAAAGCACCCAACCCGAGATCATAAATGCCCACGCGACGCCGCGACTCTTTGTTCTTTGCTTTTCTCTCTTTCTCTCGCACAGGCAGCCGCGTATGCGCAAACTCCCCTCCTGCCATTCCCGGTGCTTTTTTATTCGGCTCGATGCTTAAGCGAGTTCCCTCTCGCGCGCGCGCGCGCGCCTCTTTGTGTCGAAGGTGCGTAAATGGATCGAAGGACGAGAAAGAGAAGAGGCGGAGAGGAAGGAGAGGAGCAGCCGAACACGTTCGGAACGCGCGAGGACGAAAAATCGCGGCCGGCGCGGCGAAGGTAAATGGCGTGCCGCCGGAATAAATAAGGACGGTCCCGCGAGGCGGGAATATGCGATGCCGAGGAATACACGAGCGCGAAATACACGCGTACGCGGCGCCTCTCGGCTCGCGTCCACCAACTCGGGAGGATGCATCTTAATAAGCGAGGATTCGCGAATAGAATTAGGATAGATTGCGTTCGAGGCGCGCGTGCGCGTACAACGAGGCTTTATTCCGCGGCGACGAATCGGCTCCTGCAACTCGTCCCAAACCGAGACTCTGCTCTGCAATCTCGCAATCGCTCCCGTTTATCCGCTCATTTTTGCGTTCGTAAAAGCGGCGTTTCCACACCTGCCCCTTTTTGCTCGATAATTGCCGGCGCAAGCGGCCCTACCGGCGGCGATACCGACACGTAGCTGCGGACTATTTTTAATAACCGCTTACCGATCAAGTTTAAACTGGAACGCGAGCGGAAAGGCCGAAAACAGCGATCCGGCGGCGAGTCGAAACTTGCGAGCTGTAATCGGGGATCGGAGCGAAAGTCAAGGGCATTCCGATTTCTGGAAACTCCATTCACAAGCGCGATTGTCGACGAAGCGAGTGCGACTTCTTCGCATGTAAATGACCAGCGGAAGAAGAGTTTTATATTCCAACAGGCGCACGTCGCAAGATGTGTCAAGGCGAGACGGCGCAGCCAGCGAAAAATGGGACGCGCGTAGTTCGCAGGCCTCGCGCGATTCGCACGCCAACGCTACGCGCGTGCGTAGTTTTGATGACAATGACGAAAGAATCGCGGCTACGAGGGTCCGCGCCGGCGCTCGATATCTGGAGAAGGTCCCGGCGAAAATCGAGGACGACGACTCCGCTGCTGGCTTTTCAATCGGAAAATCGGCGCCGGCCGCTTGCCAACGACGACCAAAACCAAACTCAGGCTCGCGTTGTTAGCGTTGCAGCGCGAGTGCAATCTTGAATTTATCCAAGTATCGTGCCCTTGGAATCTTGGAGCGTCGCCGTGTACGTGCGATGACTGATACAGTGTCGAGGAGCTGTTATTTAAATAATATGTTGTTCAACTCGCTGGATAAATACGAGTAAGTGCACGATGTTTACGCGTTTGTAAGCTTTTCTGTGAATTGATAAAATATTTTGCAATGGTTTTCATTCAGGTGATTGTTCGGCACGGCCCGATAATGTATAATCGATTATTGACATTGAAATTATTATCGAAGTCAATAAAAAGATTCGAGCTGATTGCCGGAAAAAGGAGAATCGTGCTTGATTGGGAAGGATTTAATTGCAATCGCGCGGCTCTTACGCAACTTGCGAGGAATTATTAGCGCGAACCCGTTTCGTCACTTTGGGATAATATTAGCTCCTAATGTATCGCAGCCTTAGCGCGAGCTTTATATTAAAATTCGCTTATTGTAAACAAATACTTTGCGCGCGCACGCGATAAACACATTATTCATCGAACGTTTGGCATTGCATGACATTGAAACTTTATCAATTGTCGGCGAAAAAGTGAAAAAAACATACGTACATTATGGCACTGCTTACTAAAATACACGTAGATTACAGCGACGCATTATCTCGTAATAAAGTAATATAAATCGTGTTTAGAAGAAGTTGGCCGAATTCGGAATACGCGCCGACGCCAGCGAGCGACGAGGACGGGCTCGATCTCGGTGCCGCCGCAGGGGTGGACGACACCCGAATAACAATTAGCCGGAGAAAGAAGTTTACGTAATTCGTGATCGCATAGCACGGGAGGGCGTTTGCACGTTCACTCCTCGATACGCGCTTCCTCTTTCTAAACGCCGCGGACCTCGAATATCATTCCCGAGGAACGGATATCCCGGCTCGCCGACTATCGAATTAAGCGCTAAAACTTTTTTTACACTTACGACGGCAAAGAGCGTTTGCTTAATTGTCCGAACGTCGATCATTATCCTCATTATTAATATCGTCGCTATTATTGTTATTGCAAACGCGTTCGGCTGAAATGGCTTGTGATTCGCGCGAGTTCTCCGTCGAACGAGACGACGTATGCCGCTCCTGATCGCGGAAATCTCGCACGAGAATGAACGACGAGCGTTTGATCGATAGAATAATTTATAATAGTAACTAGTGGTGGGTAACTCGAAAAAGAGGTAATGGAAAACAGATTACGCAACTCTGCGTATTTGCGCTCTTGCTCTCTTAGTCCCCGCGGAAGCGCAAAGCCCTCCTCCTCCTCGTCGTCGTCGTCGTCGTCGTCGTTCCAGAGAAAAATCTCCTCCACTCGGACAGGGTTATCGCGAGCTCCGGGGAGCGGCCAAGTCTAACCTCAAAATTGCAGAGATACGCTCGCCGTAGCTGGAGGCGCGCGTCAAGTGCAGAATAGCGAAAAAGAAAGCAGCGACCGCCGCGAACGAGGAAATTCGAGCAGTCCGGGGTAGACGGCAGCGGCAGCGGCAGCGGCGACGACGACGACGACGACGACGACGACGACGACGACGACGACGCCAGACGCGGAGAGCGGCGCTGCTCCCAAGGGGTGGGGAGAGAGCACGCGCCCGAGCGGACGACGAGGAGGGGGCAGAGAGCGTCGGACGCCCTTGAGCGACGGCCAATGCACCGTGAGCGAGGTTCAAGGCAGAGCGGTGGTTGCCGTCGCCCCGCCGCCGTCGCCGTCGATTCCCCGTCTATCTCCGTCTCGTTCGCTCTGCCGCTCTCGCGATCGAGCCAGAGCCCGAGCTTCTCACCCTCCGTTTCGGCGTTTCCTTCTCCTTTTTCCCTTCCTTTTTCTTTTTTAACTTCTCGTTTAGTGCTCCTTTTCGAGCCGACCGAATTCATAGAAAGTATCGCGGTTGTACGGCTAAGGGTCTCCCCATTGATCGTGAGGCTGACGCGCATACGAGACCGGGGCAAGCTGGAAGCGGGAAGCGGGAAGAGTGAAGAGGCAAGAGGAAGGAGGAAGGGGAAGGTGGGAGAAGGGCTTTATTATGTCGGTCTGCAATGTTATTAATGGGTGTTAGTGGGACGCTAATAATATAAAGTGTGCGGAGATTATTTCGTACAAAGTTTTTGATTTATCTGAAACACTCGGGGATGGAAATTCATTCGCGACTCGGGCTCGCAAACTTATTAACCGAGGGTCGTAATTATTATTTATTTCGTTGCGTTACGTAACGAGTCACAATCCTGGAAAGCTGCTCCTTTGTTGGAGATCGCGGCACGACGAAACTCCGAATGTTCCAGCCGAACCCTTGAATATTCAATTTCAATTGGATCCGTTGCGGCAGGATAGCCCGAAACTGTGTTTTTAATTAGCACTGGTGCGCAACGGCGAGTCACGGGGGCCAACGGTCCAAACTTTTCGCAATATCACTAATTCCTCGATGCTCAACGTCGGGAGGAACTGGCGAGCTTCGTGATTTCATGGAATTTTTCAATATCTCCATAGCCAAGCCAATCTCTTTCAACGCGTCGGAAAAAATTAAAAATTAACGTATTGCATCCTTTGGTCGTTTCGAAAAAAAATTAATGTCGTACGTCAAAATTAACTTATTATATAATTTTATCTTATCTGCAGGCAGATAAAACATCGTAAATTGAGTTAAATGTTTTTTTAATAATTCGCGACGCGACTCTGCCTCCTTATGTTTTTCTGGGCGCATTTTTAAATTAGCCAATTAATTAATTGATATAATTTAGGTAGCCAGCGATCGATCACGGTTCGCGCAATGCTCTTCTAATGGCTTCTATTTTCGCAAAGTAGATTAACGACATAAATTTAGGCTAATAAATAGTGCGTATCGCGCACCGCGATATTTGTACGCGAGCGCGAGTTATAACTGCAAATAATACTGATAATTGTCATTCACCGAAATTCGAATTGTGATGTAATCGGTGAAATAAAAAGGCAAATTTCAATTTGGAACTGCTGGCCAAATGTTGTCACTTTTTGCAGACTTTTTTCCCTCCTATTTTTCGCCTTGGGAGCTAATCAATTTAGTTTGCTGCCCATGCAACATTATAAGTTGTTCCACTGGTCACGCATGACCGAATCGTTCTTTTTGTAAATTTTATTAAACGCAGTGGCCTGTTTTTACCGTAATCAGTATTTTTAAAGATTATTTAATGGACAAGTATTTCATTGCGTAACGACAATTTATAAAATTATTGTATTTATGATGGTGTTGTAAGGCTTTGTTACAAAATCAGTAGTAACAGTCGGACTCGGTACGAACGTTCAAATAGTCGGGTAATTAAAATAAAATTATCAACTACCGTACAATATTATATTTAATACGACTAATTTTGATATTGTCTTTGTCTTTGGTTTGCTATTTGCATTAAACATCGAGCAACGCGTGCGCTATATTTTCTAAGCTTCTAATGCGCGATTGCTTAATCGCAGGCAAATTAATTTTTCTCGACGATGCAAATTCTTCTTATTCAGTTCGCGATTTTAATGGGACCGCTGCGGCTAAGGCTGTTATCGGCGCAATAACTTTTCAAAATAGATATTGTTTTTTAATTACGAATAGTTGCTCATTTATTAGGACGTTTATTCGTAAATGCCGCTCAAAACGATTGCTCGTACTAATAAAGAGAATTATTCTTTTGTAATGAATTCTTATATTCCACGTCTCGGTGTTTCGTTACGAAATCGTTTTGACATTTAACATTTTCGAGAAACAACGAAACGATCTAATTCGTCATTTTTTCGTCTATCTCTGATTAATAACACCATGTATTGCAAAGATCTGCACTTCCAATGCAACATTATCGAGCTTTCATTTATGAAAATGAGACGGCAGGCGGAAAGAGCGCGCGCGAAAAATGCCTAAATTAATTTAGGCGTTTAGGAGGCTCCAAGGCGACGAGGAGAACGAAGCGACGCAGCCGATGATACATTCGTTTTATCCAGAAATGAGTAAAAAGCGAGGCCCACGTGTTTGGTGGCGCTGGTTGGTTATCTTTGAAAATAGTAGTCGAGAGGAGCGTTGCCGAGGTCGGAGCCGTTGTTGTCTTTGCAAAAGAGCGGCTTTATTTTGCGAGGAAAAAGAAAATATATCGTTTGGCAGAGAGCGCGAGAGCGTGGTTTTGCTTAAAAAGCTGGGCCGCATCCCTCTAAATCATGCTCGGTCCGAGTGTCTCGCGGCCGTCAATAATCTTGGAGCGAGTAACGACGTCAACGAGTACGAGCTCCGAATTCTCGCGCGTTCAACAACATTCTATTACCCAGCAGTCGTCAGCCGCGCGTAAACTTAAGCGATGATTTACTGACGGGGCGCCAATATTTTGCTCGGCTTTGCCCTGCACCGAGCCCGAGTTAGAGAGAGACAGCCGGTAGTGTTGACGCCCTCGAAAAGGCGAACACGGCCCCGAAGGTTATAGGGAGCTCCTCCCGGCCTCGCCCTCCTCTCTTTCTCCTCTTTTGCGCAACTGGAATGCGTGTGTTCGTCTTTTCTTCGGTGCAGCAGCAGCAGCGCGGTGGCGGCGGCGGCGGCGGCAGACACACGCGCGAGGGGGAGAGCGGGAGCGGAACCGGGACCGGGTGCGGAGGAGGCGGAGGCGGAGTCGCTGCTGCAGCCCGACTTTGTTGATTCGATTCCACGGCGCACGAGGCGAGTGCGCGACCCAACGATAAAAGCCCGGTTTTTTCTCTCGGCCCAGGTTGCTGGACCGCAGGCATGGGGCAGCTTTATAGCGCGATTCGGTCTTTTGTGTCGTCGATGCAACGATGCACTTGTTACGCGAGGCGCACCTTCGGTTTTGTCCCCTTCTCGACTCCTCCGCGCTTTTCGCAATCGAAGCGGAACGTCGATCCTTGTCCCGGGAGGTTTTATTTTTTTACTTCCCCGGTAGCGGGTAGCGACTCCGATTATTCGCGTCCTGGATGCGCCTTACATTGTTGCCGCAGTGTAATTATTGCGCGTCGCAAAAGTAATTTGCTCAAGACATTTGATTAAATACTTGATTCTTTTGCCTCGTATCCAGACAAACGAGCAATTATTTTATTTGGCTCGGCGTAAAAATAATACAAAATACATCGTAAATCCAAAGCAACGCGCGGAATTGAGTTTCACGTGCATTAGCATTAGCTGGCGTTTAAAGTATCATAATTTACGCAAATTTAATTGAATATTTTATTATACAAACTTGTATGCGCATTGTAATTCTCTTATAATCGCAAAACTGGTTTCCGTCACTTATTACGATGCATCAAGTCTTGGAGATAAATACTTGTCTTATATAAAATTAACGAAAAGCAAAAGGCAATTTATCTGGAAAAATTGCACAAAAAGAAGCACCATAGTTTTCTCTCGGGTATTATTAATTATTTATTTAAATTCAAACGACTATCTATCGGGAATTAATTAGCAATTTGCAACTTGCAATCGAGTGGGCCTCTAAGGGCAATATCGTCTTTATTTCAAATTGCATCGCCATGCTTGATCGATCTCTTCAAATTCAAATATTATGCAATTATATTCGCGCGATAAATAATAATTGGTTCGATTAGCGTAACGTAGAATTGTAAAAATTACAAAGGTGTCCGAGCTACACTTTAACCTCTGCCGAGTCGTATTTGCTAATCTCTATATTAAATTTAAGAATGCAAGAATAATTACTCCTTATTTTAATAGTAAAGTCAAATATAATCCATAACTCGGTAGATTTATATCGCACGATTAATTTCATCGTTTTTATTTCTCGCTATCTGCATCCGAAAATCGCGTTTACGTCCATTCGCTTATTAATCCCACTGCTTATCTCGCACTGTTAGAAGCGAGCGTGTATTAACCTAACCGACTGATCCGCAGCCGTGCAAGAGCAAGAAAAGACAAAGAAAAGCCGCTGCGAACGCGTTATTTATAAAAACATCGGGCTGTTCGAACACACATCATTCGTCTGCGAGTCTCGAGTCGTTTTCTTTTTCCTTCACCTCGGGCACTCGGTTACGGTGTTTTTCGTCTTTTTTCGGCTCGAGAAAAACGATGAATGAATTCGGGCAACTATCGCCGACGTCGCTAAATACACGCGTCTCGGGTTGCGTAACAAATGCAGGCTTTTGCATGCGAGGCGCGCGATACTCTTCTTATCGGAACTTGGGGCGCACGGCCATTACGTTCATTCAGCCGCGCTCGTGGTCTTCTCTCGCGAAAATCGCGCCTGCCGAGTGAAAAATATAGTCCAGGTTTGCACCAACGCCAAAAAACAACACGAGCGGAGCATTAGGGATCTGCGCCCTTCCGGGCTCTCGGTACTTTAGCGAGTCGTTCTGTCAAGAATAGAAGAGCCGAGTGCCAAGTACGACTAAAGTAACTCGCTCTTGGAGCACCCGTGCAAATTCTTCGCGAGGAAACGGCCACTCCGACGCATTGCAATGGCTTTGCACGTAATTGTATAATGCGTACGCGTGCGTATGCGTGCGCTTTCCGCTCTGTGGCTACGATATTGGATCATTATCAGCGCGTACGCATTGCGCGCTTGTTTTCATCGGCTTAGAAAGTAGAAATTTTAGCGGTTGAACTTGAAGGAATCGCGCGGTTGCGATTGAGATATAAATAACCAGCAAGCCATTATGAATTTATTAATTACAATTCAATCCGGAGTGTCATCGCACGTTTAAGCTATTGCACTTGCGGAATAATGCATTTTCAGCTCGATTTGTTTTCCGTCTTTCGAATAAATGTGCACGACGCGAAATTTCAGAGCTTTAAAGCACTTTTTTTCTCCACGCCGAGGACAGTTCTAAAGAAATTCCATAACTATTCAAGGTTATCTGAACAATTTCGTTTCGCCAATCTAGAAGTAATTACCAAATTATTAACGAAACTGGCGGTCTTGCGCGTCTCCGAATATTTTTTTAAGTCGAAATGAAATTATGCAAGCAATTGCTCGTAAACGTTAACATCCTCTCAACGTATCTAAAATTCGTCTAGTGTTAGATAATTGAAAAATTTGTTTTTAAACTATTGCCAATATTTGAAATCGCTATTTGATAAAATTTGTTTTCTGCTAATCGATAACAATGACATTATTTTACTTAATAACAATGCGTTACACCGTCTCGTATTGTATTGTTAAAAAGCACTCGAAAAGCATTTGTCCTTGATTTTTCATTTTCTCGCTCGCTTATAAAAGTTTGGAACAAGCGTAACTGAATTTTAAACGGCTGTTACGAAATAAATCTCGATTTGTTTCAAGAGTCCGCGCGTAAAAAAATGTGCATTTTATACATGAATATTGTAACGGGTTTCGAGAATTTGATACTCGGACTTTGTTGCTGCTTGCGTGACTAGTTGCGAAGACGCCAGAGGGCGTGTGCTCAACCATAAGAAAGACAGTAATCCCATACGCGTCGTAAGAAGAAAGAGTATCCAAACTCCGAGTAGCCGGTACTCCTGACCCATTTTCATTCGGTCTTTTATTACAAATACCGTCGTTAACGCAGACGTTGCTTCTGACAACGTATAACTACAAGGCGCATTAGTTGGGCTCACTCGATAAAGGGAAGTTGACGCACTTACAGCGTGTAAAACGAGGCGGATCTCGTCGGGCTCCACGTGTTCGACGATGTTTTCAACGCAAAGCAATCCCTTATTAAGTCCAGATAAACGCGAAGGGCGTTTTAAACTTCTCCCTCGAGAAAGAATCGATAGACCAGTGATCCAGCCGGCGGTACGAGAACGGGATAACTGGACAGATAGGATATTAATAAACTGGCTCTGACAAGAAGCTGCTCGAAAAACGGAAACGGACGAAACGTAATTAATCAATAAAATAGCCGTATCCAGTCAAATTTATTCGGGTATTTTTAATACTGCTACTGATGACTCGAACCGAGGTTACCGTTGCTGTCCACTTTGATATCAACCTAGCGATACCAAAAACGATGACGAGCAGCACCTCGCGGACCTGATTATAGTACGATGCTTCTTTACTGCATTTGGGATTTCGGCTCTCGTTGGCCGGTAAAAATTCGCCCGCTTTCTCGATACGCGGATGCGAGTTTTTTTAAGAATGCGAGGCAAGCGTGCGGTGAAACAACGAATAAATCAGCGTTACGGATGCGCCAACGTGCTCTTCGAGCGACCAAAAACAACGGAAACTGAATTGCGCAATTCTGCCACTCGCAGTCCAGGTATTTGCGAAAGATCAGTATCGTTCTCGAATTCAATCCTGGAGCACAAGGATGACAGTCCGTTGACCCGCTCGACTACCCTCGGGGAGAACATTCGTTATCAAACCGATTCCGCTCTCAGAAGAGAGAGAGAGAGAGAGAGTCGAGTAATAAGCAGGAGCGGTAAACCTCAGAGCTGCCGACCAAATGTTCGGAGAAGGCGTGGAGGAGTCGCACAAAAACGTCATCCTGGTTGGAACTTGGCCACGTAGGATGTGCGCTTGATGCCTTGCGCAATAGTCAGCGACGCCGTCACCGTCATCGTTACCAAATAGTGCTGATCACGAGTGCGTTTCGTACATTGAAAGTCTACACCGAGCACCAACGCGATGACTCCGAGTCCATTCTGACTCTTCGTTTTTCAAGTTTCTGCCGATAATAAAGTGGCGAGCTGATGCTGCAACAGTATCGACATTTTTCCGTTTTCTCACGATCTTAACGGTGACGCGGGCCTAATATATATTGATATTTATTGCGTTGCGCTACCATACCGCCACCGTTGTTGCTTTTAATACCGGAAGATGGGTACAATAACGCACGCACGTTTTTGCAAATTCACCTAATTACATCTCGGGCCGCGCAACGAAGTGAATTGAAATTGCCCGCCAGATGATTTTTTCATTATTTGTATCGCTGCACGTTGAACAGTTTAAACAACGAAAACAACGAAAATAACAAATTTTTGCGGATGGCTCGTCGTCGAGGCTTTAACGCATCACTTGGCATTAGTATCGTTGTTAATAAATGCTACTGTAAAAGTCCTACGACACTTTTAATGGAGCAAATATAAAATAATATTATCAAACTGGTATATTGTCATATAAAATTCAAGGAGATAAAAATAAAAAAAAGTATTACAATACGCTTACATGATAAATTCCAAGGTTTGATAATTCATGTGCTATTTCAATGCGCCAGCGATAATACAATTGCTGTTGAAACAAGACCGAAGCTGAAAACTACAATATTTCCGCAGAATATTTACGCCAAAAGTGTTATAAACGTATTTTGTAACGCGCGCGTTAATTTCAATTGGATTTTCAATTAAAAGGCCTCAAGCTGCTCGGGCTACTTATATCAATGTTTATTTCCCGTACGGACGTACAAACTTGTGGCTAAATGCTGAATCTTTGACTTGGCGAGATCGATGCGTCGCTTTGTCGAAGTCCGGTAAGCTGCGCGCAGTGGCAGATCAACGTTACGTACAAACATTAAATGGCCGCTCGTCTCGTTATTAACTTTAAAAAGCTTTCGAGCGGCAGCTGCAGTTGTAAAAATAATAATTTCACTCGGGCGAGACGAATCTCTCGCCGAGTGTCCGCATCTTCAGTTTTAAAGTTTCAAACTGCTGTACGCGTAGCGCGAAGTAAAGAAGCCGAAGAGAAGTGCAGTAGCTCGTAATATCTTATTTGGCCGATAAAAAGGCCGATACGCGCGCAAACTCGTATCGCGCTAATTTAATGCTGCTCTATCATTAAGCGGAGGCTCAGCGAGGCGAAATAAATCAGAGATTCGAGCGAGAGGAGCTTTTAAATAAACGGCGTCAACAGCAGCGACAACAGCTGAAAGCGCATGTTGCCGAGGCCAACGCGAGCGCATCCCTCGGCTCGACGCAAATGGACATACGCGCATAGGCGATCCTTAAAAAGAGTTCCTCGAGCGCCGGCAAAACGTCGTATGAAAGATATCGATTTAAAATAGCCTTTGCCGAAAGTATGCGCGAAATACAGAAGCAAGTAGTAGTATTTTTAACGTAAGTCGTCAACTATCGCACCAGACGAAATTTACTTAAACGCATAGACGAAAATAAAACGATGTCTCTCGTATTTTTGCTGCTCGACTGCTGTATCACCTCGATGCTGCGACGCCGACGGCGAGTCCTCCTCTTTGTGTTGCAGCGACGGCAGCGGCGTCGGCGGCGGCGGCGGCGGCGGCGAGGAGGAGGCGAAGGAATTCGTCATCGAAATTTCTGGAGGCAGGCACGCGCGCTCCATCCGGCCGCGCGCCGATGACTCAGGGTGCGAAGGCCTAACCTTTGGCGAGCCGGGGAGCACTGCACCTAAAATGCACCTCCTCTCTCTCTCTCTCTCTCTCTCTCTGGGAGAAAACCAGTCGAATGGCCCCCGGCCGAAGCCTCCGCGTGAAATCGCGCATTTTTAGCGTCGACGAGAGATCCGAGAATATATTCGCACACCCGGGCGAGAGCCGCTTACAAAGGAGTTACGCGCCTACCGACGATGCACTTTGTTTCGCATGAATGGCAAGGGAATCCGCGTTCGGGGCCATTCAACGCCAGGGACACCGCGGGACCCGAGGGAATCGGCGGCGCGTTGCTCCGGGAAACTCCGAGCACCGATACCGGTAATTGATCCATTTAGGGCCCTTAATTTGGCTCGACCGGTCCTCTTTTCGAGACTTTATCCGACAACAAAAGCCTCTTCGGGTGTGTATTCCTAGCAGATTTCAACGCGGAAATTTATGCGTCTTGCCAGCAAAAATAATATGTATTATTCAAGCCCTTCTCTCCTTTCGTCGGCCTTATTAACGCGTCTCCCTTTTCTTTAATGCATTAATTATAATCATTATTTTATTTTGCGATTCGGGACATAACGAGGAGCCGGACAGTAATTTATTCTCGGTCGATAAATATAAATGAAACGTCAAAACGGTAAATTAAAAATAATTGTCAGTTTAATGCAGTCGTTATTTGGCAGCTCCTTCGACTTGTATTTTTAATTTAATTAATATTACTCTCTCGGAGCGTTCGAGCAATTATGAAATTATCATTAAAAGACAATAACTCGGCGAATCGGTGGCCAGTCGACAAGAAAGAAAGAAAGAAAGAGAGAAAGAGAGAAGCTCCAGTTGGGACTAGCAATGGAGGACGGGTGTTGTTCGCTGCTGGCGCTTGTGCCAACCGTCACACTACCTTCGTCGATTCGCAAAAGTTTTAATCTCGCGAGCTCGTCGACACCGATAATATTTGCAAGTTGCCAGTTCCGTTCGGATTTTCTCGGCCAATCAATTTGTTTTCGCGCAGCCGCTATCGCTTTCTGTTTACGTTTCACAAAATCACGCACCGTTTTTCGCGTGTTCGCAACGTGACATCATCCTCTTCTTCGCGCTTCGAGCGTCAGCCGCTCGACGCTTTACCTTCTCTAAATTAAAGGGAATTTCCTCGATAAAACGGAGTCGTTAACCTGCTCTAATGCGCCGGCAGCCAGCGCCTCCTTAATCTTTGTTTCAGAATTTAAGGCGTTCTTTAAACTTGCGCGTGTGCGCGTTCGGGCTCGAGGCGCGGATAAGTGTCGCGAGAAAAGGAGAAAACGCATTGTTAACGCGACCATTCGCAATTGTCACTCATTGTGGTTAAGCTTGGCCCTGGACAGCCGATGTTGAGAAGTTTTGGAAAAGCGACCCCCGCGCGCGAGGATAAACGACGTGTGCAAAAAATGTCAAAACCGATGTTATCCGACACCGCGGCGGATTCATTGACCGATAGGACACGCGTTGCACTCTCGAGTAATTTACGTCATGCGCGTATGTACGCGGCGCCGAGGACACACGTGCACACGTACGTGCCGGAGAAGACGGAGGGAATACAACCTGTAACACATTACGCTTTGCGGAGCGGCAAATTGTTTCGCGTCGTGTGAGAACGAGACTCGCGCGCATCGCTTATTTCGAAAGACGGAGTATAAAACGTGACGAATAGAGGAAATGCACTTACTGTCAAGGGCAAAAGCTATACGTAACCGCTCCTCCTCCTCCCAGATACAGTACAGAAGATACGAGATCGACTTTTGTTCTCGCGGGAGATCTTTTTAAATGGTAGTTAAGGTTCGTATTTTTATATTACTCGTTCACTTGTTCTTCGCAGGCCTCGAGAGCTCGAGAACGCGCAGGATATGCTAAGGAACTATTTAATCGCGCTCATCGTTTACGGCATAATTACTCATTCCTGCACTCGAGCAGCCACTTTATGTAATACTTAATATTACGAGTGTAATCCGCGGCGAGCTTACGAGTTCAGCCAACGATCTCGGCTCGAGTCCGTTGCAGTTTTCGCAGATTTCGCGGCTTTCGGAGCTTTTACAATTTTCGCACCCGAGAGAGTCGAACTCCGACAATTATTGCCCGCACGCGGTCAGTCAGGCAGACAGTCGCGCGCGCGGTTAATTGTTAATTAGGCAATTACGCAAAGGAGCGACGCTAATTTTCCTTTTCTTCGAGTAAATTGCAGCGGCGTTGCAACGAGCGCGGAGGTTGCGCGAATCGCCGACGTCGCACGAGACAAGGTTGGTTTACCTGCCCTCCCTCCTAATTATCTTATTTCAATAACTATAAATAATGCAAAGACAGATGTTCGACTCGAGCGGGCGATCCTTGGACATGCGCCGGGGTGGGGGGAGCCGATAAACCATCGCCAAAGACTACTGAACTTGCTCCGCAAACAAAAACGAAGAGATAATAAATAGCCGACCTTGAGAGATATATTTTTAACTCGGCCGAAAATCGACGACCAGTGCACAATATCGCTCGGCGCCGTGTGCGCTCCTCGCAAATATTTTTAATCACGCGGCTAGCATGCAGCGTTCATAACGCGAGGTGAACGAACCAAATTTCGATAATAAAAAAGAGACTCACCGCGCGCGCTCTCTCTCCCATGTTTCGCATCGCTCGGCAAATATAAATACGCGCAGCCCGTGTTGCCATTGCGTCACGATATTTACCCACGGAGGCGAGGAGGAGCCTCTTTCTTCTTTTCTTTTGCGCGCGCGCGCGCGCTTCCCTGGCCCCCCACCTCATTATTCCGGGCCCGTCCGCGCCCTAACCCATTCCCATTTCCATTTACCGGGGCCCCCTTTTTTGCCGTTCGCGCGTTTACCGGATCCGCTCGTTTCCACGCTCCCAGTGCACCCAAGCTCCGATCGATCGCCAGTGCGCGGCCTTTCTTTTAATTATATCGTTAAATTTGGGGCCCCAGGCCGCTCTCGTTGCACCTCCACCGTTGTTATTATCAATACTGTTTCGGACGCGATTAGTTTTAGGACTCGCTTGGCTGTTAGCGCGCTCGTTTCCAGCCCCAAAAGCGACTGCTCGAGTTTTTGCCGAGGACTCTGCCGGTGCCAACTCTCGCGCTCTTCACAGAATCGCAATTTAAAAGTGCAATTATTTGCATTAGCCGAGCGAGCGAACGCCCCGAGAGCCCGAACAATTATGAAATAAGTGCAACCTGTTAATGCCCTCGGACATGCGATACGCGCCATTTCATTATGTCCGTTCTCTTTCGTTACACGCGCAAAGTGAAATATTTGCGAATCGCGCGCATAATGAATTTAATACGCGGGGAGCGTGTGAGAGACTCCGCTCGGGTCTCGCACACACGTTGACTCTTGAAATTAGCTAAGGACGCGAGCCGCCTCGGGGGAATTTTTAAATTCAGGGAAAGCCTCGGCTCTTGTCGGCTTTCGTCGGCCGATGAGTCGCCTAATAAACCCGGAGAGGCGCGTAGGGCGGGAGGGTCGCGCCTCCAAGGCCGCGCGGAAAAATGCGCGCCGGAGCGTTTAAAATAGCCGGCGATAGAGACGCGCGACGCTTCAAAGGACGCGGTGAAATCCTGTTTGGCGCGCGCGCCACGCGTAATCCGCCTCCTGTTAGCCTCCGGAGTCGAGGCGATGGGGCCGGGGACGACGGGAAGCCGCCGGTTAATTCCCGTGGTACGACGTCTTAGCTAAGCCTTCGCGGCCTCGTCAAGAGCCGCTTTATTTTGCGAGCTGCGACCCTGAGGCTGCACCAGGAGCCAGGAGGCCTGCCTTCCTTGTGCCGGCCGTGCGAGCGCCGGTTTATTTAGCTCGTCGCTCGTCGCTTGTGCCGCTCGATTTACGGCTTTGTAATACCTGGCTTATTGTTTAACGCTCCGCTCGACAGGTCGGTTTGTTATTTATTATCGGATAGCCGCACGAGTCCAGTTGAACTTTGTAGCGAGTCGGAAGTTGCGCTCCTCCCTCTCGCTTTTCAGCGCGAGCGCTGCCGATTGTGATTTTACTCGAATGACTCGCGCGGCGCCGAGCAAAAACGAGTCGACGCCAAGAATACGGCTTTTGCAAATTCATCGCCGATCGGGACTCAATTTTTGCACGCGCACTCCCGGCAAATCGCTAATGCGCATCGTAACGCGACGCGAATTAAGAATTCAGCGGATGCGTCAGGTCTTGCTTTTAAGACATTTGCCGCCGCTGCCGTCGAATGATCTATGTGGAGTTGCGAGAATCGGCAATTACTTTAAGGACGAGTCTTCGATGCGTATAATTCAGGGGTAATTTTTACTTCGTTCGGAAAGTGCAGTACTAACACGCCGGGGGCACTTATTTTTTACCACGACAGAAGGCAGAAGCTTCTTACGTATCTCGGGCTCTTGGTTTAGCGACGATTCGCCGATTGCCGGGGTATGGAAACGAAGCAAACGCATAGCGCATTCTCGCGTCCATCAGTGCAACACCTGGGCAATAATCGCCGTTTGCATCTTTTAGGTACCTTGGCTCCGAGTCGCTCTCACGATTAACGCGATAACTTAACGCTAACCGAACAATGTTCCTTCTCGCTCTGCCCTATGCAAGAGCCGAGATTTTTAATTATTATTGTCTGGTTGGGTAACCGAACTAATCGAGAAGGGCGACATGAATTCGACGCTTTTGAAGCTTAAGTATGCGAAACTGCTAGTAGCGCGCGAATCCAGCAGAACATCGTAAATATTTAAAAATAATGTTCGCAAACAAGTCGATTAATTTTTACAATCGGAGCATTAAGTTCGGTAACACGACGTTTTATCGACATTTTTACACTATTTGTGAAACTGTTAATACCTTCCGCAATAAAAGCTTCGATAGGCTGTACGCAAAGAATTGCAAAATTTATGCAACAAATAAGATAATGAAATACGTTCGACACACGCGCGCACGTACTCGGGCTTGGAGCGTTTCTATAATAATTTACATAATAGTCGTAAAAGTTATGTTTTTATTCGTCGGATTAATTATGTCAAAACGACGTGACACAACGACAACTCTAGGCGGCGTGTTCGTGTTCGAGAATAGGAGCTAACTGTAACGAGTGATAAAGCGAAGCTCGGAGTCCTGCACAGTGCCAGGAACGATAATATTCGGCGCCGCGAGAATTGCTCGCTGGTACGCAAAAATTGGATTTTGCGCAATATTTGCAGATGGCCACCAGGAGAATTGGAAATATTGGAAAATCAAGAGCGTCTAAATAGTGCGCTCGTGGTCTTGGCAAATCGAACCGCCTCCGTTCTGGATCCGCACATATTTTACGCAAATTTGCGTTTACCTAAGAACTGAAATAAAAAAAGGGCGAGTCCCGAGACAAGGAGAGCTACGAAAACTATCGTTTTCAACTTCTTAGTCGCACTTTTGTCTCCTCTGCGCAGGCGCGCGCGCGCCTTTATAACGACGACCGTAAATCAGCGCTGACGGGTAATAGGCAGTTTGTTTTGCGATAATGTAACGAGGCGAGGACCAAAGTATTCAATAATAAGACGCGGACTCCGAGCGAAGCCCTAATTGCAAAAGAGCAAGAGTACAACCGGCTATTTGTCACTCCGGGTCTTTGCTCCAGCTGCTTGTAGGAGCGAGAATTGTTGCGTGTGTCCGCGAGTGACCGACGCCGCTCTCCTCGAATAATACATCATTTGCTTTTTAATAAGTGTCGCGCGCTCAGTTTTGTGTTACTTTAGCATACGTAATCAGAAGTGCTTAGCATCGAGCAAGTATTGGTAATAAGCGAGGTGTTAAACTTGCACTTGTGTACGTTTCCATTTTTGTTACTGGATTTTTTGTTGGAAAGCTCGCGCGATAAAAATGAAAATTCCCGATGGCGAGAACTTTGCTGGCAAAAATGTCGCAACAACTCTTTTGCACAACGTGAATTCAAGGAGTTAACCTTAATAACTTGTGAATACGTTAATTTTATTATCCCCCAAGCTTTGCCTACAATCCTGCAATATAACTCATAATCACAATCGTCGGCTTTGATTAAGTTAAATATGGGCTCGTTCGTCTGCTTCTCTCCAATCTTAACAATCCGAATTTTAAATTTAATTTCGTCGCGTTCGATCAAAATTGCTCTCAATTTCGCGCCTCGAGGACACCGCTAATCCTTGTTACAAGACTTTACGTTTATTTTTATCGAGGTGTCGCGAATTACACGCGACACTTTTTCGCGATCTACAAAAAAGTAAAATATTTCCGCCGACTTTGGTCCTCGATTCCAATTTGGTGGGATTTTAACTCTGTGTTTCCCAATTTTTAGATTAACGCGCGTATCGAGTACACGAATCTGACGTTATGAAGCAGCCGGGGCTTGGAGAAGTAGAACCAAGAGCTGATATAAAATAAAGCGTTTCTCCTTCTGTTCCGAATATCTCAATTGAGACTTGGTTAAGGAAAACTTTATGTAATCCTTAGTTCTAAGAAATAATTTAACAAACTACTCTGACAAATATTTCACGTAACGCTTTATCAATTACTTTGCAAAAGAACTTTACAATTCAGTCGAGATAATTCGACCTATTTTCGTTCGAAACACGTGACACAATTCAAACATGTAATTAAGCAGCTTTATTAGTAATGTTTTTTCAGTTACCGAAAATTTTTTGTCCGCAATCGTTTCGATGGCAATCGGCAAAATAAATTTTCTTTTCTAATCTCTTAATCGCGATTACTCGATCGAGATAATCTTTAAGATTTCTATTATCCATTAGAGGCGATCCGATGCCCGAGTCTATTGTTTTGTAATTTCATTCCGGTGTGAGTGACCTACATGTGTCATAATACATTTTCGAAGTGACCAAGTGAAAAAATAAATTGGAAAATCTCGAGTGCGATAGATAAGCTCGACGATAAAAAGAGCAAAATGGAGGACTGCGGAGATTCGGGAAGACGCAAGGAGATTATCGAGAACGAGTGCACAAGTCATAATGGTGGTTATTCCCCGCGTGGATTTCCATACCAACTCCGTTATGTGGAGCTCCTTTTTTACTTCCTTCCCTCGGTGGCTTCGATTCGATCGATTTAGCCAGTCAATATCGTTAATTTATCAAGCGCTACAATGTGTGTCATGGAATTGTAACAACTCTGTCTCGCATTTGTCCGGTTTCGAACGGAGATTTAGGGGAGCTCGTGTAATTGGGATGCAGGTAAGTTGTGCCCGGCAGTCGGTAAACGCGTGCCGCAGCACACGGAGTACACCTGTTATAATAATGCCACATCCGCATCAACGTAAAGCACCACAATAAAATGAATTGATATTCAAATTAGCTCGGCGAGACAAATAAGGTGTATATTTACATTCCATGGGTTAAATTTGAACGCGAATTCACGATATTTCGTCACTTCACGTGGAGCTCGATATGCGGCAATAATTGACGCCCTTTGTTTATGCGAAAGCTATTTATTAATTCCCTTTGTTTAAATCAAGTTTAATCTCGCTTATTTTATTTATCTCGCGAAACAAAACTCAAACGTTCTTAAAATATTCAGAGGTGAATATTTTGGGAATAATAGTCAACATGTACAAAAGCAATACCGCCCACATTGTGTTTCATTTGGTCATTTTTAGCATCGGCTTTTACGCCGATAATCGATCTATTCGCACTCGATAATTTTCACTTTTGCTCCAACAATTTCGCAAAAAGGAAATTAAAATATTTTTGCTAAAGTTACGACTATATCAATAGCTGTTGACGTTGGTTGAATCGATAAAACTGGGATTGATCCGAAACTCCATTTATTCGAGAAAAACTCTTTTTTTAAAAACTAATATTGTTGCAATTACATACGTGTCCTTGTAAAAAATATGAAAGTAATTTACATGCATTCCGATAATCATAAGCGACAATATTTAAATTATCTGCTTTCTTATAAATATGCTGCGTTTATTTCACGATCGACGACGAGGCATATTCAATATTTTTAATAAAATAGATTCACATTAACGATGCACGTGTCGCGCAACATAATTTTTCCAATGCAATAATTGAAACATTAAAAATACTTTAAAAAGCCGGATTTCGTTAACTACGAGCAGAATAAAAATAAACGTATTTATAAAATCGACTCGCATTCGAGTTTTTAAATGCTTCGCACATTTGTATTGTGCTCCTCCAAAAAGTTTAGCGAAATGCAATAATAAATTTCCGCGTTCGAAAATAACAAGTAAAGAAAATATTTCAATACGAATATCAAGTTAGAGCATCTCCAAACTATCGCTGCGGCAAAAGAAAATGAAAAAATAGATGATAAATATGTCAACTTGTGTAATTTCCATCGATACCTTATAAAAAGTATTGCTTTCTATTTCGGCGGATAAAACTTATTTCACACGTAATCAACTTCCTCGCTCGAAAAAAGTCTCTTTCAGATTTCGGATACTTTCAGCAACGATTTCATAATATAAAAGTCAATATTCGTTTTTAACTTTATTTAGCAAAATCTCTAATCTTTTAATGCTATTTATTGAACCATCAATGTTTTTCAAAAAATACAAATTGCACGCGAATCGAAAATTCAATAATTACAGCAATAGATTTTCGTACGCTCGAATTAAGACGAAATTAAATTAGCTCATTTTATATAATTTTCTTTTTTTCTGTTATAATTCATTCATTACGTGTCAGCTGAAAACGAATGTTTTCATTCAAATCCAGCCCAATTATTTCGATTAAATAATTAATTAATAATTTCTTCGCAAACGCTTTCCTTATCTTTAACAATGTGTATACACATAAATATTGAAGTGTTATGCTGTAAATCCGGGGTTACTTTTTTCTAATCGAAGTCAATGACTCGATGAAAAAGAAGCCATGAATCGTAGGGTAATTGCGTAAAAATTACCGTCAATCGCGTTAAAATCGTTACTTTTCGATTAGATTTCTGGTCGAATCGTTATTATGTATCACGCGTTAAGAATTAAATTCGAATGAAATATTAGTAAATATTTTTCTTATTATTTTAATTTCTCTTTTGCACTTTTCGTACAAAATAATGTTTTCTGCTTTAATTAAAATTTGAATCTCTCCACTAGTTTTATATTTTATGATTGCATTTTTGTCTCCTATAAATATATTCTTGTACGAATAGTCGTATTTTCATACCATTGTACAGCAAAAATTTAAACAACAGTCTATACTTGAACAAACACATTTTCAGCTCGCGCTGTATCAAATTAGCATAGTAATACAACTGTAGAATAGTAATTTTTCTTCGTGATAATTAACCGTTACACTAATAGTAGGTTTTATTGATAATAAATTTTTTTTCAATAAATAAATAGATATCTTTTCGTAATCAAACAAGTGTTTGAAAGCTCGCAGAGCTAATATTGACGATAAAATAAATTACACGCAATAATTAACGTTAATATTATTTAATTAGTTGTTTAAATTGATTAAGATTCGGGCAAATTATGAATAGTCAATAACATCGGCTGTTTGCGAAAAATGTGTTTTTTTAATAATTAAAAACTTTACGATATTTGCAGTAGCGCGCGTTATTAAGTAACGCAAAGCGTATTTAAAAATATTTGAATTGTATTGATAGTCATTTTATTTCTCCACAGTTTACATCATTAAGATCCGGCGAGAAGATTTTTGAGGTGAACGGCCATAATCGTACCACGAGAGAAGCAATTTTTTTCGTTCGAAGAATTTACAAATCGGAATTAATCGACTCGACAAGGACGACTTTAGAATCGTGTCAATGGACTTTCAGCATTGATTGTCGAGCGTTTCGACATCCCAACGAACGAACGCACGCACGCATGCACGCACGCACGCACGCGCGCGCGCAGACATAAAAATTAGCTATTTAACCTACAAACGAGCGCCTCGCTTCAACATCGGAATTAGCTAATTTTTTGTTCCGAGAAATTTCAGGAATATACAAATACAATTGCGATGATCTTCCAGAAGTGCATCTCGTTACGCTTCTTACCTCGAAGTTTAACTTAAAATTTAACACAAGCGTTTCAAATTAGGATTATGGACTTATTAGTAACATTTGAGCACTTGGTACTTCAGTCCTTGGACTCCGAGTAATTCTTCGTAATCGACATTTCTCTTTTAATTTCAATGTCATCCAACTTCGCAGCCATTCGCTTAAAAGGCAAAACTAATTGCTTTGCAACTATCAACTAACAATTGAAGCAAAAATTTAAAGTTCGATCGATGTAATTTACAGTTTTCGATTGCGATTTTGTTGCTTACCGATGAAAATTTCGCCGCAATGCATCGCGCGAAAATGCTTTCCACGTTTAAAGCATCCAACATCGCAAATTGATAAATATTTAAAAATTCCCACCGGTTCTGTCAACACTCGCTGCACAATTCCATAAATCAGGTTATTTCTAAAATGGAATGCAATTTGCGCGATTATGCAAATCGCTTAGTCGTGAATTGTTAATCAAGCGAATACTAAGCCGCGAAACATATTGAATCGAGTGAAAAATAAAATATTTTCATTGGACCGAAGCTCGAGGCGGTAATTAACAATTTTTCGAATAAAAAATAATACCGGTGCAGAGTTCGTGTACTTGGATCAGTTGGCGAATATTAATAACGATATATCAATAGATCGTTTAGCAAATAAGAAATTTCATTTCTTACTTTCTTGCGTGAAATCATCTGTATACATTGATATATATTCTAGAAGATTAACAATATTAGTCTTGTCCACATTTTGCGAAAAATAATTATTCTTACCCATCAAATTGTACAAGTGCAACAGAAATTTTTTTCCTCCGAATGCGATTTAGTTTACCGATGCTTTCGAAATATTTTTGCAGAACTTTAGCAAACCTATCCACACTTGTTCAAATTTTAGTTCATTGCAATCGCAAAACGATTAAAAATTAAAAATCATGTCTCGAGGGATCAAGTATAAATAAATTATTATTTAACATTTTAGTATTATTTAACGAAGGCGTATTTTGGCTGACTTTTACAATAACGTGTTGATATTTGCATATTATTTCACGCCGTTTATCGCGAAGACTGCGATTAAAAGAATTCCTGCCGAAAGAAAATTATGGCAACGAAAACAAGTGATTGAACGTCAGAGAACTCAATAACCTTCATTAGCAAGATATAAAACCTTGCAAACGGTGCAATCCGCTTTACTCGCTTCGTAAATATTTTTATAATCCGGGCAGATTTTTTAATAAAAGGTTTTCCGCTGCCCTTTTGATTCCGACAATCATTGCCCATCCCACTCTCGAGTAAAAATAACTCGGACCGAAGCAAAGCAAACCGAAAGCAAAAAACAAGGAGGCGAACCTGCACTTGCACCGTATAATTCACAAGAGCACTACCGTAAACTGGAGTAAATCCCGTCTTTAAATCGAAGCTTGGGAACGTTAAGCGAATTGATTTCGACAAGTTGTAAACTCGGCCGAACGAGGATAAAGGATAAACCATCTTAGAGTTAGTAAAATAAAATATCTCGAGCCGAGGCTCGGTGCCTCGAGCTTGGAGCTCCGAGTATTTACGTAATAATGGGTTGAGAATAAAAAGAGGCAAATAAGCTCGAGAGCTGCAATATTTTTACGAAATCGCCATAAAAGTTTTAATGAACATTTTACAATTAAATAATCGTTTGTAGAAAAGCTCTTTTATTTGCCCTTAACGCGTCGTGAAGCGATAATTTCCCGAGTGCGTAAAGGCTGAGCCGAAGGATCGGGGAAGGTTGTAGCGCAACACAAGAACTCTCGAGAGAGAGCGAGCGAGCGCCGGGAGGAGAAAAAAAGGAAGAAATGACAGCGAGAGAGAGAGAGAGAGAGAGAGAGAGAGCGGAGCAGATGCGAACGAACGGGCTTTATTGGGAGCGTCTGGGCCGTCGCTGCCGCCGCCGCCACCGCCGCTGTCGCTGCTGCAGTTTCGTCGTCGTCCATGGGGCGACGCGAAGGTCTCCAGAACGTTGACCATTCGATCTCTTAAAGGACTGCGGGAGCTCGCCTCCCAAGGTCGCGACTCTCCTCTCGTCTCCTCTCCTCTCGGATGCGCGCGCGCGCGCGAGGTTATCAGAACAAACCGATCGAATTTGCGGCCCATTTATTTCTTGACCCTTCCCAGGCGACGTCGGGGGCGACGGCGGTGAAGGAGCTGCCGCCGCCGCCGCCGCCGCCGCCGCCGCCGCTCTCCTATCGTTGTTTTCTCTGCACTTCCGGCCGATGCCCTTCCGCTGAGCGTCGCGTAAAAGGCGTCTCTCGGGGTGACGCAGGCACGTCAGCTCCGACCTCGCGGGTCCGACGTCCGAGGAGGCCAATTAAGGCCCGATACGCGGGTAATCGAGCGCCTGGGCTTTTTTGCCGATCGTAATCGCGAAGGAGGAAGAGTGCGAGTGCGAGTGCGAGTGCGCGCGCATTCCGCCGGCGCGCAGGAAAACGCAGTCGGCGAGCGTCGCGCCGCGTCGTTAATAGCCGAAGGACAAGCCGAATGCGATGTCGATGACTCTTCTTCCGAGGCTGCCCACGTCCTCGGCGCCTTCCACATCGGCACATGACCACGGGAGGAAAAAATGGGGATTGTCTTCTGTCCGGGGCCCCGGCTGGCACTTGGCGCGAGTCCCCGAGAACGATGTCAATAATCTCGCGTCCTCCTCTGCAATTACTCTACCGCTGCACCGGGGCATAGTTATGTGGACAAAGACGGCTACGGCTCGTCGCTCCTAAACTCGCCCGCTTTCTTCGCCAGAGCGAGTCTTTTCGACTCTCTTCTATTAAGTCGCTCCCGGCAACTTATTTGCTATTTCCGATCGAGTCGTTACCATAAGCTGTGATCCCGAGCTTTCCGGGTTACGCCTGGGGTCCCTGTCGTCGACGTCGTGTTTTCCACGTTATTATATCTAGGCGCACCTCCGCGTGTAAACAGTGCCTGGTAATGTATCCATTTACGAGGAGGAACATCCAAACGGTAGTTTTGTCGTTTAGCACTACACGCTCGCGGCTGGCACAAAGTTTTTCTCCTCTTTGAAGACACTGCCGATGCGCAGTTTCGCCTACCAATGCTCCAAGGATTTTCCAATTCAAATTTAACTCCTGGGGGGGGGGGCATAAGTTAAAGATGACAGTTATAATTTTTGTGCCGTCCGTTAGTCAGTCGCAAGAATCAGGCCGCGTTTTTGAATTTTCACTGGGAATGCGCGGTAAAATTCGCGCGAGCCCATTTGGAGGAAAGGAAAGCAACGGAGAGAGCAACGTGATCTTTGTCTACGCGTTTAACAGCGGAATTTAAGATTCTGCATTCTTGCTGGATCGAAAAAAATGTCCGACGGCAGGAGCGCGCCTCTTTCCGCGGACAATCATCGAGGCACGTTTAAAATAATATTTTTGCCCGACGGCACGAGTTGACGCTCCTTTCACAATTACACACGCATCTGCTTATATTGCAATGACTGCTCGCAGTCTATTTTCAAGGCACTCGGTTTTACGAAATTCTTGTTTAGACTGAAAGCATTAGTACACGCGTGGCGGCGGTTACGAAAAAAATTTCTCAGTCCCTGGAGAGCGAACCTCTTTCGGCTAAATGTAACTCCTCGGCTTATAACTGGAGCGTCTCGCCACCGCCACCGCCACCGCCAGCATTGGCTTCGTTGTCGTCTGGTGTAAAATGCAAAGAGGCCAGGATGACAACGGGGACAGCGAGACAAAGAGGAGCAGCGCACGCGTCTCTTACGCGTCTTTCTGAATATCTCGACGATTGTATCACCCGGCAATATTCGGCTTTTTCCTTCGCCGAAATCATAAGAAGCAAGAGGTCCGTTTATGCCTCGTCGCTGACATTCGAGGTTCAAGGACTTCTTCTTTTATCGCGGCTGCACTTTCGGGCTAAGAGGCACTGAGCAAAAAATAGATCAAAATTCTTGAAAGTGATTCCTCGCCTCGAGGACTGATTTTTTATTCGGTTTGTCGTCGCTGCTGCAGCCCCAACGATTCACGATAAATAAGCCAAATTTAGTGAACGCCACCGAGACTTTTCGGCTCTTTCGTGTACTCTTTTATTTAATTTAGCCCCAACTGCATCCGATTCTATTCTCAATGCAGCAGCACTAGATTGGTGCCTGCGAGGCTCTCGAGCGCGTTTTTTCCAAGCCCAAAAAATAGTCGTGTTTTCGTCATTTTATTTAATCCGACGCGAATTGTTTTTGAAAAGCTTTTAAAAATATTCCTGCGGAACGAGCGAGAAAATATCGTCGAATTATTATTCTTATTTACGCGCATTATTTTATATTTAACCAAGATTCGCGCGTCCAACGTGGCATTAGCAAAGAGGGACTCGTTTTCTTTGTGTGAAGTTTATTATCAGCAAGATTATGTTTATGATTTAAGTAACTAATGTCTGTAATCGTACACGAGAGAAAAAATTGCGATCACCTCTTTATTACATAATTGAGACCTTGCATAGATAGTCGTCAATAAATAAATTACCTGCTTGTGTCCAATCCTCGTTCATTGGATCATTCAACGGCGTTTGCGCGTAATCAGCAAACTTATAATTTCCCGATAATTTATTTTTTTATATGCCCTAATCAAGGCAGAAATTTGCAGCAAAAATATACGCGTATAAATAACTAAAACTTTTAATAATTGAGCGACCGATCGAGTTGTGGCATTATTTGTAAAAAGTTGCTTGAAATTGCGAGGAATTTTCGAAATACCGGAATGCGCGATTGGCGTTTCATTTAAGAGTTGTCAGTTTTTTGCTCAATAATAAGTCATCGAATTCGCTAATTGGTTTAAAAAAACGATTAATAAAGGACGAAGAATCGTACGCGAAAGAGAGGCTTTTCTAACAACGAAATCTTTTTGTCGGACGCCTTTTTACTCGCATCTCTGTGCCTCGCTTGCAGAACATAAGCAATTACAACTTTCACTGGGCGAATAAAATATTTGAAATAGCTTTGGCGAAACTAACGATAAATATATCAATATAGAAGAATAACGAGCCGCAGAGAAGAGGACGAATCGAAAAGAGAAGAACGAGCGCGCGCGCGCGCGCGCTCCTGAAAAACTTCCCCATTCGTCATGTAACATGTGTAAGTACGTTGCATGTACGTTACGGAACAGCTTAGAAGCGAAAGTGAATCTAGAGAGAAAAGACGATCAGTAGTAGTAGGCGAAGCCACGGCAGCGGCGGCGGTGGTGGCGGGGCGGAGGGGCGGAGGGGAGGAGGAGGAGAAGCGAAAGAGGAGAAGAAGAAGAAAAGGTAGACTAAAATAAGTGAGTAAGAATGGGCTTAGCTAGTTAGCGCTCGTTCCCTCGAACGAAGCGTCGGAGCAGAGGAGAAACGCGAATCCAGGATGGTGGGGAGCCGAGACCGAGCCGAGCCACGAGAGGGGCGGCAGCACAACGAAAGGAGAAAGAAAATAGAAAAAAGAGAACGCCGTGGAGAATGGTAGGGGCAGGGAGAGGCAGCGGGGAATAAGGAGAAGGAGCGGGAGAGGGAACGAGGGAGCGAGGGAGCGAGGGAGAACGACGCAGCAGCAGCAGCAGCAGCAGCAGCAACGATGCAATTAGGCGAGTTATGCAGAGTGATGTCACACGAGTGAGAACACACTACTTCGTGTCTCGGGGTAACTGTGCTGAGTCAAGGACAGCCTGTCCAAGGCCTCTGTATACGACCCGCTCCTCTGTGTGTGTACGCGCGCGAGAGAGTGTCGGTGTCTCTCTCCCTTCCTCGGGTTTTGCACCAGCAAGCGCGAGCGCGAGCGAGTTGTCCTCACCCCTTCGCATGTCGATGTATAGGGGGCATTTTATGTCGATCGCGGCACTTTTTTCCGTTTGATCGAATTAAACGTGACTCAGAATGCTAATTATTCCCGTGTACTTTAATATCAAATAATACATCTCTGTGTTTACAGGGGCAAAGTTACTTTGTAGCCATCGGCGACGCGGCAGTATTTTTCAACGTCGCGCGACCAATGACCAATGCATTTAAAGCCCGTAATTATTTATTTTGCACTATCTTTACACTCGCGTCGATCTTCGCGAATTTCGTCTATGCACGCGAATTATTTTAGATCCGATGCAAGTCATTATTATCTAAAATAGGATGTCGTTAGGTCGATTCGTCAAGGAACGAGGATCGATTGAAATTCACGAAACATTGTGTTGCTGGAAAATTCGTCGATGCTAATTTTTCTCGATTAGAAAGCTTCGTTGTCTATTGTTGTTCTCTGCAACCGGATGCCGCGCGCGCGCATAAACTTATACGAAACACACGACGAAACGAGCGTTTCAGCAGGATGAAGGAATTATTAAAAGCCAGGGTCTTCAAGGTTACCGAGTTTTTCGCGAGCGAATAATTAAACGGACGTTACGCACAAAGGACTCGAATTAATTATTTGCAATATTTCGAGGGACAAAGGGTGCAGCGGCAAAAGCTTTGTCGAGTCGTGTTCTTAAAAAATCCGTCATCCGTCATCTCGGTCCAGAAACGGACTGGGAGCGTGTGCTAAGCCCGAACCCAGACCAGTGTATACACAATGTTAAAAACACCTCGTTATTATTGTTCGCGTTACGAATAAATCATGCTTATTAAAAGGAAAGTACGCGCCCGAGCGGAGGCTTATAAACTATTTATAAAATGCGAGGCACTGACACACACAGTGCACAATCGGTCATCTCGCTCGACTCGCTCGCCACAGATTTATAAATATAAATATATATCTAAAAAGCAGCTTTATCGATGTGCAGCGCATCGCGATAACCCATTCAAAAGCAGCAACTCCAAGTGCCGGAGGAGGCCAAGTTTCGATATGAAATGCTCCATATATCCCTCTTTATTCTTCTCTCTCGCTCTCTCGGGCGGCCGGCCGGGCGTCCCTATGTCGCTCTCGAACAAAAACTCGTTCAAGCAGCGAGAATATACATAGATTATACGTGTGTGTATTTATATATCGAAAGCCGCTGTAGCTCGTCTTATTTCAATGATTTTTTGTTTTTGCTTTTGTTTTGCTTTTGCTCGTCTTTTTTGCTTTTTTGCCTTTGCTAGCACGCACTGCTACACGTCTCTCCCACTCTCGCGACGTCTCCGCATCTTTCGCGTATTCGAGATTCTCTTGGAAGGGCTCTTCCTTCTCGATTTCCTCTTATTTCCTCAGCGCGTTTATTCTTCCAATTGGAGGGAGCGCCACGGAAAAGCGGAGAAACCGAGGAGGAGGAGGAGGAGGAGGAGGAACGCGCCGACGAGGAAAAGCCCTCCGCTAAACCCGATCTTACGCCACTCGTTTTCGTCCTCTTTACGCTTTGCTTTCCTAGCCGGCCCGTGTTTTCGTTTTTTTCCGTTCGCCGCTTTTGTCGTCAAGGGATACGCGAACCTGATAACGCGCCCGCACGTGCCTTTTATGCGTATTACACGCATCTTTATCTACGACTCGCAGAAAATGTGTTTCAAGTGGCGTCAATGGATTTCCCTTGTCCCGTCCCTTTTGTTATGTTTTCAAATTTTTGAGTATTCCCCCCTCCCCAATGTCTTTACTGTGATATTATTCATAATTTTATGTATATTGGTTTCTTTGTATATCTATACCACCAGAATGCATTTATAGCTGTGATCCTGCATTTGTTGAAAGATAAAAGATCACTTCGCTTAATTAAGGAATTCCGCGGACTTACACGTTTTTTTATTTTTATTGCTCTTTTATATATATATATAGTAGCACCAGGATCCGGTATTTTTCTCGCACGTTAATGTTAAACTTCAATAGATATAATTGCGTTTTATGACAATATTTATCTACAAAAAGTGCTTTTCGAGAAAAGTACAAAATCCTGTAATTTAATTTAAAAAACAACACTGCTAATGTTGTACGTTTTTATGATTTTCGATCAACTTTTCTTCGTAAATATAATTATGAAATTTTTAATCGATACTGGAAAATCAGCGAGTAAAAATTCTATCAATAAGGCTAATTAATTAAGTCAGCCCCCTCTCCCTCTCCCTCGATGTTTATCTTAAGCGTATAGCGATTTATACGAGGCAACCAACGAGTGTATTTTTAACGCTTATAAATGAAGTAATCTTGCAAAATAAGAAGATCAATTGTACAAGGTGAAATTTCGTATCCCATTTTGTCAAGAGGTACACGTACATGTGCACGTGCATACGTGTATTTAAAAGAGACCCTCGTTACAATTCGCATCCACATTTTGTGGAATTTTTTTCTAAATAAACCGAAGCTCCATGGTAACGAATGGGTTACATTATTGTACAAGATTCTAATAATGAAATTCGTTTGATGGATAATAACTTGGCCGCCGCTTGCGTAAACTTGACTTCATCACTCGATCATATGGATTTGACCGACGAATAATATAAAAATTCACGGCGTATTTTTAACGTTCGTTAGGTCCAGAATTCTTTAACTCGGATCATGTCGCTGCAAAGGCAAGAGACGAGGTTCTTACGAGCGTTTAAGCGTCTCGTCGCTTTTTAATTAGCCGTTATAAAGTATCGAGCAAAAATAAAATAAAAATTAGAAAATTAAGCGGTTGATCGGCCCCTAATTCGCCAATAACTCGAGGACGCATTGACAAGGAGCGCATTAATTACGACTTTTAGAAATTCCTCGGCTGGTTGGTAAATTTTGTTTTAATAACTTTTTGCCCAACTCGAGCGTTGGAACTCGATTTTTGAGATCGCGGCGCGACGTGTACCGTTCCACGCGTCCACCGAGATCTGCTAGTGCAAGCGGGAGGATCGAGAGGCGAGAGGGAGCGCGACCATTAGTCTACGTCGCGCGAACCAGAAAAAGTTGGAGGACTAACGACTCGCGTGGCACGAGACGAGGCCAAACGGTTTCCCTCCCGAGGGACGTTACCAGTTAGTTACCCAGCGTCCTCCGCGAGCTTGTTTATCCGGTCGCCAAAAATGTATTGGTCGCGACCCAAGCACCGCTACACTCGCTGCACTCGTTCCTGTGGGTTCGGTGTTTTCGCGACTGCATCGTTGCATCCTGGCCGGCGCCATTATTCGTCGGGTGCCTCCCGAGTGAACCCCTTCGGAACCCTCCGCGAGCGGCGCCTACCGGTCGGTCCATGGCGGCTGTTGTGGCCCGCGACATTCTCGAACGAAAAATGGACGAGTTTTCGAAACGCTTATCTCCGAGTGACTTCCTCGTTTATCGCGAGCGAGAATCGTCTTTACGAAATTGCGCGGCTCCGGAGATAAGATCGCACGCGCACCGAGACTCGAATCGAGTACTCGTAACAGAGGAATCTATCCCGCTCTAATCGGCGATTATGCAACGGCCGCGATCGTAGTTGTTGACTAATAAATAGATAAGGCGGCGGGCCGCTGCTTTCGCCGCGGAATCGTACGACGAGTTTGTTATGAATAGAAGAAAGCGTCGATCGGCAAACGTTCAATGTTCACTTCTCGCGTGCGTTAATCGGGTCGCGGCGGGTGCGAGTATCGGCTGCGATTCCTCGCGAGAGAAACCGAGCAACGCTCAGGCTGTTGAACTTGTTATTTTAGTTCGCTCGTTATCCGTATTGTTGCCAACTTTTGCATCGCCTATTAGCGCTCGAAGAGTTCGATAGAGACGCAAGCGGCGCTCGTCTGCGCGATAAGCTGCAGGTTCACGATCAAGAAATTTTCCCGCGAATCGGCGCGAGTGAGTCGCCGCGGCGCGTCGGCACTCGGACCGGACGGCCGTCGAACTTAATTTCGCGCGCAACCCAACCCCCCGGCCCTCGTCTTTCTGCCCAGCCGAGACTAAAGTTCTAAATATTGTTCGCTCGGAGTTTAAAATGTCGTTTCAAAAAATTTCGGTCGATGTAATAATCTGTCCGCAGCATTGCGCGAACAATGGCTCGTTATTCCTGTAACTTTCTACGTTATCGAGTTAAACGCTCGTTGAATTAAACTCGGTTCTTGTTTCGAGATGCGGTCGGTAAATATCGACGAGCACTAATACTATAATTATAACTCCGATTCGGCGCAAATTTTCAACGGACTGCGTTCTTTATTTTCAAGTCAATTTTCTTGCTTTAACGCACTCGACGGATTTTTTTTTTTTGTCACCGTTGCAAATTGAAGAGCGATTTTCACGAGGAATTAAAAAAACATTAATCAAAGCTAAATTTAGCTCTGAATTAAGACCGAAGCATTTCTTTACGCAGGCAAGCAGATAACGAATTTGATTATTTTCGTATTATATTTATATATTATCATATCATTAAGATAGTCTGTTTAAAAACAAATAGCGAGTGTTGGCGCGCGCTCGCGTGTGCGTGTGAGTTATTTAAAATCAGAAAATTGTTAGAATTCTTTCTTTGTAATTAAATTTGTAATTAGTTAATCGGTAATAATTTCTTGCGAGTCGAAAGTGTTTGCTTTGTTGCATTAAATTTATGTTTGTAAACGAACGAAACTGCTTTCAGACACGCCAGCGCGTATTAATAATTGAAAATGTTAATTTTACGTAATTAACTTTAAGAATATAAATCTTGATCGCTATTCCGTATTGGGCATTTAATGTAACGATCTTACCAATTATTATCGCGACGGATACATATGTATGTGTATCGAAGTTATTCCATTGTACACGTCGCACTTCGTCCATAAAAGTTACGCTGTTCATTAGCGAGGATGAAGAGGTTATTTCGCGGCGAATATTTCCCGAGTTGCCGTGGGTTCCTAGAATTAGTTATCTTCGAGTCCCTGAAATAATTAATTATTCGCGATAAAAAGTTCCTTAATTTATATTTTATTTGAATATATTTAAAATTGAAATCGCGTGGAAACTTAACGTTGTTTGACAAATTCGCCACTATAATTTATTTATAATTGCCGAGAAGCCACTATTTCATTCTCGCTCTAATGACTCCGTAATTTTTAAATTTCAAGCGACGAAAGCAGACTTTGTTTTATAAATATTTCTTTATTTTTCGGTTGGGAACTCGAGGAGCAAGACTCCTATTATTAACGTATTAGCCGGCGCTTCCAATTTAGAAGCGTTGCATAAGCGGCTTTGAACGTGAAACGACGGAAAGCCATTAGAGGAGCGAAAAGTGCATTCGCAACAGTCAAAATAAAGAGCTTGTCCCAGCTGCTCCACTTGTTCCACTCATCGGGGCACATTGTGGTGTCTCCTAGTTCGCATAACCGACATTGGCGCACAAAATCGCCTCCACCTGGGAGAGTTCTTTCTCTCTCTCCGGCCGCTCGCTCGCGATCGAAGCGCCAAATTAAAATTCTATGTCATGAACCCAGCCTTGAATTAAGCCTACGATGCAATGGCAGCATCGGCCGCCAACCCAATTATATATTTATTTACCACGTAATATCGCGTTGGCCCTGATCCGACCGCAGGCCTATGCAATAGTTGTATAATCTACGTTATGTAACACGTGTAAGTCGACGTAGGATTACTCGGATGATGTTGACTTTGCCAAAGCAGTGCGACGTAGTTTATTTCAATTTATCTTTTATTATTGTTAAGTTGGATGCGATACCGTGAACGGCGAATCGTAGACAAGAGAGAGAGAGAGAGAGAGAGAGAGAGAGAGAAGGGGTGGGGGAGCTTTACTTTTACTTTATTTACGTGGAGGAAAAGAACACGCACCGAAGGCGCCAAATTTAAAAGGAAACGCTAAAATCTCGTTTGAGCTTTCGTAAATCGAACCGTGACTTTTCATCTGCTACAAATAATGAATCAATTCAACCGAATGGGGGGTATCAGCATACGCATAAATATTTAATTAGCGTTTTTATTTATTTCTCGTGGTTCATTGTGCCATTCATAATGGGAATGGGACGTAATTAAAATAGCCATTTAATCTCAAATGCACTATTAAAATTATTAGAAAATTATTCATATATTTATTAGCCCCTCGTAAATGTTTTTAATTTAAATTTGATCGCCGTTATTTTAATCGAGAGAATAATTCATTCTTAATAATTAATGCGCAGTGCCGTATAATTTTTATTCAAGCGACTGCAAATATAAACTAACAATTATTGTTGAATCTCGTTAGATAATCATCAAAAATACAAGGACTTGTCAGTCAACGATAATGAATAACTGTGTTGAAAAATACAGATAACCATTACAAATTATGTAACTTTGTATAAGGTAAAAAATAATAATTCAAACGGAAAACTATGTACACTTAATTGAAAAAAAGTAAAAAGTCTTATCGGATTGACACCGCCTGACATATGAGAGCATTTGTACTATTTTTAGTAGAAGTAGTGCAGACGTATTATTTAAAAATGTTAATTACATTTTTACTCAACACTCGAAATAATTGTTCAATAAAGCAGCGCTTTTGATCGGAAAAATTTCGGAGCATTATGAATTTATAAAATTGAAAACGGCGTTTCGTTACTTGCGCGCGCGCCCGCGAGTTTTATTAAAATAGACTAGTAATAATTTCAACCTCGATTCCATCTAATACGTTTAAGAGCTTATGTTTTAACAATCTATAAAAGATTTTCTATTTTTAACTTTTAGCTTTTAAGATCGACGCATTAACTTTCTTAAAGATTCAAAACCCGAAGAATTGATAACGTTTCGTTGCGTATCCATTTTTCAAACAGACGGACGAGAAATATTGTCCTTCGATATTTTTAATTGGAATTGCTTTCAATTTTAATACCAACTTAAGACGCGGCTCTGGGAAAGGATACCAAGTTTTTCAAAGTGCTCGATTACGCGCTGTGATTTAGGAAAAACGCAATTACCTTGGATTTTCTTTTTCGCTCAAAAGCTTCGTTGAAAAAACGTGTTTAAAAACGATTTTTTCAATAACATTTTTAAAGACTAGAGACGTTTTTTCATTTATTACACGCTTGAAGCCATAGCGCACTCGCAAAAGCAGTTATTTTCTTGCTTTTATTAAATATTTATAGAAACCATTGCGGCTTAGTTAACTAGTTATCTCGGCCGTTTGAAAGCGTCGCGAGGAAATTTTATAAATAGTAGCTGCTCGTTGTTAAACATTGTGCACTTTTAAGAAAGTGCTTTGTCATTGTCTCTTTAGAAAATTGGAATATAAATTATTTGTTTATTCGCAACCGAGCTTCGTAATTAACGAACGCCGACAATTCGGTTATAATCTGCAGGTTGGATTTGAAAAATCGAACGCGATCATTAAATAGTAAGGAGTTATGATATTCATGGTAGCCGTGTCGAAAAGTAAAAACTTTTTACTCAAAATCACTCGATTGAAAATTACGCAAATATAATTCAGTAAGCGCAAACATTCGATTGATTTGGTAGCTGCCGCGAGTCAAACGATTAAATTAATAATCTTGATAAATGTGAGCAAAAAGTTATTCGATGAATCAATACAATCGTGATGTAAACAAGGTTACAAGAAAACTACTAGTTAAATAATCTATTATTTCACATTTTACATAACTAATTAGCATTAGCGTATACGCAAATAAACTTCGCACAGACTGGAGAAGCTGCCAAGTCAGTGGTTTTAATAAAAATAATACGCTCGCCGAGTTATTAAAACTTCCAAGATTGCTGAAAGTGAATTAAAAATCTGGACGCTAATCGCTGGAGCGCAATTATTCACATTATTCAATTGGCCAAACGATTACGATTGCGTTTACACAACAGAACCTTACTTTCTCGACTGATAAAGAGGAGGATTAATGTTGAGGACGAAAGGTTTACCCACTTGGCCAATGCAACGCGCGTGTTCAAGGTCGCGGCCGACGGACGCGAGGACGGAGGCAGAGGGGAATCTTGTCGACGATCGCGAGCTTCCGAAGCGGGTCCTCTTTTGTCTCGCCACACCAACAATCGCGACAGTCGTCTCGAAGGAGGACATCGGCGCTGGATACGCCGGCTATCGTCGCTCGACGACGAGCTTGCAATGTCGCGCTTTCCGTCGCCGTAATTAGTCGCGCCGAACGCGTCCATGTTTCTCCGAAAGGCTCGGCTCCTTCCCCCGGAATCGCGCGCGCGATAACGACTGACCCTCTCCCCCCGCTCGCTCGCTCTTCTCCTCTGGCTTCAGTGCCGCGCGCCGAGCTTTATCAGATCGATAATTACTTATACATGCCACAGGCTCTCGGCGACCGATCGCGACCAGCCTACGAATAACAAAGGACAAATAAAATGCATATTGTATGATAAGTATTGAATAAATTTGGGCAGCGTTTCGCGAGCCCATTGTTGCATTTTAATATTGGCGCGCTCCTCGGGGGGAGAACTGGGGAGCTTTTAGTTTGGTAACCGGAACGAGCGCCGAGAGCCGCGATGACGCAAAGACCCAACCTGGCTAAAGCGATTTTTGGAGCCGCGTCCACTTGTTTATTTACCAAGAACGCGGGCTTTTCGTGAGCGCGCGCGCGCGCGCATTATCGCGGGGATCGATTCATTGACTCCGTGGAGCCGCTTACGCAAGAAAACGTGGTCGCGCCGAGCGACGCTCCCCGTGAAAAAGCGAATTGTGCTTCTCTGCCGTCTAATAAGCTGTTTCCTCGGCCCGTAATTCACGCTATCGGCTCGGGCGCTAATGCGTATTTTCGACGCACGATACACGCAACCTGTTATTTCATCGGCAATAATAAAGCGGCGCTCGCGCGTAACAACAATTGAATAATCGCGGCGACGACGACGGCTCCGCGTGCGTGCGCGTGCGCGGCTTTGGAAATGCTAACTAGGTCCCGGGGTAACGAGCGACGCGCTCGCACTTGTAGTTACGTTATACCGCGCGCGCCTACGATTGCGATCTCGGAATGCGAGAGAAGGCAAAGGCTCCCCGAGCGCGCCAAGGAAGCTGTGATGCAATTATAAAATAATATTACTGCAGGACCAGTTTGCTAGCGCTTGCTAGCAATTGCGCGAACGCAATTATGAGCTAATGCAGCAGACCTGCCGGTTAATGTCGGCGCTGTTCCATTGGCGCTGGAGCCGCGGCGCGCGATTAACGATAACTGCTTGCAAAAATGTCGGCTTGACGCGCGAAATATCGATGCAACGGGCACGAAGCAACTTTTTGCTTTATCCTGTGTGACATTGTCATCGGGTCTCGCAGGGGCCGCGATCGCGCATCAATTCTCGATTTCATGTTTTAATCATCCGAAGGTACGACGAGTGTTGAAAGGACGAGCATTCGATAAATTCAATTGATCTGTCCGCGAGCCATTTTTATCGATCCTCTCTATTTGTTTCAACGATAATTCCTCGAATTGACTTTTCGATTCTCTTCTTTCTCTCTTTAGAGCATTACGATTCATCGGCACGTCGTCGCTCTTAAAAATGACGATTGCAATTTATTGTACACTTTGTGCACTTTGTACGGGATCGGCGCGTTGAATCGCGTCGAGCCGCAATTTATGCTGTTAACTTATTGCGGGATTATATTCGTTTGCACCTCCGTTTATCATCGCTCGTAGAAAAATAATCGGCGAATTTTACATTTCGTTTAAAGTTATCGCCGATCGAGTAAGGCGACCTAGGGAGTCCGTTACGAGGAAAAAGTCTTAAATTGCAATCGCTATTTATCAAAAACTTTTCTTTATCAGCGTTTAAGTAATACATTTTTATCGAACTTTTCTCCGTGATTTTTTCTTTACAAATGCTAGAGTCGAATGCACTTTGGTTTATATTTATTACAACTAGGAACGCAAAAAATGCATTACGATATAAGACTGCATAATAAGATTGGGGCAATGTCATTATGTACGCGATAATCTCTTCTGTGTTATAAAGTCTTTACGTGTAATTTAAAATTAACTTATTAGTCGATTAATAGCGCAATACATATATATATAGTATATATATATATCTTTTGCTCCTTCAAATAAATACGCGTTGTTAAAAAAATTAAAAAGCCATCGGTCGTTAATGATAAGCGAGGGCCTGTAAATTTTTGCAAACGATGTTAGAATTTGGGAGAAAATTAACTATTCTTCAAGAGGCCTAACAGTTTTCGAGGAAATAGTTCTTGAATTTAATTAGATCTTGAAAATTTTTAAAGTCGTGGTCATTCGTTTTTTCCAAAAGGAAATTTATTACTATCGCAGATTTAAAACATTCGATACTGAAAATGAGAAAAATATGAAATTCTAGATGTTTTAAACGTAAATATAAGTTTCGTAAATCAGCGGTTATTAAGAACTGCAAATACCTCGAGAAACTTTATTTTCATTAAAAAAATATCGTTGCCTCGACTCTACAGCACAAAGTATCAAATGCATTTAAAATTTCTTTTTCAAAATACGCAATGCTTGTTACAGGCTGCCCCTAAAAGACGATAATAATTGCTTTTGTGCAAAAAATATTCCTATCCAATAGCCGCGATACGTAAAAACATTATCAATGTCTGGAAATAATTTTGAATTTCATTTGGATCCGCGATTTTGCATTATAGAAGGGAGAAAAGGGAAGAAGAGTCGATAGAAAATTGCGGTATAACAAGCCCAGCGAGGTAAAGATAGTGCCGATATCGTTATTACCGCGTGTAAGTTTATTTGAAAAATTCAAAAACTCCTCTGCCAAAATACGTATTTATTAATAATAATCCTGATTAAGCGTTAATGTAAACTCATTCGACTGCACTACGTAACGCGCAATGCAGGTCCAAGTGGAATTACTGTATCGAGATGCGGCTAGAGACGATTAATAGTTTTTTCATCTTAATAAGTCTCAGTCAAGATTTAGAAATCCTAAAAGATTACGTTTGAAAAATTCAGCCTACTCTCACAATTAGAGCGATTTAATATCTATATTTTAAGAAGAATTTGGAACTGAACAATTTTCAATCCGTACTTTTGCAAGTTTTTCAAAAACAAAATCAAATTATTTGCGCAACATCTTGCAATTTTTGCAACTTCGGATTTTCGAAACAATAATTTATAGAACCTCGTTAATATTTGCAAATAACGGCCATTCAAATTTCCCCAATATTGATGAAAATAAAGTAGCTTATATTCAGTGGTGCGCGAAAGGAAGATTCTGAATGGCGTTTGCGCAAAATCTGCGCATTAATCGGCAATTAGCATTTGAAACGCACGTGCAAGGGTAGGCGGGATGAAGGTTAGTGGGTTTAACCAAGTTCCGGAGACGTAGTTCGACACGATCCGCGAGCGCAATGCCAAGTCCACATTGGCGGAGTAATTAGAATTTAGTTTCGGTACACCAGTCGAGGTGGGAGGAGTGCAAACTCTGCGGTGGTGGCTGCTATAAGTTCGGCCGGGCGAATTAATGACGGTCGCGGCGTCGACGATTAAATTGTTCGCGAGCGAGCGATCGACTAGCAAAGGTAGATCCGATGTGCGTGTAATCGCGGGTTCGCGTTGGCCGCCATATTGCCATGCGGAAGTGGCGCCCGGTCCGCGTACTATTGGAAAATCCTGGCCTCGGCGCGCGTACGTCTCATTTTTATTTTTAACGCCGCGCGTACGCGGGCTGCACGAGCCGCCAGGATTTTCTTTGTGTCGCCGCCGCTCGCTTCCAGCTCATGACGGCGATTTTTGTTTTTCGCGCTCCTGCGTTTTGCCTCGATACCTTCGTTCGGACTGTAAAGTTCGCACGGATCGCTTTTAAATTCAATCGCGTTGCACTTTCATTTTCCCCGTTAAACGTTTTTTGTTTTACGCCACTCGAATAATATCAATATTAATAATAATACCAATATTGGTGAATGGTGCTGCTGATCTAGCGATCAGCTTTTTACGCTTCGATCAAAATGTCTTATCTTAAAATCGTTCCGAGCGCGTTTGTTGTTTGTTGTCCAGGTTACGGCATTGCAAGCGATGTTGTTTGTTCTAAAAATTGATTTCGAGCATCGCGCGAGCAATGCTTGCAAAACCGTTTCCTTTAAAGGTGCGTAAGGTTTTTTGTAATTCGCGCACCAGACTTTTTTTACTCGACGCTTCCCCTGATCCTTTAAAGCTGCTTCGCGTTTTTTTCATTACTATTTTTTATAATTCTTCCAAGATGCCGCGATTATAGTAACGATAAAATGTTCGCGCTTTGGCAATACGGCATTAATTGATGGTAATTACAGGACTCGTTATTTAAATGCTAAAATAAACACAGTGACGCGTTTCTTATGTATTATCATTTTTATTAATAAACGTCGTTATGCGTTAATAACAATTGCGGTTGTTTATCGCGCGTTCGTCTGAAAACCGAGAGCAGCGTTATTAATAAAATGAAGAATGATAAAAAAGAAATTTTTTTAATTTTCGAAATTAATATTCGGAAATTACGACTCACCGATGCATTTCTCCTCGCGCGTATCGCGTAATTACAAATCGCACAATAACAAAGATTACCTTTAAAATTAGTCACATCCAACATTATCCAAGACTTTTGATTTCGTTTTATCGACGCGAATCTTTGGCCAGCAATATCTGCATTTAAGGTTGATCGATTATGTTACTTGCATTTTGTCAGCGTCACCTGTTCTTCTTTAATTCGAAGACAATAACGCATTAACGCGGTACCAAATGTGAAGCGTGAAAATAAACGTAAACGAAAGCTCGTCGCGGAAGAGATAAATTTGAAATTTTAAATTTTAAATCCAAGCGAGGCAATGAGTCTCATTTACGAGTTAATTTGCACTTCGAAACATGGCTAACGTATTTTTGTGCGCACTTGGCCCTTGTCCGCCTTGTCGCCCTTCTTCCCCCTTCCCTCGCCCCCCCCCAACCAACCAAAGAATCGTCCCATTACGAAGATCGATCTAGTTGGCAAGGAAGTTTGGATCGACTTCAAGTATTAAGCTGCACTCCTAACTTTATTGCCACGAGCCGAAGCATCGTATTGTCGTCGTGTATCGTCTGAAAATAGGTTATGTCTACTGTCTCGTTCTCTTCGTCGTCGTTGACTCGGATCGAGGAATCGGTTATTGGATCGATACTCCGATTAGAGAATCATAGGGTTTCCCACTCGATCTCAAGGTTACAGCTGGTCGCGTCTAATTTTTTTTTTGGACAAAATCGGGAAAAGTGGTAATAATGGCCACGCGAAGCAGATTATTTTGTACTGGATTCGTCTTAACGCGAGCAACAGGAACGAGCGAATTAGATTTTTTTAGGTTAAAAAATCAGATGGAAATGGAAAAAGGCGGTGCACGTTTCGACTCGTAAAATTGCCAATATAATTTTTGTTCCGAATTTGCAATTCCGTAGGCGAGCTAATTAATTTTAATGAAAAAGTAATCGATGCGATTTTAGAGTCACGCTATTTTCCAGGATAAACTGGTTATTTTCAATCGCCGCCCATCGACTCAGTCGCAATTTTCCATTGTTCTTATTCACCGGCTCTTTCGCGTATCATGGATTACACAACAAACTACGAAATTGCTGCTGCAATTTCGACGAAATGCAACAAAAGTGCAATTACTTATTAATTGCTCGAATCGGGTCGTTTGTTTTTATCGCTCAAACGAGCGCGTGATATTTCTAAAAAAGACTCTTCTTTTTTATTTGGCTGATCGATATTTGATACGTGATCTCACAAAACACAATCGTCGGCGAGAGCAAACATTTATAATGTAAACATTTCCCCGGAACGTCTAATTAAAAGAGAAAAAGAAAGAACGAGAGTGAGAAAGTAAGAAAGAAAGAAAAAAGGGGTTATTTCTCTTTTCTTTCGTTGCATTCGATCGGAAACGCGTCCTTCTCATTATCGGCGCAAATCTATTCTCGAAAGCCATTTGCGTAACTACGTGGCTCGTTGGTTTTGCATTCCCCTGGTAATTCAATGTGTCCCACTGGTCCAGTCTACGTCTAAATCCATTGTCGCGCGAAAACCCATCGGCGGGGAGCCCAAGAGCGCCCCGACGACGACATAAAAAGAAATCGTGCGCCGGTACTTGCCTGCGGTTATTTTAGGGTGCGACTGCGAAGCTTCGCGAACTTTCTTTTGTCGCTCGAGTTACCACCAACCGACAATGATCCTCGTTAACTAGACCTTGCGCTCGTCAATCTGACGCTCGTCGCGCAACCGTGAAATCAAACCTTTTTTCCCGAGCTCGAGCGCCACTGCCATCCTCGTCTCTACCGCCGCGGCTAAAGCCTTTCGATGTTATTTTTATCAGCCGCTCCGGCCGGCGTTTATTATTTACTCGTCGCTCTCGCAGCATCCCCATTTCTACCTCCTTTGAGTTACGCAATTAAAAGGAAAATCTTGTCCGCGGAGGGTGTTTTCTTTTTCTTTTCGCGCCTTCTTCGAGTGAGCCTCGCTCGTTTTATCGTTTGATTATATCGATAAATTACGCGGCTACAATTTAACTGCATTTCAATATCGCCGTCGACGAATCTACTATAAAATTGAGCGTTTAGAAAGTTTCACCGGTTAATTTCGACGCAAATCCTGGCCGCCGGTTATGAAAAATCGCCGAGCGCTATTCACTCGCTTTTACTACCGTTTAAGTATACCTCTTCAAATAATGCTGCATTTTATTTCAAAGCGAAAAGAAAACAGCTGCAAACGCGTATAATTGCGGTCGTAAACTATCGCGGCATTAGGACAAAACAGCAATAACAACGGAAATCGGCAAAAATCCCCAATCCGGCGCGGGATCCGTTACGCGTCCCGGGTTCGATAGTAAAGTTATAAAAATGCTAATAACATCGTAAAAGAATCAAGTTCAAAAGGAGCATTGGGAGTATCACGCGATCCCCGACTTTCTTTATTTTTAAATGCCGACGCGCAAGCGTAAGCTCACCATCGCCGTCCTCCTCCGCATCATCATCATCATCATCATCATCATCATCAACGTCCGCGCAAAAAACGCGCGTAACTTTCGTTCTTAAGCCGCTTATAAAAGCACCCACGAGCATTTTTACGTCACGTCAAATCGGGGCATCGAACCCTCGCTCTCGCGATTTCTTAATGATTATTAAGTTTCTCTCGACCTCGACATAACGACCGCAATCAAAATTCGCGCGCGTGCGCGTGCGCGTGCCTAATGCGCAATTAGCGATGAGCACTCGCCTTCATTTTCTCTTCTCGCGCTCCAAGCGCATAGATCAAGATTATCCTACGTCCCTGGCCTTGCGCTAACCGACTAACTTTCACATAATGCACCCACGGAACTTTCACGCGCCCAGCGCTAGACGTGCAATCACGCGCCCGTGCACGCAGAGCGAGAGAGAGAGAGAGAGAGAGAGAGGAATGACTTAGCAATCATCGCCACCTTTCGATAGGAAAGCCGGAGTCGACGTCGATTCGCGGATCCCGTTTGTCCTTTTTCGACGAAGCGCTACTCGTTCGATTTTCTGGACGCGAGTACGCGCTTAGAGAGAGAGAGAGAGAGAGAGAGAGAGGGAGGAAAGTCAAACGCGCGAATACGGTGAGAAGCACCTTCACCTCCGACACTCGCTTTTATATAAACATTGTTTTGTAATAATCGACGGATCGCGAGGAAAAAGTTCGAATCCTTGATATAAGGTTATGCGCACTCGACGCCTGTACGTAATAGTGCAACGCGAAAGCAAACACTCGCAGCGCGCACTCGTCGTTTTTCCAGCCCGACTATTGGGTATTGGATGGAAAGTTTGGATAGTCTCGGACGATATTTCAGACGATTGCGCACTCAAACGGTTAACGCCGCGGAGAAGTTCGCTTTTCTCGCCAACACACATTTATGCGGGGTTTAGACGTTTTTGCCTCCTGGCTCCAGCTCGTGCCATACAGATGGAGAAGAAACTGGAAAACGATTTCTATATTTTGTAGTGCACTTTTTGCGAGTAGTGCAAATCTCGCTGGATTTTAATTATCTCGTGTGATTCGACGATAAACAAAGTTTCCCTCGACTTTCGTTCTCGGACTCGACAAAAACATGCGCGTCGGCGCCGAGGCTCCCCGTCCGTTGTAAAATGAATTATAGACTCGAAACAACGTTACGCGTTTCGTTTCTTATCGCCATAATTATTCAAGAGGTCACGGGCAGTCGAAAGGCCAGCGATAGCGAACACTACTTTGGTTGACGGAAGCTTCGGCACTCGACTCGAGCACTAGCTTGTGCTATATTTGAAATATAAAGGAAGCATGTGCAGCCGGTAACTAAGTCAGCCATTACTAAGCACACGCGTCGCTCTATCAGCTGTCGTTAAAGTGCGGATGAACTTGATAATATCGAACCAAAATTGGGTAAACAAGTGCAAAGCGAAGCAGCAAAATAAAAGTCACGCGCAGCGATCGATCGGTTAAATCGTTTGTCTGCGACTTTAAATCCCAGCGATCTTACGAACAATAGTGCGCTGGCGCATCTGTCATAGATTACACTTTCGCTTTAGTTGCCCAAACTACGACGTCAAAGAGTTTCTCTCTCGCGCGTCTTATCCCGACGACATCCTATTTCTCGCTTTATGCGCAGTCGTCGGCGGCTACTTCATTCCCGGGATCCAAACTGATCGATAACAGCCTCTTGGCTTGGTTAAGCAGACACGCAGTCGCGCAAGTAGTCGGGCTACTCGGTATTGCTGCTGCTGCTGCTGCTGCTGCTTTCCAGTTCTCATCGGTCGCGCGTTGTTCTCCATCGAAATGAACCGACAATGTTAATTTGCAGTTAATTTATCCGTGATGCGGAGCTTTGAAAGTTTACTGCAACAGCTGGAGTCTTAGTCGGAGGGCGACTTTATAATGGAAACGGAGTGATCTTGATCCGATCACGCGATTCGCGAATTTGCTTTTTTCATTTGTTCCGATTTCTCTCGGGCCCTTTTCAATGTGTTTCCGCTGTTTTATTCTGGAGGCAGCGAACGCACGCTAAGCTCGCCATTAGAAATTTCTTAATGATAAAGTGCGCGGTCGCTCGAGACTGTATTCTTGATTTATAAAGTAAAAGCATTGCATTCGTCGGAGACTAATTAAAATTCGCTTGCACTCGCGGAAAAAGGGAAAAAGCGCAACCAAAATGTGCACTCGTGCACGGTACATATAAATATTAGACTCGATCGGAGGGAAAAAACGAAGACGGGTCGTTTAAAAAAGCACAAAAGTTGCCGGTCCCTAATTTTGTAGCGCGTGGCCAGAGCGTTTCTTTGAATGGAAAAGGCAACTTGAAATGGCTCGTTTTAATCTTTTCAAAATTTTGCCCGAATTGGCTAACGGACTGCCGCCGAATGTCATCACCAGGAACGCGTCTTCGTTCGGCGTCACTTGCCTGGAGTGCGCAGGGCCGAACAGAACAGCCCGAGAAATAAAAGCAGCGGCGTGTTGGTGTTGGTGACGCTAACGATGTCGTTGCCGACAATACGTGTTCTTATCAATGATTAAGTGCGTGCGTGAATAATGCCGAGCGTAAAAACACGCGTGGCGGCGCATGCGTGTATTTTCGTGTCGGGCGCTGCGTTGCATCGGCCGATGAAACATCGAGGGTCTATTCGCGCGACGCCTTGGGTGCCGCGGCCGACTTATCAGCGTCGTTCGAACGTGATTCACCCGCGCACCGGTCGAACAATTAAAACATTTCGCGCGTGCGTACTGCAACCGCTTTGGTATGACGCGTCGTCTTTGTTGCGCGTGGGCGAACTCAACTGTGTATTATTAGATAACGCCTGCGCTGCTTTTTGTTTCCCTTGCCGCTGACTCTTGGCTCGCGCGCAGATTATTAAGATTAATTAAAACTGATTCTCGGCCGAGGCTCGTGATTAAAAAGACTATCGTTGTTTGCCCGCGCTTTTCGCACTCTTGCAGGTTGGACGATGGATCCTGCACGCGAGCGAGTCCTCCGAACGAATGGGCGAGCTGGACCATTGCCTGACCAACTGTAATGCAAATTACGCGCACCGTGCCGAACGTTTTTACTTCGTTTATGGCGCTCGGAAGTTTGCGAGTGGATGATTGCAGATCGACAGTTTATTAACGGATTCAATTTACGCACGCTGATGCGAGAGAAGCTTTGCGCTATAATAAAAACCAAGTTTGAACTAAACTGATGCGATCGACAGCAGCCGATTTAACTTTTTTTTTCAATTAAGCAAACGAGGAGACAACGAAGCGCGAACCGATTAAATTTTCATTATTTTTAGGAAAAACAAATACAAATACAAAATAATTATGTATTTTTCAGTCCGAATGAGAAATTCAGTGTGGTTTTACGCGAGGCAAATCAAACATTGCGCGATGTAAATTTGAGTGATTCGTAACTTTTTTTACATATTCGTTCCGCTCGATTCACGTTATTATTGTAAAATGGAGAATTGTTCGTTCGCAAGTATATCGTAAATATAACGAGGAGAGTCGAGTGTTTGGTATTTTGGTCGTTGCGTGCGTTCTTATAAAATCGTAAAATTTCGTTATTGATACGATAAGTGAGCCGATAAGGACGACTGTGTGTAATCGTTCAAATCGATGCCGCTGACTTGTATTTTAATTTTTAGATAAGCAAAGCGTTGAAAATCCGAATAATTAGTAATAGCGAGTCGACTCCCGTACATTTCAAATTCCATTCGAATTGCACACACGCACCCACCCACACACACACAGAGCATGGGCGAGTTAAAAAACAAAACAATCTCACAAAGTATGGCAGAATTGCAATACGTTTCTCAGACTATCTGCTAGAGCCACGAGTACACACAATTTCAATTTAGTACAATGAGTTATTAATACCGTTTGTAAAGTGTAAAAGCAATCGCAGCATTAACTTTAGTGCATGCATTTAAAATAAATAACGCCATTAAGCGCTAATAGCACTCTGCGTGTTTTTTATTTTAGCACGCACTGCTAAAAGTGCATTACCCATCTGTTAATAATTCAGTAATTGTTATCATTGCACTATCTGACCCATTTTCGCAAGGTTGCGACGCTAAACTGCGCCTGCATTTATTCGAGCAAAAGCGATCGTCCAATTATACACCGAACGCCGACGACTCGTCGATGCGTCTCCAATTATCCAAGAGTTATGACTGCAACTGATTGGGATCCAAAAATCCAGCGCGACGTCTCTCTCTCTCTCTCTCTCTCTCTCTCTCTCTATCTTTTCGAGAGTTTCCTTCGAAAATCCAATTTCTGCTTTATATCCTTATTTTAATTTATCGTCCTCTTTCAATTAGCTTTTATAGGGTCAGCAGCGGTGCCGTTTTGCTTTAATACCAAATGATAACTCAATCGTCGCGTTATTTAACGTCTAATTAACTTTACTTAATTCGGCGCGATGCAATTTTTTCAGCGCAAATATTGTCCGCTCGATTCTCTGGCGCAGCTCTAGCACGAGGAGCTTAGAAAGCGAGCGATTCTCAGAGACGATAATTTAATAACAATCGTGTTCTGTGTCCGATGAGTCGCCAGCGCCTTTTAATTGAAAACGAATGCGACTAGTGCACGAGTGCCCCCTCGGGCTCGAAGGAACTTTGATCGTCGGCACGGAAAGTGCGATTACTCGCGAAACGCATCGGCGATGCAACAGATGCGCCCAGTCTCCCGACGCAACGATACTTTTCGACTCGTACGCATAAACTCTGAAGGGAGATTAAGTACGCGGACGGGAAAAAAGACGGACGCACAGTTTGCCAGTTTTATTGAGTAAAGTGCGGCGCGTAAGTTGGTTAAGAGACTTGGAGCGACTACTCGCTCACGGTAACGACCTATTTGCGTAATTAGCCGACTAATTATCGCTGATTTGTTATTTATACTTATGTAATTAAATTAATCATATTAAATAATTAATCTCGTACGAGCGGAGCGAAGCGCGCGCAATATAATTAATTTTCTCGGGTATGGTGTAGTAAAAGTAGGAGGGGTAAAGTAGGAGCGAGCGGCTTTTAAAAATGCTCATCGAGTGCTCGGCTTGACCTGCTGCCTCACATTCAGAGACCAACACTTTAACTGCAGCTTTTTATAATTATAATTAATATAATATTCACGCTTACGTATTATTAGATAAAATGGGCTGGTAATTTTTAATTTTACGAGTCAATTAGCGGCGCAGAAGGACTTTCTCGAGCGATTGCGGCTGCATCGCAACTTTTCATTCGCTATCAAAATGAAATTTAAGCACATTATTTACGATTACGATGGCGCGTAAAGCCGATAATCGGAATATTTACACAGCGGATTTTCAAGTGCTCATAAATAATGCACGAGCGTGAGCAAGACAGGGGCAGGAGCGAGCGCCTAATCCGGGTTGTTCTTGAAAATCGCATGACGCGACACTTATCCCGCGCATCGAAATTTCACCCACGTCTCCCTCTCTCTCTCTCTCTCTCGCGCGCTCGCGCGAGTTTCGTAATATTTAAACTGCAGCTGCGCGGCGTGAAAGTTTGCTCGCCTGCGCCCCAATAGATACGTTGGCGCAAAGTAGCGAAGTAGCGCACGGGAATATCAATGCGGCCCCGCACGATCGGGAGAAAGATCCTTGTCGGTGGGAGACGCAAAAAAGATACTCCGTAGAAAGTTTGGCGGCGGCGGCGGCGGCTGCGCTCGAGCGCAAAGATCAAGTTCTCCGCGCCATAGAGTAAACCGTCGGTGGAGGAACTCCGCTCGGAAATGTCGCTGAAGCGGAAATCATCGGTGGTGGCTCGGTAGCCGCGTTCAGACTATCGCCGTTCCAATCTCATTTTTTAGCCCAATTTCCGCGGGGATTCAATTTAATTACACACCTACCGAATGCGACTTTCTGCGTTGGAGTGCCGGTCGAAGGCTGCGCGCGATCCTCTTTCCAGGACGCGCTGCTCTCGCGCGATACCCCGAGCAGCAAAGCCTAATTTATTTCAATTGCACGATTGACTTTCTACACAGCGCGTTAAATAATTTCCCTCGTTATAATGAAAATAATGACAATCCGCTTAATATCTTATTATTCGATTGATTTCTATTTCTGCCCGCCCGAAAACCCGCAGCTCTTGTTTTTAATTATCTTCCCGACTTTCCGACATTATTACTTCGAGTCTGCTTTGTATTGCGAATGGCGCGATAAAATAAGACAAGCGTGTCCTGGGAGCGGACAATACGGCCCCAATGTCGCCCTTTTTCCACCGAACGTCATTTGCATACCTGCTCGATTACTTTTGTAACTCGATATCTGCATATGCACACATGCACACGTGCGCGCGTGCACTCTTTAATGGGTTTCGTTTTGTTTTTTAAATTTAATTGCTACGTTACAAGAGCTGTCGCGCGAGTGTCGTCCAACGTTTTTATCGTTTGCTCGTTTTCCGCCCGAAAGGCTGTTTTCGCAATTGAAAATACCGAGTCTTGGAGGGCGGAACCGATCGCTTGAAATTTGCAACGCCAAACTCTGGACCAAATCGCGGGCTCCTATTGCAAATTACACAAATGCGAGGAAAAATTCGTCCTAATGAGATTGGTAATGAAAATTAGCAACGATTTGAAGGAGTTTGCCGCGTGTTCGAACCGACGATCATCCTCTTGGATTTTCAATAGTATTATTCGAGTATGTTTTTCTTCGCGATCAATCATTCTTGTTAATAATGTAAATTGTAAGCGTCATTTTATATAAATAATTCATTGAATTCAACGGTACGAGACTCCCCAAGTTTGCGACGCCGCTGCGGTGAATTAAAATTTCAAATATACACGCGTATGCTCTGAAATTTACAGGAATAATGTAATAAAGAGGAAGAAGACGGTTTACAATGAAACTGGAATATTCGTCGGTTAAACGCGCGGTTCGTTATTTCGCAGGAGCCGATACGCATCTACTTGAAATGAAAAAGGAAAAAAGGGAAGTCGGGAGGAAAGGAGATGGAAGCTCGGCTAGAAGAAGTCCGCGCGCTCTCTCTCTCTCTCTCTCGTCGCTTTCTTCTCTCGCGGCGGCGTCGCATATCGCAATCGGAAAAGTAAGGCCTAGACCCCGCGCCAACCCCTTCACCGTTGCGCTTAACCCACTTTCTTCGGCGACGGCGATGGCGAACTCGCTCTATCATTATTTCGCATTATTCTGCGGTTTACAGCGTAAACTCTCGACAGGATCGAGCACGAGAAAATTTCACTTCTCGAAGGACGGAAAAAATTAATAATGAATCGCGCCGACTGCATAATGGCTGAATTCAAATTAATTCCGGAGGGGAACTTTTGAATTTTCCGTTATTAATTTGTGATTAATTCAAACTTCGACTCGTACTTGTCTCGTTTATTAATGAAGTCGGCGTCAACTGTGCAGTCGAGAGGAGCGAAAAAATTCGCAAATTAATCATAGACGACTTCCTCCTCGTAATAGCACGCAGTTTTTGAAAGTGGAAAACTTTATATAATTAATAATTATGAAAAAGAGCATTTTGCATTATCATCGGGGAGAAATGATTTCTATTTCTAATTGAAGCAGCACAATGGACGGCTCGCGCGAATATTAAACTCCGAGCGACGAGTAACGGACTTTGTGCAAAAGAGCTTCTCGGAGAATTGCAGATCCTTAGTTGCAAATTCGCTCGAACTCTTGTCGCTGCGATTTTGGCACGAATAGAAAACAGCTGCGCTGAAAAATTTCTCTTTTATTTTACCGATCATTATACGTGTGCGCCGTCGTACGTAGGAGTGCGACGGTGAAAAGATCGTGAAAACCATTGCGCAAACGCTTTCCATTGACTTGTTCGCGATGCCGTGCAATTCGACTCGAACAGCTTTAGAAAAAACGTTTCTCCTTAACATTTTTTATTCGAATGCCTTGCGAGCGATCGATTAAAATTAGTCGCACTTGTAAAATTATTTTCGAGACGTTATTTGCTTTATCAAGCTTCTGGTAGCTGGCGACGACCCAAGATTCGCAACTGTTGCAATAAACCGAATCGGGGATGATTTTGCGCGTTAAAAAATTAAACGGCGGTAAGTAGCTAATATTTTTGAATTGAACAAATGAAGCCGATAAGGCGTCAACGTCGGCAGATCTTGGAATTAATAACGTAGCATAAGGAGCGTCGATTGTCTTTTTACGGAAGAAATCGTTTAATTATGGAAAAACTTATCAGACCGCATCCCCGCGTGAATTCGAAAACGAAAACTTTTCTTTTTCCCGCCTTCCCGGCAACTTCAATTCGAATAAAGATTTATATCTGGATTAATTTGATTAAAATTTATATATTTCAGTGCTGCGGGGATGTAAGCCGATTTTTGTCGAATCGTCGTCTTGCGTTTAATTATAATCGCACAACTGTAAGGCACAATTTCCGTCGTGATTTAAGACCTGCCCGGATGAATAATTAAGCCACGCGCACGCGCAACGGCAAATATATCGTCTACGAATATCGTTAATAACATAGACGTCCTTAAAGGTTTAAACCAAGTTGAACTCGGGAAAGTTCAATGCATGCCCGATCCGGTCCTCCTTGAAGTCTTTCAGAATGCAGTGCGCGCGAGCCTTGTGGCATCGTCTTGGCCAAGATTTTTGCGAGACAACGGGTGCTTAAGTGTCGTCGACGAGCGACCCGAGCCAGAATTGAGATAAGCATCCGTAGAGCGGCCCGATATTGCCAACAATAATTGGCTTTTCTTTTTTCTCGACGGCGGCCCAACGCGCGTCCTCGTGCTCGTTATTCAATTTAGGCACCAACAAAACAAAAATCTGCGCGTTTGAGCAGCGCGCACCTGCAATTACAGGCAGACACTCTTTGTCTCTGTTTGCGGGTACACATTGCCCGCGATAACATCGTTTGCCTCGCCTAAATATTTATGAAAATTTATTGCAAATTCTGCATTATTTTTTTGGCAGCGATAAGGTTCGGCCGAAAAGTCGCGACGCGCAACAGCCGACCTTTTCACGGCAAACTAAACCGAATTAAAAGTTGCAGGTAAAATTGCACGAGCTGTCGTAACGGTCGCATTCTTTTATTTTGCGCTTCCGATGCGATGCCTCAACTTTGGAGCTGCGAAGACACGACTTCGGAAATTATTTTTAAAGCGAGCTCTCGGTTTCGCGCGCTGCTAAATTCTTGTATTATCGTAACCTTAAGCATCTCAAAAAATACGTTTATTCTAAACAACTTGACAGTGATTTATTCATTATTGTTCCAGCTTCGCTCAAATATTCTTTATACGCTCTCAAATGTGCGTCTCTCGAATAGTTTTGCTTATAAACACAACCGATTTATTTTACAAGAGATATTCGTATGAAAATATGTTTAAGGCCTTTTGCACAAGCGTCGTTGTATTGGAAACGATTTCAAGTATTTGACCACGAATAGAATCGAGTCTTTTATCGAGATTATATTTAATTTCGTGGCGAATTTTTCAATATCATTCAAATTGCGCCTAAATGCCTCGCTAAATAAATGCTTACGGGCGCTCTGATTTACGTCCCTCGAGCTGTCGATGTAATCCTCGTAGAGCGCGAGAATTGCGGCTATTTTCAATGAAATAGTAAAAAGAATTTAATTCGTTAGCGTTTTTGCCGAAAATATCGACCTTTTCAATTACGCGCCGATCGCAGTGATCGAATAAGCGATATCTCGGTAAAATGAAAACTTGACAATTTCATAAATAAATAGATAAGTATAAGTTTCGTCGATAATGATACGGATAAAAAATTAGTCTATTGATCTTAAAGAGCCGTATTTTGTGCGCGTAATTTTTAAGGAGAACGATTAAAAAGTTATGAATTTTCATAAAAAAACAAACTAATAGGAGAGAATAATTCAAATTTATTTCGCAACACTCGAAACTTTCGGATTACTGCAACAAACAGCAGAAGCTCTAACGCCGGCAATGAAAATAATTCCCCGTTCCCCCAGATGAAGCTCGGGAAAAGGCCGTTCTTCTCTCTCTTTTCTAATCCCCTCTTCTAACCCGTCCAGAGGTGAAGGTAAATAAGGTCGCACTACCACAGAGGAGGAGGAGGAGGAGGAGGAGGAGGAGGCGCCAAGTTAGAAAAGTGGCGGGAGAAGGTAAGGATGAGAGGTCGAGGAAATGGTTTCGCGTAATCGAGTTGCACTTTCTTCTCGCGGCGGAACAGCTGCGGTCGGGGGATCGGCGGGGGCAGGAGCAGAGGCAAAACGGAAAATAGCACACTGCGTGTGTGCACTTCACCTTTCTCCTTCTCCCAGCGAGTCTACGACTGTTATACGCTCACGAATGCAACACCGCGGCAATTCGAGGTTCGACAGATCCTCGCTTTTTCCTCTTTTCTTCTTTTCTTCCGCAAACGAGATGCTCGTCGTGCGTTTTTCTACCGCAGAGAGAGAGAGAGAGAGAACGACCGCAGACTCGGTGCGATATTAATTGTCGCGGGGGCTCGGAAATCACGGCTTTCTACGAACAACGTGGACAAGCCTAACCGAAGAAATTGCGGATCGAGAGCCGTCGATCGCTCGCTTGGCTTTGCATAAGTCGTTAAATAATTTCGAGATGCTTTCACGAATATTTTTTGCTCGCTGCATGCAATTACTCCGGCTCGTGAAATCTCCTAAGCAGAGCCCGTGGTTTTACCCAAAATGCAAAACTTCGTTTCGCCTACGATTGCTCTCCTGTATTTTCCATTTTCATAACTTTTTACGACAAATTGCCTCAAAAGCTAATAATGCCTAAAAGTGCCGACGATATCAATATTTATATTAATAAAGATGAAACAATAATTGCAGTTAAATTTATGGCGTTAATAAATTAGACGTCAAATCATAAACTGAAATCTCGCTAATGACATGAAACTTAAAGCTGAAATACTGCAACTGTGATATTAACGACGACGCGCAGATTTCCTCCCATTTTTTCTCATCCTTATAGAGTCATTTTTTTATTTTCGCACTACATCGCACGCGTCTCGTATCCATAATTAAATACTTTACGCAATTTTAACGAGCTCTAGTTGTTGCGATTGAAATAAAGACGAGCGCGACATTATCCGGCGGCGTTTATTATTTTTCGCGAGTTAAGAACCACTTGTGCATTTTCGCATCGGGCTTTCCTACTTTTCCTCGGTCGCGTTTAAAATCTTCCAACTGTAAATCGATGTAAATCCAAGCGAAAAGAAATCACGGCGTAAAATGAAAAACGTCACAGCCAAAGATAATAATACCATCTGTTTGTTTAACCCGTTGTATTTTTACTCGTTTCGCTCTATTTATCCGCAAATCCTCGACGCAATAGTAAAATCTCGGCTGAGGCGCTTGTGCGCGAGTAAAAAGTCTTTTTGGAAGAAATTATAGATCTTTAGCGTGATACGAATTCATAAATCGGTTAAACAATGTACGCATCTCGACGAAACGCTGCTCTAAAAATTTTATGCAAATTCGATTGTTCGCCGTCGAAGTAAGCTTTCACCGAGCGGCATCAATTACAACAACCAGAGACTAGATAACCATTTACTTATTTTCCAATGCTTACATTGAGAGCCTCAGCCTTCGCACAGGGCGTTTCGATCAGTACGATCTTATTCTTTCGGAATTCATAAGCGCATTCAGGAGCGATGGCCGTTTTGTAAGTAAATTACACAGGCACGGAGCATTTTTAGAAAATATTGAAAACGCTTTGACATAGTTTTCGATTTTTATCCAATACTTCTTATGAAAGTTCCAGAGCTTCGGAATTTTTCAAGCGTTTTCTAGTCAAATATGCAGCGCACAATATCATTCGTAGAAGCAGGAATAGAAAAAAACGTTTTATTTTGTGCATGGAAGTCGCTTTCTCAAAATTTTTATCGATACCACGTCGCTAGCGCATCTGAAATTTACTATTGGCACGATCGAACAATAGTTGTTAAGCACTTTGTTTAAAAGTTCTTCGGAGAATGGTCGCGCGAGGAGGATTTTTTACGATTTCGAGGCGATATCGATCACATTTGCCGCTTCCAAGTAATGTTCGATCATTTTTTGCGTCGCCTTTAGCCCGAGGCGACTACTGACAATGTTCGTATGGATTAGTTGGGAGTTTGCAAAAAGCCAGCGACTGGAGGCCAGTCGTTTCAATGCGAAAACGAATTTTATCAGCTTTATTGGCTCAAATCTATGTAAACACTATACTTAGGCATTCAAGGTATATTGCTTTAACATAGTTAGAAGGAAAGGAAAAAACGCAAAGCACCTAAGCAATTTTTAGCTCGTAACTCGGGTGAGCTCTGTTCGAAAACATTTTTTCCATGTGTTATTGCATCGACATTTCTGGGCGGTTTGAAGTGTAATGACGCAAAAACCGCAATAAAAATATTCAAAGTACAGTGGAGCCGAGGGAAAAATGTACGCGTATAACCTTCCGGCTTCTCTCTCATAGCAAATTACGGCAATCGCGCTAATAACTCGAAGTGGCAGTGTCAAGCCGCCGCCGCCGCCGCCGCCAATACAACGGAGCAGAACAATCGTCCTTTTTGTTGTTTTACTTCCCCCAAAAAACGTTTCCGTCACTCTACTTGCCAAGGTTCTGAAAGTTTCACCATGACAATGAAGAGATAATAGATCGCACTAGAAAAACAGAGAGAGAGAGAGAGAGAGAGAGCGCTCCCGAACTCAGGGGTGGGGGAGGCTGAGAAGGAAAGAGAAATGGTACACTAGAACCCGATCGTGCACTTTCTTTTCTAGAAAACCCAAGTTGTGGTAACTTCACCTTTCCCTTTTCTCGATTGCATTCGAGAGTTGCAACAGATGTTGGTTTTTTCTGTCGTCTTGACTTTTTTATTCCGCTATTTCGACGCCTTATGTAAATGTGCGCGCAGCCACGGTTACAAGAAGAAAGCAATTGTTTCTGCCGAGCGGGTGAAAACGATTCATTACTATTAGCCGGAATGCTGCGGCCGTGTTACGACATATCTTTCTCTCCGCTGGAAATGGGATGTACTGGCCGTCGCGCGCTGCCGGGAAAGTTACAACTGCGCTCGGCGCTTAACGTAGGTGTGCGTTCGTTGATAATTAGAGCAAAATGGGCCCCGTCCCCTCCGCGGATCGCGTTTTCCCGTTGCGCATAATGCGTTCCGGAGCTCCTCACTTCTCCTCGGCGCCATTCATAATTATTGCTATTACTGCTGATTGCCAGGCCGATCGGTGCACGCGAACTCGTGCTCTCGAGGCGAGAAATAAACTGGAAACGCAAACCTCTTTTTATATCGCAATTTTACTCTATTTTTACCTCGAGCTTTCATTCATTCGATCGTCGCGGAATTTTTGACTTGAAAACAAACGTTCGCGGCTGTCCCAAGATATTATTGCCGATCCCCCGGCAGCCGAACGAATTTGCAATGTAGCTCCGAAGCTGAGAATAATATTAATATTTGCGCACAAACCTGCGCGAGTGCGCGTATTTTTAACGCGACTGCGAAATTGCGCCTTTAAAATAATAAACAATATTAAAAAAGACATTGAACTATTTTAAACGAGCCAACGCGACTTTTCCGACGTCAATTGCTCTGCCTTAATAACAACTTTTGTCTTGGAATTTACGCAGTTTTAATGGATTTTTCGATGAATTTTTAATTAGCCACCGATAAATAAAGTGCATTCAACAATATCGTTTTACCGCTTTATTAATAAAGATGGTGTCGATAAAATCGGCGCTTAAAACGACGGATTTACAATTATTCGAGATAAAATCGTCGATGCACTTTTTCAAAGCATTTATACTTTGATTTATGATAATGAAAGTAATAATACGGTCGATAAATTTAAAGGCGCAAATTTCAATTTAAAATATGTCATTTTTCTTAAATAAAACGCGTCGCCAGTTTATTTATGATTGCAGTCTAATCTGCAATGTAACGTGATGTAAGCCTAAGTAGCGGATGCATTGGAAATTCAAGTGAAAATATCCCAACGATTCTGATTGACAATTTCCAGAGTGAGCCTATATTTTGCACGGAAACTGGAAAGAAGAAGAAAGTGGAATTTACGGCTTTTCCTCGAAGATTTCGAGCGAATGCAACGTTAAAAAGGAAAGAGCGCGATTAGGGCCCAGCACATCCGACAGAAGCCGACTCGCGCGAACTGGAACGCAGATCTACAAAGCAGGTCTCGAGCGCGGGCCCACCAAAGGAAAGAAGACAGGGACGCGCGGCACCGCGTCGCTGAATCACGGTCGGCTCGAATGGAAAGCTGAAAGTTTCGCAGAAGTGCATCGCGCGAGAACGAGAGCTACGAGCGAATAATCGTCGCGGGCATTTCTCGTGCCTTTCTTCGTCGAATTAATCGCCGACGTAATTGCGCGTGCGCGTGCGCCTAAGTGAGATGAAAGTGCATCGCGAAGATAAGGCGACGCGCCGCGCTCTTGGATAATAATCCGTCGGCTGCCTGGGAGATTATGTTGAGTGCGCGCGGGGGGAGTAGGTGAAGGCTCCCGCGCGTCCCAGAAAACGTTTCGAAGAACGGACGCGACGCTTGCGTGCGTTGCGGGGCTTCGGTTCGACGAGAGCTTGCAAGCGCGCAAACGCACCTCCTTTCTACGCGCCCGGAATCGGCTCAAGTTTCAGGACTTGCCTTTTCTAGTACTTTTGCGGCTAAGAAATACCTTTCACCGAGATGCCCTTTATTCGCTCGGTAATGAGGAAAAGCGACTACTCCTCGGCACGAACGAGTGCGCGTGTCGAAAAAATGGCAAACGCGTTTAATTAAGTCCGAGCTTGCGTTGTGACGCGCGTCGCACGATTGCATTGGCAAAGGGGAGTCGACTGTCCGTCCTTGGGGCAACAAACGAACGGACTGCGAAGACACCCAACGGTCCGCACTTGCGATTCCCCGCGCACCGAGTTACATTGAAATTTCAACACTTGTATTACCGGCTGCTGCCAGTGTCGCATAAATCTTTGCGCAAACAATTACACATTCCCGGCAATCGCCTCTATCCTCTCAATAACTCCCATTCTAATTCCCTGCACCGATTGCGATTGTACAAAAAGTGCGCGTCCCTTTTAAAGAAGAGTCCGACGCACTCGTTTACATGCAAAACGCGACGATTCGTGGTAATAATCCTCTTCCTTCCTCGATTTCGCCAGCGATTCTTCGCTCGGCACACGTCGGTGTTTGCTTAAAATTCGCTCTGCGTGTGCGTTCTACACGTTCTACACGTTCTACACGTTATACACGTTGTACACGTTGTACACGTTGTACACGTTGTACACGTTGTGCTCCGCGATTGAATCCGGCGAATTTTAAAAAATTCACAAAGTAAATATTTACAAAGCAAAGCTGTGCTTTGCCTTTCGCGTGGAAAACTTTTGCATAAAAATTCGCGAGAATCTGTATTTACGGCGTCTTGAGTGTCTGTGTAAGCGAACTTCATTTCACAAATACGTGCATAATTTTAGCGAATTTGAAGAGTACGCGCGCGCGCGCACTATTCGCTACGATACGCAGTTTTTATCGCGTTCGGTTCGAGTCGACGAGCATTTTATTTACAATTATTTATAATTTCCAGCCTTCTATTTTTACTTCGAGCGCATAAAATGTTTTCCATAAAAAAATTCTTTTAATTTAAGGACTTTTTCCGCGACTGCTGTCGATGCTTTTTATTGCCGCCAATTATCCAGTTGCATTTAATTCAAGATCATAACGTATTTGCTTAAAAGGCAAGAAAAACGTTAAGCGTTAATATTTTATTCATCCTATGGAAAACTTAGTTTGCCTCTCGAGTGATAAGAATAAGCAATGAAAACTCAACGAAAAATTAATTAGACGGTAAAAAACAAGAATCGTGCGCGATAATAAAGCGGATTTTATGAAATAACTTATTAATCGTAAAAAGGGGAGTAAAAGTAAAAAAATGGTTATATAATTGTTATTGGAATAATTACACGTTTCTTTGCATTTATGCAATGTTACGAACAAGGAGGCTTTGAAATTAAATTATTTATAATTTAATTGTACTTGAAATGGCTTATTGTATATTTTATAGTTTCGCAATGTAATCATAGAAGTAGATTATAATCTTTCCAAGAATCGCATTTGCACGTAACAGAATAATTCTAATCGATGTCCAGTCGTTTCTGCATGAAAATTGCCGAGACTTTGAACAACAACAAGCGATCGTCTGCGCAAAAAATATTCACAGTTGCGCAGACAGGATCGCCAGAACAACAGAAAATAAGGAACTCGTTGCCGAAAACAAAAGCAAAATTAGCGAATGACGCGTGGGCCGGCGATTGTTACGAAACCGAGGCGCCGCTGCTCGAATTGAATTGTTCCCGAAGAACGAAGGCGACATCGTGCAACCATGGTGGCCCAACCCAAACGACGGCGTCAATTACATCAAACCTCGCACTTGCGGAAGAAAGCAAAAAATGGCAATGAACCCGAGTTCCATCGACTTTCGAAACGCTTTCGCGCGCGTAACGCCGAGTCGCGCTCGTAATACGAGAGCCACCGGGGCCCGGGCGTAATACATTGGCGTGGCAAGGAATTTCGAGAGCGGCCAAACTTTCGAAGACGTTGAACCGACGCTGGCCAACTGCGCACAGAGAGAGAGAGAGAGAGAGAGAGAGAGAAATGGCGTCACGGCTTCGTGCGGGATCCCGAGGCTCAAGTTCAGGGACAAGGCGCCACCAGCACCGGATCGAGGCGGACGGCTGTTACACATGCGCGCGCGCGCAGGCCCCGAGCGGACGAATTTTCGACTCCGGCCGCGGAGAGCACCACCGCCGGTTGGGATTAATCTGTCTTCCGGGTGGCTCCCCCCGGCCCCAGGAGGATGATACCCCTGGAGCTACGACGCCTAGCGATAGCAGCGGAAGTTCTGCTTCGCTTCAGCTCCGCTTCATCTCGCGTTTGCTTTTCTTTTTAAAAGCGTCTCTCGTTTTTTATTGTCAAAAGGTACTACGTCTCTCTCCTGGATAGACAAATGCCTGCCGTCGCCGCGCACGTGCTGCGCATTTTTCTCGCTCGCTCCAGGCCGAGGCAGCGCTGTTTGCTATCGTTAAGTATATTTAGTCGCGTTTCGTATAAATAACTTCGACGATGGGCAGCGTGATTTAAGTGGATCGGCCCGATCTCCATCTTTTCCACGACCAAACAGTTAAACAGTAAAACAGTAAAGCAGTAAAGAAGTAAAACGGCGCACCGCCGAGTCACCTGACGATTAATTGTTTTACTCGGAAATTCAGCGTCCAAATTAACCTAAAATCACTGCGCGTCCACGTCTCGCGTCTTGCAGCGAGTAACAGCTTAAGCTTGTTTATGGAGTAAATTTTATGTTCTGTGACAGGAATAATAAAAAATTCGCAGGAGCGAAGAACGTCCAGCAACTCGCAGTCGCGAATCTACTTTGTGTAAATATTAAATCCATATTTATTTATATTTGCAATCTGGGTAAAATAAACGGATCGTTTCACCGCGAGTAGAATCGAGGACGAAATCGTAAAGTTCGTTATATAGATGTGTATAAATTAGCGATAAAAGGTGGGAATTCGTAAGCTGCTGTTTCCATTGCCTTTTTTCAAGTGTACCAATTGCGCGCAATGAAACGCCTCTGAAACGAATGAAAAAGGCGAATTTTTCTAACGCGATTCGTAAATCGGAAAGCCAGACGCCGAACCTTTGCTGTATAAAATATGCATTTAGTAAAGCTGGAGTCGAAACCATTGCTTTCTTGATCGACAAATTGCAGCTCGAGTAGAACACCAAGTAAATCGTAAATATGTATTTGTTGATGGGAATAAAACGCTTTTTGATCCAATTCGTCCGGCCTCCTTCGAATCGTTCGCGAAGCTCTCAATTTCTTATCGTTCGCAGTTACGATAAAAATGAAGGAATTCGGAAGGACGGGGAAAGAAACTGAAATTAATAATCATGATAATCGGAGTCGGCGAAGGGCAAGGTTGGGGGGGGGGCGGACACGCGCGCTTCGACATTTAAAAATGAATGTATTTAAATGTCAAAGTAGCAATAGCCCTTGCTCTCGGGCATTCGACATTTCAAAGATGCAAACTTTTTCCTCGGATGCTTTTTGCGATTTCACTCAATTACGTTGCTGCACTTACGAATTCTTGACGTTACTCCGCGATATACACTTAGCTGGAACTTAAAAATCGGCCCATTTAAAGCAGCGAACATTTAAAAAATCCGTAAATTACGCATTCGCGGATTACATTCGGAGAAGCGGTGCCCACGAGCCGCAGCATTTTTCGTATCTCTAGCCTCCTTTCAACCGGAAGCTCTCACACGCGCGCGCGCGCGCCTCCCCAAACACGGACATATCTCCCCGCAAATTTCTCCGCGGCGCACGACTATTCTTACGTACATCGTTGATATTTTGAATCGCTGTAGAGGGCGTTACATAAAAATGGCTGCACCGTCGTGGGAGAGAGCGAGAGAGGTGAAAGAGAACCGTAGGGAAATATTGGGGTCAGGTACTCAAAGAGCCCGAATGTATTCTAGAGTAGGGAGAGACAGCAGACCTACTTTACTTAATCTAGAAGAGAGCACAATGTGGATATATGTATCGGGTGCTCGCTTACACAGGCCTTTCTAATTCGTGCTCGTGTGTGAGTGTGTGCGCATGGCATTTCCGAGATGCTAAGTGTACTCGTGGCTCCGCACATCTCGTATTCCCACGCGAAGCGCCGACGATTTATGCTCCTATACGTGCAGATTGCATGCCTTCCTTCATTTGTTTACCGTAACTTATGAAATGGACATTTTTCGGAACGCGGAACGGGGAATAGAGTCGCGCGAGCAGTGACACTTCCGAAATTAGCGTTGGAATGTAAGTAATAGAAGCGTTCGTTCTTGAAAAATTTCGTTATTCGTTGTCGACTCTGTGGCTCTTCGCGAAGCGACGATGTACACACCGTTTCTGAAACACGACAAAGAAAATACGTAGCTTCTTTTTATTTTTCTATTTTGTACCTTTTTTAATTAAGCGGAATAAACGCGGCAATTGCCACTGGTTCGTTCATTTTAGTCATCAGCGTAAATGATGTTTAGCTTCGCGACCGAAGCTAATTTAACTCGATCTACGCACGAATCGAACATTAATTTTACCCACATATTATTCACCTCGGCTGAATCGAAAATTCAGCATTTATAGAACGTTAATTGCGATGCTATTGTGCGAGGAGGACATTATTTCGAAACGAAGTTGAATAAAATTCGAACAACGGAAAACGACTACATATATTTATGTGTATTAAATCTTAAATAAATGAAAGTCCAGCTTTACTTAGCTTTAAATATTTACACAATTATAATGTGCTTGTAAGTGTATACTAATATTTGAAGTGACGACTTGCCACCTTTAAACAATACACGAGCCAATACACCGCAAATCGTAAATACATAAATTTAATTTTGTATTACACACTTTTTAACCATGAATATTTTTTATCAAGTATACACAGACTTATTTCCGTACGCTCGTGCTGCCTGTTTATTTATGTTTTTCAAGATTGTAACGCGTGTTGATCGGATAACGTGCAATTCGCGAACTCAAGCTCCCGAATTTTTACCATCGCCAAGCTTTATAAACGGCAATTGAGAAAAACTATTTGTCAATTAATTTCAAATCTTAAATGTAAATTATGTCGATTGGTCGCACACAAGAGGTAAATTTTATTAGTCACGTTTTGACGAAACAGTCGAGGCCGATGTTTTTTGCATTATTACTACATATTTATTGTTGTTGGTAAAGTTAGAAATTTAAAATTTATCTCGACTTTATGCGTTTATTACGAATTTTAAGCTGTACGTATTAACTTGTCTCGTGCACTTTTTAAACACACCAAATCTTCGCACTTGGTTTTAAATTTGACGAAGTGAAAATAACGTACCCACGAGACTTAATTACCTCAATGGAGTCACTTTATGCTCCGGAAATGCGCGAGATCTGCATAAACATTGTTTTAACTTGAATTCGCAAAGCGCACTTAATTAGAGATTGATGAGGGAGGGAGCCGCATTTAAATTGGGCTAATAATCGCGCTCTTGAACTCGTGCGACCCTTGGAACCGAGTGAAACCAGCAGAGGAGGAAAACTCGAGGAAACGAGTGCAGCGTCGCCGCTGCTTTAAACAAACAAAAAAAAAAAAAAAAAAAAAAAAAAAAAACGTGACAAAGCGTGAAAAGGATCCTCGAACTCTCGTGCTCGCTAATTCGCGATAACGGCTGAAAATACTGAATAGGCAATTCGCTATCTCAGCCGACGCAACGAGGATAGGATAGCTCGACGAAATAAAGAGCGCACCAAGGAAAAAGAAGGAAACAAGAGGAAGAAACGAGAGCATTGTTACGTTGGCGTTTGTTACGCTCACGCTTGAAATATCAATGAGGCGGCGACTACCTCAGCGCGGCCACGGAATAATGACATAACTGTAAACCCGAGTAAAATTTAGATCACAATGTAAGTGGGTCTACTGCCCTCGCTTCGAGATATTCTTTTCGGTTGATAACCGCTCGGTTGCTCCTTCCTTTTTTATTTCCAACTTAAAATAAAGATTAGGTAACTCTCTGCTGTTGCCACTCGAGCGTTTCCGTGCGAGCGCGGCTTGGTGTGCACGCACACGCATGCCCTTGTAAACGGGAGAGAGAGAGAGAGAGAGAGAGAAAAGCGAGCCTGTCCTCGTTTCGTTTGCCGCGCTTAGCCTATTTTCTCACTTTTTCCCTTTCTTTTTTCCACGCCTCTCTCGACGTATCCGTTCGAGTGCCTCTTTCCGTCACCTCAGCTTCTTATGGCTCACCTTGGCGATAAAAGTGAAGATTTTACACGATGTTTTTCGAAAAATCGTTGGCCAGCCCTCGCGCGCCGAGCGACACTTGCTCCCATAGCTTTTAAAATCCCATCACCGATAATAACGCCCTCGCCTAGTTTGTTAATTAATACTCCAATCCGCGAAAATGAAAGTTACGCCTGCATTATCGGCACGTAATCGGCCTGCCTCCATACATTGATACGTGGAACAGTTTTTTATTCGATCCGGGGCCGTTTAAGGCCACCTACGAGCTCCTTTATTCGAATACTCGAGAGATCGAACTTGGATATTTATTTCGGATTCGAAACTTGGACGCTGCTTTTTAATATTAATGCTTTGCCACGCATCTGTCGGAAAATTAATGTTTGCTTTCTTCGAACGAACACGATAATGCTAATGCGCGATAAAATAGTGACATCTATCTTACAAGCTTTTAATATAAATACGTATAATATAAATAATCTTAATAAGCTTACGCGATATAATCCTTTGAATGTTTGAATTTGATGGATGTAGTCGCTCCTCTCGACTACCATCTTCGCACACCTCCAAAGCCAACGGACCGTCTACGGACAAAATCAGGAGATTATTAAAATAAAAATCGATTGCATTATCCTGCATTGTAATTATTTTGCACAATTCGTACGGAGGTTCGTCCTTCGTCTTTCGCGTTGATTTTCACGCAGTCTTTTAAGCAATTACGGCAGTCGCAGACGAGAAATAGTCATTATAATAAATAATAAATAACTGCATCGAGATCGTAATTTAACGCAAAGATCGCTGCAAAAAATAATGCGATAACAAACTCTGAGATTTGAGCAACGCGTCGATATAATGGAAGCAGAGTTCGCGTTATTACGCAAAAATAGTCTTGATAGTTCGATCAGCGTTTTACCAAAGAATTCACCCGCACAGTATAAAACAATTGAATAAGTACTATTAGTTCTGCACAAATTTTGATACGTAAACAAAAATTATATTTAACCAGAGCTTCAGCAAGTATCTCGTTCTTTACAATCGGTGGCACTTGGTTGCGAGCCTAAGAATATCTTTGAATCAAAGTTTTCTTCTGACGGATAATTTCCTAATTTTTAATGCAGTATTTATAGGGTTTCAAAATTTTCGTTGTTCCCTCATTTTCTAAAAAGACGTAAATACCAATTTTCAGTATTATTAATAACTTTTACAACGTATTACGAGGCAGCATTAGTTTTTTTAACATTTCAAAGTCTCTGCTATTCAAGGTATTTATAAATTTTTATCGTTTCCTTCAAGTTCGAGAAAAAAAAACAAATTATCATCTTAAATGCAAAATTTACTTTTCCGAATGGCGTATAGAAATTATCGTCTCAACGTAATTTCGAGATCTCGGGAGTTTCACGTGTAACCTATAAAATATTGACATTCGAATTCTATTGGAAAATATTCGCAGCGACTCTGAACAATGGCCAAACTATTATTTTGACAGCTGGCGCGTGAAAATTGAAGACAATTGTCTGTCTTTACTACGAATCGGTTCGACGGGAATCATGACCTTAAATTTAACAGATCTATTGATATAATAAACGAATAATCGTGTGGGAAGCATACGAAAAGTGTCTACGCGCACTTGGATCGCATTTAAAAACCAAGTTCAACGGAAACTTTAGAGAAATAATTCTAATGTATCGCTTATTCGGCAGAAAAAGGATCTACGAGTAACGTTAAAAGATTAATAAGTATTCACATGTTCGTATGAAACTGACACTCGTTAATGCTCGATGAGAATGCATTTCACGTACTTCGACGGCAACAATTTCCCTTCTTCCTCTCGAGACGAGTGCTCGCGGATAATAAATTTGCTCGCGAATCCAGAGAGATGCTGCTCCAAAAATAAGCGCAACGCACGCTTAGTAAACTTTAGGCTTTACGACCGCTCGAGATTGAATCGCTGCACTAATCGGTCGAGGTGTCGCGGATTAATAAAAAAGTGCGTTACTCAAGGTTTCGGTGTGCACGCGAGTTATTAATATTTCGGGTGCTCCGGTGCTATTTCAGTAGCGCCTGATTTAAGTGTGAAAAGAAGCGCAATTTGGCTCGGCAATTAAATAAAAACGCGCCGAAGAACGAAGAGTCTAATAATTGTATGCAGAAGATAAAGATTCCATTCAGTTGAAACGAATTCAGTTGCTAGTCGACGTAAGCCGGACAGCCGGAAGAAGCGACGCAGGCGAGTTTTTTATCGTCCCGTAGCAGCGCTTACGATGATTCACGCGTTCGCCTTTTTGTTTCGTTCATCAATTGTATGTTGATCGAGCAATGAGGTAAGAAGAAGTCGTGGCATGGACTGGCTTTTATAATAAAGCGACGACGTTCGATTGTTAAAGCAGATTTGGCCAGCGAGCATTTTCCAGCAGAGCTTACAATAGTGCAGATTTTGGTTGCGCCTCTGTGAATTTTGATATTTCGACGATTTTCGCGCAAAAACACATTGAACAACAATCGGTGCGGCTCGTCAACTTTATTCGCGAGCGAGGGAAAAACATTTTGCATTCTTAAAATGCAAAGCACCCGAGGCGTTAAGAGCGCGCTTAGTATTTAATACGAATGTTGGAATGCATTGGGCGTCAAATTTTAAAGCTGCGCAATTGGATTCGTCCAACTGCTGCGGATCATGCACATTGGAAAAGGAAAAAGTGCAAAACGATAAAGCAATTGGCGTGGATCCGTGGGGACTCGACGAACAAGAATGAATTTCATCGCGGTAGCGGCGAACATTTCTATACGAAATTAGCGATAAAAAGGAAAACGGTTTGTAATCAAATGTAGGAATAACGAGCTGATAATACACGAGCTAAAAACATCGAGTAAAATTTATAACAACGGGCGCGTTGAATAATGGAGTTCTCCCGTTCCGTAACCTTCGACGCGAGGAAAAAGCGAGGCAAGAAAAATCACGAGCGAGATTGTTAAGATCAAGGGAAAGCATGTGCGCTACTGTGCTTAGAAAAGAAAATGAGGCAGTGAAATTCTCGTTTCTCGTATCTATATTTGCGGCCTACGCGTGCACTTTCTCTCGGCGCGCGACGCCAGCGCCGTGGCCATTAGCGTCGCCTATAATTAGAACCCGAGAGTATAAAAAAGCACTCGGACCCTATTCGATTAATCACTTGTTGCCGTTGGAAAACAAATGCGCTGGGCTCGAACGAGAAAAACTCATTGCTTTCACAAGTTCATTTGCACAAAGGGACTTTGCCACTTATCTCTTTAGACTGCATTGCGTAATTTTTTCGCTCATCTGCGCCGGTGTAACGCGCCGAGTTTCGTTCTTGGAATTCTAAGAGCAAGCGGCCGCTTTATTACGGTACATCGGCAGAAGCAAGGCGCAATAAACAGTGTGTAGTATTTGATAATACGCGCGATGCGAAACGAGTATTAAAACACGGCTAAATCGGCCCGATCGATCGAGTGTTTCCGTCTGTTTTCCCGTTTAGCGATACAAACGCCAGTGACAAAGCAGTTGCCGTAAAGCAACTCGCGAAACCAGGATCGGCGAACCTTGAATAAAACGTATAATACGCGTTACGCGCGCGACTCCCCGGCGAATCTATCCGATGCAGAAAAAGCAGTTGCAATCGCTTAATCTCCGAACGCAGATATTTTATTTATGTAAGATTGATTTACGATTAAAACGCTTGCGTGCATAATCGCGAACATCGTTATACAATGTATAAAAATTATACAATTACGAAAAACATGCTTTTAAAATTTTAAAATACAGTAGGTTTTTCGAATAAAGCAGGGATGCGCGCAATGTGCGGCAGAGCATCGCGAATTTTTCATCGTTACGCGTTGTGCATCATCTTATCAGCTATTAGAACCTTTCAAATGCACTTACGCGCCGCGTCCCGTTCCGTTATATTAGCATTTCAATTAGCGTTTTATCGATGAGATTTATTTAATTAAAAATTAAGCCTCGATTAGCAGTATAATAACGAAAGCCTTTAGGCTGCGTGTTCGGATATTCGTTATAATGAATTAAAATCGCAAAGTCGATTAGCATTTTTTCGTTCTCGCATCCGCTTGCACTCGTTATTTTATAATCGCGTGTCACTTTCGGTGGAAGGGAAGCTTTTTTCGCTTTTCTCGCGCGGCCCGCAGACGACGATTGTTAAATTAATTTTTGTCCGAGAGCTAATTTATTCTCATAACAAATTTGAATGAAGAGGAATGCGATTTTGAAAGGCTTCAGAAGAAAGGATTTCAAAGATGCTAAAAATCTGAGTTGTTGTTTTAACCTGTTTTTCGACAGAGACGGACGAGAATTGAACGGCTCTTCTTAGAAATGTGCGCTGTAAAAAGAATAAATCAAGCGAAACTAAAGTTATTAGACTTTCGAGCAAAAGTTTATCGGTTAATAATTAATCGATCGATGCGATGCCCTGCGTCGAAGCTTACTTTTTAACAATATCACGTTAATTATAGCGAGTTCAATCCGATCGAGCTTGTAATTAATTATTAGTTGGTATATAATATTGAAACTAGAGATTGAGAATATTGTTATTGTTGGGTAATCAAACAAGAGGCATAAAAAGTTGGGAAGAAAATTAAAATAGAATAGCGTTACATCAGAGCGCAAGTTACAAAATCTAAGTTTAATTCAAATAAATATTTGATTACAGATAGTATATTGCAATATATTTGATTTCGTGTTCACAAGCTTAGTTATGCAAACACGCAAACAGCCTATAGACAAAAGACAAAAAACTAAGTACAACCTATTTATTATCAAATACAAGCTTAAACTTATTTTACTATCTCGAGCACTCTGTGTTTATGCGTTGACTAATTTCCATAATTAAAACACGTGAATAGCAGAGAGACGGAGAGCGCAACGTTTCCAGGGGCATTTTGCCCTCGCACTCGCAACTTTAAATGGATCCAAATGAGGAGCTGAAAAAAATAACCGAGGGAATGTTCAGAAAATATTAATTTCAGCTCATTTGGCAGTTGAAGGAGTGAACATTAAACGCAACTCGAATGATTTAAATTGAAACTCGAAACTAGTTTGCACGTCAGGCGCGACACCCGCCCCCCCCCCTCGTAACAAATCCTCGAGCGTCCTACGTTCGCCGTGAGATAAAAGAGTAAGTACGAGTTGCACCTAGAGCTGGAGATACGTAGGCAGTTATGAAGGATGCGAATTGGACAACGGCGTCTCGAGGGAGAGGGAGGGAGGGAGGAGGCGCCTCGAGCTGAATTGTATCCGAGAGCTTCTAATCTTCCAGCTATCGTCCCCTTGTCTTCGAAGCCGAAGTACGAGCTGCGAGAGAAATATTAACAAAACGATCCGCGGAATTTGATAAATGAAAAGTCGAGGCTCTCCCCAGAAGCAGCGCCATTCCTGTAATTATCCGTCGCAATGCGAGATCAATACGCTCGATCTCTCTTTCTGTGTTTTCTCCCCGACGACTCGTTGCCTCGTGTAAGCTGCAACCGGCGCTCTCGCGAAAGCCGAGGCCGACAAAAGTGGTGGAAATTAGCAATTGCCAGCTCATCTTCTCCGAAGGATCGACTAAAATTGAATATCGAAGCTTCGAGGACGCGCAGGCGCCATTAGGCCGAGTCGTTGGTAAGCCGCAGAAAGACGTCACAGGATGCCTAAGCGCGCAAATGTACACGTCCGGACGCGCCGACGTGCCCAGCTGTTACGTAATTTCAATAATATTCGTTGTATCGCGGAGCCTGGATAACTTTTAACGCCTCCGTGTGTTTTGTACAGTTACGTTCGTGTGGAATACTAATGCTCGTGACACGTTTTATCCTCTGCTCGGTAAATTCAAGCGAGCCTCGATAATTCCTCCGCTAGCAGCCAGCATTGTACAACAAAACTGAATTTAAATAATAACCGAGCCAGAGGAAAGATAAATGGAGAATTTATGCCGAGCAGTATCGGCGGCTCTTGCTTCTGAACGGCATTGTGCCGGTGCACTTATTTGAAAGTTCGAGTAAATTGATAGAATAGGAGCTAAATCAGTCGTGTAATGGAAATTTATCGAACGCGAACCTTATCGCTCCTGTAAGAGAGATGTACATCGGCACACGCGTACAAGGGGGAGGAACGGAGGCAGATTTTTGTAAGCACGAGCGGGCCGTGCGAGTGTCGTTTGAACGAGAAATAGAAAATTTATACAAATTGTAAGATCGAATGCTGGCTGGAGAAACCGGTCTTACGATCGAGGATCGCTCGAATGGTGCGCCGGTTTTGTTCGGTGTATTACCATTAAATTCGATATTGAATTGAATCACCGAGAGCCCGTGGGTATCTGTTACGCATAACTTTGTTAAATCAACGTGGATTTAAGTTTCGACGACTGCGGCCAATTTATGCGATAACACCGAGGAGCGCGCGAGACCAAGGAAAATGGGTTAAGGGTCGTTTTCGCGCACTTATTAAATTTTTCATATCTCGGTTATACAAGATGGCTTGCAAGTTCAACATCCTTCTCCCTCTCTCTCTCTGTCGAATAATCGTTGACACGAATTCCTCGCACGAGCGACAAAGTAACGATAATTTCAAGCTGAAAAGACGAAACTAACTTTTGTAGCCGAGGAATATACACAAGATGCACGCCGTCCTTGCGACGAAAAGCCAAGCTGAAAATAATTGAAAACAGACTCTGCGTACGAAATACGAAGTCTTGATATTTTATAGAGTAGCCCACCACGCTAGAGCAAAATAATGGAAAATATTACTTTCAATTACAATGCAGTAGTCACGTCGGACGACCGAAAGCGCAACGAGCGCAATCTAAGGTGAATAGTTCGAGAAGATGTTTTCGAAGCAGTGAGATGATTTAACGGTAAATGCGACAGATCGAAATACCCATTGTCAAATAAATACAATAACGAAGCGGATTTTCGGAAGCGCTGATTTACGTTTGCGACTCGACTAATCCGCAACGCGGGAAATAGCTGAAAATTTCACGATTTAAATCGAGCGTGGCACTTTATACCAGATTAAAAGTTCTCGACGTAGCCGATGCCATTTTTTGCCTTAAATTTCAGACGTTCTTGGAAGGAGAAGTCGCGATCGTTCGCATCTGCGATAATTAATGAAATGCCTCTTTAATGGAAGCCACTTGATTTGCCGATAACCACTCGTCGAAATTGCTTTTTCTCTCGTGGTTATTAACCTTAAAATTCCCCAACTTGGACTTTTATAATCTAGCGGAAGACAAAAACCGTAGTTAAAAATGGTTTTAAATCAACTTTGCAGAATTTAACCGAAGCTTATCGAGAAAACTGAAACAATAAAACCTCGTTGTTTATCGATGCATACAGTAATCTTAGTTTTCGTATCAGCGGCGGAATAATGGTGGTGGTGCCCCGGATCGAGGATCGAGGATAACGTGGCCAGAGCAGACGGCGAATCCGAGATTTTTCAGAAACTAGAGGTCAAGATTTATCGCCATAGAACCTCCGCAGATTTCACGATCCTATTAAAAGTTCGTGGCGCAGTTCCAAGGTGTCTCGGGTGATAATGCTAATCCGTAATAAGTGTGAAGGAGCCGTGAAATGCGTTTCTGGATGACGCGATAATTTTACTGGTTCCGAGCATCCGCGCGATCATCCTCGTCATTGTTATAGGAATGTTACGAGAGCCTAGACAACCCGGAGAATAATGAAAACAGCGTTACGTCGCGATGAACTCCATGACGCAGTCGTACAAAGTGGAACAAGATCAAACGATAAGCTGGCAGAGCAGCGTTACAAAGCCAACTGGAACTTGACGAGCTCGAACGAAGTAATAGATGATGCACATAGGTAAGCAAAGTGGAACTTTCGGCTCTGCGCTCGATAAGACAATGGTCAATGTTAAACCAGGCATAAAAGACAGACAATAGTTTTTCGTTTAACTGCTGGTCCGAGCGTCGATTTTCGATACGAACCCAACCGCGTTCCCTCATTTTTACGCTCTAATCATTTTCAAATAAGTTATCAAATTGTACTTCTCCTCGTTCTCCGTTGCCCGTGTGAACGCATGCTTTTCCAGCAGCAGACTCCTACTGAGCTCCTCGTTTCGCAAGTTTGCTCGGGTGCAATGCCAACAAGACGCGTGGATGAATATTTTTCAACAAATTGTATCGTATAATTCGTAATGCGAATCGTCGGATCCGAAGGCATCGATGCGACAGAGAACGAATGTTGCCAACGAGCCGACAGCTTCTGCATTCGACACGAGACGGACTAGTTCGTGTCGAGCAAACAGACTAGTATGCAGACGCCGAGTATTTTTCTTTCAACTTATGTCGTTAAATATAATGTAAATCGATCGAAGCAAATGATAAACGGACTCGAGACAGAAGGAGAAGTGCAGCCCGAGTATTTGCACGTTCTAGGACTAAGAGGACGTCGTCGATTATTCTCAACCTCGAGTGTCGCTATCGCCAAACCAATCGAGCTTCACCTGTAGGAATGGGATCGAATCCAGTTGTAAGTTCACGAACAAGGGTGCGAGTGTTGGGACGCGAGTTCCGCGACGAAAGCTGTTTCGTTCATTTAAATTTTTATCGCGCAACTGCTAAAACACATTTCGGCTTCGACGAATTAAACTTGAATTAATATGATTACGATTGTGAAAAATTTATCAAATCGAACTGTATAATAGGCCCCTCCTGTGTTTTATTAAACAAAGCTGCTTTCCGAACCAGTTTTTGTCGAATATTTGCAGAATTTTAGAGTCTTGCGGGTTCGTGCGTTTATCAATAATTATGAAAGACTAATCTGTGTAAATTTTCTGTTTAATTATTCCCGAGCGATAATTTGTATTTAATGTCCTATGATAACGGCTCGACATTATACGCTATTATGCAATGCAGGAATAAAACGATTTATCCGAAGTAGTTTAAAGCAAATTCTTTTTCCATAAAAACAAAGGTCTTATCCAAGCATTAACTGTGTTCGTAATTTACAATTTCCTTGTAACTTCCGCTTTTTTACATTATAAATGGAAAATTAATGAAATGTATTGTTCTAAATCCAGTTATATGCCTCATTTTTTTATATTTGTGCAAGGCGTTTATATTGCGGCGGCAGCAAAGCGGAATCCGATAATCGAAGTAATTGAGAAACAACGGATAAACTACGCGTGTTCAAACGCGCGAGTGCTCAGTTGCTCCATAACGATAAATAACAGTTGGTATTAAAAATCGAACAAAATCATTCGCAAATGTTTCGCTGCGCAAAAAGTTGATCAAAACAAATGCACGGTAAATTTCGAGTCTCTTAAGACCAATCTCACGAGCCATAACCAACGAAATCTCGAGTAAAATGGAACATTTGATATTATGCCTGGGAAAAATGAATTGCAATTAAACACGACAAGGGAGGCATGAAAAATGTTGAGCAACTGGATGATATCGACTCCCTTGAGCGTCACGCGACAGGTAGGTTCTAAACCACACCGGTACTGCAATTGGGCGAGAAGAGAAAGGGCGCGACGGCCAAGGAGGAGAAAGAGGGGCTCGGCGGTGGGGGGCAAGTGAAGGAACACCGAGAGCAGCGGCGGTGCGCGGTAATGTAGGTCAGTAAAGGCGCGCGCACCCGCCGAGCACTTTCTCCGAGTCTCTTCGAAAAACAGGATCCGTCCGTCCGTCGGTCGGTCGGTCGGTCGGTCGGTCGGTCTGTCGGTCGGTCCCGGCTCGGCCTTCCTCGGGCCTCCTTGAGAATCCTAACGGGACGCGGGCCCAACGGTACACCAACGGGGCATTTGCGCGTGCGCGACCGCGAGCGTACGTCCGAGCGAAGGATGGACGTCCGACCGGATCAAGGTCACCCGAGTCTTCTCTGGAAGGACATGCTCCAATCATTCTTATTAGAATTTTTGGTCTTTTATTTTATTCTTCTCTGGACGGGGACACGACGAGCTAAGCCTTAAAAAATCGAATGATTCTCCGTTTCCCCAGATCCTCGTCGACGGCGGTTTAACACTTTTTTAAACAAACCACGGCTGTCGGATAATTATTTCGAGGATAATAATCGCGCGATGCCGGTACGATTGACTAGACTGGATAAAGTACTCGACCGTTATTTTAAAAAGTAGCTAATTTAAGTTTGATCTTGAATCAATTATTTCTTATACGCGTTGTTAGAAGACTATTCTAAACTGGAAACTATTACGAGGGCACAGTTGTAATTTTGATTACTTTTTCCGCAAATGAAAATGCGTCGGTCGCTTCGAACAATTGCGAACAAACGTCGAAATTTTCGTTTTCAACAATGTTGTTACAATTTTCTAAATGGCAATTATTTGCGACTGAAGTGAGTTATATAAAGCACAAATTTTTTACAACAAACTCCATTGGAGCATTCGTTGTCTTTGCTATAAAAATGATAAACTTTTTTGTCCTTTTACCGTTATACTTTCAATGTCTCGCGAGATTAACGAATCGTTGAAAAGCACCGACAGAGAAATAAAATAATTAGAGAAGTACAGCCTATCGGGAGCAAGTTATCCTCGTTGGGTCGCCATTTGAAAAATCGTGCGCTAAAGATAATCGTATAATTTTTCATTGCTTCAAAATTGTATGAAATATATAATATATATATATATATTTACACATATTTATTTTGAAAGCATTGCTGCAACTGCAGCTTTCTATGGCGAATCTTTCGGAGCAGCTCTTGGAGTCGAATGCGAGTCTCTTTGTGCAATTTTCCACAAAACTCAAAGCTTGGAGCGCCAAAGACGCAAAGCGTACTTTTAACGAGATTTATCAGGATTCGAATGAATTAATCGATTGGATGGGTGTGAAAAGGCAATCAGGCGCAAAGCCATTATTTGGCTAATAAGTCGCTCGATCTATAAAAGTCAAGAAAAAAATGTCAATAGGAGGCTTACGGCAGAGTTTCCAATATAAAGTGTAACATTTGCCGTTTAAATACTCGACAGAATTTTCTATTAATTGCTCAACTTATCTAATGCATAACCTTAATTTTGAGAATCATTTATCTTTATATGTTCAATTGTTCATCCGCGCCGAGCGTCGAACGTCGAATAATCACAATCGTCGTCGTATATCATCCATATTTACCAAACAAACAATTAAAAAGCAGAAATTGAAGAATAGATGAGCAGCAGTCGTGCATAATGAGACCGAGTGTGCGCCTCTGCTCGAGTGGCGCGCGATTTATCTGTCGATGGCTCGCGGACACAATACAGGATAGTTTCGTAACTCGGTTAAGTAACGCGTGCGCGCATATACAACGAAATAGAAGAAGAAAAAAATAATGCCAAGGCTCTTTTCGTCATTCCGCCAGATAACTGACTCGCGATAGCGAAAACACGTGCTCACCGTGTCTTTTCTCTCCGTTAGCTTTTTGTACCGTCGAGCGTGTAACGGTTCCGTTCGTCTCCTTTTTTTCCTTCTTTTCTAATTCGCTCCGCGCCGATCGCCCCAATCGCCGATTGTGTTCGCCAACCAGAAATTCAATCGGTTCTTTGCACGCGCTCAATGGAATCTTCCTCGCTTCTATCGACGCTTCTCCCGACTCGTCCATTATTTTCGACAATTTTCACTTTTATCAAACGCCTCCCCGGGCCTCTCGTCGCCTTTTTTCGAGCACTGCGACTGCGCAACCGATGAAGAATCCGTTTCTCAAATTAGAGCGTTCGTCGATGAATTTATCGTTCGAAACGAACTCGACCGGCCATTCCCGGAGCTTTGCTTTTGAACAAATGTTTTTTTTTTCGAATAAAATGCAAAGTTCGATTTGTATGCAAAGCTTGCTTACCTCGCTCGGATATACTCGTTTTTTTTTTCTTCATGCGAGCAATTTGAATGTAAATAAAAAACCAGCGCCAGTTTCTAACGACGAAATAAATTTACCGTCCTGTACAATTAAAGGTGGATACATTTTTACTCGTTCTCGTAAACGTAATGGACAAAAGTCTAACGGAATAAATTTCGAAAATAGATTCTACGACGAACTGCGGCAGCGAGTCCGTGTGACCGAAAAGAAGTATTTGGCAAAATCTTGAAAAATCAGTCCCTCCCCCACGATGTTAACGGCCGTAGGCTAAATTAAATTTGAAATTATTCGCTATTTGAAAGCGCAAAGTTATTTGCAATGACTCAGTTTCGCATAGTTTTTCCTATGCTCATTATGCATTTCGTTATCAGGCAGTATTTTAAATAATAAAATATTTGAGTTTGAGATAAAGTGCGGCATTAAAGTAAACTTTTTTCATTACAGTTTATTATTACTGTTGCGCGGAGAGAGTCGGCAAGCGTAGGGGAGAATCGCACGCGTAGCCGCTTCTTCTGTGAAAATAAAAGTGCAGCAGCTTTTGCCGAAGAGCCAAAGAGGAAAGAGGTTAACACTAGACCCGTAAAAAGTGCCTCGTGCCTCTGGGGGCGGTCGACAACTGCCGCCCCCCTCCAACGCGTAGCTTTTTTTCTATGTTTACTTCACGCCCAAATGATAAGGACGCGCCTGCTTTCGCTCGCTATTGACGTAACGCTTCCAACATTACAGCATAGGAGATAAAAATCGCGCCTCTACATTTCATACAAACATTGCGAGTGCCAAGTTGGGCGATGGCGCACAGGCCGCTAATCGTTTATCCGAGCGACGGCTTGGGAACGAGCCAAAATTATTAGCATAACAAAAAAGGTGTTCGCGCGCGCGCGCGCGCATGCCTCTTGCCAAAAAAGGAAGGGAATAGACGAGGAGGAGCGGAGAGGAGGCACGAGCGGGCCTTTCTCGCATGACATAATTACGGGTGCGATTTTGTAGGTCGAGGAAGGATGACGCATTCAGAAGCGGCTCCGGGTAGCGGTACATACACGCAGCGTAACACCGAGACACACGCGACGCCGCTGCCGTCGTCGCTTGATCCCGCGCGAGTGGGGCAACTTTCGTTACTTTTGTATTTTTAAATCCTTTTCGTGCACTCGCTTATCTAGGTCGGGCTTTTCAGCGATCGGTAGTGTTTTAGAGAAAATTTTCATGTACGATTTGCGCCGCCGCCGCCGCCGCTGCCTTCGATGCGCAGATTCTGGCGGCGTTTCGCGCGTAACTTTAATTTATGCGGCACACTTTGTTTGTTCGAATGTGTTATCGATTAATAATCATTTTTACAGGCTTCAACAATGCACGAGTATCGTCTTTCCGATGCTCCATTTTTACAGGCTTTCTATTCTTGAATATTTTATAAAGTTATGAATACAAATTACACCTCTTTTATACACACGCGCGTACCCACAAATAGTTGTATTTCAATATTGCCTTATCCATCTTGCATTTAAAGTAAATTACCGCGTTTGCTTTCTCGAATCCATAGCTGGGAATTGATTTTTATTCCGATTCAGCCGCTATACTCACCGGGGCTCCGTGTACTTGAAATTCTAACGCTACAACTCTTAAATAAATTATTTCAACGAGACCTTTCATTACGGATGAAATACCACGTGTGCTTATTAAATCGATCGATCTTCCTCTATACTGCCAACATTTTTTTCCACCACCGAGAAGAGTTGATAATTGCCTGGTAAGCTACGTTATTTGATTATTTCATTATTTCTTTCTTCTAATTCTACCGAGTTGCACTCGAATACTCCAAATGAAAAGCGCACGCTTTTTGAACGAACGTGCAGCGTTGTAAATACGAGATAATGTAGCGACAATCGAAGTTCATTGGTAAGAGGGGATAACATAAACACGAACCAGCGAGCGGTGGCACGATATAAGGTCATGTATGACTTAAAAAAACTCGTATCCTTATACTCATCGTTACAACGAAGAAAAGGAAGAAAAAATTGTAAGTATCTTGGACTATTTTCAATTCTAGTGGTTTAAACTAGAGAGTCTACGAGTCGAGTGGATATTTCTTTCGACAAACTGGCGTGCAATGCGTTAAAATAGAATATGGAACGTTTGATAAAGTTGATTACGAAATTACCGCTCAACGTAAAAATGAGTAATTACGTTTTACAACTTTATAATGACATTACGACTTGGTGAAAACGTTGCACAAATTTATTTAAAAATTAAATTTTTTAAAATCTGCGTGCTTTACAAGTATTCACACACGCGCGCGCACTTATTCCTATTTGCAATTTTACTAAATGCGAATGTGTTACGCTTCTTTAAATAGCCTAAATCAATGCAATAATCTTAGCTTTGAAATTAGTCTTTGAAACGTATGATGCAAACCACCTCTGAGTCACCCGAGTTCCTTCCCCTTGAATTTTCCGAAAATCCATTTTTTTGCATTTTATTCCGAATTTCGAGCGATGCGTGCAGTATTTACCACAGTACTGTGCGTAACACACGCGTATTTTGATGCGTGCAGAGATGGGATACGTTGCGGAATGTGTTGCCGGGTGCGTTAATTATATCCAACCGTCTATTGCATAAATCAAAGCTCCAGCACTAATTTTCCGTAAAAATACGTGGATTCTCGACTGCCAAAATAATTATAGTTATTAAAGCGATATTTTTAATCGGCCAAATGAAAGATACAGAGTGCGAATCCCGTTGAAATAATTATTAACGCAAGACCGATCGAGAAAAAAGGAATACGAGCAAAATTCTCATTAGCAAACATTCGTGCACGCACATAAAGAAGCGAGCAGCCGCTAATCATGCGGGCAGTACAAAGTACGTCGAGGACGTCAATTACTCGGACTCCCTTCGGTGCCACGCGACAGCACGTGGCCGAAGCTGCACCGGTACTGCAATTGGGCGAGAAGAGAAAGGGCGCGACGGCCAAGGATGAAGAGGGCTCGGCGGTGGGGGGCACGTGAAGGAACACCGAGAGCAGCGGCGGTGCGCGGTAATGTAGGTCAGTAAGCGCGCGCACCCGCCGAGCAACTTTCTCCGAGTCTCTTCGAAAACAGGATCCGTCCGTCCGTCGGTCGGTCGTCGGTCGGTCGTCGGTCTGTCGGTCGGTCCCGGTCGGCCTTCCTCGGCCTCCTTGAGAATCCTAACGGGACGCGGGCCCAACGGTACACCAACGGGGCATTTGCGCGTGCGCGACCGCGAGCGTACGTCCGAGCGAAGGATGGACGTCCGACCGGATCAAGGTCACCCGAGTCTTCTCTGGAAGGACATGCTCCCTTCCTCGTCGGCGACTACTTTTTCTCGATCTCCGATGGAGCAAGGATTTGGGAATCCGAAAGAGAGATCGCGCGGCTACTGGGCTGGTATTTAGTTCGACCCGCTTCAAGGTCACCGGATCGGATGGATTGGCTCGCGACTCGCGACCCCCGCAGACTCGCCGCAACCGGAACGAGTTCAAACCGCGATTCTTCCCTTTGTTTCTAACGTAATCAGGATGAAAACGCGTTTTGTTGGTATCGACGACGTCGGTTGCGTCTTGAATTTCGTCTTTTTCGAAGCTGCGAGTCTAAAATGTTGCGCGTTTAGCTGCACTAAATAGTAGGGGGATTGGATGCAAGCCGGGTTTGGCCAACCGAATCAAGTCCGGACCGTAACCATTCGGCTTTAGAGCTCTCGCATGGGAAGCGCGATTAATTAAACTCGGCTGCTCACCAATTAAATGCTTAGTTGCAGCTGCAAGAATTAAGATCCGCTAAATGCAAATGCGGCGACGTCCAGGAGCAGAGCATAAGTGCATTTTCATAATGCAGCCGAGATTACTAGAGATACATTCTATTTTCTCGGGTGGCGAAACGGCGCTTGCGTCCGGATCGATACCCGCCGAGCGCGTAACTGTACATTCGTAGAATGTCGTAGATACATATCTAGGAGCGCGGGCGCGGGCGCGAGAGTCGAGGCAGAGCTGGAGATACGGCGCCGACCTCGTCACGGTCACCGGCCTCCGCGGGAGAGGAACGAGTTTCAAAAGATAACATAATGGAGGCGCACCCACCCCGAGAATCGGAGCAGATATGCCTCTGCCTCTAGGGCGCGCCGTCCCTACTCAATCCTGGCGTATCGGAAAAAAATTGGAGGGAAACTTGAGTGAAGTGGAAGAGAAGGAACTATCGACTGTTGTATTGACTGTGGAGGAGTTTCGCCTCGACTTGTTCTCGCAATTACGCGCACGTAAATTAAAAGTCGGACCTCCGCTTTGAACTTGAATTTCAAATACTCGAGCACGGATTTTGCAGCGTGCATCTCTCTCTCTCTCTCTCTCTCTCTCTCTCAGCATTTTAATTATGCTATTAATTTAATCGAGTTTCTCGTGGAGTCTCTTATTTTTTCCCTCCCAATGTTTGTATTTAGAATGCAGGAGAAAATTTAGAAAGCAAAAAATCTTCTCCGAATATTCCGAATACGTTGGCACTTTAGATCGTAATGATGTAAAACCATTCAGTTGTTGCCACGCAACAGTCCAGTGAGCAAAGCACCATTCCCGAGAAATTAATCAATAAAAGTTTCACGAGTTGTTATTAATTTAAAGCCGTTAAACAATAACGCTCGCAGTATGTAGATAACTTTTTACGATAGCTATTTTCGCGTATGCGAACAACGCGCCCGAAGATTGCCATCGCTTAGAACCTTTACAATAAACAATAAAGAAGAATGAAAAGTCGCGCGTGGATTTAGTTTACGCTTGTGGATCGTTTAATAGCAATCGATGAAAATCATTCGAAAAATCTCCAGTCTCTGCACTAATTTCTAACTCAAGGATACGTTTCCCGGCCTACCTGATTGGATTCGTTAAAACGCGCGGAATTTTTCTCCGCGATACTTTATTTAAAAAAGGCATCTGATTTTTCCCGTTCGGAAAGGCTAAAAATAAGCCTTCAGTTTTCAATTTGAAACCAGAGTCAATCGTCTAGGTTAATTCTCCTTCGAATATTCCGCAATATAAATAAATTACATGTTTAGAAAGTCAACAAAGCAAATTGAGAACCCATTTCGCGAAAAAGAAAAGATTTTATCGCGTTATAACAACAGCAGCAGCAGCAGCAGCAGCAGCAACAGAACGGAACAAAAAGTAATTTCCCCTCAGAGCAAACAAAAATGTTCTTACGAGCTCGAGGCATTACATGCGCGCATTAAAACGATCACGAAGAAAGTATGCGCGCAAAAATTATTCGAAGGAATGAGGTAAGACGATGCATTACAAGCTTAATGTTGAGTTATCGGCGCGCGCTGCAGCGACGAGAAAGTTTCTTACCACTCACCGGCGCTGCTCTCGTTAATGCAATGCTCCTCGCCGAGAGGCGGGACAAAATCCGCGAATTAGGATTAGAAATCTGGCGTCGCTCTCCTCGGCTCGGACGTCGGCCACAGCTCGTCGCTTTTCACTCGTCGCTCGTCGCTTTGTTTGTCCGTAAACATAAACCGCAACTGCCGATGCTTCCTCCGTTGTTGGCCCGAATTATTTGTTCTATTAATTATTTTAAAAGTGTCCCGATTTCTAGGCTCCTCTCGCCGCTTCCTTTGTCGTAGTGCCCGGGGACGCGCTGCTTACATTTCCAACGAACCCGCACACGAAACAAAGGGAAACAAGTTAAGAGATGCCATTATTGCACTTTTTGCGAGCCCGACAATGCCATTCCGAAATAAAACGAAATTTGCGCCGATTGTGTGCAAATTATTTAAAAGCAAAGTTTTGACAAAAATTTTGAAAAAAAAGGAAAACGAGCTCAAGACTTAACAACGTCGATGCGCGCCCGGAGAATTTGATTATTATTCGCCTATTCGTTAAGCCGCGGAAAAGCCAGCGCTACGACGAATTTTCAGCGGCAATCGATCGAGCTCCAACAATTTTCCACGTGTCGCTGGCGGTTAATTAGCGCAGAGGAAGGGACACATCCGTTATTATCGGCGGTGGGGGTTACGAAACCAAGCTGCTCCTCCAAAGTGCATCTCGGATAATTTGGCAGCTTGTCGGGGTAGCGAAAAAGTCACGGTTCGCTAACGCGATGGCGGCGATGCGTCGCTCGCGCGCGGCAAAACGCCGGAAGAAGTGTGACGGGAGAGCCGGTGAAAATCTAACGGTAACCTCGCCTACATCTTCGATATTACAGCTCCGTTTCGTAACTCGCCGCTGGCGCGTTTCATAATCGCGACGACGCCGATGACATCCACCAATTTGTCGCTCGACAGCACCTCTGACTCCGGATCGCCCTCTTTACTGCTAATCGAGCGCACTTATTGCGCAAAAGGGCCTTCGCGCAGTCTACCTTTTAACTTTTCAACCGCCTGGAGTCTGCATTTGGAACTGAACTGATTTTGAACCGTTAGGCGCGTTGCCGACGCCGCCGCACATGACTCGGCAATATATTCTCTAATAATACTTCGGATAGGTGTAAGAGCCTTTTAGGAAAATACATTTAATTTTAATTTGCATATCGTGTATCGTGTATCGCGTACAATACAAATAGTTGACGAAAGGCACATAAGTGCTTCTCGCGCTCCGACTGCTCGCGTATATTTCTCGATCGCGTCGCTTCGTTGCTGCGAACATCTTTTTGCAAATAGTCAGGGGGGCGGGGGCTCGATTATAGTTTTGTCGCTCGCGAGTAATTGTAATTTTCCATTCGGCTTAATGGAAATTATCGCGCTTTAGCTGTGAAATTGCGATGAGCATTAGGCTTTGCAATGCTCTTTAAGCCGACCACCACCTCCTGTCCAGCCGCGAGACCATTGACAGCCTTCGATAATCGAATTTCCCTCGTTACCATTCAGCAGAGCTCGCGATGTTTCGTAAAATTCTGCAAATATTGCGAAATTCTTAAATAGAGGCACAGCTGCAAGTGCAGGCTCGCCGAACTCGACGCGTTCTACTTAACCCCTTTGAATGGTTTTTCCGGTGCGCGAAACTGTTTATCGGCCATTAATAAAAATCAACAAAACGCTCTTTCGGATTTTTCTAGCTTTTCTAACTTTTCTAATTTTGCTTCTCAAAGTCCACGAGACGTAATTGTATTGAATTTATCGTTTCTCATACCGCCAGCGTTTCAATAGCTTATGTAAATTGTCTCGGTACTGCCATAAATCTCCCGTTCCACATTCATCGTCGTTCAGCCATTAGGAGTTCTCCATATCACTGTAATGATTCACAACGGTATATTAGGCAGGTGTTAAAAGGTAATTAAATTTCTTAGATTATACGTAATGGATTAGAAGTTTTTATTATCTTTAGATTGCATAGGAATGAGCAAATACGTATCAAAATTACGCAACTAAATTGAATTTCGCCAATGAATTTGAATTACAGCTGTTGATCCGAACGCGTTATTCGAAAAAATCGCGCGACCTTTCAGCCGATCGAGAAAGTACTGCTAAGCGTTAAAACGGCGTTAAAGCAGCGTTAAAACGAAAGAAGCTGACGAACGCTGCGTAAAATTTACTCGACCGTTAGATTAAAATGGCCATGCGAAGCGTTGCAATCCAGAATGTTGACTCTTTAAATTAACGATGCATTTTTGCGCGACGGAAGCTCGCGCGCGCGCGCGCCAAAGTAATTATAAACTCGTTAACATACTTAATTTCGTTGAAATATTTATTTAAACTTAATTATGTTTCCGAGCCGATATCGAATGCCAGTGCGTAAAAGTAACGCGAAATAAACAATGGAACGGCCATTACTCGCGCAGAGCTGGTATTTTCGTTAATAAAGGCTGTGCGAAATTTGCGTAAATAATTGAGGGAAACGTGCGGCTGGATCGTTCGTGGACCTGTACAATAGTTGCGATTAAAAGACCTGCGAGTTTATAATGCGAAAATGTTCGACGCGTTACCTCGGAGAGTGAAAAATAACTCGGCGTATTTAGGAGGAAATAGAATGAATGCGCGTATAATGTAGGTGGCTGATTAAAAGGGGAAAAGGTTCTTACAAGTATCGAGCAGGAATTCTTAAATTCCATTGATGCGTTTAAGGAACAAGTATTTCCAAGTGCAATTCCTTAGGTTGTTCCATCGCAGGAGAGCAGGAAAGGATGGAACACGAAGGAAAAGTAGAGGAAGAGGAGGAGGAGGAGAAGGAGGCAAGTTCAATGCGAAATTTCTCCGGCACTGGCCGTCGTCATCTCCGTCTCCGCATCTCCCGCCGGCGTAGCGCAATAATATCGATTCCGCGTGCCACTAGAGAAGCAACTTTCACGTCACGGCCTCTCTCCCTCTCTCGCTCCCTCTCTTTTACCCGGCAAGAAAGTGCACATGTAACACTTACATTACGGAGTTAACGTAACCGCGCTCTCGGCTCTCTCCTGGCGCTCGACGCCGCTGCCGCAGCCGCAACCGGTGCTCGCAGGCGGCGAAATTCGAGCGTCGCGCGGGAGCATTTCGTAAACATTTTTCGGGGTCAAAGTCATTGTCAGTGTCAATGCCAGTGTTGAAAGTCACTGTACCCGGGTATTGTTGCCTCTTCTTTTTCAGAGGCTCGCACAACACGCCGATTTTACATAATCCAACAGCATTGACTTTAAGTTCGTTTCGTTAGTTGTTATGTCAGTATTGTAATGTCTTGCGATATCGCAATAAATTTCAATAATTATATGCTACTATTATTTAGCATTATTCGCCGTATTGTGCAATATTATACACTGGTTGCGGCCGTCTCTGCGGGACAACTTGTGGAATCTCTCTATCGCTCCGCAAAATCGCTCGAAATTATTTATCATAATACGTAACGGCAATATCCTCCAACTAGCTACGTCATTCCCAGCGATAATTAGGTAAATAAGAATGCTTTAAACGCATAACTGAAGCACAGCCGAACTACGGCAGACGAACTGCGCAACTCGTCGAATCGCGCATTTGCATCAACTAATCAGCGCCCAACCAATAATTGCTATTCTTGCGATTGCGATTAAATTTAAGGTCGAGTCTTCAAAGTTGGTAGTCGCAAAAAGTTTCGGGGATCTCGGTAATAAGCGCATTCGATTACACGCGCGTTACGTTTCCAAGTCCATTTATTACTTGTAAAAGTAAAGCGTTAATTCGGCATTCTCCTCTCGTAAGCGCGAGAAATTTATTTGCAAAAGCAGGGGCGAGCCGCTGCTCGTAAAACGATCCCTGCCCGTCGTCGTCGCCCTTGTAATTCCAGCGACTAAACTTTAGCGGAGGCGATGGAACGCCGCGACGAAATAAGAAAAGATGCCTCGCTTTTCGAGATTTTTAACGCGAGGTTAGCTGGAAAAATCCTGGCAAAACATTCGAGCGCGACGGAATTCAAATTCGGGCTTTGATTCCCATTCGAAGGGCGAAAAAGTAAGTCTGTGTTCGCTGGTGGAGCTCTGGCTCGGTCGATTACGCAGTTCCGTGACACAATCCACCCTTAAGAAAAGCCCGCGGCTCTCGCTGGTTTTCATAAAGAACATCCTTCGTTGGCCCGATCCTTTCATACCGGGCGAGAGATCGAGCGATATCAATTGAACGACCCGGAATAATCTTCGTCAAGGACTCGGAGCGATGAGTTTAAGTCAGCAGTCTGCGGCTAAGCGTCGGCTCGCAGACGTGACCGCCATCGATCAGGAAGAGACAGCAGAATGCGCAGCCTCGCATTATCTCTGCTCAGCAGCTGTAGCCGCGCCATTCCGCAGCGAAGACCGGCAGCTCGCGGTGGTTCTCAGAGGATAACCGGGAGTGGGAAGAGGAGAGCCGAGACCGTTTCCAAGGGATTCTTTCTTTCACGGGGTTAAGCCATCAATTTAGCTAAACGCGCTTATCTGATTTTATCTCGATCGAACGCACAAATATAGTCGGAGTGCGTTGCGCCGCTGAGACGGGAACGGGAATGACTTCTGCTAAATAATAGGACGCACAATCCAGCCTCGGCGGCGGCGGCGGCGGCGGCGGCCTCGTGAATCCTGAAACTTTAAATCAGAGGATCGAAGCTGCACTCGAGATACGAGCCAAGAGTTCGCATTGAAATCTAATCCCAGCCATGGAAACAATGAGCGGATATCAAATGCATGTGCCGAGCTTTGAAGCATCGGCGTGCAATTTTCTCTTGAAACTAATAGACGGTTATCGGAAGCAAAGCAACGGAGATTTCGAAGGGAGCGAAAGCCGCATTTTCCAGACGAGAAAAGCCGCTATTCGTTGCGGCTTGTTCAGAAAAGTGCAGCCGATTACATTTCTCGTGCGCGATTTCGTCGAGCCGCTGCTGCTTCCTGCCAAAATTACAAAAATTAGCCGCGAGCGAGAAAGTGCGAATAAAAAGCGCTCGGCCGACTGCGAGCCAATTTCCCATCGACTCGCGAAAACGTCAATCGAGCGGAATAAGACTTGGACTGTTCGCGCGAGGAAATAATCCAGTTGAACTTAATTTGGGACGATCTCGTATCTGGCCCGCAAATGCATGCTCGCGCGCGCGCGCGCGCACACATACACGTATGCGGTTACGGTCTCTCGAAAGAGCTTGGAAGGAGGCGAGGAGAAGCGTTCGGCCTCGGCTGGCTCGGCTCAGATACAACGGATAAATTCGACGTGACGTAATTATGTCCTAAAATTCCAATTTCGAACATTAGTTGGTTGATTCCGCGGTTTACCGTTAGCTCAGCACGTGCTCCGGCCAGAAAAATCAGGCACGAGGGGGCGCGGGCGCGGGACGGGACGGGATCCTCCTTCCTCCGCGAGCGTTCCTTCGATTTTTTTTCGCAAAAGGTAGGTTTCACGTGGATACGCGTGCGCGCACGCGCGTACGAGCGACCAAGCGCCTCGGCTTTATAATTCATACGATTAGATCTTCGGAATGAATTTATGAATCTATAATGCGCCCCGAGCCTCTCGGACGTGGCGCGCAATTAATAGAATTCTAAGCCCGTTTACATCGTTAACCTTCGGCTTTTCCCGTCAATCACTTTTGACTAATGTATCGTAATTATTTGCAACTCCTTTCGCCTTTCACGTTTTCCTAATTTCACTCTTTTCGCCGAAGCAGCTTACGGCTGAAATTGCGCTTCGTTCCTTAATTGCGCCGCAGCACTTGTATTTAAAATCCGTGCACACGTAAAGAGCAACATTGCTAATCTGCCGGGAGATTATCGTTGGCGTTCCAAAAGAAAGTCTCCCGCATTTTCCATTAGCGGGCTATTTAATTCGGAGCCGAGTGGCTTAGTTTCGCACTGGCGTTAACGATTCTTCGCACAGTTTCTCGGAGTTTGCGCGGACAATCGCTGAATTAACACGTCCTCGCCTGCGCTCAATATAATGATCTTATTATTCTCTCTTGGTCTTTGTTCGCAGGCTCGAGCTGGAAAAAATGGCACACATATTATTCATAAGTACAAGCACGTAGAGGCGATACGGTAGTCCTCGAGTCGCTGGATAAAGCCGAGTATCCGCCAGTTACTGCCCTTACACATTATCACGCCGGCGTCGCTCGAGAACCGTTGGCTAAATAAAGAAAAACCTTCGCGAGCAATAACCTAATCACTGTTTGACAGGAAACTCGTGTCCGTTTACGAGTCAAACCGTCGATTCTCATTCCTAATTCCGTCTCATTTCTGTCCAAGTGCGGGCGAATATTTTGAAGCTCGCACACCTGCTGAATTTGAAAAAGCGACCAAAGCTCCGCAATATTGTCGGAAAACGAATTATACTGGTAATGCAATATCGAGTAACTTTTTTCGAATACCGAAAAAACTGCAACTCGTACAATACTGACAATTGAGCAATATTTCTACTTTATACGAACCAACTCCCAATTCGATTAAAGTTTACCGTTCATCGCTACAGCCTAATGACTTGGATAAATCTATTATAAAGATTTTAGAACGAAGCTTGATTATTATTCTCTTAACTTTATTTCTCTCCCTATCAAATTTTCTTTCGAAGATTTAACGCCCAAAGTTCATTTGTTACGCGCTAAAGTACGAGCTGTCATCTTTTAATCAAGTTCCAAATATTCTACAAATTTTTGCACAACGAAACAAAGACCTTTGCAGAACTCTTACGATAGCGAATGTTTTGGTGATTTGAATTCAACAAAAGCTTTTTTACTCAGTCCGAGCGAAGAAATAAAATTCGCGAGAAAACCCTGGGAAAAGTTTATTTCCATCGACAAACCTTGCAAACGACAATTCACTCGCAACTTTTAAATACCCTGATATTCTTTTGAAAAATAAGAATATTCGATTTTCATTGAAATAATCAACGAAGACTTTTTACACGGCGCATAATTTATACGTTGATGTTTAGTTTTACGAAGGCTTAGCTCGTACCTTTGCAAAACCATTGCGCAAGACAGTCAAACGAAAAGAGCCGTAATTCTAAGTAAACGCGGTCAAATCTACATTATTTAGGTGAATAAATTTGGCGTATTTGCTGTTTCACAAATACCAACCACATTTTTCTCAACTCACTCGACGAATCATCGTAACTGCGCACGCCTAAAACCATTGCGTTATAGTAATGGTCGCTGAAAAAACTACAGCTTTTGCGGTCGCGTTTCTTTAAATTTTAGCTCGAGCGAGAAGTGGAGGTACCGCGGGAATAAGAATGAGAAACAGTGGCCCCGTAAACAGCGACAGGGGGGGCCACACGAGCCAACGTCCAATTGCCGCGGACGATCGACGCGTCTCTTTTCCTCGGCTCGGCAAGAGCAGCAGCCTCAAGTACAGCCTCGCGCTTTGCGCTTCCCGCGAACTTTATTCTCCTCGCCAGGCTATAAATTAATAAAGGATGTTTATTGGCTGTTTTCTTTTATCGATCTCCTACTCAATTCAATCGCGCCAAATCGGCCGGTGGTAAATTTAACGCGGAATACCGCGAATTCTACATTACCGGAGCTCCTCGTTTCGAGGCTCAACTTTATTCACCTCCAAAGCATTCGAATTCTTCAACATCGAAGCGCTCGCTCCGATAATTCATGCCGACGATAATATCGTCGAATATTTCTTGCTTTAACCGTCAACATGTTCAATCTGAAAATTAGCGAAATTTGTAAATTTGGTCCCCTCGCTGCCGCATCTCCGCCACACGTCGCCGTAAATATTTACAAACGTGCATGGATTACATAAAGAGCGCATCGCTGCGTTCGCAAAAGCAGCCAGAAGAAAGAAAACAATATTTCACCGATACAGATAAAGATACGGATACAGATACAATCCGCGGGGACAAATGCTTAATCTCGGAGAACGTGCTGCGATAGCTGTGACCCATTTTCTTTTTCGGGCGCTGATTACCGCGATTCCCCGGCGTTTAATAATATTTTAAGAAACGGACCTCCTGCGGTTGCCGGGCGGGGGCCGGGGGGAACGAGTCCCTCGCGAATAAACATGATCCTTATCGCTGCGAGATTGACTCTTTTTTCTCGGACCCCCATTCAATGCGGAAGGTCTTCTCACGCGGCTTTATTGTAATTTACGGTAGCCTCTCGAGGATGGTGCGAATTTTTGCCATTTCTCGGGCGCATATTTTATTCGGTTTCGATGGGATCAGTTTCGGCGTCCGAGCAAACTTTTGTCTTTAATTCCCAAGTCAAGTCTCGCGCGCGCGCGGCAGCTGATTACGGATCTTGGACGAACGCGCATTTCTTTCGGCTTCGCGCGATTACGTTCTTTCGAGCAATAAAGGCGAGTCGGAGTCGAGTCTTTTCTAGTTCAGGGCTAATAGCGAAACGACGAGTGCGTCGTGAAAAATCTGGCCAAAGTTCGAGACATTGGCACTCGGTCGGTCGCTCGCTCGCTCGGCATCTTGAAAATAAGCGTCCAAGAGTGATAAATAACCAAAGCGCGGACGAAATAGTTGCTCGACTCGAGTGTTTGTCACGTTAAAGAAAGAGGATGCAATTTGTCGAGCCGCAGTTTTGGCAGCGTCACCCGAAACTCGCGTAAATTCCGGACAAAAGCCTAACGCGCAAATTAATCGCGATCGCGTTTAATAAGGAATAGTTTCAGCAGCCAAGGACGTCTATTGAGACGTAATCGGTAAAAACTTTTTCATCGCTTAAATTTGCCATCGCCGTTCCTGCATGTGACTAAGTGCGTGTATTCGCGTCTGGCCGCTGCCGCTGGCTTTTTACGCCGCTAAAGACCACCGCAAAAAAGCTTTTACAAAGTAACAAATTATGCAAGCCTTGTGCAAACGATACCGATCTCTTAACAGACTCACGCATGAAACTTGTCCTCGCCTCGTCAATCAATTGCTCCTTCAATGCTCTTTTGCTGCCCCCCTCCCGCCCCCAGCCCCGAGCCCACGACACGCCAATATCGCGGAAATCCAGCGCGTCGTTCGCTCTGTTCGAGCTTTGAATCATACTCTTGGCGACTAATTGAAAACAACAGCAGCGACAGCGACAAAAAAGTCGGCATTTCGCTTCCCGTACTGGACGCGCCGATGCAGCTTCCGCCCTTGCGCGAGCAGCGAAAGGCCACCGGAAGCCTCGCGCTCCACCGCCATTTTCCGCGAGATCCTCAATAGCTTCCCTAATACAGCGTTTGCGTAACGCGACAAGAGCGCAATAGTCTTACGTCCGCTCAAGGATTCGCGCGCTGGCGACCGTTGACGGCGTCAATATCACGTCTATCGGTTTCCTGCTCTGCACTCGCGCTTCTGAATTTACACGCACCTGTACGACTCGCTTTGTTTTGGCCTTTCATTTTACCTTAATCGCGGTTCTTTTGACTCGCTCCCCCCCCTCTCTCTCTCTCTCTTTCTCGTTGGCATCCGGCTATAAGCGAAACACAATGATATTACGACTTCTGGCTCTCGCTGTGAACACTTGCAATTTTCAAATAAAGAAACGCTTTTCGAGCGACGAATGACGCGTGGCTTGCAAATTCCTTCAAATTGATACAACATTGCCAGCTACGATTTCAGATTACCTTTCTGAAAACGGACACTTGCTTTTTTGAGAGCGTTTTTTGTACGTGGCGTTTCGCAATTTCAAAGGAAACAACCGAATTGCGCTCGTGTTAATTTTTAGCGACCAAAGTTCGGCGGAGCGCAATACTTTATGCAAAACCTTTGAAATAAACATTTTGAAACGTAAATACCGGACAAAGTGTGCAGTCGGTTACACGGCATATGCTACTGTGATGTAAACAATCCGGCCCGTCCGTATTATTAAAGAAGGCATTACGATTGCACGCAACCAACCCTAGAATTAAATTGCTATTTAGGAAACTGGAAACTGAAAAGTGTTGATGCGACGCTGGCTTGTGCTTAATTATCGACGACAAACTGATTTCTCTTTCATTTGGAAGCGCAAATTGTTCGATTCGAACGAACAAATGGAAAAGGCAGTCTTTACAACTGGCAGTTCCCATTATGTAATAAAGCCTCTGCGTTTAATCCGCCTACGATAAAAGTGCGACGAAAATCGCGACAAGAGCGGAGTCGAGTATTGAAAAATCGTTCCAAGACTAATCGAGCAAATTTCTCAACCGTAATTAAACGATCCTTTGTTTTTTGCGTCAGTGGCAAAGGCCTTAAGGAGTTGTAACGCGCGTTATACAACATCCAACATCCAACATCGAGGATCTCTTCCGTCATCCGTCATACCTATCTCCTGTTAATAGTGCACCGATAGCAAAAACAGCGATCCGCGACGTTTTTTCGCGTCACCGGCTCGCACTCGCATGGTCACGTGCGTCAACAAATAAATGATAAACATTAATTACAGCAAACCTAAAAAAGAAGGAGCAAAGTAAATAATCGCGGCGGCGGCGGCGGCTGCAGTCGAGTGAGTCGCTCGCTGCAATGTTACGTGCGCGTCGCTCGCATTTACGGCATTCTCGTGACCTTGCTCACCTGAATTTATTGTGTCACGTAAAAAGAAACCTCGATCGCCGCCGCCGGTGCAGTTTCTCATGGCCTGCGTCCCTCTCTTTCTCTCTTTATGATTTGAGGAGATGAAGGCTGCGGATCGCCAAGGATGTGTCGCGCGGGCAGAAACGACGCGGCCGAAAATTAGCCTTGACGCGTAACGCGGAAGTGGCCCGACGCTCCTCTTATCTTCCGACGTGCCCGCGCTCATCGGTTTATTTAACTTGGCCAGCCGTTGCTGATTCGGAGATTCGGAGATTCCGGGGATCGTGTTTAAGAGGCTAAAACTCGTTCGATCGACTGGATTCGTGTTATCGAGTTTGCGAGTTTTACCTCGAGGCATCTACGAGCCGCTCGTGCTTTTAATGTATTATTGTCCAGCTGCGACTCGTTGCTGGAGCGGCGTAAAAAGAAAAGATGAATCGCCTAGTTTGAGAAAACGATATTGACGACGACGAAAAATAGTTTGCGATTCTTTTTTTTGTTCACTGCCGCATTGCTGCCTCCCAAATATTGCTACGAAATTTTGTTTGTCTTTTCGTCACCCGAACCGAATTTTCATCCTGCAATTTTTGCACGTACGTTCTTGCAATTTCTTTAAATAATTATGCTTCCTGAATTGATTGCAATTATCTCCTCGTTGAACTGCATCGATGAAATATTATTACTTTGCTCGTAATTTTCTCGCGTTACATTATCTAGAGTACGTAAATTATATCTTGTAAGTGCTGCTACTCGTCAACTTGGTATTTGCAGATTAACTGTCTTGATACTCGATAGTAAAATTATAATCGAATTATTGGTCCACATCTCACAACTTGTTAATAGTTTGTCTTAATACTTTTAGCTCGCTTATTCATTGTTACAACTTATATTTAAGCTTACGATGTGTTGACACCATACTTTTCTATAAATAATCTTCATCTATTCATGTTTATGTATTTCGCCGGGCGTGTCTTAATATTTAAAAACACGTATTCTCTTCTTCTTTCAATTTGCCTTAACATACTTTTGTAAAATCTTGGAAAATACGAGATTTTTCCGAGGTGAATCTGGAAGTTTGTGAAAATTTAATTAAGGTTTTTAACGAAACGAGATCTGTGTTATCGAAACTTCCAATCGAAGAAAACTACTAAAAAATTGTTTACCGCGAAAAAGCTCTCGTCGAGCAGCATAAATGCCAATTAATTTCCCGACGCCAAAGTGAGTAATTCTTTGTTAAAATACAAAGTGTAAAATAATAGTTTGTATTGCAGTTGCAATTTCGTGACTGGCGCAGAAAAGTTACGGTTTAAAGCGCTGTTTATCGCGCACAAAGCAAACAATGTACTTGTTTTCATCGATAAATTATTAATGCAAAGTAATTAATCACCGAGGGGTATTGCGTTGAAATTTTGGCAAACTACGTAAATATAAATCAGAATTATAAGTATCAACCGACACGCATAAATGTATTTCTTTAACACATTTGTTGCAATAAATAACGTTAGTACAGGATTCGGTAAAGAAAAAACGGACGCAATATGTTCGAGTACACGACACGCGTCGCACACAAGTTATTTTTATTTTACGTACTGATATTTATATTTTTATTTTCACACACACACACACGTGCCCATGTGTTTATTTTAATAATTCTGTAAAACCTGTTGTAAGCGCGACCTTTAATTCGGTCGATCGGAATGAGAAAAATTATTTCGAGATCGTGAAGAAATTAATAACAACCGAGAGAGGAAAATTTGTCAAACACTCTTTCCGCGTCTACGATCGAATCCTCAGAAACGAGAAAATATTATCCAGCACATCCAGATCGCTAACCAAATCCGCATAATTATTGCATAAATTAAGCCCGAAAGGAATAATTGATGCGCGCGATATTACTCGAATAAGTCGATAAATATGTACAAGTGGTGCTTTTTTAACGCCAGTGATTACACCACGAAATTCGATAAGACAATATTTGGTTGGAATTATATTTGAGATTTTCGAGGTACGATTCTATTTTGATCTCCTCCACCACATGCGCGCAATACGAGATGCATATGTTTTTCGTTTTTACGTACGAGCGCTGCTCTCCCCGCATGCAGCGAACCCGACGACGGAGACAAACATTGCACAATATGGCGGAAGTGTCGTAACCCTGGGAGAGGCAGACGACGTGCATGCACTTTATGCTAATTAAGAAATGTAACATTCGTCGCCGCGACGCAAACATGCGATAATAATAATAATAATAATCATAATAACAATAAAAATAATAATAGTAACAACAGCAACAACAATAATAATAATAATAATAATAATAACGGTGGTGATGAATAATAATTTGTGCTATCACTCGAGTTCTCGCGCATACCCGAAGGTCGCGGCAGTGCTAATCAGGTGTCTGCGGGCTTGAACGCGTCGATAGCAAATTTCGCACGAGGTAAAATTATTTTTTGCCGGGGTTCGCTGGGTTTCGTGGATCGGCGTGGAAACGACGCGCTCACAGGTTGCAACGCGGCGTCAACATTTTGCTTGAGAAATCGTGTTAGTCGGTTGTGCGAGCAAGCGCAGATTAATCGAGCGTAATAATAGATTTCACGATTGATAAAATAAATATTGACCACCTTTTAAGAGTATCGTTCGTTCGGATCGTTTTCAGAGCTATTTATTTTAAGCGCAGAACAGCCGATTCTTAATATCTTTAACCTCTCGTTTCTTGAATAATTTTCGCATGACAAAACGCGACGCTAAAGCTTTTTTGCGCCATATTTGTATAATTTTCCAGCGTACAGCGAATTATTAGCATACAATTTAATAGCGCATTAAGGTTAATGGCTGTAATTATTCTGCGCTTATATTTATTGCACAGATCATTATACGGCGGAGCGCAGAATTGAAATTAATTTTTTGTAACAAAGTGTATCGATTAAAGGTGCATTTCGAGCCACATTTTTGTAGCGACGCATTAAAGTATTTCGCGTAATTTAAAACCTCCACTGAAACATTCGATTGTACGGTATTTAGATTCGAAAATACCCAGCAGATTTTAAATCTAAGCGAGAAAAATAAAAATACCGAGCGTAAGGTCGCTCGAATAAATTTATTCCCCATCCGAATGTTGGAATCCTCGTTCCGAAATGCGCGCGCACGCAACGCGAACGTCACGACGAGCGACTCTCAGCCACTTTACTAATGCAAATGTATCTTAATAAACGAAAGTTGCATATAATACGCGCGGTTGAATTAATAACGCCATTTGTCGGCGTTTGCCGCGGCATTCCTCGGATCGATGAATCTCTTACAAGGAAGTCCTTTAATCGGAATAACCGCGATAAGAGTCGATCATGAGATTTGCAAAATTCGTTTCGATAGTCTTTGGGCCGCGGATCGACGAGACTCCTCCTCGCGTAGCTTGGAATTCAAAAGCCAAGCGCCACACGCGATCCATTACAAGGCGTCTATGCATTCGTCAAACATCGATTTCTCTCGAACAGAATTCCCAGGCCACTCGCCACTCGCGCATTCTACTCGCGCTCAAGGTGCCTCCGCGCGTCCTCCCTCGCGCTGTCAAACGCGGACCGGGAAAAAATGAAGATCCAAAATCCGTTGGTGCGTAAGCGGCTATTAAGCCGACGGCCCGAGCTCATCCATTCGCCGGAGAAGTGTTACGATTTTTAGAAAGTGATACCGAAGACGCACGCGTGAACGCCGGGCTTTTGCGGCGCTGCGCCGGTGTGCGTCTCTTATCTGGGCCATTGGGTCACGCGAGCGTGTTTCCCGTTTGCCCTCGGAACGAGCCGCCGCGACGTCGCTGCTCCTCCTCCCCCCCCCTCCCTCCTCGGCCCCCGAACCCCGCCCTGGATTGCGCGCGCGCCGCAAGTCGCTAACGAGATTTCGCGCTTTTGGCGCCAATTTTCCACGAGCGCCGTCCCTCCTCCCCGGTGCAAAAATAAGCTGCTCCTCGTAAAACAGTCGGGGGTATTATCACTTATTAAGGGTAGCCTTGACTCCGTCTGGCTGGAAACGAGATCTGTTGTCATTTTCGTGGGAATTCAAGCTAAAAAAAGTTGTCGCTTCAGTGGAAATTTAAGTTAAGTTAAAAGGTCACTCGCAATTCGCAATTCGCCGCTCTCGTTCTAATAATAAAGCTTCTTTAACGAAGGAAACGGTCTTCGGGAGTTTTAGTTAACCCGGCGGGAGTCACGTCGTCTCGCTAAGCCGAATTAAGGGCTCTGAATTAATTATGCGAAATTTGCGAATCACACTATTACCGCGCGCGATAACATCCATCTTATTGCGAGTAATTGCGTTTGCTCGTTCGAGCCTCAAGCCGTACGCGGTGCAGCGTAATTGATGCAATTTTAATTGCAATCTGATAATCGCTAAACTATTCGAGTAGATTCGATCCGTGGCGCGAGGAATGTCCCATCGATCCTTTATTTATTCGCGAGTGAATTATTAGCGGCGCGAGCGCAGCGGCGAACGAAGCCAATTTTTGCTTTCAGCGGTAAGTGCTATTACGAAATTGCGCGTTATCGTTCAAATTCAATGTTGGCTCGTGCGATAAGCTGCTCGAGTATTTATGCGCGCATAAAGATTATGAGTTTTGAAATTCAATAACAGTGGATCGGCCGCTCGGAGTAAGCAACCAACGAAATCGATCCTCGTATCTAGATGCACGACCGCCTGCACTACACGATTACACGATATTAACTTACTAAGTGTCTCCGTGTGCCTTGCTTTTACAAAATAACAAAACTCTTTGTGCGTGCACACGAGTCGAGTTGAAACGCAAAGCGTAATTTACGACTTTGACGTCGCCGTCGGCGTCGCCGTTGCGAGCTGTAATGGGGGGGGGCGCGCGCGCGGGGGCGATTAATCAAGTCTTCGGAACGTCGAAACGAATCTCGCCGAAAAATCTCGACTGGCGGCTAAAGCGAATTCGCTTGGCAAGACGACGGAAATATGAGAAGGAGCTGCTTTGCTTTGCAGTTTGGCGCGAGCGATTCGCATTCGCGTCGCAGCTGCGACGAGCCACGTAGGACGCGTAGGACGCGCAGGACACGAATTAGAATTGCACAACGTGGAGGAGTGCAGTTGGCGAGTGACCGACCGACCGAGGCCATTAATTGCTCTGAGCTTTTGGTGCGTCTTCTCCGTCGCCGCCGTGGGTGGCGCCTGGAAAACGTCCCTTCGCTCAGCTTCTCTCGATAGCTCGTTAATGCGATTTCAACTCTGGATTCGCGCTCGACCTTCGAAGCGAAAGAGTTTGAAAATTATTTTTAGCGTTAATTGGATTTTAAAAGTTGAGTAGTGTCGCATCGTAAAACGGTGGAACTAATACTACAAAATAAATACGATTGGCTTGTTGTTTTTCATCTGTCCCCCTTTTTTTTATTTTTTCAAAGACTAATAACTAATCTCTGCAACAGTTATAAAATAAATTGCGACTACTATTATTGACTTTCGTTGAGCGCTCGCGCTTGGAATCATTACGCTTGAAATATTTCGATAATTCTATAACCAACTGGTGTCTGAGAAATTAATGCGATTCGACTCGCGAGGATCCTCCTTAATTAATATTTGTATTAATGAAATAACCATTATTTTCTTTTCAATTATCGCATTGTAATCGATGTTTTAAGAGATTATTATTGCACGGCAGATGGCAGACGGCGATATTCGCGAAAGTCGCGCTCCGCGTTTACAAATCCTTAATTTATAGCACATTAATTGCCATTTCGGATATTCTTGTTAAGATGCTAATGCGACTTTAATAGCGAGAAGCTAATAATATCGTTCGACGGACTCCCGGCAGCAGATCTCGCCGAGGACATCAATGTGCACCGCATTAGTAATTAAGCATGCAAACGCGCGTTTCATGACTGCTTGTCGATATAAAAATGGCTCCTATAAATACGGAACATATTGAAGATTTCAATTGAAATTTAAGCTTCGCCGTTGGACGATTGCTTTTGTTGCTCATTGCAAATCTGTGGGTCGTATTTTGAGGCAAATTCGCGTAGGCAACTTTGAGATAATAGATCCACGTCTATTATTACCGAGCAGCGAGAGAGTGGAGGAGATCGGTAACTTCGAAAATTTGTGGCCTCGGCTTGTTAGCGCGAGCTAAGCGACTGTCGACTCAGAGTTCTGCGATGTCTCTTTGCTTTCCGGTAAATAACGAGGACGACTAGAGAAATAGTTCCTGATTATTCTAAGGTCGATTATTAAATTAAAGGTCGTGTAATCAATTTTTATGGCTTACGCGCGGATCTTTCGTGTTTGTTTGGCTACGCGCGCACACGTTATGCAGTTATTGTTAAAATTCATCGGCGACGATCGTTAATGAATTTTAAAAAAATAACCAGCAGTGTGCGAGTAAGAAAGACTTGAAATGCACATAACTTAGTTTACATGCTAATTCTCTCTAAATATTTATGTAAACCTCTCAAATACGTTTACGAATTTTCTATGTCTGCTGGGTGAAAAACAAATAATTATGATAATATAATTGTTTGGCTAAAAGCAAACTGTAAAAAAAAACACGGGGATCATTAACTTATTTTTTCTAATAATAACCGATAAATTCTAATTTTAATTGTGGTAAATCTTATGAATTCTGTTTACCCTCGGCATTAGTAGTTCTTTTTAATTTAACAATAGTGCGTTTACGTTTAACTGGTTTTACGATATTTTATTGGTGTTGGCGTCGAAACCTCGCGAAGATTATTGTAATGTATATTTATCGTTGATTTCAAGTCAATACCCCTATCAAATTAATGTGTGAAAAATAACGATAAATCAGCGTGCAAGGTTTTTTATTTACACTTATATATATATATATTATATATATATAGTCGATTCTGAGTCTGTATCGATCGTTTCATTTTACGCGAATAAAATCTTCGTAATTAGCGTGATTACCGTTAGTAATTATGTACAATATAATGCGCTGATGTTGAAAGGAAGCTATCGCTTTAACCATGGTAAAGCATTAAATCCGATTAAGAAAAAAATCCCCTTCCCTCGGTCTTTATTTATGAAAAACCTCCGTTAATCGTGTTAAGGGACTGCTTCAAAAAATTCTAATCAATATTGATAATAATTAAATTTTTAATAATTAGACTCGAGCGTCAATTTTATGGCCCCGTGCTTTCTCGTATGCTTTGATTAAAGAAGCGCGCAACGGGAATCACGCGAATAAAATAATCACGGTGTATAACGAAATGGCGTCCAGCCCTCATTCCCCATCCCTTTCTTCTTTATTGCCCACTTATTTATCGTTTCGCAATAAACGCACGTGTCCTCAACACGCGCGCATGACTTTTCCATGTTTACGGAAATGCAGGCAAACTTTTCGCCTCGTCTCGAGGATGTAAAAATGAGCAACATTGTGGGGGAACTATTTTTAGGCGCCAATGTCGTAGATTTTCACGCAATTCGCTGTACTTCCTTAGCCTTGAGCATTTCTCGCGAGTTTCTCATGGAGAGAAAACTGACGTTTCGATCTTTTTTTAGGAGAGCTTTATCGATTAAAATGGTACCGTTTCTCGGTAAGCAATAAGAATTTAGCAGTGATCGATGGACAATAATTTGTTTTCAGCTGAATTATTAACTGCGCGAAGGATTTTTTAATCGAATGCAAGAGAACGCTCATTGTGTGCGGTTAATATCTGCTTTTCCCGCTAAACTAACTTCGAACATTATCTCCTGCAAGTTATTATTATTTCACGCATAATGCGATAGGACATCGCGATATGATTGCATTAATAAATGATCTCTTGGAACTAGCAAATGACCAGATTACGCGATACATTGAATAGGAGGGAAAAATCCAACGACTTGCAATTGATCAATATTGCACTCGACGTGTAAGAATCGAATATTTTTTTGTTCCTCCGAGCAACATGCGGATTCTAAAAGTCCCAATTTTGTTTTTGTACTTTGCTCGATAAGAGCCATTAGTCAGTCGTGATATTTGTTTTTGCAAATGTCGGCGTCTGCTTAAGAAAATACGTACAATGTAATCGAAAGCCGAGTAACGAAACAAAACTCCCGGACAATTATAGGACGAAACGTGTTTTGGGACTGTTTTTTTTTTTTTTTTTGCAAGTGTTTGGCTCCCGTGACTCGGTAAGACTGTCGCTGCGAAGGAACGAAAACGCGAAATACCGTAGCGCCAAGAGGAATGCAGATTTAATAATTCCGCATTTATCTTGAACGCAGAACACAGTCTAAACATACTCTATCTCGGCGTTTGAAATAAAGGAAGCAACGAGAAGAGCGACTGGCTAATTGGTGCCCAACTGTTTCGTCTCGACTATGTCACATAACGCAGGCGTCGACGCGCACTAGCTACGAATTTATTTCCTCCTCCCTTCCCTCGGTCTCAGCTTTCAGCGCTGGCATTATGCGACTCGTGTTGCAACACTGCTAATTTCGTTTTTTTATCTCGACATACGAAATAAGGGCTTCATTTAGTACACGAATAATCCTGGCCTTTGGAGTTGCTCTCGATCAGCGTAATGAAAGACGTTTGCGCTCGGATGCCTCGTCACGCACGTGTCACGCTTCTATGGCAAAACAGTAATCAACATTTGACAAGCATTTTATTGCAATTTTATTTCGACAATAATAATAATAATAATAATAATAATAATAATTTCGAATGAAAATCTTCCCTGAAAGGTCGCTTTTGATTAACAGCGAACGATTTTATTTCGGGCCAAGTTTCTTCGCGGAGCTGCTGCGATGCTACGCGGACACTTTCTCGGAAGCTTATTCGAGCAGAACTTGCAGTCCCAGCATTCGTCAATTTTCAAAGTGATTTTACTTTTAGCGCCGTAAAGTAAATCAAACTAATAATAGCTATCGAGAATTTATGGGATTATTCGATTAGTTTTCATCCGCGCGCCTGTTCAAAGCTTTCGAAATGTGCGAATAAGCGAGGACTCGCGCAACGACCTTTGCTCTCGTAATTTTTCCGAGTAACGGGAGGAAAGATGACAAAACACGCGCTCAGGGGACGAGAAACGTTAGATCGGAGCTTGCGATCTCTCCGAGAGTTTGCGTAAAGCAGCGAAGCTTCGACGTAGCGTTGCAGTGCAACGAAATGCAAAATATTTTCAATCGTCCTTTGACGCGAATGGCCGAGGCGACGTGCAATTCGCGTCCGTAGGGTTTAGTTGAAAAAGGTCGAGAAGCCGAACAATAGTCGGGCTGCTGGCGCGCACTTCCTATGGAGCGGCGCGGGTCGCATACCTCCGTAATCGTCTCTCACTGTCCAATCAATAACAAGACAATTAAAGGGAAACCTGCCTGCTCGACTGCCTGTCTACGTACAAACACGCATAAGCAATTGGCGGCGGCTCTTTTACGCGTCCCGTTAAAGTGGCAGTAGCGATCGTTGCCTCATCGCCTCGCGCTCGGCGCATTATCGACATCGACTGCAATGGCGGGCCCGAGGAAGTTGGTTGCTCATCTTCTTACCTAATTGCAACGTCCGTGACAAGATTACACGCGCTCGGTTAGTCAATGACCGCTTGACACGGCGCGACATGTCCCCCCCCCTTCCCCACTCCTCCGAGATCGTCTAAATTATAGCTGCATCGTTACAAGAACTTCTTATCGTTTCTTGACTCTTTCGGCTCTTCCGCAATCCTCTTTAATTTATATTTCAAGTTTCATCGATGCGCTGACTTTTTAATTTCAATTTCTTCTTCGTTTCGTTGACGCGGCGTCTTTTTTCGTCCTCTCGCTCCCATAATTATCTCTTGGGCAAAATGAAGGTTGAACGTGCCATCGGTTTATTTTTTCCGGTCGCAATTCTGCGATTATTTATAATTACTTACAATTTGTTCATTACACAATTATTTATATTTGTACAATGTATTATTGCCATTCGGACACCGAGTGTCATCGGCCAATTAGAGCTGTTCCTTTTATTATTTATTTGTTTATTAATTTTAAATAATAAAGAAACATGTGTTAATTTTACATTTACAGCTCCGAAATTCACAGCCGATTTAAAATTTTAAAAAGCTGCACGAACTGCAAATATTTTTCCGAGTTATTTTAAATTATTATACTTAAAGTCTTATTACTCGTTGACAAAATATGAATTATAATTCAATGTATAAATTTATCGATGGTTTTAAGCGATTTTACGCCAATAAAAATAATTGATTGAAAAACAGTGTATCTCGTGACAATTTAAACTCGTAAATAAATTCTGTTATTTATTACTATAATTTATTGTAATTTTTTCCACTCGTTTAATTTTACAATACGTATTATAACGTGTAAGGATAAATTTTACAGCTTAATTAATATAAATTTGTTTATATCAATATGTTACACAAGAGGTGCAAATATTATGATCGCTTCTTCCATTAAAGATTTTATAATACACTTACTTTAGAATTTCAAACTTAAGCGCGAAGAAAAGCGTTAAAACTTAAATTTTTCATTCGCTACATTTAGGTTTTTTCCGACTGATTTTGGGTTATTTTATTCAAACGTACGCCCTTTTAAGGAAACTCACATCGTACCTTAATCGATCTCTCTATCGCGCTGCGCTAATTACCCATTAGTTTTCAAAAACGAACGATCAGCGTCATGCGCGTAATTTATAGTTGGGCGAAAAAAATGTATTCATCGGTAGATTTCCATGTGGTTAAAGTGGCTTTCATTAATCTAAATTTCTAATCCAGCCGTATCAATTTGCGAAATTGACGAGATAAGACGAAAACGCTTAAGTAATCAGCAAATCGTATTACTATGTAAATAAACTTTACGATCGCGATGACAGCCTCGTTAAATCGGGAGAGAAGAGTTCAATTATTAGTGCCGTAGAGCGAAAAACAAACGCCGCGCCCGAACAGTTTTGAAAATCCATAATTTCGAAAAAGCGTAGACGTAAAATGCAAAATTATAACGCGATAAGAATGTCGTAGCTTCTGCGTGTAAATTGCTGATACGACTTTGCTCGCACTCTACGTGCAATCGGATTTTTCTTAATCCGGACATTAATCGCAGGAGAGGCAGCCATACTCCGCGTAGCCGCTACGATAAGCCGTCCGCCGAGTAAATCGGCCAAAAACCCAATTATATCTCTGTTCCGCGCGGTCGAGGCAAAAAACGCGCAGCTCGCGATTAGTCCCGGCGAACGGTTGCGCGAATTTATTCGAGAAATTTCAGTAATTCTCGAATAAGCCGCGGTTCTCGAATTGAGTCAGAGGGCCCGTATCTCTCGGCGTCGGCACTCGGCGTCGCCTCTCGCGGCCGAGTTTACGACTTTGCCACTGTGGCGCACACGTAAGCGCGTATGTCACAGGGTAAAATGTGACGGTATGACGCCGCGTCGGCGAGCGTTCGCAGCGCGCACAAAAGTCGAGACTCTCGGGGATTCCATGCTGACGTGTGCCACATTTAGTTACGCATTTCGCCGAGATCTAGAGCAAAGCCGAGTTGTATAACGCAGTTAAGCGCTTTATTACAGTCGCTAAACATTTTTCTCAATTCTTATTTAACATCCAGTATGGTTGGCGTTGCATCCGCAGTTATGCATAAATCAAGAGCCTTGATAATAGGAGCAACGATGACGTCGGCTGGTATTGCGCGCTTTCGATCGCTCGATCGCGCGATTCGCGTGCCTCGCCGCCGCTCGGCTCCGAAAAGCGGCGCTGCGACTTTGAGAGAAAGAAATGTCGACGATGCTCAAGCACAGGCGTTAGACGCCCTTTCGAACACCCACGCGTTGGGAGTGTCGGAGAATAGCCGCAGCGCGCGCAAGTGCTAATGCCGCAATTCGTTTACCGTTACACGCTTCACGCGCCAATGGCTAGCCTTTAAAGACCCAAATAGCTCGGATAACTCGCGAGGCTGTTTGGCGGTCGGAGTCGCGCTAACTGCGGATTTGCGGTGATCGCCGCCGAATAGTCGATCTCAGTCAAGGTTCACCAAAGCTCCGATATCAGCGATCCGTGTAATTGCATGCTCGTGGGCAATTGGCGCTCCGCGCAACTTCAGGACCGAGGCTCGATCGCTCGAGCCAAGCGAGCACGTTTTTCTCGAGGGTGGGGGGGGGGGAAATTAATCGTCGAGCCCCCGAGTGCCGATTGTGTCCAATTCGTTCTCCTGGAAGCACCGGGCGCGGATCTTTTGGAGATGCTCCAAGTGCCGAAGCTGCGCCGCCGAGCAATGAAACTCGCGCTCGCGTACGCAACAAAGGCTGCGCGAGCGATAATTAAAAAGGACGGACAAACGATTTATTTTAACGAAATCCAGCACAAGGTGTGATTGTGCGCGCCTAAGTGTCGAACAGTCGAATGAACGAATGGCCATTGGTAAAAAGCGATTCGCGCAATATGGTACGATATTTGCGGGCGCAATCGGCAAGTAGGCTACGTTTGCCGCGCCAGCTTATCGTAAACGAGTTTATTCGAAGAGAAGCCCGGACTCGGACGCGCTAGAGAGCGCAATCCGAACGAAGCAGTGACGAGGAGAGTCGAGCGTTTGCTCGCGAATAATTTGTTGAAAAATCGCGCTCGGATCGCGATCTCCCGCAGTCCCGACACTTTTAGCATGCGACCTGAGAAAGGAAGACAATGGCTCGATTATGGCGGCGTTAGCATCGTAGCCGCTCGCTTTTTTCCTGCCCCCCCCCCGGAGGCCGGTTCGGTTTCTCGGTTACGTTTGCACTCGCCGTCGTTTAAAACGGCATATTACGTGCCTTAACGGTATCCGCGTGGCAGCCAAACAGAGAGAGAGAGAGAGAGAGGGAGAGAAACCGACGTGACATTTCGGCATAGTGTCCCGCGCGATTAAACGTGCGGCAACGTGTCGATTTACCGGTAGTCAAGGATGCGTTCGATTTTCACGATTAGTTCTAATCCAAAGATTCAGGGCGGCTCCTTTTTTCAACCACGTCGCTCGATCTTGCCGGCCAATTTACGTTCGCTCGTCGCCATCGCTGAAATTCGGCAATGGCCTTAAAGTTATTCGTCGATTAAAAGAGAGTTATTTTGTTAATTACTTTGCGTGGTTAATAACCTCGTTTATTGCGCCTGACAACGAAGCGCATTGCACCAAGAATGTTTTTTATTTTGTAACACCCGACAATCGCCGAAATTTACTTTATTATTAAATTGAAGTAAACAAACTGGCATTCGTATCAATATAACATTTTTACAAATCAACTAGGTGGACTCTAATCTGCAATAGACTCGCGAGTAATTTGTGTCATCCGAGAGAGAGAGAAATTTAAAAACTACAGTCGCGATCGCTGGATTCTGATGGCAAGTTTCCGATATTAATAAAGTCCAGCTCGACACGAATCGAAAAAGCATCTTGAGCAGAATCCAGCGATCATCGATACTCGCAATTTAGCAAGCGCGTCACTTTTTGTAATTTGCAATGTTATAAAGTGCTGCAACGCGAGTCTCTCGAGTCAACGACTGGGACAATAAATAATCCCCAACAAAGTTGGGGAATTATTTATAACTGTCTAGTTCTTAAATGGACTCGAGGGTAATGTCTCCTCCTCCCGTGCCCGTCCCGTTTGTCCCGCTAAAAATAAAACCGTATTAATTTTAACGAGCCGCCTCGAAAATCGATACGCGAATTGAATTCCCGAAGGGAGAAGAGAAAGTCAAAGAGGGCCAGCCAGCGCTGCGTCGACGTGGTCCACGCACACCTGCAGGGGTCGACGGTGCCCGTGGGGCGCATGCGCAATTGGACGGGCATCCACTTAACGGGTTGCACAATGAAGCACAGAAGTGCAGAGGAGAGCCACGACCGTTACAGATCACGACTTGGTCTGATTCATCGTCGTCGATCTCGGATCGATTACCGCGGCTCTGGCCCACGCGTCCGCAGCAGCAGCAGCAGCAGCAGCAGCAGCAGCAGAAACAGCCTCCTTTTAATTGTATACGGTACTTTCGGCCAAAACGGAGGCGGAGCTCCATTCTAATTCCGTTACTGGCTCGTACACTACGCGTCCCTCTTATGATGCATGTTTCACCGCTGTTGTAAGTACAACAGTAAGCGTGTACACTGCGTTGTCCCGAAAGGGGGCCTTCATTTGCATGCAATTTGAGCGGTGGGTGGACCAACGGGATACCCGTTGCGGTCGCATCTCGGCGAATCTCCTGCTCGCTCGCTCGCTCGCTCGCCGATGGGCCCTTTTCCGTTTTTCAGGACCGTTGTAATTGGGCCTTTTATCGGATAACAATGAAACAGGCTCTCGATTCCCTTTATCGACTTTATTTCCATTTGCCTGTTGTGGGATGCTCCGTTACCAGGATCAGATACACCTATTGCCATTACATTTCCAATTATAAATTTCGAGATAATCTGAATTCAATAAAGTTCTATCGAACGATTGTGGATTGGCGATCGACGTTGTATATCAGCTGGTGCATGCAACTCGAGCACGAGCGCACCAGCTTTGCAACTTTTTCCTACTTTTATTGCCGTCGATGCAATTTCCAGATAAAATCATTTGGTCGTTTTAAAAGATGCGCGGGCAGCGTTTCGCCTTTTTACTCATGCTCGCGAGGTGTTCCAATTTAATCGTTAAAAATCTTTTTTACATCTAACGACTCGAGCGCGAGGAATGCAAAAAAGTCGCGCTTATTCCGTTAAATCGAAAGAGAGCGATCGGCGGATCGATAAAGGAAGGAGAGGAAAAGTCCCAGAAACACATTTCGCGCTACTCGTTGAGTAAAAATGTTATCGTTATGAATTTCAAGAGGCGACGCGTTTGCATCACTTTCCGAGCATTTTAATAAGCTATAACGATCACGTAAGAATAACGGCTCGTTACGGCCCCTGGAGCCAACAGTTACACTACCAATATTATTTTCACAAATAGAAGCCTAGCCTCCTTCCTTGTCTGTCCTGTGTACTGCGTGGCTTTAGCTCGTATTCGCACCTCGAAATTCAAGTCGAACGCGCGCGTGCCCAAGTGTGCGAAAGCCGGCTAACGCGTAGCTATACCAGGTCCGCGCGCGACTCGACGCCTTCGTGAAAAAAGATCAAGGACTGCGGAGACATTGAAATTCTATTTGAAAAGATCTAAGCTAGCCATCGAATCAAAAATTGTTCTCTCCAGCGGTCAACTCTCTGAAAATAGAATAAACAATGTGTTTTCATTGATGCCCGTTAAATTTCATTAGGTATGCAAATATTTTAGCAGGACTCGTTCGAAAAGCAGTATATAGTCGGGCAGGCTATAAAACTCGACGAATAACTTCATTAGCCGGAGATTATCTTAGGAATATATCGGTACTTTCGTCAAACGTAGCTTTGCGCATTCTAATTCTCCGTTAGCGTTCTGCGTTATGTGCGTCCGCGTCTATGACTCGAAGCGTGTGTGGGTACGCGCGCACGCGTCGTCGATTTATGTACGGCTCCTTGCTCCTCTTTCGTCCATTTCTCTCCTCGTACGTTGCGTGATAGGCATTTAGTATACCGTTACACACTGGATGTTACCGCCGAGTGTTTTGCATTGTTGCGAGGTGGAAAAAATTCGTTCGTTCCCCCTTTCCGTAATCGCCGGTATCTATTGGCTGTATTACAACTGTAATTATTGTTTATGTTACAATAAATTAAGCTTCGCGGCTTTTTGTCTTAGACGCTCTCTCTTCCATTGGGGATGATTTTTTTGCCTTTTTTCGTCTTTGGGAAAGCCGTATTTTACAAGCACATGGGCTTGAAAAAACTTTGTGTGATAAATTTGCATTTCTAACGGTCGCAACGTATTTCAGGTTTGTCTCTTCTAGGTCAACGTCTTATGCGTAATATAAGAAATTATGCGTGATCTATATGTCTGGATATAAATTTTATTATTCGCAGCTATTAAACGAGAAAAATGAGTGCTGTTTTATTGAAAGATAAACTCTTGGAAAATATCGTGTTTACAATGGATGAACGGTTGTTATTTTTCCAAATTCTCAAAGCGTCATTCATAAGAACTTCTTTTCCAATTATGTATGAATAATAATCGGATACACGGAAGGTAATACGAAAGTTTTCTTCTTCAAGTCCATATTTAGCATGAAATTAACGAGCATTATAGAATAATTAACTCGGAATAATTATTATTATTAAACGATCGCATTGTTTAAAAAGAGATACTATGATTCTTTTATAACAATATAAATCTTAATATTTTGCTGGATAAATTAGCTAACGCAATTGCAGTCTTACCCAATCAAACATTAAGTATGTGAAATCTTTTTAACGTTGATCCTTTAATCATTTAATTTCAAGCGATACTTTTAAACACGAGTAATGCCGATTTTTAGTCGAAGCATACAATATTATTCAGTTTTTCATTAAAAATGCTTTTAATATCCTATTAAAGAGAATTTCCATAATTTGAGTGACAATTGTTTAAAACTTCCAACGAGTGCTGAACGATTCGCGTCGCAAAGTTATACGTAAAAAATGATTGGGAGCGAATGTTGATAAATTAAAAATGCCGTTGTATAATCGGATGAAAAAGAATTCGTAAATTCTTTTTCCGTAATTTAGAAAGAATCACCGAGCGATGAATAAAATTCGCGAATAAAAATTTAAAGTTAAAATTTACGAGTAACGTAATTACGTATCGATTACATTCGCGTTTGACGAATTTTCGTCGCTAATATTTTTAAAAACTGTAGATGAAAACGTGTTGCAGACAAAAATAAGTGACCTTGGGCCAAATGACTTTATCGCCATCGAGAGATGAAATTAATCCAAGCGTCTAAATATCAATTACAAAAGTGGTGAGAATGAAAAACGGATAAGCAATCGCAATTACAGCCATTGAAAATTACTAGAGAGGAGAGGGCAAAAGGCAGAAAACAGCAGAAGCTATTTAACGTAGTTACGTCATAACGCGCAGCACAAAGATCTTCAGCAGTAGTAAAAATTACGTAATTACGTGTCCGAGCCACTGTTGGTCAGTTAATCCGCCATTACGAAATGTTATAGAATTTGCATTATATGGCCGATGAGCAACTGTGTCTAGGTCTTTTATCCCGCGACGCGTCTCGCTTTATTCTCCACTTATCCCTCGGCAGGCCCAGGTGCCCTTTTTAAGATTAACATGTTGAAATTACATTTCCGTTTAAATAAAAGTCAGAATTTCTTTCTAACGTTATTACCGCCGCCAAAGTTTCGGTCTCAATAATTTAGTTTTCTCGCGTTCAAACCGAGACACCTACAATCATAAACTTCAAAGTATATTTTAATAGCGCCGCGTCACAATTTTTTCTCCCCCCCCCCCTCTCTCTCTCTCTCTCTCTCTCTCTATCCGTTAATTCCATAAGACTATTCGCGCATTTGCAGGATTAAGACTTTTATTCGGTGATAAATTTTCAAACGAACGCACAACATCGGTATATTTCCGATGGTTTGATTCAGTGGCAACGGAAGATAAAAATAATCCCCAAAAAACGGGCCGTCGTTTATTCTCATAGAAACGCAGGACTGTTAAACAAAGCACACGATCTTAAAATAGAAAATGTTTATTTAATCAATCAACCTTAACGATCAATTCCAACGGTTCCTTTTGTGTCCCTCATTGTTGTACACTCGAATACAAATGGTCCCGGCGAGCCACCGAGACATTGTATTACTCGGCTCCCTTGCTATTACACTTTGCCATAATATTTAAAGCGAACAACGATAGCGAAACGAGCAAAGAATAAGCCTCGCGAATTACAAAAAAGTGAATCAGAAATATTCTTAGTCGAGCACGTGCGCTTCGGGCAACGTCATTGATACTCGCACAGCAGTCGGGCTCTAAAAAAAACGCAGCGTCGTGTCGATATTCGCGCAGCTACACGTGACACATTCGCATGCAGTCCTTACTACACCTACACGGACTCTGGATTGAATTGGATTGGCTTAGAAACGCGAACGAATGAAACAACGACGCCGGCCGCTTTGACAATTTGTTTACTTTAACGAGAGCTCGAGGAGTATTTAGCGAACGCCTCGTCAAATACGGATCGAGCCGCGTTATAAAAATTGTCACTTTTCAATGAACTCAACACGATTCAAAATAGTAGCAATTCACGTCAAATATATAACAGACTATGCAATAATATGTGTCGAGTACTTAAAACAATATTGATACGTCATTAAGAGATATTAAGCAACGACTACAGCTATGGAAATAAACGTTCGCCTCTTTTAGATCGTACATTTTTTGTTGTTGTAATACCTTGGATAAATAATGGTGACGGTAATATTTGAGCACGTAACTTAGTATTTAAGTTATTTAAGTTACTCGAGCTCTTGAGCTAACAAATGATATGGTTTTCATTGAAATGTAAAATAACACAAGACAAGAACGATTACAACTTGCGAGCGGCTGAAGCTCGCGTCGATCCCAAATGTATGAAATAAAAAGTCTTTCGGCTTAATTCGGCTCGAGCTTTGGACCATTTGATCGCCACTCGTATCAGGCGAATATTGCAATTTACAACAGACGAAATATAAAATGCCGCGGCCTTCCAAAAAGCTCGAAGTGAATTTATGGAAATTTACCGTTCCGGATTCGGAAACTAAAGGAGCTTTCGCTCGGAAAAAGCAAGAAGCCGTACGCGCTTATTCTTGGAATAATCGCTCGTCAAAATTAGAACCGTTGCTCGTACGCTGGTGCGTGCGTTGCATCCGGATGGACGGCGACGTCAAACTGCGCTGCGGGATTCTCTTTTTCCGTGAAAGCGTTACGTAAGGCGCGCGACGCACGTTTACATTCCCCCGGAAGATCCGAGCCGATATACTCGTGATACGAATATCCGCGTCCGTGTGACCCGGTGCGGTTCGATTGAAACCGAACTGATCCATCGAGGCCTGCATCCATTTAAAAGTGCCCAATCGTTTGAGAACCGCGTGGAACGCAACTCGAGCGACGATTAGCGGGGAATTTGTCTCGGCGAACGGTTGAACGTTTTTTTCTCATGTGGAATGAAGAGAACCGAATGCAAAGGTGAAGTTTATAGAATCACTTTTATAATCTTATAATGCACATCGACTCCAGTTAAGCCGGAAAGATAAAATCTTTATATTTTCAATAAACCAGTTGCATTATTTTGAGGCGATAAATTTGCCGTACTCTTCGAATACCAAATTGCATCCGAGTCTATGCGCCTGAAAAACTATGCTAAGATAAAGAGAATCGTAAAAATGCAATCGGAAAAATGCAAATCCTATCTCTGCGAATGCACATATTTACCTATTGAAATTTATTCATATTTTTAACTGTATTTTGACAATAAAATTTTATTATTGCTCGAGAAACAACCCACCCTCTTCACATTGGAGTTCATTCGCATTAGAATTTCGCATTGGATCGCTCTTTTTCGATAGGGGAATATTTTTAGCGGCGCTCGCTTTAACGCGAATAATTTCGTAATTTTTTAATCGCATGCATACGAGTCAGCACGCACACATGCACCTCTGCGGCGAGTACGAAAGCACACGCTAAAAGCTCACCCGGAGCCTTCGTCGACAGTTTCACAACGTCGTACGAGATTTTCGGTCTTTTGAGAAATTAACACGATAACGGTATTGACTCTCGGAGAATTTACATAAAATATAGTATTGGCCATAAACGAGTAACAATTTCGGCTATTTGCTCAAGACACAAGACATCGCTGCTACGCCGAGTGATGGATTATCTTCAAATATTTTCCAGCTTTGAGTAATGACGCGCCGACACGTGCTGAAAATTTGCATATATAAAAATACAAATTAAAATTTTTTCTCCGTCGATGAGATAAAGCTCATCTATAGGACCACACACCGAAATATGGAGCGCGTGCGTTGAAAAAAAAAACACGTGGATAAGGCGCGTGAATACACACGCTAATGGCAAGAAGTATTTTGTGTACATGGATTTCTACGAGCAATTCGATAAGAACGGCGCGATAACCGCCGAAGCCTAAATTACACTCTTCAACTAGATGGATATATGACTTAACAACGAGATTTACAGAATAGATTTTTTCTTCCGTCAAAGTTTGTTTGTTGACATTCACCTTACGCAACGCCGATATTTTCGTTCCCCAAACACCAGCACAGCGCCGCGCGACTCGTTGATGGCCGTTACTTTTGCAGCATCAAATGCATCCTCCTCCACTCTTCCTTTGACAACTCGACGCCTTCGTTTACAATCGATGCGGCCGAGAATGCAGTTTTCAGCTGAAAAGCGCGAGGAGAAAATTGCACTTTGTCCCAAGCAAGAACCCTAATTTTGCTTGTTTCGCGAAAGTCGGACCGACAGCAGCATCCCCGAGCGCTCGTACCAAAACGCGACTGTCTGTGCACGTACACGCGTGTGTGCGTATGCGCGTCAATGTGAATCCGACAATCAAATTCAGTGTAAATAGAGATCTCATCCTCGTTTCGGAAACACGTGCGGAGACGAGTCGCGAGGCTCGAGGCGACGCGTAACCGCGGCAACGAGCGAGACAAAAACGTCTCGGCTTAGCAAAGAAATTCGTTCGAAAACGCGCCAAAAACGCGCTCGAGTCGCTTGAGTTATGCTCCCGGGCGCAATCGAGTTGTCGCATCCCCCTTTTTTCGGCCGGCGCACATGTCGCGCGCCCGGATTTGACACGTCGGCCACTTTTCGCAGAAATGCGCAAAAAAGGCGCACGTGCGACGTGTGCGCGAGCATTAGCCCCCCGGGCCTCGCACGAAGCGCGTGCTGCTGTCCTCGGTTACGACGTTTTTTCGGGACTGCCGCTGATAGGGTGCACATGTGCAGCCGTCCTCGACTTCACTCGGCGCGATCACCTTGGGAGGGCGAGGAGGAGGCACACGCCTTTTCAGGGCCTCGATTATGCCGATCTGTTATTCCATAACTAGACGCTCGTTCCTGCATTATTATTCATTTCTCCGGAACAGACTCGAGGCCGCTTGGAATACATCCTTAGACGGCGATAACTCGTCCCGATCGACTGGAGAAACTGCGCCAACAACTACTCGCCCGATTCCGCGAGTAAAGTTAAGCCGTTTGTGGCGATGGCGATCCGAACGGAAGGGGCGAAACCCTCGGGCAGCGCGCTCGTAAAATGGCCCCCGCCGGCCTTCCGTCGCTAAATTATGAAAACTTAAATATTCTCGTTTAAACACTTGTATTTTCGCTTCTCCTGGAGGCGGCGCAGCGACACGCGCACTCGAGCGCCTTTGCCATTCACTTGGCTGCGCCCGAGTGCAGCTGCCAACTGCGAGCGGTGCATCGCGGAATTATCCAACGAGAAGTCAGCCGTTGCTTTTCTTACGGGCTTTGCTGCAGGTAACTTCGAGGGGTCCGCGAGGCCAAGAATCCACTCTGGACAAAGCCAGTTGGCGACGTCGCCTCGCCCACGCGGCCGATTCGCGCTGCTCGAACTATCGGCTCACGCCCACCGCTGCACTAATCAGTCGGCCGACCCTTCGCGGCTCGCTCTTTTTCCTTTTATTTCCGTCGCCGTAGTCGTCGTCGACTGACGAGCGAATCCGAGCGAAAGCCTCGCATAACCTTTGCTCGTAATCGCTTTTATACTTTGTTCAACAGAGTACAATATTACGACTTTATCTGGGCGATGTTTATGCGAAAAGTTTATGCGTAGTACCTTTAGCATAATAGGCACATTTTCTATAGATGCGCATCCGTTTTCGGATCGTATTAAACTCGCCGTTCTGCATTTTAGTATTTTGACTTTATTTTGACTTTAGTAGTTTGTAATTTATGGACTCGTAAAATTATATGAACAAATTTATAAGCAAAGCAAGACAGTGCAAAAGTATGGGTTCGAATGGCTCAAGGGCCATCGCGCGTATTAAAATTTTTCTAAATTTTAACTCGTAAATTATTTCGGTTGAGAAAGACCAGAGCCAAATTCATAATTAAAGCTTTCGTGTTACAATTTTTAAGATTCCACTGGAATTGGATGATATACCGCAACGATAAAATTTCAAACTCGAAAACGAATTCCAACTCGATTGTTGTTTGCGAGTTATTTTAATGCGGCAATTCGTTTCCAGCATCGACGAGAATTTAATTACAATCTCGAGTGTTTCATAAATATCTTGGTGGAGCTGCTACTTGCTCAATGTTAACAGTTCACACTTATTTTAAAAGTTATTCGTTATTCGAAAGGCTAATTAATTCGCTTAACGTTTGCACAAAATTATCCTCGACTTAAAGATCGGTCTAAAAATAAAATTCTGCAAACTGCATCCGTGCAAAATTGAAAAACTTCTTTTTACAGTATTCATAGGTTCGCGTTGACAATACGATCTTCCGAGATTGAGTTTATCGAGCCATCGTTAAACGTAAATAAAGTAAAGTAAAGTGATGCAACAATGTTTATAATTATTGTTAACTCGACGTTACAAAATGCTGCTCGAGAGTCTTGCGCAATGGCCTTTAAGTGCGGCCTTTTTCAAAATTACTTTGTTCTTACATTACGAGCAATATTTATCTAATTATTAGATATAGATTCTCGTGAAACGATCGTAGTTTTGGTCTTGTAAAAAGTTCGAAGGCATTTAAGATCGTGACGATAAGCAGCCGTAGCCGGCAACTCGAGTCCAAGATTGTTGAAGATATTTGGATAAGCCGATTAGCGGAGTTATTAAACTCGAGGAGGAGACTGGATAAGTCGGCGCGACAAAACTCGAGCAGAAGAGCGGCAAGGAAAGGGGGAAAAATTCGAATAGTTGCGGTGGCCCAATGGTGGTGCAACTGCAGAATCCCCGAGTCGGCGTATACCCTGGAATCGCGTCGTTGTTTCCGTCGGTAAAGGCGCCCCGGCAGCCGTGATTTAATAATAAAGGTTGAGCGCCTTGGACTCTCTTATTACAAAAATAGCCTCGGCTTTTGTACGCGCACACCCCTGGTCGTGCACCCGCGCGCGTTATTAATAATCCGCGCGGTGGCCCCGAACACGCGTGAGACGAGCTACAGCCCGACGTAGTTTTAACGACAAAAAAGGAGAAAATAGAAGGCTAAAATCGCGAGAGATTCTTTCCTAGGCGCCGCGGATACGTCAAACGTCAAAGGGGGTAGTTTGTCTCGAGGCTTACGCGAGCGCCGAGGATAAGCCCTGCGACTCCATTGGCTCTCCGGGGATTTGCTTCGTTTCCTCACATTGGCTATACGGAAGGAAAAACGTGCAAGGCTTTTTCCCTCGTGCTCGTTATATAAACGTTGCCTTCGTTACAGTGTCCCGATCGTAACTAACGAATAATATAATTAATCGAAGGACGCGAGATTAAAATTATTTTAAATCGCTCGATACGCCGAGGACAGCCAATCGAACAAGTCCCAACTCCCCAAAAGAGGCTCCGAAAGCTCCAAAGTGCTCGAAAATGTTCGTAAATACTTGGGAGCGCAGGAGAGAGATCGAGAGCCGGCCAACCGAAGCGGCGTCGAGCGATTAATTAAGACCCGGAGGATTCGAAGGAGGCCCCGAGTGCAGGGACACGCGAGCGCAGGGTCGAGCAAGTCTTCTGGTGCAAGCCGTAAAGCGTCGTCGTCGGCCGAGGCGTTGTGTAACGTTCACGTTTATCGCTCGCACGTGCTAGGACGCGCTTGCGCATGTAGCCGCGTCGACACGCCTTCCGCCAGGAGGCGAAGTTCTCGCGTGAGCAGAGTTTGGCAACACGTGCCCCGGCCGGGCCCTCGTTCTCGCGCGCGCCGTTCCTTTTTTTACAGGAGGGTGACCCTGAGGCCTTCCTCCCCGGCTAATTGCATCGCTTAGCGACGCGCGCGGGGAACTTTGAACGACTCGACGATTCGCGGCTGCTTTTAAGTGCTTCTTTTCATTAGCCCAACTTCTCCAGCTCTGGATCTCGCCCGGCGTTTCGTCTCGCGTTTCCTTCGAGGAATACAGGATACTCGTCGGCAACCTCGATTAACTCCACGCGTCGAGAAAATTCGCTCGCTCCTGCCTGTCCGTAAACTTGACGCTACATTCGAACGCCGCGTTGGCTGATCATCGACAAATGGCGAACCGATGAAACACGAGTGTTCGAGGGCTCGTTTGGGTGCGCGAGCTTGCGATCGCGTTACTCCGCGGGGCTCCACCATTACATTCCACATTTTGCATTCGAAAATACGAATAATCAAAAATTAAACAAAAGAGCAAACAATTGGCGAAGATTCGACTGTGTTTTTCGTCACACACACACACACACACACACACACACACGTGTGAGATTCGGGTTTGCTCATCGAGCTAGTGTGTGCCCACCGCAGTCGAACTTAAAGCGCTACGATAAGCCAATGATTCGGTATTTTTTAAAAACAGGTGTTCGTTTGCTAATTATAAAGTCGATCGTGTGCTAAAAATATGCGGCTCTGAATAAGTCATTATGTAATCGCTTTATGTAACACTGGTGTTTGCTGCATTAAAAATAAATGAGTTCAACCGAAGTTAATTAGTCACACTTTAGTATCTATTTCGCTCGAATTCAGCTCGCGAGCCGAGATTCGGAAAATTTCTATCGCATTTGAAGCGCCTCGTTGAAGCTCGCGCTAACGAGCGCGAAAGACGAAATGCAACGTTTCTCCTTTTTCGCAGAGGAGGTACCTCGCGCAGGAACAGTAAAGTAACCTCGTCGCGTTATTTAGATTAGGAGATGAAATTAGGGCTAAACAAAGCCAGACATGGAATAGTCCCCGAGCGCGATAATTCGCTCGTAAAACAAAAATTGTGGTTCCCCTCGGGGCTAGAGATTCGTGTGTTCTTCCCAAATAGTTGCGCAAGGGCGCGGAGACGAGTGGGCCCCGGACCCTGATTTACCCTCGTGGTTTTCCAAGGGCGGCAAAGGAGGAAACTCGGATTGCCGTAGTAGGCAAGTTGAGCTTGGCTTGTACGACGAAGGTTTTGCGAAATAGACTCGGCGAAGGCAATTATTCCTCGGCTCGTAAGACTAAACGTATAATATTTGCGTAGTTCGCGCCTTTTTCAACATTCGGCCCAATTACAGTGTAGAGTTGTGCGCAACAAAGGTGTGCAACCTCGGAGCTTCGTTACAGTGTACGCTAGAAGCTTTCATTTTTGCGTTGAATAACTATTATTAACACCGCCTCCGATTCGCTGGCCCCGGGGAATCGAAATATAAAAATCACTCGCATTTTTCAGGCGGTTTATTGGAAACGTGTACAGATATTTTACGTTAGATATTTCGTATTACGTGCCTCGGTCGTTAAAAATATTTTCTATAAAATATCGAGTCGAATTTAAACGCGTATAATCGAAGAAATTGAGTTGCACTCCCTGACTTTGTAATTTTAGTTCTGCGCGTGTGTGAGCGCGAGCCGTGGAAATAACTGTTACTAATAAAGAAAATTTATCTATCCCTTACTTGTAAATACGCTCACTGGGATTATGAAAATTGCTTTTGTAAAATACAATCTATTAAAAAAATTTTAAACTTTATCAAACGTTTAATTTTCCGATTAAATACGTAAGCCGATGAATATAATATTTAATTTATATTTGCGAACGTAAAGGCTAATTTTGGTCCTGTAATTTATTAGCAACACGTTTTCAACTACTTTACTTCAATCGTCAATTTCGGAGAATTTCAGAGAAGTTTTAGCCTTAATAACTACACTTTACACGATGTTTTGTAATCAACGATGAATTTTTTCCCAAAGTAAATCTTCCGTTCGATCTGATTTTAGAAATAAAAACTTACGGATCGCTCGACTTATTGTTTGGTAACATTTCCCTTTAACACATCACACATTCGAATAAATGTTCGAAGAAATAAAAGAAATGCATAAGTAATTGCTTTGAAAATTAACACTCGCGTTTAGGTACAATTCGTCGTACGTATAAAATTGCTCTATAAAAAAGAAACAAGTTAATAACACCTTCACAATTAAATTTAATGTAATCGGATATTTAACAACCAGCAGGTAATACTTAATAAAAAAAATTATACCGTTAAAGTTCTTTAGTAAAGCTTAAATGGCACGTACGCGATTAAATATAGGAAATAATAATTGTATATAATTGTCTCCGAAGAATAATTTATAAGCTCGAACAGTTGAGTAAGTTATCGTGTATTTTAAATGTGAAATTAACGGTTGATAATTTTTAAAGTTTTTAATGTTCTTTTTCAAGCGCAGAGAGCTGAAAATGTCCGTTGCGATAAAAAGCCCACGTTAAACGTCGTCTGCTAAAGAGCTTTTTTGAAATTGCAAAAAATATAATGTAACTTCCTCCTGCGTTTGCACGCGTATAATTTTATGTCGCATATATACGTGCATACGTATGAATATTTAAAAAGACTTGTTTGGAGAAATGGAACGGAGCGATCGACTGCAAACGAGAGTATCTGTTTCATTGCAAACAGTGCAAAGTCGCTTAAAATATCGTAGAAAAAAAAAAAAGTTATGTTTTGAGAATAGGAACGACGAAAACATTTGGTTTAGATTCGCTAGATAACAGCGATTATATAAGCACTTATGAACGCTAGTATATGTAAAAAGTTTATTCAGTCGTGTTTGAGCAGACACGGCCTACGCTTACTATTGCTGTTGTTCAATACACGTACACAAATATAGATATACATGTATGGAAATATTGCGACCTTATCTCGCGAACTTTTTCCATACTCGTCGTAAGTTTCCTTGCTAATGAAATAATCATAAATTAATAGCTCTCAGAAACATTTAGAATCTCGTGTTGTTCGGCAGTACCTCGGCTCGCGATATTTAAGTTATGAAATAAATTTTATTCCGCGCTTATTTATCCCGTTTTATTTGCAAAATAGCCTGATGCATAAAAAGCCGAAGCTTCGCACGTTGCTGTTGCTTGAAAAGTTGGAGTAGGAGGAATAAGGACTATAGTTTAGACACGCGAACTGCCGCTTCGGTCGATAATTTAGAAACACACCGAACGTGAGTTTTTGCAAACCCGCGAGATTCTGTTAAAGTCGTAACTTGCGTTATGTTTCTGCGATTCGAAGCTCAAACGCGTCCCCCGTTCGAGCGTGAATAAAAGTAAAATTATCCGACAGTTTTCTTTTCATCGCTCTTGCGCCTGAAAACTATTGCGCATTGCGATTAGAAAATAAAGAATCATCTCTCGCCGCGAGACGGGGATACGCGAATCAATATGCGATTCTTTTAGTCAGGCAGGCCTCGAGGAAAATCCTTCCGGATAAGAGGAAGCGACGCGTTGCCGACTTTTTACAATCATAGTTTTCATCGATAAACATTGCGCGCGCACGGAGTTTTTCTCCGAAACTAATTACGGAAAGTCGTCGTCGCTGCTGGTCGGTGCAACAAGCTTTTCGCGGAAGCATCAGCAATTACGACCGCAAGAGCGAGAGAGAGAGAGAGAGAGAGCGCGAGTCGGCCGAGTGGCTACGTAACCAGCCCAGGAGCAGATTTCACGTGGTGAGGGCCACCTCACCCATGGAAGGTCGCCGAGGCGATAAAAAAAGGGTTATCTAAAACTTAGGTTCGTTACAGTGTGACGCGGCGTTGCTGAGCGAAAGCCGCTCGACACGTTTCTCGCAACGTGCGCCGCCGCGACCCGGCCAGTTCTATTTTTAAGAGATAATCTGCGGGTGGCTAGTGACATGGACGGGCGCCGCGCTTTACTTTTTCTCTCCCTCGGCGGTCGCCGTTTTTCGCGGCTCGCGTCGATCGAATCCTCCCCGTTCGAGTGACGCTCGTCTTCATCGCCTTGACCCCTATACATCATCGGCCCCCGGCCCCTTCCGTTCCGTCTTCCATTTCCGTTTTAGCCAACTCATCGAGCTGCTTTGCATTATCCGCAGCGTTCGCCGCCATTTTTATCCTGCACTTGAGCGGCTTTCGATAATTGTTCGCTTTCGAGCTATCATGTCAACGATATCGTTTACTCGGTCGTGTTTTTATAAACGCGAAATCTAAAATAATTCTGCGCCGTCTATGCAGGCGCTCGACGCACCTTGCAATTCTATTAAACACTCGTGACCTTTCATTCTTGTAAAATGACCTCTCATTCTTATTGATGACAATACTCGCATGATTAATCGAAGCGATATCTTTATTTCTGTCGCTCGTTGCAATAATTTTGACGAATTCATTGTATTTGTCATTTATTTCTAACGCAAACTCGTAATTGCGGAAGGCACTTAAGTTAGCAGGGCCAAAAAGACGATCGCAATTTTTTAAATTAGAATTGGCATGGATTTGATGGAAAACTCAACGCGATTTATTTTCGAAATTACATAAATCGGGTTTATTGAATTTCCAGCTCTCGTACGAGTTGTGTAGATTTATGCGTGAAAATTCACGGGTAACTGTTATTTACAGATTTTTGAGCGAATTAATGATCGCTTATGAATTTTTCTAAATTTTAATATAATCGATAAAAATGGTTTAGTTTTACTTGGAGGGAAATTAATGTGTGTCACTGCAAATATCGAAAATATGGATTCCGCTTTATTTAAACTTATTGTAATTATCAGTTTCAAATGTTTCCTCGTCTATTGAACGTGTATGCGCAGGTACATGTAGTTGCGCCTACTTTCACCGCAAGGTGAATCTAAAAACGATAACTTAATTAAATAATCCGGCTGAAATTAAACGGTCGAATTATTTGCGCGCTCGCGCGTACACTTGTATTATAATTTCTCAATGTCACTTTTAAAATGAATTTCCAAGCACTCGGATATATGCGCATTACACCTTTTCTAATAAATCATTGCCGAGTCGTTAATGTTGTTTAATTTTTCTGGACGAAGCGAGGAAAGGAAAATCGAACATTGGAAGGCTGTTATCGTCTAAAACTGCGATAAAAGAATCGCTGATAAATAAATATAACTCGAAATTATAAATAGTTTAATTGCTCGCGGACAAGCAACTACGTGTTTGTTGCTGCGAGAAAATTCGATCGATTCTTTGAAATAAATCGACTTCTCGCGGACTACGTATCTAAATGAAGTTATCGCAAGTATTTCGCCGTTAAACAAATATCTGATAAACAAACGTAGCTTCATTTTTCCCGTCGAAAATTGATTAGAAGTGCTTAGGTATTAGTATAAAGTGATTTATAAACTCTCATTATCTTATCTTGTAAAGCGAAGGCAATGATATTATTAAAATCTCTTAATAACGACGGAGTTAATTAAAATGCGTCGAGTTTCCCCGTCGCTCGGCCCAAAAACTGCTCTTCTCCGACGAGGGCTCCCTCCGCTTTCGTTTGGGAAAAGCCGGGAAATCGCAGCGCGCAATTATAATACGAGGAACAAGGCCCCTTTCATCTATTTCTAAATCGCGAGCGAGCGCACGTTTACCGCGGCGAGGTGCATCGTTACATAACAGCGTTATCGTCATCCTCGTCACCGCTTAGTAAACAAACCGCAGCGCTTCTCGTGCATCTATCGAAGGCTCTCCGTAACGCATTAGACATGCACTCGGCGCTACGCACATGTGTAATCTCCGCGCGAGTTATGCAGCTCGCGAGCGTCTATTAACCTTCGCCGCTAACAATTCACTTAGTCGCCGCAGTGACACGTGAGGCTATTCTGCCATTGATAAAAAAATGGAAAAAAATAAAAAGTAAAGAATAGTACTGGCGGCGGCGGCGGCGGCGGCGGCAGATGAGTAATGCCTCGCTACAATCTTGCTTGTTTTAGCGTTTTTCCTTTTTTCCTTTGCCACTCGCTTCGATAGTAGAGGGCGTTCGCCAGCCTCGCGGGAATTACAATGAAATTCATTGTTTCTTTTATTCTTTTCTTGGGTGGTCCGCCTGCGCACTCGTATTGGCGCATTGAAATTAGGCTTCTACCGAATGAAGAAGCGCCTCTCTGCTCCAAGATAGTTGTTTGTTTCTCTTCTCTCTCTCTCTCTCTCTCTCTCTCTCCTTGTCCGCCTAATTGATTGCACAACTCGAATATCGAGCTTTTATTTTGACATACGTATTTTCATGTTTTATCGTGTATTTAAATGTTTGCGCTCGGTGTTTAACTTTGTTAATTTATGCGCGCGTTTATTTTCGCGCACTCGCTGTTTATTATTTATTTACGCTTTTTCCCCGAGGTTGCGCAATTTTCGTTGTCGCGCGAGTTCCTAGAATTTCAGTCTTATCAGGCGTGCGGTAATAATGTAATTTTCCGGAAACAAATAGAGCCAGTACCTCTGCTCGCTTGTTGTATTTGTCGCGCGCACTCGCAGATGCGCCGGTGCAATATCTTGCAAAGTCTTTTAGATCTTTAGCTCGTGCGCGCTTATCAGCCTCGTTCGATTCCTATCAAGTTGCTTTTACGCCTAACACGGGCACAGAGTTGAGCGTAAAAATACGACAGGAAGATCGTGTATCGTAATGCGTTATCACGGCGTAATCCAGTAAGTCGCGAAGGGCCTGCGCACGCTTTCGCTAACGGATGAACGTATTAATTTATAATGGCATTTGAATACTGCTGCTTTTATCGCATATCGCAGCTCCACGGGGCCGATTTAATTAATACAATTGTTTTTGCAGTCCTCGTGCGGTTTCGTGAAATTCGCTGCGAGTTTCAGCGTCTGTGAAAATAAAAGTCGATTTTGAAATGTCGAGTTCCGTGTAAAACGAAGGAACTTATCGATCGTTTCGTAAACTCTCGTTTAAAATAATTCGAATAACTCGTCGATGAACCGCCGCGAGTCGAACTAATGACTAAGGACGAAAAAATTCTCGCTTCGCCTCGCTGCTGAAAATCTTGTTTTCACCTACGCGACGAGTATTGTCCGCTGGCCCGTCGGATGTCCAAAATTACGAAATGCGTCGCTTCGATGAAACCTGATGAATCTCGGTAATGACGCGCGTCCGGTTCTCAGCCTTGTCGTGCTTTCGATGTGCTCCTCCCCCCCCGCACTGCAGGGGAGAAAAGAGCATCAATTTTAAGCTCCCGATAAGCCCGCATTTACAGAGCTTCTTTATGATAATTTGCGAGGCTCTATTTGTATATCAGACGTAAGGGTGATTTTTGACGCGACGGGAAAGTGGAAAGTGATCGCTAAGTGAAAATTTATTTACCGACGTAGAAACGTCAAAGTCACCCAATATTCGAGGCCGAAACTAAATTATAGAATAAAGCACATTGTGCTAGTCTCATTAGTGTTCGCGACGAATCACTGGTGGTTGCTCGTAGATAAGAAAGATCGCCACGATTGCTCCTAATTAATGGCTGCTTAGTTGGTATCGTAGGCATCGAATCCATCGGTAACGAATTTCGCGCGAGCACTAATTTGAAAATCGGCACATTGTAATATTCGATTAAAAAAAATCGGAGGAATTGACAATCAGACGCAAAGTGCGCGCATGAATCTTTGTTAGTTATTTCAATTGTGATAAAACATTTAGCACACTTTCCATTAATTACTTAACTGCGCGAAATCACAAACACGGATAAAGAAAAATAAGCCACGGAAAATTAGTGCTTAACGAAGAAACATCGAGTCTGACCTCAATTAAAATCGCTTAATTAAAACGAAACATGGCCGCGATTTCGTGCGCGAATGCCTCATTTTTCAAAATAAGAGTCGCCAAGGGGGGAGGGAAACCCGGAAAGCGAGCGACGGTCCCGGTCTCATTGTCGCGGCCGGGCACGTGCACCAAACTTATTCTTCCCGATAGCAAATGTCCGAGCTCGGATCGCCGATTAGAAGACTTTGGTATAATTTAAGAAAAACGTCCCTCTCGCCGTTATCGGGGAAAATATTTAGATTTTCAAAAGATACGCTCGTGTTATTTCGCACATGTAATGCTTCTCGCGAAACATCTCGAAACATTGTAAGATTGTGAGTAAATACACAATTACTTATTATCACTCCGAAATTATTTGTTATGCCTTAAATTCTATTTCTGCTTACGCGAAGCGATAATCCGCAACGTGAGCAACTTCAAAACAAGCTTATGCATAAGCAAGTTGGGCGCAATTTATCTGGTATTTAGCTTTGGTACACATATCCATATGTGCGAGCCCGAACGCCAGGTTTTTCGCACCAAATTTCGATAAGATTATCGAGCGCTGAAACAGTCCCCAACCAACTCCAAATTAACTTAAATAATAATTCGCGCGCGATGAATAGTAGATGCAATGTGCAGTTAAACTCGGCTCGATCCTCGATAATGCGTCGCTTATTTATTACGTTGATTTTTAGCGCAATCGTCGAGTTTCATATACATTTGGTCGGGGATATCAATTGTGCGTTAATCGGCGATAATGTTTCACAACATTAGAGAACACGTTCCCGTGTTCTCGTGTTGCTCGAACCAAAAGACAAAGCCTGCGTACTCGCGTTTTACTTTGGCTTATCTAACGACGTAATTGTACCAATTACAGTCAAACATGTTCGACCTGCGCTTTTCCTTCGCAATCGAACTAAATTTAGAAAAAATACTGCTCGCCAAATACATCGCTACTCGCATATCAACCTAACCTAATAAACAAGCTGCTTTGCGAATAATAATATTGCGGAAAAGGAACGTTTAAGGACATTATTACAGTACTTTGAGCTCCGTTGTTATTTCTATGGCGCATCGACTTTGTTTTGCACGCTTGTAACGTAAAATCGTCGAACCATCGATGATTTGCGGAAGTTCGAGGTGGCGACTGCCGCGATCGTAATTGCTAATTGGAATTACAAAATTATCAGCGGCTCCCTTGCGGTTTTTCAACCGAAATTCAACCATTTAACTTTGAACGTTTGAACTTCTAAAGTCGTTGGAGTCCAACCTCCAAGTGCAGCCAATTTAAACACTCGCTACAGTGCAGCGCTCCATAGCTGTTGCGTGAAAATTCGAGCTCTTTGAATCATCTGCAACTTTTTTGTTACCGGTTATTGTACTATTTGTGCTTCGATCAGCCGTTTCCAACTGACATTCTTGTACTATTTTAAGTCCGGCGCGTTTGCGCTTGACGAGCCTCTCTATAAAATATTCACAACACCTTTACGAGTGCATCGCTGCGTCAAAAAGCGCTCCAAGACCGATGGAGATCGAGCGCTAATTTTCCAAGGCATGTCCGCGTGTGGAAAAATAAAATCGTCTAGAAAAGCTGCGTTTTGCCGAGTTTGTTATCAAATTTCAAAGAGCGAACAACGAGACGGAACGGAGAAAAATGGCGCTTGACGTGCATTTGTCGCGCTCGGATGTATTGCATAATCCGAATGATTCTCCGAAGAATTTATCGATTCATTGTGCGCCTATGGAACCAAGGGTTAATTTGAAAAATACAAGAGCTCGCGCTTACAAATGCAATGCAAATACGTAATCTGCGGAGCAACCAGAACCCGTCAGCTATTTCTTATCCGTTTCGCGAGTATCGGCGGCGGCGGTGGAGGAGGTGGCGACGATGGCGTCGCCCGGCTCGACTGCCGCAGCAGCCTCGTCCACAGGGACAGGGGATTTATCATTGGAGGAGCGCGAGACAGGGTCCCGGGTACCTGCGGCTCGCAAAGGCTCCGACCGAACGCCGGCGATCCTCACCTCTCGAAGCCTCTCTACGTAACGAGAGAGAGAGAGAGAGAGGGCTCTTGCATCACGGCGCGCGAGTGCGACCTTGTCGGGCGGCGCGCGGCCGTCGAACTCCGCAGGCGCATTCAGGGTCAAAAAATACTCGCGCGCGACTCCCGACGACTTTGGCCGACGCCAATCTCGATGTCCCGCTCTCGGTCCGCTGCGCTTTTAGGAATGGCTTATAGCCTCCTTCCTCTTTCCTCTTTTTCTTTATCCGTGTGCCTCGGTTCTGGCGCGCCTCTCCGGCCGCCCTTTCCTCTCCCTTGCACGGGAATGCGCAAGTGCGTGTATTCTCGAGCGACTTCGTTAACAGCCGCCTCCTTTTTTCGACTCTCCCTCGGGTCCTCCTTGTGCGTCTACCGCGTTTTTGAAGGCTCCAATGCGCCTCTCACAAAGGAGTCCAGCCGGATAAAGAATTATTGCAGGAGAGATGCGCGATTATGCGTGTCCTGGCGCATACGCGTGCGCCTCGCCTCTTTTCGATTTGTTAATCGATGATTTTCGATATGCCGCTCGGCCGGTTCGGCTTTAATTTTTGCTCCCGAAGCTTTTCTTGCGCGGAGGCCCGTTTTCAAAACAAAGCGAATACCTTGGCTCCGGAGGTAAGGTAGGGCGTTCGCTCGCGCGTCGTTTAATCGAAATTGCTGCCCAAGCGCATTCGCTTGATTTTTTCCCGGGAATGTAAAGTAATACTGGAACATGACACAGCCTTCCAACAATTGTAATGCCACACGAAAGGCCGGGCAAAAACGCGCCAAATCGCTTTTTCGAATGTGTTGCTGCCTGTGCGTGTCTCGTTTGAAGTTCCACGATAAAATAGAAGCACAGACGTACGCCAACTCTAAATTTAATTGGCAATTTTTTTACGATCGCGCGATAGCGGCAGTCGAGCGGAAAAGCCAATGCGACGCTAATAATTCCCCGAAATCGAAGGAATAGCCACAAGCTCGGGCGCGATTTTTTCAAATTTGTTGCCAACTTGTACACTTATCGCCGAGCGCTCGATATTGCGAGAATTTCTTTTTATTTCGGAGTAAAAACCGTTTGCGCCAAATCGTAAAGACGCCGTTTCTCGTTTCGACGCGACCAGAAGAGATTCACCCCCCCCCCCTCGAGCGCTTCAACTCGGTTGCAATGAAAATAAAACGAAGCCCGAAGTAACGATGCGAGACGATAAAGGAAAGAGTGAGCGGCGAAATTAAAACAGCGCTGCTCGGGTATCGGGAGTTTGACAAAAGTACGCATTCGCGCGAATCGCAAGCCGGTGATTCTGTGCCACCGATTTTGGTTAACATCTCGCAATCAAGATGATTATCGTAGTCGCGAACCATAAGCTTGCACTTTATTTTTGTTTTTGCACGTTTGTGTGCGATAAGGGAGCTATGCGCGACAGCATGGAGCCGACTTTCCTCGATATCTCACTGCCGCACATTTATAATTAAATATCGCTGCTGTACGTTAACGTATTTCTGTCGGCAAGAGAGAGAGAGAGAGAGAGAGAGAGAGAGAGAGAGAGACAAAAGTCTTGAAATAGAAAACTGAAAATTGAACGATGCAAAGCTCCTCGTCGGCGCTCCTGCTTGCACTTCTCGATTTACCGTTTATCCGCTTATTTCTTTCTCTCTCTCTCTCTCTCTCTCTCTCTCTCTCTCTCTCGGTCTCTCCTTGGATCGAAAATAATACAATTCGCCATGAAGCGAGACTTTTTCGAAGCGTCGCAGCAGCTTTCGTTGGATATCAGCTGATGATGCAAAATATGTGCTGCTTAGATAAAGATTGTTTAGACAAAGATAATGACATTGTTTTAACAAAGATATTCGCCCGTTACGAGGAAAGCAAAAGCTTCGTAAAATGTATGTCACGATGCCGGATCAATGCACCAGCTTCAGGAGATTTCGCTCTTCTTCATTCGCAAAATTGCGCTGATCGCTGTTGGGTGCAACGCAATTTATACGCGCGCACTCGTCTCCTCTTTCTCTGCGCTCGGCGCCGTTAAACAGAAGCTCGTGAAAGGCAGAAAAAGAGTAATAGGATTTCGTTGTTTATCGCCGTTAGAGATGACGATTACATTATTATCATTTTAACTTAAGATGCCATCGCTCGCGGTTACGTTAACTGTGAGACAAGTTGAAATTGAAATCAGGCGCACGATAATTAAGTCCAAGATCCTCGGTTCCGCGAATAAAAGTCTTCTGCAATAAAGTTTAGCCGTAACGCCGAGCCGAAGCGTTACAAGGCCTCTTGCACTTTTCCGCTGAATAAAACTCGTTATCCGCACTCGGATTCTATCAATTATCGATAAGCGAACTTACAACTCTTTTAAGCTGAGAAGATACCGAAAAAGAATACAAACATTCGGCGGATAATAAACGATAGGTGTGCTCTCGGCTCCAAAGTTTATTTTTAAAAGTTAAATACGTTAACTTCCCGAGGCGCTGATATTAATGAAGTGCAGGAAAAAACAAGCGATTGCACATTATCGCGCAAAAGATGTCGCTACTTCCTCGATCTCCTATTACGAATGGAAAGCTTGCGACGGTAGTGGTGGCATGTTGATTAGTTGCGCAATCCAGCGCAATTGTTATCGTCTAAAGTATACGGGAAGTTTGATTAAGCGTACGTAGACACTCTTGTGATAAATATCTATTACCGTTACGCTGCATTGCAGAGGAGAATCAGCCAAGCTCTAGGCGTTTACTCTTTATTTACTTTCGAGAGTTATGTGTGTTGGGGGCGCAGACTAGAAGTATCCAGAAAAGAGCGTTTCCTTGCAAAAAATTTTCACGAAATAATAGGTTTCTCGAAATTTCCCGATGCACATTTCTCGATCGCTCGATCGGCTCTGTAAATCGAGCGAGAGAGGCTCGAAATTCATTTTCAATTCGACTACGTGTAATATTTACTACACCTGCTGCTAATTCATTCGTTTCAAAAACCGAATCAGCCGATGCAGAATTCGAAGCGACCGTATTATTTTCAATCTCTGCTTTTTGAGAATAAGTATCGAGGCGGTGAAGAATCGAACATTATTATTGCGCTAGAATTCAAGAACGAACCGCACAAGTCCGTTTGCATAAAAAATAAAACGCATAAATATGAGAAATACCGAGATATTAATTCATCGTTACTATGTAAGTCGTCGAAATGATGTAAAATAAAAGGAACTCTGTCGCACTCGGTTAATTGCAGGCTTTTTTGCCGCTATCGAAAGATACCGCGGCGGTTCCATGAGATGTACAATACAAATAGCAGATAAATTATGCGCACAGTGTATGTGCGCAATATTTGGTGATTATTGTTAGGAAGCTAAAAATGCATCGCCTATCAGCGCGGAGAGACCGAGCGTACGATGACCTGTGTCGAGACAGTTATTTCTCTTATCGAATTTTCAATGATTACAGCGATGTCGCTTTTTTTAGACGTATATAGTATTTAGTGTTTATCTAACGAACGGCGAACTGTGCCGCGGAAGGGGAAGTAAATACACGCGATTTATCTACGATATCTCGAGAGTTTATTTACGCGTAATTATAGGAAGATAGCGGGATTACTTCATTGTCGTCGCGTTTTTATTAAAGGCACCTTTGGAATAAAGTTTTTTCTCCTCATTGAGTACATCAGAAGTCGAGCAAACACAGAGTCAAGCTTACAAACCTTGCAAATTTATTTAAGAATCATTGCATTTGAAACTATTTGCGCGCGTGGTGCTTTGCAAGAATTCACTTATCGTTCACTCGTCGCTCGTTTTTGCTCTGCTCTTCTTCGTCTTCTTCTTTTCATATCCGAGGGAGAAACGTACAGAAACACAAAATTATAAAATTACAACTTCCTTATCGACACTCGACGTACGTGCTATTAATCTCAATCTACCGCAAGAGCATTTAATCTATTTGATCTTTTAAATATCATCTTGATTATTAGGATTTTTTCTATCCCACGTAGCTAGAGCTGGCAGGCTCTTAAAATGAGACTATTTTCGAAACGTTATAATATGGACAACAATTTCAAACTGGACTGCCGCTTCACCTTTGCTTTTTTATTCCCCGCCGAATAAGTTTACTTCCAAGAGTTGCAATTTATATAAATCAACTTAAGGCATTTAAGGCAACAGTGCGTTCTTTGTGCATTTATTTTTGCAATTTAAAATTGTCGCGCTAGAGCTTTTTGTTAAAAAGGACATTCAATGCTAAATCGTTATCCTTGCTAAACCATAAACGAGCGAGTCAAGAGTTTGATACTTTGCAACGATTGTGAATGTGCGTGCGCAGTGCTGGGATTGAAATTTACGTTGTTCGGTGGATTGTAAAAAAAGTCTTTATCATTATCGCTGCTATTTTTGTCGATTCTAGGCAAAAAGTATCGACGATTTTAATTCAAACGTCGACAGTGGTTTGCGCGTCGGATAAAATCACTGTTATCGGTGCGCTTATAAAACAGTTCAAAATTATATAAGAAGGTCAAAGCTAAAGATTTGCATTGCATTCTGATAAAGTCCCGAGCGTTAATTAACGTTCGGCGAAGAGCGCAAGGACTCAACGTTCGTCGGGGCAAAGTCAAAGCGAGCGTCGCAGAAAAAGCGAGCGCGCGAATTCTTGGTTTCTTTTTTCTCGTCCGAGGAACGTCGAGCAACGAATTTTCCAAGTACAAAGTCAGCGGAACACTGCAACTTGATAATTATTACCTGCGTCCGAGAAATAGCGCTCGCGGTGCTTAAATCTTGCGCATTTAGCGATAGCGCACGCAGACGCGGAGGCGCGCGCCCGTGCACGCACGCACACATGCCCGGGCGTCAAGGTAATTATTAACTATGCAGTAATAAATAATGACTTTTATGAAGTACCGCGAGGCGAGCGGTTACGTAAGCCCGCGCCTCGCTCTCTTGCAATAGTAACTGCACATCTAGTTCCCGTTCACCGGACCGCCGCGGCAGAAGGGGCAATAATATCATTGTGAGTCTTGCCTGTTTGTTTTTTGATGCCCGCGCACGCTCGTACGGCTCTGCCTCCGAGCACTTTTATTAATTTGACGCAATCTTTTATTATTTATAAGCTGCGCTGATTTTAACCGCTAGACTGTGTAATTAGATCGAAGCGAAAAACTCGACTCGATATCGCGCTTGATAGACGCTAAATTATCCGCGTTCGCTACGAGGCGCTGCATATTTCTTCCTCTCCTGTGCTCTGCGCGGCAAACGTTACGAATTCGCTATTCCGCGTCTTAAATCGATTATCCGAGTCCATTATGTTACACTTGATTGTTCGAGCGGATCGTGTGTGCGTGTCGCGGGAGATTTTTAAAAGCCGGCGACGCACGCGCACGCAGACGCTAAGTAAATCCAGCGCCAAAATACGAGTTGGCCGTTGCTCCGGGTTACGATATCCCGTCGCGTCGCGTCGCATTGCCCAACGAACGCGAGCTTTCGCAACCTTAAAATTCTTGCGATAATCGCTCAAAAATCATATAATAAGAATAAGTACGACGATCGTTAAATTATGAAGGAACTATTAAACTTTGATGGCTCGCGATACGGACGATATCGATTACATTTTCCTCGCATCAAGGATAAAAATCTTTTTGAAAATCATTATAATCACCTTGTTTCTCGACTCCTTTATTACTTTTTGTTCGTGCACTCCCGAGATTTTATAGCCGCTAATTAAAATACAACTTTCTCACAATGTAAGATTTCAATATTGGCGCTAATATTTAAATTACATTTCAATGATGCAAAGTGTGTATTTTAACGATTGGCTTTAAAAATTCCACGGCGTTATTGCAGGTATAAGCGGCTTTTAGCTAATTATCCTCGGCCGTTAGTCGTTTATGCACTTTCATCGAGCGTCGTACCTTACGTTGCTCGAATTACTTTGTAATTAATAGTTTAACCCCCGAGCCTGATTAAACGATCGCGATCGAACGACGCGACGATTCGTATGCACGACTCTACCCAATGTTCAGTCACTTTACGTGCCATGTATTATTCTTTTGTACATATTACCCTCGACGGCATAGCCGGCAATGTAATTGCAAAGTCATTGTCTTGCGTTGCGCAATGAATTTAAATGAACTCTACGATATAATTCGCTCATTTGTCATTTTTACGGCCGCTCGAAACAAATACGGCATTCGCGCTAAAGCCCATGCACCTGCGTGCAATTCGCAAGAGTAACCGACCTTGCGCTTTCGATCGCGAGGGATGGGACGCCATGTGCCGCCTCGCGTTTTTTAACCGATGCAACACCTGCACCGCGCGACTCCTGGCCCGATAAGAGGGCCGCGCGTTATCTCGGCCCCGGCGTGCCCCCATAATCGGGCACTAGATGGCATTGACGATTAATGCCGAGCGCAAGAGACAAAAAATGCATCTTTAACGCGAGCACGTTTGTGGCCGCTTGCATTATTGCATTATTTGATGTTTTTCTTGCGACACGCGAAACAATGAATAGCAAAAACGAAAACTCACAATTTTGCAGACCAACCGCCGCCGATGCATTTACGTTACAACTATTTTCATTGCATTTATTTATAATAGTTGCCTGTGTGGGGAGTCGTCACGCATACGAGCCATTACTCACACGCGTCTGTCGGATCGAGCGTAGCTTTGTTTTTGCGCGCGCGCGCGCGCGCACACACGATTCGTTCTCATTGAGTCGAAATAGAAACAATCGCCGCGGATAATTTTTATTTCGTTGAACGCGCGCGAAAGGAAAAATTGCATTTTGTCGTTTCCCCTTCCTCGAGCTGCTTTCGAAGCAACGCAGCTTAAAGAAGAGAACTTTTTCGTTATAAACGAAAGCGGCGATCGCAATATTATGAAAGAGCACGATTTGAATTTTAAAAGCGCCGTTAGCGATAATATTTATTCGCCATGTGCATTTTTTACAATATTTATGCAGTGATGTTCACAGGCGAACTCGCTTTGTTCGCCAATCAAAATTATTTTTTAAGCCAGAAAAACGGACGTACGTCGCTTTCGAATAAATTTGTCGCTTAGTTCTGAATAATCGGCTGTAACCAACATTTTATTTATCGATTTAATTTAACGCAACTTGCTTCTTTAATTAATTCCGACTCTAATATGCTTTCCATATATATATAAAACTATTACAGCTGTTTGCAAACATTTAAAAAAAGTTTTAAAAGTTCGCGTAATTTATACGGCCGAATATAGTTGTTGATTATGGCTTCGTAATTAATAAACTATTTACAGGCATTGGTATTGGGAAAGAATATCGATCAATGTACATTTAATTAAAGCCGCTCTCAAATTTTCAAAAACTGCTGCTTGTGTTAGATAATTAAAACTGAAATTACCGTATTAATTTCATCTCGCATTTCGCGATATTTTAGTTGCTGATTTTACAATAATCGATCCGGTCAACTGCCATATCCTGTTTTGATATCGGAAGCACATAATGCGTGTATTTCAAGTCTTTGTCGAATGTCGTAAAATTATTGACATCAAGGCCACCATTTTATATCTGCCATGAATATGCAGAGAAAAATAACGATAATTCGCGCGGCAATTAGCGATATTCACAATTTAGATTTATTTGGTTGTTGTTACATCGGAAGCGTTAGTAATTTCAAGAAAGTAGTCTTATTCGAGCCAGATAAAATTGAGTTTTAGGCTGAAAAATTTAGTTTAAATCCGTGAATATTATAATTGGAATTTTATAAATATTTTCGATCGGTCGTTCTTCGATTATTGAATGCGTGGTAACGTTAATATTAATAATTACATTGCGCGCAAACACGACTAACTGAAAATAATGTAATTGCAAGGCTTTTTTCGCAGACGACGCGTTAAGTGTTGCAGTTTTAAGTTTAAAAGAGCAATAGTCGTTTGGAGGTGAAAAATTTCTGCTTTCGCGTCTCGTAAAAATGCGCCGAATATTTCTGCATTCCCGGCTCAAGAATAGAGGAATTGCACAAATGCCGAAACAATTCTCGATTGAAAAAGGGAAACGGGTTTCGTACGAGGCATCGTTATTTATTCTTAAGCAACAGCCAAAGCATTCGAAATGCGCGCGCGCGCAACAACCGAAAATTGAAAATATATGTTTCCCAGCGACGAAACGACGGCCTCCTAACGACGCCGGCAATTTTCAATTCCAAAAGTAACGAAACGTTTCAAAAGTATTGCCAAGAGTGTTATCGCATTGACTTAAACCCTTGCAGACGCGCGCTGCTCGCGCCTCAGGAGTAAATTACAGGCTGAGCCGAAACGGACAGAAGACCTCCACTATTGTTGCCACCATTACTGCCTTTGGTTTTACCGTAGAGTTGCTGGTGGAAGCGGAGTTACGAGGATGGGAATAAATAACGAAATAAGATATAACGCACCGCTCGCTCGTGTTTATACGTCTTACGCAATTTTTGGACAGCCATGTTTTGGCTTCCTTCAGGTATCGGATACATCTGCCGCGTGACTGCAAACTTTGAATATTTGTTTTCTTTGCGCCGCTGGCGGACGAGCCGGAGGTAACGGCAAGATCCGCTTAATGCCATAGTGATGTAATGGGCTAAATCTGTTGGCTTGACCTAGTCTAACTGACGTCAATGGGGATTTCTCCGAGTGGTCGGAGAATTTTTCAAACTCCTCGAGCGGGGCTCGATCTTTGCGAAAGCATTTAATAAACCCTGCGTGTTTTTCCCTTTTTCCTCGTCCGCGCTCGCACCGACTGTCGCTGCAGTTTCCCAGGCGTGAAACTGCACGTGAACTGCTCGCGTACTCGTGTGTGACAAAATAAACCCGAAAACAATGGACGTTTCTGGGCGTCGATAAGCGGCAGATTGTTCGACTGTCGAGACACGAGAATGTCATCGAGGATGTGCGAATAAACAAAAACGCTTACATTGTCGACTCGAGTTTAGGATAATGGACAGCGAACTTTTAAATATTGACGAGTTGTTGCCAAAGCCTATTTTATCAGCCACAACTGGCGATATTATTTCGATAAATAAGGTAATTAACGAAACAATGAAAGGTAGTGGAAAAGCGCACAACGTATAAATTTATGCTAATTAAAATAGTAAATGCTTTTTTGCCAGCGTCGCGCAAACATTCCGCTATAGACATTATTGCAATATCAAAAAAATTAATTTATTCAAAATAATTGCTTAATTCGCAGCCGCGCGGCTACGTTATTGTTATCACGAACGCCAGTCCTGTGTTTTAAATCTGTATTTATCTATTCCCTATCGATACTACCGATATTTTTTACCCACACTCTTGTGTTGTAATAAAAGAATGACTACCTTTTATTTATTCTTTCAGGCATGTGATTGATACCGTGTAATTTCATATTTTCCTTACGAAATACGAAATGTTTGAGAACTTTATTGGCATAATTTTATTTCTCAGATTAAACGATCTCTAGCTTTCGCAATATTTTGATATATAGAGAATGTAAATCAAAAGAGACTTCCAATACTCAGTTTACCTTTAATTTTCACCTTCCTTTTATTATTTTTGGTATCGATTCATAATAATGCGCGAATCGTTCGTTCGACTCGACGAGTATTCGGTATCGAAGGAACGAAGGGCTTGAATTATTCTTGGCTCCATATCGTTCTACAACTAAAAAAGCTTATTAAATCGTAATTGTTGCCCAATAGTTTTATCGAAACGAATCGATTCCGTGGCTAATTGTTTCGCTTTGAAAGTCCAGCTCTTTATAGTCTAATAGAAACAATTATTGTGTAAATATGCAGTCGTAAACTCGAGTAAAACGTAAAGCGGGTAAACCACGTTAACCTCGTCAAGCTTTCTAATTGAAATATTTATCGCTCGGAGAATATTCGATAATTAAAGATAATAAAATTAAAAATGTTGCAAAGCGTGTGTTTGCAAATGCGTAAATTCGATGGTTAGCGAGGGCGACTCGTTATTCTTAATAATTGGAATCGCCGAAGCTCAAGCATTTGCTAAAAAGCATCGCAAATGTCGTAATGCGGGATACGGGAACCGGAACCGACTGCATCGCTCAGCGGAACCCCTGGCCCTTTTCACGGGGAAAATTAAGGCGAGTCCGCGCAGTTACGCAGTTATCCAGGGCCAAAGAGAAAAGTGACGAAAAGGATGAATTGGTTATCCGGCCCCTTGATTTGCCAATTTGTGCAACGAGAGGCCATTTTACGAGCAGATTGTTTGGAATTAGCCGGCGCGCGCCGTAAAACGAGCGAATCTATTTGTTTATCATCGTTTGGACGCCGTTTACGATGTGCCGACAACGAGCAACGAATCTCGAGATTCTTACCGAAGCTTTAAAAATACCGCGGAAAATTGGCGCTAAGACGTAAACAGAGTCGTCTAACCGAATATCATCGATGGAACGATAATATCGCTCGGCGCTGACAATACACGGACCGACAGAGAAAATATTGTCTCCTTGCCCAGAGACTTTATTTTCGACAATTCGACTATTTTAACGCGAAGGATCCGCTTTAAAGTCGACCTGGGAAAGCCGCTCGCGACGTTTTGATCGTCGATCGAGTAGCCCCAATCAATTTTCCGAATTCGTGAATTTTGGAGACTTTTTCTCTCTGCGCAGTTGTCGACAGGCACGACGCGAAGACCGCGTCGAAATTTTTACAAGGACGACACGGCGCTAAACGGTACCGTTAAGCCGTCGGAGATCAGATTTTCCGCGACACAATCGGCTTTTCAAACTTTTATCTCCTTTCCGCGACAAATGCCTAAAAATAGGACTTATTTATTTGTTAAATGAAAATAAACACGTATTTTAATTCGTTATCGCTGTCCAAATACATATTTTACGAGATAAGACTCCATTATTATTATTATTATTTAAAATGGGCGCACTCGTCTAAATTGGTAGCCGATGCCAATGTTGTTAATACACCTTTGTAATTTTGTCGAATATATTAAATGCATAAAATATGGCTTTATCGCGGTCTCCGGACAGATATTCCGGTATAACAATAGCCGCTGATGGGCAAGATTTATCGTAAATATTAAAAGCGAATATGTTCTCATAAATAATAATGGAACGCCGCGCTACAGCCTTATTAGGAGTAACAATAATAAACATAACTAAGTATACCGTGTGTAATTTAAAAATATGTGGAACCGCTTGAGCTGAAAACTGTCCGAATGTTCATAAATTTAGAAAATTGCTGCCTTTGTGCCTCACTCGGAGCCTCGCTTACAGTCTTGCGAACGCAATTCCAAACTCATACGCCTGCAATCAGTTGCAATTATGTATTTTTAGATTATGCATTAAGAGCAATTTGAATGATAAGCGTAATAACCGCGTCTCAGAGCAACGGCGGCTAGAAAACTGGCCAAACGAGGAGGAGGGAAAAAAGGAAGGGAGGCTGGAAATGGCTTGTTTTCGGCGAGCGATCGATCAGCAGAGACGGTCTCCTCGCATCCCTGCTTAATCACTCGCGACTGCGAGATCCCGCGTGCGCATTAATAAACTTGGCGTACGAGGTGCGTTACGTAATTACAACTACTGCTGCACGGCGACACGTAACGTGACGTAACCGCCGGCATCACCACGTGCTGCCGCCGCTGCTCCTCGGCAAACTGCATCTAGACGTCAGAGGCGACTCGGCTCTTGCTGCAACCTCCCGAGCGTAATCCTGCGTGCGAGTGATTATATAGATATGGAGGAGAACGAGTGAGAGAGACGGAGCGATTGACGCATTCCTACGCCAGAGATCTTACAATACGTACGTTGTGTGCTGTACAACGGACTTGTACTTGTATACACGAGTAGACTAAGCCCCGGCTTGATGGGAGATTCATCGGGCTAACGGTGAAGTTTGATGAGAGACTAGATTATCTTTCTGCGAATTTTTTTATAATAGGCGAATTGAAAGAGATAATTTCAAAACGAGTGTACAATTTGATTTATGCGCTGAAAATATTCGTGCTAAGAGCGTCGCTTAAAAATACTTGAATTTCTCGGATGCGAATCGCCTTTTCTCGTTGGGAATCGATTTTTTTTTTTTTTTTTTTTTTACATCGGCTTGCTCGACGGCACACATTTTACAAACACTTTTGAACACGTTTGATACAACGTTAATGATATTTCAGTGGATTTTCGCACGTAATAGTTTTATGAGTTATTAGCGGCTAATTTTTAATCGACGCAAAATCCTTGACATCATTTTTATAAATAAATTCGTAACCAGCCATTCGATGAAAGCACTTTTTTAAATGTACCCGTACGAGCGCTTTGCTCCCTCCTCCCCCCAAAAAAAGGCGTTCGTTTTTTATCGCCGAACAATGACACGTCATACGGTACAGATAAACTTGCTTCACGAGCATTTTTAAATTAGTTGCAATGAGCGATAAACATTGTATTAAATACCGATGCACATTCATAGAAAACTGCACTATCATTTCGAGAATTCGCGAGCGCGAGAAAATTGTTAATTGCGCAAAAATTGGTAGAAGCGTAAGCAAACGGTGCGATTGTAAATAATAAAAATATTATAGAAAATGGGCGTTTGCAAACAATTCGGACGGTCCGTGAAGAACCTGCGGTAAAAAAATACACTCTATCCGAAGCGTACAACTGGTCTTAGCTAAGGTAACATTAATTCACTATTTTACAGTTTGATACGATGAGGAAATATATACGTGTACCTCCGTGCGCATGTCTGCGGGCGGCCGCGCGCGTATATGTAATAAATTACGTTTAATTTGGGTGTCACGGTACTTAAAAATAACTCAAAAGTAGCATTATTACTTAGTTCTATTTCCAACTGTCCAACCTCTCCGAGAATGGCGATAATTTTTATACCAGCAATAATCTCCACGTGATTTATAAATAAACGTATTTCTATAAAGTGACAATCGTGTCGCGTCGTTTCAAAATTTACAATTATGGCTCGCCCGAACACGAGTGTCGCTAATTATTTATATTTGCCTCGAACTTTTTCATTATTAATGCCTCGGAACTAAGTGGCTATTTATATTGTACCGATGGATTTTCGCAATTATGCCGATGTATCATTAAACGCTTTGAAATCCGAAAGCTGGTTTGTATAATCACGCGCTGGGGACTTTGGACGAAAAAAGTTGCTGCCTGAATTAGCGGTAGGCGTTGGCCGGCGCCGATCGCGTTCGAATACATTCGAATAACCATAGTGCGTTTTCCGTTTTCGCGCGTCGTAAGCTCTCGGTGATCCGAGCGAGTTTTCCAAGTTTCCGAGGGGGCGCGCGAGTGAAGAAGAATATAATCGGACGGCCGGGCTTCGGGGTCGGGGAGTCGCGCGGAGAGAAAAATAACTGCCAGAAGAGCACTCGAGGTGTTCCGCGCACACGAAAATTGCGAGAATTGCGCAACGCTGAGAAAGGAGAAAAAATAGAAGCGTGTCGAAGACTATCGCCTTAGCGAAGCCATCATCCTTGTCGTCGTGTCTGTGTGGTTGTGCGCTTGGCCCACTTCGGTGCGCGCAATCGTAACTTCGCCCGCCCTTGCCGCGCGAAACTTATCCGACTCGCTTTTATCGTTATTTCTATTCCCAATCGAGTGCGTGTGCGTGCATGTGTGTTTGAACGCATCAGGACACTCTATAGGTATTGGAACGCGCGCTGCTGCCGGTGCTCCAGAAACCTACTTTCGGAGACAGAGCGGCAATGGCGTCCGCCACTTCGACAAGAGTTTCTGGGCTATTGTGCATCTCTCTCTCTCTCTCTCTCTCTCTCTCTCCTCCCTCTTTCGCACACAGGCGCGACTGCAAGTTATTACATCAACCAAACAAATCGATCGCTCGATGCTAATACGACCATATTGACGATGTTTCGTGCAAAAAGTGGGGAAAAACCCGCGATGGGAATGAATCGTCGCTTCTGTTCGTCCGACGAAAGACATTTTTTCAATTCGCTCGAAACGAACGGAGAACGATCTTTAAGAGTGCGTGGGTACTCGAGAAAAATATAACTAACTTGGACAAATCCACGAGACTCTTCTCTCTCGAATTCTGCCTTCAGTGCACCACTCCACTTTTTGTAATTACGACCAAAGAAGGAAAATATAATAATTATGTCGCGTCTATGAGCAAAAGAAATAATTAAAATGTCCGCTTGTGATGCTTTCGTTTCGTTCAAACTCTTGGATTTCGCCTGGAACATAAGAAAGGCAGTAACGATATTAAATTTTTTCGCACAATGGCCGTTTGCATTTAATCGTATTTCTTTTTATTTTAACTACCAGCACGGTGCAATTGCAGGAACGGCTAAAAATATTTATCGAAATATGTGCATTAGGACAAAAATATCAGTCGGTGTAATAAAAATTTATCGTCAGCGCACAAGTAGTTTTAGTTGTATATTTAATAGAGTTTGTTGCTTATCGTGTAACCTATTATTTATGCGCATAAATGTGTGCGCGAATAGGTTTGCTTTAGAAAACTGCTCGCAATTAAAAGTTTTCAGGTAAATTCGAGAGCCCGAATAATGCAGCACTCGTAAACTCACTTTTAAAGCGAATCGGGAATTCGTATTTTGCTCGTGTTCAACCAGTCAACCCCCCAGTTAAAAATTGGGAAATCGCGAATCATAAAAAGCGATTTTGATCGACTGTTTAATAAATTGCCGTGCATTGTCGTCACAAAGGTGACTCTTGTGCGGCGCGAGAGGACGGTTTAATATCTGTTACGAAAAACTCTTGGATGCAACGCGCGTATGCAAATCGATGGCGAATCCAGACGTGAATTCTCTCTATCGCAAACGCGGATTATTAAGAAATGCCGAGTCTGGTTAAGGATACGAACTCGCGAATGCACTAAATTTAAAAATGGCGATTTAGAAAATTAGTCGCTTGGCAATCTTGTTTTAGCGCGGCGCTGGCAAATAAAATCCTCGCAAAGGCGCGCAAAGGCTCGCAAACGCGAAATGAGATATCCCGAGCGAGGCGCACCAATCCCCTGACAATGCAGCATTAATCGTCAATTTTGGTTGGTACGTTACTTTAAATACACGCGAGCGATAAGGAGAGGTGAAATCGCTAGCGGATTCCAGGCTGCCAATGCACTCGCTTTCCCGGTCCGAATAAAGAAGTGCCGTTAGGTTGCACAACCGCTGAATTAAGTTATCGGCGTCTTAAAAATGATCGACCTACCGCCGGATTATGTCCGGACAGCTTACGCAACGGACGACTCCCCGCGAGCGTCCACCAGGCCAAAAAAGACCGAGTCCCACTGAAGGGACCGAGAAAAGAGAGCCGGACAATGCGATCTGCCTACGCTTCGAAAGCCCAAGAGAGGCGAATCTAAATTCTAAAACGCCAATGTGCCCATTGAACGCGGTCCGGTACGTTACGAGCGAAGGGCGGCCATCTCGCTGGGTTGCATAATTCCCGAGTCCTGGTTCGCGTGGCCAACATTCGAGCGTCGAGCAACAACGTGTCCGACCTACATGGGGCATCTTACACAATTTACACTTCCCGAAAAAAGACGAGGTGCAAAGGAAAAGGAACGATCGTTAGCCCCCCCCCCGCCCGCACCCGGCCGGCCGGCCCATCGACAAAACAACCGTACGCTCCTCCTTTGTGGCCGCGCACGAACCCGTCCCGACGTCATTACGCAACAGGCCGGGAGTCGCGTGCGCTTTTAAAATATGTCCCGGTGCGCGCACTCCCGAAAAACTTCCTGTTGCGGCCACATGGCTACGAGGACGGCAACGGCGATGTGTGTGCATTAATCGCGCTGCGCCGTGTACCGTTGCTTGGACCAGCGCGTTCCGTGTCGTAAGTGTCCGCCCGGCCCCCGAAGGAAATGTGGTACGCCGAGCAACGGTACACCAAGAAGCAGTGTCACGCGGCGCCGACATCCGCGAATCCAGACTACCGGGCCCGCGTCTCCGCGTACTCTTCTCCGTGCGCGAAAGGTGGAAAAGCTTCGACACTTTTCGGCCCGGCGTTTTCGCGATATTTCCCAATTTTCCGATTACTCGTCTCAGCGACGAGTCGCCGCGCCGCCTCGCTCGTTAAACGAATTCGCTCCCCTCGCCGCGACCCAACAACAGCGCGAGCTAATTTCAAAGCTAATTACGCGCGCGCGCCCGTAAAAACGCGCTCCTCTCTCGGTCCTTTTCTGGTTTTACCTTTTTCGCAGTCGTGGCCCGTTGCAATTTGCACGTCGTATTCGTTAGAAGTGCTTCTATATCGCCCAAACTCACACGACAATGTGGGATATTAATGGAATCGCGTGTGCCAGGCGTTCTCCTTTTGCGAATTAATAATTGCGAGCCTCGTGCTCGCGGATAAATCGATAGCTAAATAAATTGATTCGCTTATATTCCGAGTCGTTGCGTTAAAATATTAAGGCAATTAATGCAAGTTTCGATTGCATCGGTTAATTATAGGAAAAACAATAACTGCTTACTCTTATTCGTATCGCATCGCTTAATTAATTTACAAACTCGATGCCCGTAAGTTATCGTTATTATCGTTATTATTAAGCATATATTATATTTTTAACTATCTGTCGTTACTATATCGGGCCCGCGTTATCGGGAGAAACTGCTTTATCGAGTACGAATTTACCGATTTATTACTGGTATAAAAATTATTGAATTGCTTTAAAATGCTCACGAGTCGTGCGCGAAGCAGCCAATAGTCGTATAAGTACAGTTTTCAGCGAGTACAGTTACTTCAAAATTTCTCATTTCATTATTATTATTTTTTTTTCGGCGAGAGAATGAGCCGGGAGTTTAATTAAGGAAGCTACCGTGTGTGTATACAAATTAAAAGAGTTAAAAAAATATCCGGGAGAAATACTTTTGGACTCGGGCAATTACCGCTGGCTCCTTTTGCGAATAAAACAATCAAATCAAATGATTTATCCGAGGATCTGCTTTTTTTTCTATCACTTTAATCCCGGAGAATTATTCATAAGTATGAGTAAGTTTTATCGTTAGACATTCCTGGCGCTTTGGTGCGCCTGTGTTTTATCAGCTTTACATATGGTAATTCTCCTTTCCAAAAAACAAAAATAGCGTGTCTGTGCCGAGTCTTAATCAATCATCGCAATCTATGCATTATTAAGTCAATTCCTTTTTAATGCCCGACGCACACAAACAGCGACGCGCTCACACACACGCGGAGAGCGAGGCCGTACGGCGGAATCAAAGCTGCATGCAACCCATGGGAGAGACAAAAATCAATAGCCGAGCTGGAGCCGGTACATAACGTGTAGTACATATTCCCGGCAGAAATTCCGTTACAATGTCAAGCCATTACGGCTCGCCGTTGTACAGAGAAACGGAGAAATGACGTGCCTCGAATAGCTTTGGCGCTGCTCGGCTGGCGGTGGGTGGGTGGGTGGATGGGTGGCTCGCGCTCTCCCATGCTTACTATTTTATCTGGGAAGTTGAAAAGGGGGGGGGGGCCGGACGACGCGATGGGAGCAATTTCACGCGCGAATCCACCGGCGACTGCGACTTGGACTAATTGTTGCGAGTCTGCGTCGGCATCTGCAATGAAAGCTCGTAAAGCCTCGATGCTCCGCTCCGAGTGTACGCATAAAGTGTCAGCTCCCGTTTTTAATTTACTTCCTCCGGGCGTGATTTACTTCTGGTTTCTTAGTTTCTGGGCGCGCCTTTAACGAACTTTTCTTATTTACAGCTTTGCTAGTTTAGCAGTACCGACGGACGCCCGTCGCGAGACCTTTGACCTACGGCCAATTAACTCTCTTGCGCATTTCACCGAAAATTAATAGCAATTATTCCCCGTTCGTGTGAAAATGAGTGCAAATGTGCGCGCGGGAAGTATTACGATGCGCAGATCTGAGATCCAACTGACGCACCGATCTTTCTTTCTTAACTTTCTTTATCTTTTTTCCGAAGGAGAAACAAACCCATCCGCAGGCGCAGTCGATTAATTTGCCAATATCAATTAAACGTAAAATATCATTTACTTAGAATTCACGAAAGCGTTATTGTGTAATTAAGGCAACGACTAATTTGATGTACCGTTAACCAATATTCCACTCGAATGAAACTAAACTAAAATAAATAATTGTAAAAGAGTAGCTTCCGAAACTCGCTTTAAAAAAATATCCTCCTCGGTGTCTTAAAATTCGCGTTGATTAAATTTCAAACCTTTTTTCTTACTCGAATATTTTTTACTCCAATTTCCTACATTAGATCTTAGTTTCGTAAATTCCAGAATCAAATTTACAGCGAAAAGCATTAGATCAGAAATGTTAACAATCGCTATTTACCAAACAAATCCATAGATTTTAATTTGCTACTTTGTCGCGCTTTTGACTCGAACTGAAAATATGCTTGAAATGTCCCAGAAAAGCAACGGCGGCCCCCTTCTTCTCATCTACGCGTGCCAGAACGTTTAAAATTAACTTTTTAAAAAATTTACCAAAAATCGATTTTGTAAATTATTTAATTTCGTCCTGAAGATTTCGAGTTTAGTGTCTCTAGATTTCTTCTACAGTTGGCTAGACCAAGAGAAAAATAAATTTAATACTATTCTCGAGATTATTCGGCTCGAATGTTAGCCGCGGATAATAAATTGTAATTATTTTATCTTACACGCAACAAATTTCAAAATCTTTAATAAATTCAATGTGCCCAGCTCAATGGTTTGTCATTTATTAATGCTTATTACTGTAATTTTACAAAGGAAAAGCTTCGGTCCCGTTTGACGTTTTTTGGTGTACGCGTTAAATAATCTTGAGATTATAAAGAAAAAAACGGTAACGGGAAAATTGAGATAAATTTTTTTGCAGATTAAATGCAACTTCCTGTTCGTTGATTTGTGCGGCCAATGTGCGAACTCGTATAAAAAGGTCACTAATAAAACAATAATTACAGAATCGCATAATCGAAGACGAATTGTTGTACGAAATCAGCACAACAACGCGACGGATAGAAATGTGGACATCTCGTATCATCGATCCCCAATTATTATAACAGTGAAATAATTGAAAACGTTGCATCAATTATATTCGAATTATTTTTTAGACAATGAGCCTCGAACGAATGGGAGTAATACCAACAATAAGTTTATGACTCACTCTGGGAATCACTCGGTACCTCTACCTAGAAGCCGTAACTATGATTCACGAGAGTCATCGTGGTAATATAAAGTTATTAGTTAATGACAGACCGTTATTCAAATTACTATCAAATGTAACTGTCGACCAATAATCAATTACGAGACAATAATTATCGCGATGCTTTGATTTCGTGTAATTTTTATGTGCTCGAGCTCTCCTTTGTTCCCTGCTTTGTCTACGGCGCGTTAAAATTAAAATAAAGTCAAAATCGTGCGCAGGACAACGCGATTAATGTCTGTCTGCGCGTGGAGTAACAAAGCAGCAACATTACGACAAATGGTGCACATTCGACGCGAGCCAAAGATTTAATTGCCCGATAACAAAAAACGATTGAAACTTTTTACGCGCGCGAAAATATCTTATTCCTCATCCACGATTTTAAATAATTTATTGAGTTTAGCAGTGCACCGTTTAGTCACGTGACGACTTTTACGAGTATAATATTCTTATACAGGAGCTACATGACACTTATTGATTATAATACTCGCATTTATCAAAACTGCGACGCAAAATGAATCTCGAAAACTCGTTTTATCAGTTATTCTCGTATCCTTAATTTCTCTAATGACCAAAAATTCTTAATCCTTGGGCATTTTAACGCCTATTCTCTCTCGATGCTTTTTCTTCGCGCGAGTATCACTACGTAAATTTCAAGTGCTGGTACGAGTTTTTCAGTTATCCAGGGTTTAACTTTGCAAAGTAGTGCCAGGTCGAAGAAACTAAAGTTTGCAAGGATATTACAATTAACTTGGATTAAAGGACGATAAACAATGCAATATATTTCTATATTCAAATGTAGCATAATTTGTGAAATTTACAAACAACGGCCGATAAGTAGCCCGTAGCGTTGATTCACGATTCACGTGTTCGATGAAATCACGTGAATCGTGGATAATACGAGATCCTTTACAGATTCCTCTTACACGTCTATACACACGCACGCACACGCACGCGCGCACACGCACGCACGCACGCACGCACACACATACACAAGAAAATAAAATGTGAACGCTAAATTTTATCTCGTAGCTTTCATAACCTGAATCCACGAGAACGTGTTGGCTGTTCAGCTCATTGATACGAAGAAGAACTTCACGTGTTTCCGAAGACAAGAATTCCACATGCACGCGACGTTACATAAGTATTGCACGGACAACAACTCGTGATGAGTGAACTAAAATACGTCATTATAAGCCTCGATATTAATAGTTTCGTTAGATGAATTAAATTAATTTCCCGTTAACCCATCTCTTGTGCATTGTTCGTTAACAATTTTTATTTTAGCCAGTTAAACCTTAAAACTCTGAATGATAACGTCATTTGGGCGTGTTTGTTAAGAGAGGAGGAGGAAACGCGCAGTTTAAATTTACGTTCGATGGGTCAAGAAAGTAATTCGTGTCCTGCAAAGTGTCGATATTAACGAGACACCAATGGTAATGTAACATTTATAAAGGAGATTTGCGTATTCTTAATACTAAGTGAACTGGAACATTTGGACCAATACTGGAACGGAATCCTAGTACTGCTGGTGTTTCTTATTAGTTCCATTTATAAATACACTTCTTGCTGCAACATTTAATCGTAAAAAATTCACGAGTCGCGAAATAAAGGATCGAGGATGGACGAGATATTTTCCGGTTCTTTAGCAAAAGCAAGAACTTCGCGTTGAATTGACACTGGACTATAGCCGGTGTAGCCTTACAAAAAGGTTGATCTCTATTTTTCAGTTTTTAAGAATATTTTAGTTTTTATTTGCACATAATAGGAGGTCGTCTTTTATAAATTTCAATCGAGTATCGCGAAACGAAAGAACGCGCGGATCGCTGTAAACGGAGGAAAAACATTTATCGGTTAAGGTGATACCCGAGAACTTTACTCGGTATCTCCGGAAAATAATGTCTTCCAGGTCATTAACTCTATTGCGCATCTGCGAGTCCGAAAAATGGAGAACAACTTGTGTGGCACGGGAATCCAGCGACTCGTGCCCCGTACGCAAGTACAACGTATCCTTGCAAAAAGAATTCGCGCGAGAATCACTGGAATCAAGTTCGTTCGTCTCTCTCTCTCTCTCTCTCTCTCGACATGCGAAATTCTTGCATTTATCTCGCTGAGCATCGGTATTAGCGAGTCGTCTAAGGTGCAAATGTGCTGCGGCCGCGCGGATGTTGGAATACTTTTCGAAAAATGTACTCGTGTACTCGTGTACACTTGGTATCCTCTCCAGGATTCGAATTGAAACTGCCAGAAGGATTATTCGAAGCTGAGCGTAGCCGTGTGCTAGTTTCCTCAAGACAATAAATTCCGAATAACACGAAATTGTCGTGAAATTTACGTTTCCTGTGCTTAACAGTACTCCAGCGCTACATAACGCACGCGGTTGAGGTAATTGTGCTTTGGTTAACTTACTTTATGAAAATTGCACTTTATGCAATACCTCGAGTGAAATTCCTCGCGTGTCGCATTCTTGCGTCGCTCACCGATACAACGATATGCTAAATTTGTTTAAAAAACGAAAACTCGGACGATACCGAGTCGAAGCGAGTGCTGTCCTGTGCTTCCTGAACGCGAGCTCCCAATTTTCGAATCGCCGAGACTTTTTTCAAATATTTCTCGCTCGCAGTCGTACGCGTCTAGTCGCAAATGTCATCGGAGCTTTTGAGTTTTCGTTTAAAAATCCAATCGGACGGATAAGCCCTAACGGGTGGGGGGGGGACTCGATAATTTCCGCAGGACAATTCAGTCTTTCCATTATCGAATTCAATTGCAAAAAGCCTTCGAAATTTACGTCTTTCAGCTCGAGAGATGCATTTTGAGCGGGTGCTGTTTCGTTTGTCCAGACCCGACAACCGATTGGAATTTAGGAATTGCAATTTTCGCAAAAATAGGCGAAAAATTATAAAGCGGACCGTGTGGGGCTCGTTAACGCTCCGATAATGTGGATGAAAATTAAAAAGAGCCGTAACAGAACCCAATTATAAACAGTTAAAAAATGCTTTCAATTTTCGAAACGAAGTGTAATGACTTTATTTATAGAGTGGAAGAAAAAAAATTCGTTCTAGTGCAACAGAGCGACGTAGACGTTAACGAGGCTATCAGATATGTAGCAACCACTCGGTAAATAGCCAGTGTTTAGCAAGTAAATATTTATAATATACAAATATGTAATGTTTAGCGTGCGGTAATCCAGTTACATAAGACGGACGGGTATTTGCACAAGATTTAGCGCGAAAATAATGCACTCCAGCCATTTACGGCGGCACTTTCCTCCCCATTTGCGAAATAAAGTGTGCACGCGAGGATGTTCTGCCGGGACAGACTCCAGCTGCGCTGCGGTTCTCACAATCGCAGTACTGGCGCGGTTGGCCCCTAACCTCCCCCATCCCACCCTCGTAAGCACGAGTGCGCGTTTAACTATAATGCGTCTAAGCACGGCCATCCGCTGCTTCGGCCGCGCGCCTAAAGCCTGCAATTTCCGTTTCGCAAGCGACGCGCGAGGCGAACTTGGCCGTATTCCTACGCAATACGGTGCAGTAGCACAGTGGTACGTATAATTTTTCACACGTTGCGCTATCTTCGTCCGGTTAATTAGGCTATTTTGTAAGCGTGAGAAAACTCGTGTCCCAGTGGGAGGAGGCCAACACACAATGCCGCTCGCTGCTCTTGCTTCAACCGCCGCCGTCGGTCGGTATGGAAGGTTACACCGCACGACTCTAACCTGCGTAAATCTCGCGCTGCAGCGATTTTTTTACGATTCTCGGCTATTCTCGTTTCATTAAATTTTCGCTTAGTTGAAATATCCGATGGCGTTTAAGATACTCGTTATTTATGGGCCTTTTGCCCGATTCTCGTTGGCTTCTCGCTACCTGTGAGCACCTATTCTTTCTTTCCTTATCTTCGATTTCGTTTCTTAATGAAAATTCTTTATTCCTTTCCGACCTTCTATTGGCCAACACAGAAGCATTCGTTCGAGCGCCTCCACTCGACACCGGCTGCAGTAGTTGTAGCTGCTGCTGCTGCTGCTGCATACTTAAAATTCGCGAATGATTTCTATTTTCGCTCGGCAATCGCGAGGGGCTTTTCTCTAATCCAGCACGAGTATTTGTCGCGAACGAGCGCCGAGTTTTTCCCTAAACGATCGATACACGCAGAGTCATCCTTGACAAAATTAGGAAACTCGAATATCAGTTTTGCTTCTATGCCTGACAGTCACCTAGTGCAGCGAGTGCATTTCGTTCGGCAACACTCACGTTTCGAAAAAATCGAGAAAAATTCTTTGTATTCGGCTTGCCAGGGTCTGCAGCTCGTTCTCTTGCGGCAAATTGCATCAAACTTATGATTTTGACATTGCGTTAACACGTAGTGGCGTGCGTGTCACGTACGGCTCGCAAAAGGAGATTACGCGAGGCTGGCGCAACGAGCCGACTATTTGCTTAACGGTAAATCTAAAGTATTCCTCGAGTTTTGAATACGAGTTAAATACAGGTTTCCCCGAAAACTCTAACGCGGCAAAAAAAATACGCAAACCCGTAGTCTCCGAGGCGAACTCGGCTAATCTTCCCGATAAATTAGCCAGACGCGAAACGACATCCGTGCAAAAAATGCGCAAAAAACAAGACTGTCTAGGGCTCTCGAGACAAGGGCCAAAATTGTTTCTCGCAAGTGTAGGCGCGATCCGCTCCCCCCCCCCACCCCCCCCCACCCGCCCACGACTAATAGTCCCTTTAAATTTTTACGCGAGGCTTTACTCGAGATTAAAAGAGTTGCGAAACGCATAACCGGCTTTAGTTTTCGCGCGCTAAAAAATCGCCGCAGACGCAGCCGTGCGGTCTTTGATCACGAATAGCGAGGTTTCGCGCGCGATTACGACTCGAGGGCCAGAGCGAGCAAAGTGCAGTTACGGCGCGCCGTAAATAAATGAAAAAGCGCGACGAGTTAAAAATACGCACGCACGCGCGTACGCACGCACGCAGCAGGCGCGTCCCGGCACCCCGTGTAGGAAGTCGATTCGCATCTTTTTTAAGGTGCATAATGTCGTTATGCCGAGCATTACACTTATGGCAGTGAAAACGCTCTTGCGAGTCGCTCCATCCGGAGCAGAGAGCCAAGTTACTACCGATATAATTTCGCGATGCCTAGATTTGCATATATTTAAATATCGCCTTACATGGCTCGCCCGAGAACAAAATTAGAAGCAAAATTAATATTTACAATTGCGAACGGTAATTTCGGCATTAATCTATTTCTAATTTGGAGCATTCTCGGCTCGATTCGCGCCCCGCCCCCCTCCCACTTCCACCCAATTCGATGTAATTATAATCGAGTATCGAGTATCGACTTTTGATTTTCAGTTTAATGCAATATGAATCTGTTTTACAATATTTTTAACTTTTATTTCGCGAACAGGAGAACTATTTCCCTTTCGTTTCCGCGACAAATAAAGTCGAGCGCTATTCTATTATTGCACCCGCGCATCCTGTTAATTAATTTGCAAGCTCTCCGTCGAAGCGCGCAATATGCAGAACTATGAGAAAGCGAGCGCGGGATTGGAAATTTAAAAACGCTCGAATTACTTGGACGCGAGGAAAAATTCAAGTCGCAATTATTATTCAAGGGACAATTCTCCTCGATAGTTTGGCCAACGATTCGCGCGGCTCGATTTGCCTCGTTCTTACTCTATTTCGACAGCTCGCTGTCGCAACACTTCGCTAAAAATCTAGCCAATACACATCTCAGTCCCGCGTATATCAAGTATCGAATAAATATTACCGAGAAGTTAGCCAACGGCGCGCGAATCAATTTTTCCCCCCTCGACGACCCCCCACGAGGCCGCTCGGAAACAAACAAAGCCCTCGTAGCTCGCGAAGGAAGGCTGAAAACGCAAATTTACAAGATCGTTTAAGAGATCGGGGGCATCCCTCGGGCCGTGAGAATGAGCGACCGCGAGTGAGTGAGAGAGAGAGATGGAGAAATAAAGGGAGGGAAGCCCACACGCGCGCACCTTGCGAAAGAGTTGGGTAAGAGCACGCGAAAAGTCGCCAGAAACACGTGCGCGGGCCTCGGTTATGTCAGGTGTGCGCGCGCACACGACCGGAACCAAAAGCCGCGAGCCGAGGCACGTTGTAGTACGCACGTGCGACGCCCTCGGAGCTTCGGTTGCACCGGTGAACGCGGCCGAGCGGCCTCTGGAGAGCTGCACTCTTGGCTCGCGAATCGCTCCTCGAGCTGATCTCTTCTCCCCCAAGCGCTCCTCCTCAAGGTTCAATGAGACCTGGGGACGCGACACCCAGCGAATGCTTGCAGTACACGTGCAGACGCTTCTACGTGCGTGTGCTAAGCACGAGGGCAATCTCTTCCAATTTCTATCGCTTGCCCCCCCCCCCAATTGTACAATCACATTGGTGGGCAAAGAGTCGCTAGCCTTGCGCGCACGTTTCGGCAACTTTCCAAGGACTTAAATTTGGACAGACGAGAGCAATAGTTTGCTTCGCTCCAAACCTTAATTATTTAAAATATTTCGAACAATTCCGAGTGCACGCAGCGAACCGTTGCTCGGCAATTTTTTGCGCGAAACCAATACTTAGCCGCAAACTCGATCGGTTCGTGCCAGCCGAGCACAGCTCAAATCTCTAAGTCAGCGGTGTACAAACAGATTTTGGGAGAGTTTCCGAGAAGATGCCGTTCCACCTCGACACCAGACGACACGTGCTGAAATAGCATTCGGCTTCGTTGGCAGGTTCCAGGCTTAATTGCATCGAATTGATCCAATAATAAACGCAGCACTACTTTGTACTTTAAAATGAAAATGTTTAATTTACAGCTGCAGCGCGCTTTTGCAGTTTAGCAGTTAAATCGATGAAAGGCGATATTGTTTGCGCGGCTAAGTTACTCGGCTGCGATCGTAATCTAAATTACAGTTACGAAAACTGGTATTTATTGTCCGCAGAAGTGGTTCGCCGGCGAGAAGGGTCAGGGATGTTAAGAACGCTGTACAGATTTGGAATTGTCATTTATTATTATCATTGTTTAAAAAATTCAGAAATTTTCACAAAAATTATACGCTTCAGTCGCAGTAATTTTTAGAACGCAAACGTAAATAGTTAAATAAACATCGCCTGCCGTAGTTATAGTTAAATCCGCCTTAATTTATCCAGTAGCAATGTATTACGCTCCATAAAATTATAATCCACGAGTGAAATCTTAAAACATTTATGCTTTACGTAAATATAATCTTAAAATAAGTCGCTGGATTTCAAACGGGAACGACTTTGATTAAATTACCTTTGTTCATCAAAACATAACTCTGTAAACAAAACAATTCCAAGGCACAGCTAGCTGCACTTACACTAATAAAGCATTAACGCTAGAATCTAGAATTACGCCTTAAATATAATACTAGTGAGACTTATTTTAAGTTTCGGCCTCAGCCGATCGCCCTTATTTTACATCTTAGACACTAGTAGTACGAACTACAACTAATAGTACGCGCACCACGAGCTCGTGACACTTAAGCAGATAGGGATTAGTTAGTTTCATCATACGCGCTAAAATATACTTTAACACTAAATTACTAAATTCTTAAATAGCTAGTTTCTTAATCTTAGGCAAAGTTAGGAATTGTACGAGAGTTATCGGCGGACAGAAGCTGCCGTGCATTTTTAATCGATCGCGATGGTTGAAACGTCGCGTTGAAAGTGCGGTCGCAAGATCGTTACCGAATCGATTGAGATCTACGTCCGCCACGCAACTTTTGCATTTAACATTTTATTGGCGTGATTATTAGTACGATTTGAAAGGGCGCTGGTAAGGTTGGCGTCCTCAACATCTAGCAGTATCCACCAGCGCATTTATTCCTTTTTTTCGGCAGACGAAACTTGGCGTCGTCGCTGCTGCAGCCGTCGCAATCGCTGCAATCGCAACTCGATGACGAATCTTCTGTGGCAACAAAAAATTAACAAAAAATTCACGACATTTAAACGAAGTTTCCCGCCTGCGAATAATCAACGCCGACGTACTTGGGGAATTACTTAAGTGACCCTGACTTACTCGCACGACGCAGAGTCGTCTTTTTCTTAGGCTGGGACTTGGTGGACTTGGTGGTTTTGCTCTTGGTCTTGCTTTTGGAACTGCGCTTCTTCTTCGGGCGGCAATCGTAGCAGTCGTTGCAGTCGCTGCAGTCCGAGTCGGAGCACGGCGAGCTGAAGCTGTCGCTCTCGTAGCAGCAGTTGTCCACGCACGACTTCTTCTTCGATCCCGCTTTTGGACGACCCATTTTTCTAAAATCCACGTCCCGCTTGCGATTAAAATTGCGAAACTTCCTCGGGGCTCGAAAATTTATTTGCAAAAGTCAACGATCGCCAGCTCAAATTTCCCGTCGCAACTTTTACTCTCCGAAGCTTCGAGACTGCGCCGATAGAAGCGCAAAATTTACGCGAGCTGCTTATTTAAATTCGGCTGAGTAACTGCTTGGTAAGCGATAAAATTTAAACAGAAGGTCAGTTTGCTAATACCAGTTCGAGCTGTGAGATGCTTATCTCCGAGCATTTGTGTACGATCCACTTTCGAGAATAAATATAAATTGCTCGTGTCTGGCTGAGAAATCAATCGCGCGTCACCTTCGGCTTAGTAGTAGCTGCTAACCGAAAAAATTTGGCGCTACGTTGGATTAGAGATTTACGGCCGCGACTGAGCCAGGAATCCAACGATACTTTTCAGACGGCGGATACAAATCGCCCGAGAGACTTTGTACTTTTGTTTCCGTTGAATCGGCATCGGTGAAATTTCGACTAAAACTTTTGAAAAATAGTCCGAAAATTAGTTGCGACGTTACGTACCTTTATTTCCGAAACGAGAGCAGCCGAAACGAAAAGTTCGAAGAAGGGCCCCAAAGTGAGTCCCGCGCAGGCGAAGGCAGAATTTGCGAAATTCAAAGCTGATCGAGTTGGGCTGAGCAGATGCCAAATTGTAGGTGATGTTCAGCCGGCGTCTTCGGCGTAAAGAAAATGCCCGCGGTGCTCGGGGTCCGTCCGATTTTGGGATTTCGTGAAAAGCGATCGATGCGCCCCTTGTCGATCCATCGGGATTTTAACTAAACTTGTAATTGTTCCGTTCGCTTGTAATTGGATCGCGGCAGAGTTTAGCAAATTTGTTTAAAGAACCAATCGTTGCAAAATTGTTTTTAAATCGACAAATTTCAATTGTTTAGTTTCTCTAAGGGTATTTTTAACGTAGCCAAAAACGCGTTCAGCATTTTCGATTAAATTATCATTTTCGGGTTGAAAAATGAACAAAGCAAGCAAACTCGAATAATAATACATATACATATATATATATATGTGTGTGTGTGTGTGTGTATCTAGCAAATTATCATAAAAATTTACTGCAAATCCACAGAACGAAAATTAATAACGTTTTTCTCTCCTCGCCACAGATAAGCAAATGCTTTTCTGAAAGCTTAATAAGCGCGCTGTCCATTATTAAGAAAAACTGTTGATACTTATCTCTAATTACGTAAAAGGTTACGAGGTAAAAATATAAAAGTGTAATATGCGTTGAAATTTATTTTACGTATGATTTACGTCCGCATTGTAAATATTATCTACTATAGTTTTAAGCGACAATAAAAGTAAATACAATTTAGCTTACACTCTAGCTTTTTTGCGTCTTCCTTTCGAGGCAAAATGTGTACACAAACATTGTTCCGTTACAAAAGCCAAGTACAAATTCACGAGTCTTTATGTTTTGTTTACCAGGAATTTCAATTTTCAATTCGGAGCTGTTGGACTCTGGAGCAACGCCCGTAGACACAAGCACGCAGCTCCGAAGGTTCGCGATTTCGCAGGTCGCGTGTTGTGTACCGCGCGGCACTCGCCTTCGATTCAATTCCCCCTCCGCCGCGAGTAGGCGCCTCCGATAAAAATAGAGAAATTAATTTTTACAACGATCGATATTCCCAGCAAATTACGCAACCTGGCCATGTGTTTTCGTTAAGCGTGTACGCAGGCACGTAGTTATCAGCCGTTGCTTGCTTTTTGCCTCTATAATTATTACGGCACAGCATGATTGATTTCTTATTTACGACTCGACATTAGCGAACAATCGCGTTAATCGTAAACATTGTACGCGGTATTTAACCAGCGCTTGCTTAACCTCTACCAACGTCTGCTGACGGAATGACAGAAGAGACTGGATCTACGAGACGGCCGCTGACAAATTCTGAGAACTCGGAGTAAAGTCCACGATAAAAGGACACTGCGTTTTTCAATTAGTCGGAATTAATGATTTCGTTTGGTCGAGAGCACTGAACGCGATCGATCGCTTCGCTTTATTTACAGTTTATTAAAATGGCACATGCATATTATTTCACGCATAAATAATCAAAGCCCACAGTTTATCAGAGTTTTGCAAATATCGAACGCGTATTCTTGTAATCGGTTCAGCGCTGCGCTGGGAAAATAGTAATTTTGCGAACGAAAAACAGTCGCGCGTAAGTAGTTCCCGCCGAGTTGCGTTAAATCCGAGCCGATCTGAATTATAATTCAAATTTTTATTTTCGAAAAAATCCGCTCTACCCGTTGCTGCATCGACGCCTGCAACGCGTTCCGATGCAGATACGTTTCGTAAATTTAACTTTGCGCAACGAATTTTCGTTAAATTAAATAAATACTTGAATAATAATCATTTGGCTGGTAGTTAACGATTAAAGAGTCCACACAGTTGAATATTGTATCGGACGTGAAAGATTCAGCAAGACTGCAAATATAAAATTGACTTTTTATTCTTCGACATTATCAATGTTTCAGTTGTTTGCTCGTGGCAGCTCCTGTACACTTCTATTTAAAGTTTTTCCAATTAATAATTTAATTAGAAATGTGAAAGTAGGCCAGGTTGGTCGCGCTAGTTGTTAAAATACATTTTCTTTATTTTCTCTTCGCGCAGATGTCTCACTATGAATCTTATTTAAGGGTGTGCGAGCCAAAGGATTGATTAAATTATTCCGAGGCAATTTGCGACTGAATTAATAAGCAGAGTCGCTTGTTGAAATATTTCACGAAGCGAGGGTTATAAATCTTAGGGGTCAAAAAACTTTGTTAACATCGCAACACTTAGTTTCCATTGCGAGCAACGTATCTAGGCAGTGCCTTGGCGCATTCCGTTTGATTGTATTTCGCGAGAGATAAAAGATAGAGTAATGTAATGCATGCCTAATGCAATAAAATGTGCTGCGCGCAATTTACGGTAAAACGATCCTGGACGTTTATGCTTGTTTAACGAGAAATATTATTATTATTTACGCTTATTAATCAGCCGATGGGAAATATTGTTTTTTCGCGCAGCCTGAATCGACCGACTGACGTCTTTATTAGAAAATAATCTGAATCTTAATCACCGGCGTACGGCGAACGGGGAGTTTATCTCTAAATGTGAACTTTAAAATTACACTCGCGGAATTTCGCGTAACGTTTTCATAATTACACATCTGCATAAATAACTTAATTGGTCTTGAACGCAACGATCGGGGCGAGAAGCATCAATCTTGCAAAATTGAGCGATAACCTTATCAAAGTTAATAAAATCTACCTCCAACTTGTAAAAAGAGCCAAGAGCGAGAAATCGCTTCTTTTCACTAGTATCTCCCGTCGTCGATTTATTCACTCGCCTCGTCTTCGAGGATCAGTTTTTGCTTGCGGGTCAAGCAGCGATCGACTCGTAAAACTATCCCTTAAAAGCAGAAAAGCAGCTGAATAATAAACTTGTTGATCAATCGCCGGTGCACAGTCGTCGGGGAACAGCTTCAAAAACAGGATTGAGATTTATTTCTTCTGAAAAAGCAGTAAAAAAGGTCATCAATGCTAAGCTTAGATCTCGGTTGATTCTCTGAACTACGTACGCCTCACGAGTTAGGGACGTAGTCACGAAACTTAATAACGTACAGATGCAGCGGCGACTACGGGGAACGCGTTCAAGACCCCGTAGAGGCGTGAACCCGATCGTCCTCTCGCTCTCTCTCTCGGTCGGTCGGCGTCGTGACTCAACCCAACCGCCGGATGACGTAATAAGATTCGGGGTGTCGGCGTGCGTCAGCTCGGAGAAGAGGGAAATCTATGCAGCTTAGGCGGACTTTCATGGGCGCGCGCGCGCAGCCTACAATGGGACTCGACGAGTTAACCTGTCCTCCGGATACCAGGAAATCCAGCGTTTTCTCGATAAGCCGTGGGTCGGACTTTTTAGGAGAGCGCCTGCGCTGGCAGATATATGACGCTTTAAGCACCACCACACGACCGCCGGATTTCTATTCGAATATTTTTTCATAATTCCCGAAAAACGCCGAGGTCGGCCACGGAAAGAAGCGATCTCGTTAAGACGAGAGACGAGAATTACAAATAAGTGTATCAGAAACAGCTTCTTTAAAAATGAAACGAGGCTGTGGCCGAAACGCCGAACAGCTGCCGCAATATTTCATAATAACTGAAAATAACGCAAGTGAAATTGATTATTACGGCACGTAATTTATAGGTATTTTCTCGAAGAAATATTCAAAGCACGAAAGGGGGCGCGTTAATTTGAAAATATCGTCTGTAATTTTTAACCCGCGCCTCCGTAAATTACAAAGGGGAAAAATGCAAATGAATAAATTAATAAGCCGTGGAAAATGCACGTACGGCAATTTTTGTCTCCGTGTCATTATTATCCTAGCGATTTGTAATAAAAATAACGCCGGAGCTAATGATAAAAATGACGAGATCTTGTAACGTTACGCAACGCGTCTTCTCCTGCAGCGCGTATAATTCATAAGGATGTAAATTACGAAACAGCTCGGCTGTCAAAAACTACGTAATTTACATTGGTTCAACAGAACTGCAACAGCTGCAGCGACTGCATCGCGATATCTACGGATCTTACCAACCTCTCCTCTCCTCCCTTGCACAATTATTCAATGCACACTCGCTTGTGAAAATGGAAGTACTATACCTTAGAGATTGTTAATTTTTTCATGGAAATCGGCCAAGATACAAATGCATGCGCTTGCGCGCATTACGAAATCGCGGCGGATAATTCGAGATGTAAAATAAGAAGGAAAAAAAATTACACAATAGCGAAACGCACGAGCGAGAAAACCTGACCTACGAAGTCGTGGTCGGACCAGCGCACCGCGACCCAACGCGGCGTCACGAGCGCGACCCTGAAACCAATTCTTTCGATACATAGAAAGAAATTAGAACGCAGCTCCCTCCCACTCCCGGGGCTCGCGAGCACACGCGCGCAAATCCGAGGGTCGCACATCGTGGGGCACTAAACTTGACGTAATCCACGTCCGATTGCGCCAGACCCAACACACAACGTTTCCTTTCCACGGCACGAAATTCCAGGACGCGGGAATTGATCGTCGGCCGTCGAACTCCAGACGCCCGACTCCAATTTGCGCGCAATTGGAAATTGAAGCGTCGTGACGCACAGGCTTTTATCGGAAAAATTAAGACAATGGGCAAGTTGGTGACGTTAAACCAACACGAGCGATGTCGGAATGGAAAACAGCGGAGTCAGGAAACTGAGGGGAGGAAACGGCGATTACTGCCTTCGACGAGCACCAGAAATTGTAAGAATATTCTGGCTGATCGAATCGGCGCGCAATCGGTTGGACCCGTTTATCGTAAGAAAGAGGAAAACCAACGCAGAGGCGGGCTTGGTTGGTCCGCGAACAATTTCACTAGCGAGTGATAAAGCGACCCAACTGCCGGCGACTGCTACCGACTTGGAAGTAATATAGTAATAACTCTCGTGTGGAAGTGAAATGTGACGGAATGCTCTAATCAGCCAGTTTGGAAGATAAAGAGCGGTGGTGCGTTTTCGTAAACGTAATCGAGAAACTGCACGGCATTTTACATCCTCCCCGCGTTACCTGTCGAGCCAATTACTGCGATCATTATGCAAGATAACCGCGAAACAGTCATCCACGGTGAAATTGCTCGGGTAATTGCATCTTCTTCGATGCGCACCAACGAGAGCCCCAAAGGTCGCTGACTCGCTCAAACACTTTAAGTAGAATTTCGGTGCTGCTAATAAATTCTTTCGTTACAACCTGCATTGGGTTTCGGACTGTTCGCGCTACTATTACCGAGGCATACCTGCCGCCGATAATAACTCATTATTGTATAATAAGTTAAATGGAACAACGTCGGCCGCGCTTTAAAAATAAATTCGCAATCTACATTTTAAAGCGGAATTTCGCTCGCCAGCGTTGGATATCTTAATTATTCTTTCGAAAATATTTCTCCATCTGACACCTGTACTCTATTTTTGGGTAATTCCGCTGAGTAATTTGCACAAGCAATGATAATTTTCGGTTCCACGCCTAGTTTTAACAAGCAGACTGGACTATTAAAGCTCCTCCGCGATTAGAAAGTTAAATTCAGATTTCAGAGGCCATCGATAGCAATTTTAATTTCGGCATTGCATAACGGGAGCGTGAAAACGAAACCCCAACGGATAACATAATAAGCCAGATAAGAATTGCGATACACCAAGAGGTCTAGTTTCAAATCGAAACTCGAAATTGTTCCGTTATTCGAAGAAAATTAATAATTCGAGGGAGGAAATCGGCTGCTGCGATTATTAGAATTCGCTTTCCAAGTGCGACCCGACGATTGATAAATTTTGAATTTTTCGCCGCTACGAGTGATCGCGCGACGAATATTAAAAGATATTACTGTCCAGCGATTTGGAATAAACCGATGGAAATTACGATTGAAATTCTTTATTTTTATTACCGGCCTCCAGGTGTCTTCGCGCATTTTTAGCATTGATAAACGCGCGCCTTAAATAAAGCCTCTCGAAATTAACAATCGAACGATTGCGCGCACAACGATGATACGAGAGTATTTACACCAGTGGACTGATAAATGAAAATGGGTCTTAGACTGCGCTCCTGGGAGTCACCCTTGAATACACAAATAACGTCGTTTTATTTATAGATCGGTGTGCGTGCCGTAATGACGTAAAAACTTTCCAGTAGTTCTCGCAGCAGTTGGATGTCGTGAACGATGTTTATTCACGAAATACTCGTATCCGAGTGTCGTCCCTTTAAATTTTTCTCGCCTTTGATCCTCTCTAATACGAAAACTTGTACGTTTATTCCTTTATTTGTTTTCTCGATATTTTTATCTCGTAAGGCTTCTTTTTCAGAGCCGCGTCCTAATATCTTTTATAAACGTCCGTGCTCTGGATGAAATACTGGCTCTTGCGCTAATTCTCTGCAAAGATAAATTGCGCTGCCATCGTGCGCACTTCTTTTCAGGCTTTCGTTTAAACGTTTCCATAGCATCTGCTCGCGCTTAATATCTTTATCGTTCAAAACTGAGATCGAGCGCAAGGATGCGCTTGGAGAGAATGTTTGAAATCACGCAAAGCTCCTATATAAAATTTAGCAAAATTCAGCCGAAATAAAATTAGCAATTTATCGCTTGGAAATGCGACGTCGGCATTTTTACGCGCGCGAACCGAGAGTGGGGGGGGGAGCGTTATTTCGGTCACCGCGCTCAACTCGACTATTGTTAAGCTCCATCACTGCACTGCATTTGCAGGTGAACGTTCGAACTAACAATCGGCCTGATTGTTTTCCCTGAAAGAGCAATAATTGCATTAAAAACAAGATGAAAACACGTGTACACATATTCAAATTTCCGAAAAGCCATTCGGCAAATAAATGTGAGCGAACGATAATTGTGAAGGTCTGTCGGTTGGGTTTAGCTCGTCTCGCAGTTTCGCGCAATTCGACCGGTACTCGCTCTTTCCTCACAGTCTAATTACTTTTTATTTTCCAGCATTACACGAGTGGCATGCGAAACGAACTGGATACGCTCTTCATTAGCGCTGATAAGGCTTGTCCGCGGCGATTTTCCAGTTACGGCGTCTCCCTCAGGAGGAGCAAAAAGCCAGCGCAGCGACTTCTCGCCAGCGCCCAAGAGCAAATTAAACGGAGCAATTATCGATCTGCTTCGAGAGGCTCTTCCTCTTCGAGGCGAGAAGCACGTGGTGGAGCCGCGCCGAGGGCATCGGCAGCTAGCGCGTGTTCTCGCTTGTGAAATCTAATCGCGGCCGCGCGCGCGCGAGCAGCTGCACACCGCCGAGGGAGAGAAGGCGCAAGGGACCTAGACGAAATAATCGCCGGCCGGGCTTGTGCAACCGCTTCTCCTGGATTATGACATCAACCTACGCCGAGCGGCGCGTCGACTCGACATCGACAGCAGCCCCCGCGGGCCGGTTCTCTTTCAAAATATGCCCCTTTGTTTCGCTCTCTCGTTAGCTCGACCATAGTGCGCGAATGGGCCTGTGGGGCGTTGGGCCCTGACGGCTTGGTCACGTTAATTATGCACTGGAAGCGTGGACTCGACTCTGTCCCAATACTCTCGATACAGTTTGCACAACCAGAAGGTGGCTGCCATTATTAACACTTGGGTGGGGACTTGATCCGCGACATTTTAACCTTAAAAATCGTCTTCGAATGCGACTGTTTGCTCTCGGAAAATTGCCAAGCTGTTGCGGCCGTTTCCACCGTCGACTAGGACAAGTTTTCAAGCTTCACCGAGCTTCGGACCATTGCCAAACTTTTTTAATTCGATCATTTTAATCGCAATATCCCCTATCCCTACACGTGCTGAGCGCTAAACGACATTCTGCTAAATCTACTAATTTAGGACCAAAAAATCAGAACGCTTATCGGTTGCTGCTTGTTTTCCCAAATTTCCTCCGTACGGAAATTCAACTTTCAATTATCATTTTTAAAGTACCATCCGTCCCCTCGATGTGTGCCAAAAATATAATTTCATCTGGATGCTTATCGAATGCTTATCTCCTGAAATTGGGCGAGAAATAAGAAATCGCCTTTTGAGAAATAAACGCGAAAAAGAAAAGGAAGAATGGAAGCAAAATTAATGTTTAAAAATTGTCGATTTGTATTCACACGTATCGGAATAATCGTTAAAAACTATATAAATTGAAAGTTAAAAACAAGTATTCAAAATATGTCAAGGGAATTAACCTTCTAAAATGCAGTCTAACAACTTCGTGAACTTACATCAATCGATGACATTCCCAACGGTTACTTAACTCGTAATTTACAAAGTTAATTGCTTCGCGAGAAAAATAACACATTATAAAGAGTTTAAAATAAAATTATCAACGAATAATCGCCATCGGACATTTATAATAATTATCTAACTGTAAAGTTACTTTTTAAGATACAAGCATTTTTTACTCCATTAGAAAATACTGCAGTGACTTTATGCAATTCCCTTTCAAAATCTGCCAGCGTAGTTTTAATACAAAATTGCTGTGTGGAGAAACACGATTTTTTGCCGGCATATTTCACGCAAATATGTGTTTCTAATTAATCTTTTCGCGTAAATAAAAAGTAAGAAATTTGCATGGAATCATACGTCGTCGTCGTCGCGTCGAAATTCATGAAAGCGATCATAAATATCGCGCGATATTTGCATTGCACACGATGTGGCAAAGCCACACAACCCATTAAACCCATAACCGCCTGTTTTCGATTTTAAAGCGTTAAACAATACGCGCGCCACTGCAACCGTGCGATTTGAATTTATCGAATCTATCGAATTTACTTTGCTTTGAAATCAATGGTCGAAACGCGCGTGCGAGCGACGACGAGTTTATTGAAAAGGAGAAGCGGTCGAAAACCGAAACGAAAGGATTTTAATCGCAGCGCTGATAAAGCCTCGCGATGCAATTAGTCGAGGAAAAATGACGACGAGCAGTGGACGGCCTTCCCTTTTTCACAAAACTCTTTGCAAGTCGTCGCGCTGCCGAAAAAACCAGTTTTCCGTTCACCGAATTTCGGCAAGGATCTTCGCAATTGCACTGGCGGCAGATGATACCCGAGATAAACTCGGCCGCCAAAAAAGCAGATGTAATCGGATAATCCGAGTCGGGAAAAGAGCCCAGAGCTTCGCGACCGTGTTTTCCCGATCGATCGGCCGACGACGGCATAAATAAACGCGCATTCCTTCAATAAAGAACAGCAGTCGCTTTCAGTAGGCGCGTGCGCACCTTTCACCCGCGGCAAAATTAGAGCGCGCGAACAATAAATCCATCCTCGGAGCGAGACACGCACACGGGCGCGCGTGCGTTGACCCCCTCCCCCCCCGCCGCTCTTTGGGCTGGGGCTCGGGCGAAGGGACGTTTCGCAAGCCTCGCAAGCGCCTTGCACTGCACCTACGTAAGACTCGGCGGCCGCTCCAATCAACCACCACCTGGACGCGTGCCGCCGCAGCCACGAATTCGCGAGCCTCTCGCTCGGGAATGCGAGCCTTCGAATTCGTGGATCCTTTTTGTCGCTGGATTGGACGACGCAACGGCGGCCGCCTCGATAGCGAATTCGCAGATCCGTTTTTTTTGAAGGAATTCGAGCGCCGACGGCCGCTGCTTTAAGTGGCTTTTTCAAATTTCACAAGCTCCTCCGCCTTCGATATTCTGCCGTGCGCTCGAGCGCGACAGAACGCGAGGCATTTGCGGCGATCCGCCGAGGCCCGGGCGCAATTATTTACCCACTGGTGATTTCGGCACTTGCTGCACACGCGGCAACCCCCCCTCGAGGCTGCTAATCCGGCAACAATATTGAATGGCTCGAATGACTCACGGGGACAAGCCGAGCCGAGCGCACATTTTACGCAGTAGTTTTTGCAGCTACGGAGCTGATGTACTGTAATGGCGCCCGGAAGCGGACCGCGCCAATGAAATATGCGCCGTAGTTTCGAGAATTAATTTGCGTTCGCAGAAGCTGCACCGTTGAACAGCCGTGCGCGTCGCCGACCCTTATTTATACGACTCCTTACGTGTGTTACGAGCCCCAATAGAATTCCTGACGTGCGCAACGTTCCGCCCCCGCCTCGGATCGATGCCGATGTTTGTTTGGAAGCGATAGTTAAATTTATGGCGTTAATTTCGAGCTGGCGCTCGTGTGCGCAACGGGAAAAATTAAACAGCGTAATGAGTCAGGGTGCCGTTGATGGGATTCGGCGATTCGAGCTCTCGGGGACGCTTCTATCGATGACTCGACGCTTTTTTCGCGGCGCATCGCAGGCATTTTCGAGCCCCGTTTCGAATACGCACACACACGCGCACACAGAGCCGCGAGTCGTGCAATTTCACGGTCTCCGATCAGCGCTCCTCTTTTCCTCCAACGCGCCGTTCGACGTTTCGTCCGCTCGCTGCTCTCGGCAGTTTGGCATTTTCAATTAAAACCTTTTGTCCTCGACGCTCGTCTGTGCAAAAATTTACTCACTTTACCGGTGTGTGTGTGTGTGTGGGTTATATTTTTGGCACGCAACCGCGTCTACACAGATTTTCCACGCACCTTGTAACGCAACTCGCAAACTTGCAGCGCAACACTGCCTTAATTTTTGATCGCGTCTCCTCGGTTATTCTCTAGACCTTATTAGTGCAATATTCCAACAATTTTTTGCAACAATTTTCACGCCTGTTCTCCTCGCGAAATAATGTTGAGACCTTTGATTTGTTCGAGAAAACGCAATCAACGTAAAAAGCGTGTAAAAGCAGTACGCATCGACTCGTTTTTTCTCTTCGCTGTGCTCGACATACGATCGAATAATTAATTCCGTTATTGTACGTATAATTTCAGTAAAGCGGCATCGACGGCAATTAGTCGTAGGCGTGCTCACTGATAAAAAATCGGACACACACACACACATTTACGCGTTTCTATACAAAAATTATATAAAACTAACGAATAGGAGTCTGCGCTTTTTGCTCGGGAACTTATTAATGCTCTATTTGCTGGTTAACGCGTTAATACGTTTGATTTTTGCGCGAGTTTATCGCTGCTCGTATTGCGCTTCGGAAAGGTCGAGGCCAGCCGGCCCGATTCGCAACGAAGTTTGGAGCATCTGGTCGAAAAAGCGGGGCAGGCTGGCGCTGCAACGGGTCGGAAAGGAAAGACGCCGAAAATTGCGCAATCGCCGACGATTACATTCGTAGACACTCACCTACGAATAAGATATCGCGAACGCAAGGCCAATTTATCTCTGTATCTACGAGAGCGCGAGCGGAGAGAAAAGCCGAACAGATATCGAAGGTTCGAGCCGAGCCGTTAACAACGGCTAAATAACATGTTTTTCTCCGCTCCGATAATCGTGACGCGCACGCACCGCCGCCTTACACGTAATATCTAATGACTAATCGCTAATTTTTCGTAATCCGTTATAAAATCGCGGATTCGCGGCTCGAGGGTCGCAGCGACGAGCAGCGACGAGGTGACGTAAGAGAGCGGAGTTAGTCCGGCCAAGGCTAGGGAGGAGGGTGGCTTTCAGCCGGCACTAGGTATGTCGGGCAATGGCGACGTTCGTATCCGTTCCTAAACACCGAATGCAAATCCACAGGCACAGCAGCAGCACACGTGCGTCGCGCTGGAAACAGCACGAGACGGATCGTAAATTTTGCTTTTGACTCGCGTGTGACACCGCGAGACGCCGAGCCAAATCTGCGTGTGCGTGCGTGTAACGTGGCGGCGTTCGGCCGTTGTAACAAATGGTTACTCATGCAGAAACGAGAGAACTCCAAGCCCGTATGGGTGAGAATGCGTTACGCGTGTCGTAACGAATCGCTCGCGGAATGCTTTGTACCAGTTGGATTAACCACCACCACCACCACCACCACCACGCGTGCCCTAATAATATTCGCCACGAATCGTTCCAGCAACTTGGCACTGATCCTCTTAGCCAAAGGCCCGTCGCTCTCGCGGCGATGTCGAAAATCGTCCTCGTGCCTCGTTCGCGAGGAGCCGCTGCAAAACGATCGAATGCGCCAACGCCAACGCCGTCGCCGGCCACTTGCGACACTTGGCACTTGGCGCGCCATTAACGAACTTTCAAATATTCATGAATTACTTTGTATATTTGAATATTATTTAATAATATCCCGGCCGGCGGAGATTGTTTCCGAGCGTCGCGAGTGCGCGCGCACTCGGCCGGCCATTTTTTAATTTATAAAATAACAGAAAAGCAATTACGAGGAAATTATGATTTCGTCATCGTAAACGGCGCCCGAGGAGAATGTTTGTAACCGATACGACGAAGTAGGATAAATTTTATTTCTATTCGTTCGTGTACCGCATTATTCGCCGCCGCCGCCGCTTGTCCTCCAATTTCGCATTCTCCTTTCCGAACGCAATCTCCGCCCGTAATTTCAGAAGGAGGCGACTCGTGTATTTCGAGGACCAGGCCCGTCTAGTCGAAGGGCCAATATTTCAATTTATTTCAATTGCTCGACGATTAATTTTGCGCACTTTTTATTTATGCGAAAGGAGAGCTTTGTCGGGCGTAGTGTCGATTAAACTAGATTTATCATTCGCCCAAACGTTCGGCTTTAACATGTAGCAACGGCACTTTATTATTTCGTCCGTTTACTTAATCGCGTTGATGAAGTAACCGAAGCGTGTTGATCTAGGAACATAGTGGCGCGCACGTTTCGTAGGCCAAGTTGTATAATACAAAACATTTTCGCGCACCTACGTCTGAATGCAACGAATGGCGCCATCTGTGCATCGTTCCTCCAAGCCAAACGCGAGTCTTCGTTTCCAGTCGGTCTTATCTAATGCTAACCAAGAAGAAACACTGCTAACCGTTGAGCTGGAAAATTTAATAAATTTTTAAATAGTAATATGTGGAAGGCTCGGCAAATATTTATTACGCGTGTTACTTAATTTCCTAACTTTGAACGAGTATGACTTAATTTATTGCACCGAATCGAATTCTAATTTTATATTCTGATAAAGCTGAACGAGCAGAAGTGGATAGCATTTTCAAGTGCGATAAAGTATGTCGAGTTAAATAACGAATAAATATTAAAATTATTATATGCCAAACCTCTATCGATGAGAATTTGAAAAATAATCGAAGCTTCTGTATCGGTGAACGAGGTGGACCTTAACTGGCAGTCCCTTCTTTATGTATTCGTTTAAATCGTACTTTTAATTAGAGTCGAAAGGCTATCCGAAATAAATAGACATTTGACTCGAATGAAACAAGCACATTGTGCTGCATCCTAAAACGCACTTTTAAATATACAATTCGAAATAAGACAATTTCGAATTATTTATCTCTTATACGCGAATTTTAATTAGTTGAGCTCGTCATATTTACAATTCGTTTTTATAAAATGGTTTTAACGATCATACGAGTTTTACAAAAGACAGTAGCTGAATCGCGATGAGTTTTTATCTCATAAATTGGCAAGGATTAAAGTAGCTCTTAAAATAAGTAGTGGGATTGCTTGTCCTGGAATCTAATCAGTTAAACTGAAATATACACGTTTTACCGATGAGAATTGCTTTTCCAAATTTACGATGATCTTATTCGTCAAATTACTCGTTATGCATTAATTTTATTTAAATATTTATAGTAAAGCCTCCTAGTACCCGTTGTTTCTCGCATCGAGGGTAGCAGATCCAATTCCCAAGAGCAATTTTGCAAAGTCGACCAGGAATATGACATAAGTATAATTGAATAGTCGTTCATGACCTAATGAAATTTAACCATTGGTTTATTGGTAAGCTATAGGAAAAGTTGAAAATTAGAAAACCTCACTTTTACACTTTTAGGTGACCCTGACACCACAATAATTGTTGATTTTAGTGTTCATAACCACTCCTCCAAGAGGGACTTCAATTTTCAACTGACAACTGTACAGTATAACTCGGTTCTTTCCTCAGAGTGTGTATGTGCATGCGGTATGTATATCAGCGCACGCATGTGTAGGATATCAGCTTTTAATTTATTCACGCGGTTGTACATTAGTTTGTAGAGGGATTGTTCTATGTTGAGCTTAGATTAAGCGTGTAAAATAGTGAAAGATTAATAAAAAAGCTTTATTCCCCTAAATCACGCGAGTAAGATTTTCGAATTTTTTAATTTATCGATCCAAGATTGAACGACATAAACAAAATTGTACGCCTCGATTTTATTCGTTGATATCTAGTTAGCGTTTTTACAATAAAAAAACGTGTAAATTTATGGTCTTATTAGGGGTGAAAGTTTGGCTGGAGATCTTTGCCCAAAAATCTCAAAAGGAGTCCAGTAGTGAAGCAAATAGAGTAACCTGCCGTTCCTCCCGCCGACATCATTGTCAGGAACTCGCACGCGTCGAAAGTCAAAGGGGCGATTTCCCTGGAACGGCCCCAGTGCGCGGTTGTACCTGTTGTACCGTCGTAGCGAGGGTGCGCACCCCCGTCGACAATGCGCAGTCGCGCTGACCGTTGTCCACTCCCGGTCGGGGCTGAGACCATTTCCCGACACGAAACGAAAATCGACTTTGCGCGGTTGCACACGGACACACGCGGACCTCCCCGAGGCATAAAGCCGCTCTCATTAAGCTTCTCCGCCCTTTCGTGGAAATACCTGCGTGCGGCCGATAAACTCTCTTCCTCCCGGTTCTCCCGGTTCTTCCGGCTTTCCGGTTACATGGTACGGTCCAGTTGGACGCGGTCGCTGGGTGATTCTCAAAATTCGGACTCAAAAAGTCGGACCAAAAGTCTTCGTCTCTCGCAAAAGAGGTAAGTGGCGCTTTTCAATTACTCTCGTTAGTTGTCCGGATCGTTTGGAAAACTGCAACTTAAGGGTGCTTTTGCTTTTCCGCGGTTATTAATTACAACGAAAACTGCGCACTTCCTTATCAGTAACATATTGTTTATTTAACGCCTTGTTTTACGAGGCAAACAATGATATTTTCGAGAAAGACTCATTATCCACGAAATTCGATAATAAAACAAAGCGAGCGCTGTTTATCTGATGCCACAAAATCAACCCACCCAGTTTTAAACGCAAAGTCGGGGTGGAAAATTCTCATTTTCATAAAGTAATTCCTAGTTCGTAGGGAGTTTTACGGGGTAGAGCTCATTTCTCTGTAACAGCAATTATTGTGGAGCAAAAAAGTTTAGTCTCGTCGAGCTCGCGAGTTACTCGACACCTCCTGTCGTTTCAGGACAGACGCTAATTGTTTTTTTGCAGCCAGGATCACGAGATTCGCTCGACAGTCGCTGGTGATTTTCAGCCGAGACCTTAGACCAGTTCTTATTCCAAGTGCTTATTAATTAACACCCGGTTAAAGTATGCAACGAGGCTAAAGAGAATCGCAGAACTTGGCATTAAAGCGAATGTCATTGTAAATTTATTAGGCTGAATCAATGAGGGGTTGCGATTAAGCGCGTCGCGAAAATACAAGTTTACAGTATAAAGTCGGTAACTGCGGCCGCAGTCGCTTGTAGCATCGCGATAGAACCACCGCAATCACCGAATCACACCGGCGTTTTTGTAACTTCCAAAGTGCCATATTTTATTTTACCATAGAAACTTATTCCTCGCTTGGCTCGAAGAAGGAAAGAAAGAAAGGGAGAAAGAAAGCGCGCCTCGAAATATCCTCGAAATATCCGCGAGGATGATGCAGACATCGAACGTTTGAATGCGGCTAGTTTGAATTTCGGCAGCCGAGAGTTCCATAAACGAACACATGTTTGTTCTTAAATACGCGAATATGATTACCCGCGTAAAGAAAGCATTTCGTTGCCGAGGGATACGAAAAAATTTTACGATTTCAGGGATGGAGAAGCCCGGGTCTTCGATGGACGACGATAGCAATGGAGAGCTCGAGGACAGGGATCCAAATCGTTTAAACTCGCACCTACAGGTTTGTTCGAGATCACTATTTCTTAAGCGGTAAACTGTTTGCAATTGCATGTCGGAGTGCTTGTCCGGAGGTGCAGAGGTTAGTTGGATTGTCACAATTGAAAACACGAGGCGAACGACAAATTTGCCTCTGCCGATCGATACTAACGGCGATGCAAAACTCGTCGATCTTTTTAAGCGCGTAGAAATGTCATAATAGCATGCAAATTAATGGCTTTGGCGTATAAAAGATATTGTCGCGAGAAATAAGCCGATGAGTCTATATTAGAGACCATTTAGTGATGTTCCTTTGTTTTTTAAGGCTCGTTCGGAATTTTCAATCCGATTTATTTAAAAATTAATTCGAGTTTCCGAAAGAGGCCAGTAAAATCTTTAAAAATATCGATGTTTTTGTTTTCTCCCGTGCGTCTCTCGATTAGTAAATTTAAATATCATCAAACATAAAATACAAGCGGGGAATACAAATATTTAATAGCGTTCGAAAAACGCCGAAATTGTTATTGCGTAAAATATATCGATAATTTTGTCTGCTCTTATCGATAAAAAGACTTTGTTTTTAATTTTCAAATTATCGGATAGATTTCCTGTCGTCGATAAAAGCCTTGTGTTAAGCACCACAAAGATATCGTGCGAACGATTCAGGGTTAAAGAAATCCTTTCCTTTTTAATAATAATGACGTGAAAATTGTCATTGCTTTATGTTTCATCTTAACTTCGCTCATTACAGAATAAATAAAATATTTAAGGTTTCCTTACAAAATGCATAACCTACTAAAAATTAATAAGCATTTCCACTTTTACAAAGCCATGAATAAATCCACTTCGAGGAACTCGTTCTGCACGCAACAGACGTAACGATCAACCTATCGCGTACGAATTATTTCGTATAAAAAGACATTCACCACTTTGGTGCTTAAAAGTCTTGCCCTAGAAACTTATAAATATTTGGTTTACAAAGCGCAAAAGAATTTTTACGATTTTATAAAAAGAAATTCCATGAAAAATCTCGTGATCGATGGGCTTGGTAAGAGTTGAATTCGATTTATTTTCTTAATGCATTTGTAATACTCGAGGATCAAAGTAGAAATAAATTATTATTGATGAAAAAACATAAAAACACGTGTTGTATATAATGGAAATGTAAAATGATTAACGACGGTAATTATTGATGACACGGCGCATTCGAATTTCTTTGTAAAAAATTAAAAATTTATAAGATATCTTGTAAACGTACATATATTAAAAGAAACTACAAATAAAATAGAAACATTTAAATATGTGTAGAGCGAGATCAGATATAAGACCATTTTTACATGTATGAAACAGAAAAATGTATCATTTCTTCAATGGTGACATCAAACGACCTATAGTGTGACAATAAGTGTAACAATATCGATTCCCTATTTTTTTAACACCTCAATTATTTTGAGATGATTATCAACACGCACCTGAAATGTGATTAATAATATGTAAAATGATTGCAAGTAGTTATAAGTGTATAACTTTAAGCTCGAAACAGTCAAGACTACAATTTCTGTTTAACTTTCTCGACCATTAACTAATCTATATATTTATTGTTCGTATCAAATTTTCAATATAAATATACGCGGGAAAAATTAAATAACGTCATTTGTACCGAGCTTTTTAAAACTAAAATTTATTCGTATTACTATGTACGCGACTTTTGTACATTTTTTCAAATAATTAATTATTCTAATGTCAACAAAATACGAAAATAAACGAAGCCTTGTTTTTTTACAATCACGTGCTTTATAATACAATTGAAAATCTTTTTCTACAAATTTTCTGCGTTATTTTAATTATAAATAATTGAGTCTCTCGGAGTAAAAATTAGTAATATAAATCAATTAATATTGTACACATCTCCAGTGGGAGGAAATTGCATTCTTTAAAAATCATATGCCAGCTGATTTTATTTAAATATGAAATTATTTTTATTAGCAATACAATTATCAATTTTACATTTGATTCGCAAGATGATGGTTTTTAATTTCAATTGTAAAATAGAGAAACTTTTGTGTTCTTATTGCGACAACTGAACCCATTTTTTAACAATTAAATTAAAGTTTTGAAATGTCAGTCAAAATTTTTGCTAATAAATTTCTAAACAGATTCTAATGGATATGCTTTTAAAATAAAAATACCACTGCTTGACTATTTGTAGTATAGCGCATGTGATAAATTATGTTGACTGGAAAATTATCAATTTAGAGTGAGTCATTCAGTTGGTTGTTAAAGTAATGGCAGTGATGTCATTTAATAAAGAAGGGCCGCCACTTGCAAGCAAATAGGACGAGTATCGCGAATGCTCGGTTGGACTAATGACTCGATCCAAAAGAGAGTAGATGCGTGGGACTGGGACTTGTAAATTCTGTCTGCAGCACTGGATTTACCGGCGGTCGGTATGTTCACAGGTGATATGGGAGGAGGTGGTCGGCGAGCCACATGGCGTTCATAGCCCCGAATGTGCCTGGCGTCTCAGTGGACACTGTTTCCGGTTTTCCCGCGGCTGCTGCTACATTCTTCTCTCGGTGCTGATCTCGCCGATTATCGCCCTTTTCCTTGGCTTCACCTTTGCGTGTCTCGCCTTCAAGGTGAGTCTCGTTCCACCCTTGCGTTACATTTTCATCGCGAGTGCGCCAAAGCGAATCAATAATAACGGACAGCACTGCTCGGTCTCACGGCATAGCGCTTTAACGACGCGACCGAGTTCCCGCTTCCTCCTAAGATTGCTCGGTGTTTGCGAACAACTCTGTTGCTCGAGTTGCACGAATTACAACCGCCAGCTCTGCTTTTCCACCCTCTGCCACGACTTGAGACTTTTCTTTTACGACGCTTAGGTTATTGTACTCGAATATCTGATAAGTTTGCGCGAGAGGGAACGAACTTTACGCTCTTTTAAACGCCACTTCGACTTGGACGCTTAACCTTTATTAAACAACTTTTGTTCTACGCTTAACGTTATTAATGGAGTAAAGTAGCGTTTCCAATCGACGGACATTTTGACAAATAAAGTTTAATATCTCGATGGTTGAAAATGATTTTAGCTCGTTTAAAATATGCTCGATACTAAACTAGAATTCTTAAGTATTAGCAAACTTTATTTGTATTCTTAAAGCAATGAAAAAGGAGTTCGAGCGAGGCATATGTAAGACATGATTTAATAACTCTGAAGAAATATTCGTTTCGTCGTATCTCATTTCCGGTGACTTAACAGTTGACGAATCGCAGTAAAAATAAGTTATATTTTTTGGGATACACTTTCGTATGCTTGACGGGAATTGTTTTAGTAGATCTTATATTGCGTCCTTGTTTTACGAGCAAAATACAGCGTAAAATCATTAAAATAATAAGTCGTTTAAGACTTTCTATTAAGCTGTGCTCGCTGCATTAAATACTTTCGCATATTTCAGTACACGAAACAATTAATGGTGGTACGCGCAACGATTTTTAGACAAGTATTTTAGTAGAATAAATTTAGTTTTTTCGCGTGTTGTATCCTAACTTTAGCACAAGCTCTTAACCATTGTTTAAGTATGGATTTATAATTTTAATGCTGCGTTAAGGCCAAACGTGGATTTATAGTCGAGATTGAGCAGATATGTTATTAAAAAATGTAAATACAGACTCGATTTCAAAACTTGAAAATGCCAATTTTAACGAATTATCTCGCGTTAAGAAATTTTACGTTTCCTTCTGCAAGTGATACAAGTCGGCCGGTACTTTTTTCAAACGCGCAATCTTCGAATCTCGACAGCAATTTACGATTGTACTATTTTTTCCACACACACACACACACATTCGCGTCATATTAGAATAAATTAAAAAAAGTAATTAAATGAGTTTCGAAGTGCTTGCTCGCTTAATCATCGGTGTCGTCGATAATTTCACTCTTTCCCGCGAGACATAAAATTCTCCCCTCCACCAAACGCATAATTGTAATTAAAGTATGTGCGAAAACCTGGATGCCGCGTTGTTCGAGCTCGAAAAATTCTCCCAGCGCGATTCTGAAAAGGAAATAAAAGTCGCCAACGACGGCGAACAAAAATACCCAGAAAATCGCAGGGAAGGAACGAATAAAGTTCGACCGAGATTTATTCGACAGGCGCTCGCTCGCTCGTTCCCCGAAGCCCGACGTTAATAGAAATCGAATTGGGAATTGCCACTGGAAGTCACCGCAGAACACAGAATGCACCCGAGGAGAACGAATTAATGAGTTATGCATTTTTCAGCACATATGGTGTGTCGTTCCGTGCTTGCGTGCCTGGCGGATAACGTGCTCGGCTACGAGGAATTTCTGGACGCTGCTCGTGCAAGCCATCGTCCTGCCCTTCACCGAATCCCTCGGCTACTTCTTCTACAACATTCGCGTCTCCAATCCAAAGCTGCCCAAGGCTCCGGACGGCAAGGACGGGGTGCACGTCGTCTAGGACTCTCTGCAACTTCCGTTCGATCTTGCTTTCCATTAGATCTCGTTTTTCTCGACAAATTTTGTCACGACGAACATTTATATTTACATTAACGTATGTGTGTGTTAACCACACGACTGGATGTTATTATTGTGATTATCGTGCACAAACGTAAAAAACAAATTACTGTTTCCCGAGAATCGATTCCTTCGAATAACAAGTGCAGAGAAAGTCGCAGATTAACAAGCGAGAAATTGAAAATTCATTATTAAATAAAATACATATTATTACTCGTCGTCGTAATGTGTAGCAAAAATTGTTATCTTCGGCGTTCTACTTGCAAAGCATATTTGAGCAATAAATATTCAGGACCCAAATATCAACTTGAAAAATTAATTATTGCATATAACTCTTGATAAAATGCGAAATGACATTTATTCGATAAATTAAAAAATCTGCATTATGTATAATAGGCTCTTGTAATTTACAAATAATGTTCGTAAGAATAAAAATTGTTTTTACATTTTATTTATTAATTTCGTTCATTTCGCCGCTCCGTATACGCATTGTGAGCAAACAAATGTTTTAAATTAGCCGCCACGTCCACATTTCTGTTCCTACGATAATTTCGCGAAACGGTTCGCTGGTGTAGTTTCATCGTTCTCTTACTTTAAATGTCACGTGATAAGAAATTGAAGTTTCACATGTTTCCGGAATAATATCTCAGTCTATCTCTAAGAGCGTAGCTCCGAAACAAGTACATACAGTGTGTTCAGCGGTTTAATTGCTTTTTTTAATTCGACCGTGTAAATATGGCAATGAAAATTCAAAAGTTGATATCGCAAATCTGTAGCGTTCCGTTGTCGATGCCTTCGAGGCGTATCCTTTTTTTTGCAATAAAAATTATTACAACAACTACCACAAACAGCAATTTGTTTATCCATTATTTAAAAATACTCTTTCTATGGATTAAATTAAAAAACTATTTTGTATTCTTAAATAAGACGTAAAAGAACGATTGAATTAAATTGCGTTTATTTATCCTTGATCAAACGACATCAATTAACTAGAACTTTCATCGCTCACAAAAGTAACAAGTAAGTTAATCGGTGGTTCCTAATTTTGATAAAAAAATGTTATCTTTAGAATGAGCGATAACGAGTATTTTATAAACAATGGTAACTTTGGAATCTTCCGTACCAGTTGATACATACCACACAATCACATGAGAAAATTCCGATCGATAAAGAAACTCTCCTCTGGGAGATCCATTATTTAAATACGCGTATAAGCGTCGCCTTTCGTTTACTGCTAACCGTAGCTGAAAAAATGTTCGCGATTATTTTCGCTTTTTGCACGACACATATATTGCAGAATTGCAACAATCTAATGATAAGAATATCATAGAAGCCGCATCTAAGTATTTTAACACTTTACTTTATTGCTTTAATGTTTTAAGGAACAAAATTTTGAGCCACTTTAAGAAGAATCACAGAATAAAGCTTAAAATTTGGTCAAAAATTACAACAAACCTTTAATATCTTTAAACAATTGGTACCTTAAGGTAAACCTTTTTAATTTGTTCAGATTCATTGATAAATAATGATTATTATATATATAAAAAAGACAATTCGAAAAAGAGTAATATTATTTCTAATGCAGGGCTCAAAGTTGTACAACGAAAATTACAACTATTAATGCCTTTAACACTAGCCTTATTAATAGCGCTTGTTTGCTTTTAAAACGCCGATCAGCAGCGCGTCCCGTTAAATAAAAGTGTCGCACTCTCGAATAAAAAAAATGAGCAACGGTGGTATTCTTTCGAAATCCATCGCGGATTTATAAATTAGCTTCGCCTCCAAGTTCTACGCGTAGTTATAGCGCGGCAAAGCAAAAGCAGTAAACTCAATGTCTCGTTGCGCTCGCGCAGACTTTAAATGGGAAGACGCACTGAATTTGGACTGCCGGCTGACGTCCGATGAGATCACGATCAGGAACCACTTCCGCGACTACTGCCAAAAGAAGCTGCTGCCGCGCGTGATCGAGGCGAACCGGACCGAGAGTTTCGATCGGGCGATTTTCAAGGAGCTCGGCGACCTCGGCGTCCTTGGCTGCACGATCAACGGCTACGGCGCGGCAGGTGTCTCCTCGGTGGCGTACGGCCTCCTGGCCAAGGAGATCGAAGCTATAGACAGCGGCTACCGATCCGCGTTTTCCGTCCAGTCTTCCCTCGTTATCGGGGCCATCGACTCTTTCGGCAGCGAGGCTCAGAAGGACGAATTTCTGCCCAAATTAGGTATGAGCTTCAGTTAAGCTACTGTACTTTGGAGAGTCATTCGTTTGCAGAGATCATCGTCTATGAGTTCGCGCAAATTTCAATTAACAATTTGGTTCATCGCTTTTTCTTTTTTCAATGGACCAACGACAGTTTCCGGAGATCTCGTTGGATCTTTCGGACTGACGGAGCCCGACCACGGAAGCGATCCAGGATCCATGCAGACACGTGCTAAACTCGACTCCGTTCACGATGTTTACAAACTCAGCGGTAGCAAATCATGGTTAGTGCTCCGAGAGCTTCCTCTTCCCGCGATAAACTTATCGCAATTTAGCGGAGATAACGAATAACTAATTAAAACTTGCAGGATCACGAATTCGCCCATCGCAGACATATTCATAGTATGGGCCAAGTGCGAAGACGATTACATCCGTGGGTTTATCGTCGAGAGACAAAATAACGAGGATAAGTTATCGACGCCAAAAATCGAGGGCAAGTTCTCGCTGAGGGCGTCCGCAACCGGTATGATTCTAATGGACGAGGTCACCGTACCCTCGCACAACGTGCTGCCCAAAGCCAAAGGGTTGAAGGTGAACAATCGCCAGGTTAACTTTAAACGGATTGAAACGGAGGGAGTTGAACATTTTAAATTTTCTAAAAGGGCCCGTTCACTTGTTTGGATTCTGCGCGGTACGGCATCAGCTGGGGCGCCTTGGGCGCGGCCGAAATGTGCTGGAAACTCGCGCGCAATTACGTCATGGAGAGGAAGCAGTTCAACCAGCCTTTGGCAGCCAATCAGCTGATTCAGAAAAAGCTGGCGGATATGATGACGGAGATCTCGGTGGGCCTGCAGGCTTGTCTGCAGGTCGGCAGACTGAAGGACGAGCAAAAGTAAGGCGTTGGTAATCGCTCGAGACCCGAGGACTTTATTAAGCTTTTGCTTCGCTTGTTTAGAGCCACGCCAGAAATGATAAGCTTGATAAAACGCAACTCAGCAGGAAAAGCGTTGGAGATCGCGAGGAACGCGCGAGACATGCTCGGCGCTAACGGCATCTCCGACGAGTATCACATTATTCGGCACGTGATGAATCTCGAGTCCGTCAACACTTACGAAGGTAAATCCACGACAAGTGCGGCTGAATCTCAACTTATCAATTTATCGGTGTTTGCTTTTTAACAGGTACCAGTGATATCCACGCGCTAATTTTAGGAAGAGCCATTACAGGAATTCAGGCCTTTAAGAAGTGAGAGAAGAGGAGAGGGCGGGTGAACATTCTGCAAAAGCAATTTGCAGTTTACAATTTGTATAAAGTCAAAGAGGAATCGAACATGAGTGCAGCTGAATACTTGTATCGTTGTTAAATAAAATATGAATTATTTTTAAGAGTGACGTTTTCCTTTTTTCAATTCAAGTTCCATTAATTTTTACGAAACGTGATTTTACGGTCTGCATACTCGAGAAAAGATGAATCAACTTAATCACGCAACTTGCAAATCGAAGAGGTCGCAAGTCTACGCGCGCATCCTCGACTATATGCTCTTGACTTAATAAGCCGCGATTTCTCAATTTTTCGTGTGATTATTTTTCATTGTTTCTACTACGATAAATAGCGATGTATCAAGGAATAAATTTTAGCACATGCAATCTCGTTTTATTCAATATCATTTTGCGATAACCCGTTAAGTGTGCACTCAATTCACGCTGTGATTCATACTATTATCGTTTTTTCGGCATTAATCACACGAGAGAACATTGATATCGAAGATTATTCATAATGAGATACAAGTTCGAGCAACTAAAAATTCTTTCCAGTTATAGTTACGTTCATGGTTGTAGTGTTAAAAGTAGTTAGACTAAGATTGGTTTGCGATAAAATTCAATATTCGTATTTATACATAATTTCACACCTGGACGCTCAAATTATCAAAAAAAAAAAATACTTAAAAACAGATAAAATATGTACGTTCGTGCCTTGAATAATTTAGAACAATAGAAAAGAGTTCAACTATGTAAGAGTTCTATCATCACCTCTCAAAAAATTTAATGAAATTTATTAAATCACCAATATTTAATAAACTGTGTATGTATTGAAAATAAGTATATTCACCCGGTTAAATTAAGCGATAGACTTACGAAACTGATTTTTAAGCATTTCCGTACGACGCCGCTAATGCCAAATCCATTACCTGAGAATAACGGGGACGGCTCCGAAAATCCAATGAGTTCTACACCTGAACACTTTTCGGAATCACCCAATTAAAAATCATGTTTGGCTAACGTTACTCCGACGACTTTATCCAATATTTCGTGTATTTGCATCGACTTAGTGAAACGATTATTTCTTTCCCCCGCGTAACGGAAAACTATTTCCATTTCTGAACCGATAAATCACTATTATTATTATTGACTTGAATAGTTATTTAGACGAAAATGAAACTGAATTTTCTTAATAAATGAAAACTTGAATGGTTGAAACTAGCCGTGGCTAATTTGTCCGGTGGCACAGATTTTTAAATCAATAAAAAGTTTGGTGTTCTTTAAAAATTTGCAGTCTCAACAGATTATGAAATTACTAGTTATCAAATTATTTTTTCACGTTATCGATTCAATAAATTCTACATTACGTCTCTTAAGGGCCAGTACAATTTGATTATGCTATTAAAAATATTCTTTCCCATATTTTACCAGTAAATTTAACTGGTTATTAAATTTAGGTTCATTTAATTGATCTATAAGTCATGTGTAAATTAATGAAAAGTATAAGTACAAAATGTTTTCAATTGCAGCATTATTAATGCATTAGAATAGAAAGTAACAATAACAGATATGTTCATAATAAAGACAATTTAACTTTTTTGTTATTTCATTAAATGATTATTCTAGAAGAAATGTTGTTAATAATCATTATTTCCGAAATTCATGTTTAAATATCTTATATTTTAATTAATTATAACGCGCTAGTAGTTACTACGCGTGTGCTATTAACAATATACGAAACTTTAAAAAATTATGTAACACCACGAGCGTAAAAATTACCCGTAATAACGACGATGATTAAAATAGATAACGCATTAAACAAGTGTAGTGCAAATAAATCTATTTGTGTACGAAAATTTTATTAATGAATCCCTAAGCTTGTAAATTATACAGTAAAAAATGTATTTATTTTTAGTAAACGTTACAAAATAAATAGTATAACAATGTTATGTATTAATGACAAACGCCTTCAATTTTCAGCTAATAAATGCCAAAATATTTATATTCGTTCGGCAAAATTAATATCGGAAAATCCAACGTATGTAAAAACAGCAACAACTGAATATCACATCGAAATAAAAATCGATTTCACGTAAATTTTTTTCAATAAATCAACTGAACTAATATAAAATATTAATGGAATAATTGTTGGTTTGATTTAAACAAACATATCAGATCATGACTGGACATACGTTTGTATAGGTATTGAATTTTAATCAAAGTGGTATGCAAGCATCATTACAAGATGGCGCCACGACCTTCAGCACGTGCTGACCCAAGCGTTAGTAAACTGAATCACATTGTCGAGGTGAATAGTTTTCTGTGTAAGTGCAGATAGTCGTTTACGATTGTCCTGTGATATATTGTGGAGCAGTGATTTAGTTTCATCGCATTGTTTATCGAAAAATGAATTCAAGGAATTGTTTGTCGGGCTGAATTTCGCGTGTGCGAAAATGGAACGACATTTTTTGTGAGTAATTGGAATCGAAACATCTTTATTTCGGGGCCTTAAATAGCTCCCGTAAAGGAGTAAGGTATTTCTTTATTTTATAATGTACAAGTGCATTGATACAAGGCAGAAAAACGACTTGGAAAATCAGCGATCGGTTCCACAAATTCTTTTATCGTGCTAATTTATTGCCTTTTCAAATCATAACAAAGCAGATATTTGAGGTTATGTATGTAGTTATTGTCGATCCCTAATGGAGTGTTAGCTCGTTCGACCGCCTATTTTCTTTATTCTCATTCTTAGAAATACAATTATTTTCACGTGAAAATAAACGTTTACCTGTTTTCTCATATTTATCAAAATTCTTATGTAAAAAATAACGATACGAGTGAGCGCGACGAATAATGTATAATATTTACTGTGATAGAACCTGTCGTTGATGTGTTCCCTGTCTTATCGTTTATGTTGCTTATAATTAAAACGGCCCTATATACGCCTCAAAGAAAAAAAAATCATTCGAGTTGAGTAGTAACATAAATACAACGGTGTCTTGTTACTTTGCTTACTTCTGTTATCTACAGAATTATTCGATATATTTCTTTATATACAATCGATCGTAACGTACCGTTCTAAGAATATTGAATAGCTAAACTCTTTATGTCGATAAAAAGTTTCGAGCAGTGGTAAAAGAGAAAAACCGCAAAACTCGAAATTGGATCAATCGAGCGCTGATAGTAAAAATCGATCCGACCTGCTAGTCAATCGCACTGTTTGAAAATAAATTAAGTCCCTCGAGAAGCGAAGGAAAGTGTTGTATTACTGCTTATCTCGTCTCGGTTTGATTTTCTTAAAACGGGCTGATCGATAATTTCCCAAAATAAATTTGTCCATAATATTTCGTTAATAAATAATTGCGAATACCTCCAGAGTTAGTCTGCGCGATGACCTTTTCTGTCGTCTTGGAGATTGCAAAAGTCCAAAGTAAAAACATCTGAACGTGCGCGAACATGTTAAATTTCGTTTAAAATATCGATAAAATGAACAAAAAATTTAAACTTTTGAACGATAAAGTTGAATTTTTTAATTTCAACGCGATCGATCTCACACTTTTTCACGGTTAATTCCGGCAAAAATTTGTCAACAATTGCAGCGCAAAAGTATTTATCGAAGAGAATGAATCAGAAGATTCTAAAATCCAAAAGATATTCATTTCCTTCGATCACATTTCTATGCATAATATTGATGCTTGAAAATTTTGAATGTGATATTTTATTTTTCAATTTCGTGTTGCCAAAAAAATCTTGTACGGAGATAATGCTATTAAGAATATAAATCAATAAAAATTAGATTTTTCGACATCGACTTATAAAATCAAATAAAAATTATCATTTTCGTTAAAATACACGCTCTTTCGCTTACTATCTGAATTTAAATAGATATTTAGTTTATAAATTTACGCTATTAGTGCTATGGATTTTATTTACTAGAATGGAAGTAAAATTAAAAAAACGATTAGTAAAACTCACGTGTTCACCAAGTTTTAATCACTAATTTCTATATTCATTAATTGTTATCTTTCGTATACAATTTAACACAATTCATTGTCGTGTGATTTAACGAAATCCAATGTTTAGCAAATTTATAGGTATTGTTTTACGGTACGATATTTTTCTAAGACAATCTTTAAAAAATTTTACACATTCTGGTATATCAACGCTTTTGCAATACTTTTCTTTATAGTCACTAGTTTAAATTTAAAAAATTGTGAAGTAGAATTAATTAAGATTTAGATTCCTTGTATAAAATATGTTCCTAATCTTAAATTTAAATTAAAAAAAACTTTTTTAAACTAATAAATTGTAAATCATAGTGATAATATTTAATTTAAATTTAATTGTAGTTTTAATTATATACTTTATAGTTCATTTATCAATGTATTCAATTGACTTTGATTAAAAAAACGAATTAAATGTTCGAGAGAAAATATTGAATTAGGTTATGAAATATTTTTCCAGAGTATGATTACACTATATTGTAACGTAAAAATATTTATATTTTTTATGTCGATATCCATTAACATGAACTCGTATGAAAATAAATAAATTATAAAATGAATCCTAATTCATCAGTCGTTTAAACGTTCTTGATCATATACTAATAAAAAATTCATTGACGTGTTAAGCTTTAAATACTTCAATATACACGAGTAGAGATATATTTATTCCATGTGAGACTGTACAATTCACATTTCTTCAAGAACACTTGCATTTAAATATAAATTTAATTTGTTTATAATATTTTGTTTCAATAAACTATTAAACCATGGCTAGACGTATTTTATTTTAAATATAAATGTTAATATCGAGCGATCTTATTTTCTTTGAAAATAAAAGGTCGAGATGGGTCGAATTTGTCGAAGAGAAAAGGAGAAAAATTGAAAGTAGTCGAAAGAATATTTAACATTTTTTGGGTTTGCTAACAAACTTTTAAGGCTTAATAAAATTATTGAGTAGCTTCGCGAATATTAATAAAGCAACGTTGCAATTGTACACAATGAAGCGTATCTAAAATGAAGAAAAAATCGGTTCTATAAACTAAACTAAACCGAATTTTAAAGAAAAAGATTGCATTATCACTTATCAATTACGAAAAGAAACTACACGTATGTAAATAAAATATTAAAAAGAAATATCGTCTAAGAACATGCGAGATAAAATGTCCGAATTTGTGCTCCCCTGCGTGAAATATTTGAACGATGTTTTAAAATGTACTTTGGTAATGGTGGAAGAGTTACGAATGGCCGAAAATGACCGAAACGCAAGAGAGATGAAAAATTTCTCGGAACTCTTTTCACAAAAGCGCGTACAAGTTCTGAGAACGTAGCGCCAAAGCAAGAAGAGAATACTGTTTAAAGTTGGCGAGTCCGTCGTTTTTACAAACATTTAGTATCGACTTCGTTTAGCTGTAATACACAGCCACAGGGAGGCAAGAAGCGCGCGCGCCCGCCCGTACGTGTAGCACACAATACACTGGAGCGATCTTGCAGTTCACGAGGCGCGCAAGATATTTTACTAGAATCACAGGCGGATTACTAATAATTACCTCCGCGGTCGGGCGCGACCAGAGCCGATAAACTCGACTCGCGTCCCCGCATTTTTCGACATCAGATTAGGAGCGTGGCCAGCGATTCCTCCTTATCGATCGCCCATGCGAACACGTGAAGAGCGTATAAGTTTCATCTCGCCCATTAAGAAAGTATGATCGATCGTTTCTCGACAGTGTGGCTTCGAAATTCGCAGCTCCCCGATCAGCGGCTCTCATGACAAAGAGCACTAGGCGGCCCTCAAAGCTGGTCCTCCACCGCGACTCGCCGAGTCCCGAGGAAGTCCGCGTCACTGGCCCGGGCCCACGACGATCATGATGGACTACGACCGACATGTGCGGATGCAGGAGGACCACAGGCAGATCCGAGCGGCCGCGGAGTCCGTCCTCAGCACCTCCGTCAACTCCCAGAGGAGTAGCTACGCGCAAAGCGTGAGGACCCCGGACACGGTGAACGACGTCTTCATCGGGAGCTCGCGCTACAGCAACCGCATGTGGAACATCCGTAGCTTCTGCATATTCGTTACTTTCGACCTTTTCTTCACGGTCATCATGTGGCTCGTGTGCATTGTGGTGAGTTTTCTCAATTTTGTCACCCGACTCTTTGCGCGTATTTATCAAGGAAAAGCGCTGAAAAATGTACGAGCCTTTTCAGTCTCTCGACGTTTTTCTCCATAAAAACACCTCGGTACATTCAACCCAACAGCCGGTGGAAATCTGTAAAAGAACTATTGAATATGCCGAGTTTGAAGTAGAAAAGAATAGAAGTTTGCAGCTTCTAGTCAAAATATGTGGATGCAACTGCACTGGCTCAGATTTTGTTAAAGTTGCGACGTAGCGATGCGTTTACGTTCTAAAAATTTGTCCACCTAATTTGGAAAATGTACCGCTTCAATTGAACAACCAAACAAGTCCTTAATTTTATTCTTCTTCCTGCAGATCTCAGGTGCTAATGTCCAAGCGGCTTTCGTGCAACAAATCATACATTATCACATCAGAACATCACTTTTCGACATCGTTGTAAGTGCACCAAAGGAATATTTATAATACCTGATAAACAAACGCCAATAAAACTTTGTCGCGCGCGCTTTTTTGATAATCGACTACGCGAGTAAAATATGCATAAATAATTGCGATCAATTTTTTTATTAAAGCTTAAGTGGATTATTGCATAATCCCGGTGCAACGAGAATAAAGTACGAAAATGAAATGTAACGAGTACGTTGACTTACAATTTGTTGTATGTATATTTTACTCTGTTTATTTTTGCAGATGGCCGCAGCTATTAGATTTATAATTCTTTTAATATTTTATGCCGTATGTTGTATGGATCATTGGTGTATCGTAGCTGTATGTATGCAAAAACTTAATACTACGCACTATTTGATATTCTCAAATAAATAATAAATTACGTATGATTTTTAGTTGTCTACGTCATCAACATGTGCCTTTCTCTTATCCAAAGTTTTTCTTTACGACGTAAGTATTTTTGTAGATCTGCTCGTCTAATTCCTTCATTTATTTATAATTGCATATTGATTCACGCGAGCCTGACACTATATTGCATCTACGCTTCTACAGCATTGTATTCGCTTCGCTATTTATCGAGATTTATTGCTTCTCTTTTAATATATATATACTTAGAGTTAATTATTGCATTTTGTCGTCGATTAGTTCTGAACTTCTCTAACTTACGGAATATAATATTCAAATTTATTTCGAGTAAACTTGCATCGCGTACGATTTTATTGTATTAACATTTAATGGTGTGTTCGAACGTTGCTGTCATTTTTTCTTTTGATATTTAAACAGAATTCGAAAGAAGCAAGCGGATAACAAGAGCAAAGATTGCGTTGCAATTTTTAAATAATAATTAATCGATCAATTTTTCGAAGTAAGACAATTTACAAGTAAAGTATTAAAAATTTAATAAATTAGAATTTACAGTTGGTTCTCTATCAGAAATAGAAAAGTAGAAAATCTTTTAGTTTAAACTGTTTGTAAAAGTGTTTTGCTTTTATAATGTAACACCAGAATACTGTTGGGAATCGATTAAAATGTAGAAATAATAATTTTCTGAGACTTAAGATTTAGCTTTAGAACGTCATTAGGTGTTATTAATTTTGCATTTGATATTCCAGTGGTCACAGTCTAGTCAGCCAGTATTTCAAGTTCTCCTCATCCTAACTTCCTTTGTACTGGTGTGGGGTGAAGTCTGGTTTTTGGATAGAAAAGTAAATCCTCAACCTTCGCAATTGAGGGACTGGTATGCAGGTACTGATGCAAATTTTTATTACAAAAATCATAAATTTAACAATAAATTGTAAAACACGTAACTCATAGTTTTGATGCTACGTCTTTTGTTAATGTTGCCAGCGGAAGTTACTGCAAGTTGTAATTTCACGTTTTCCACTACTTGTGAAAGAAATTTTTATAAAAATTCTCAAAGACTTGACAATCGATACTTTTGAGGAGAAAAAGTCTTGCTTTAGTCAATTCGTGAATTAGAGATACAATTTAGTTGTACGAATATTCGTGTTATTTAAAAGTAAAGAATAAAATAAGCATTGCTGTTATGTATGTAGAGCATGGCAATACGGAAAGAGCTCCATTACTCAGTCCTACTTATGCGACAGCAACAGCTCCATTAGACAATGCTGGGCACTTTTATACGCCAATAGGGTCTCCAGATCACTCGGACAATGAAGACGAAGTGGATCAGAAAAGGAGAAGCTCTAATCCACCATTTCAACCAGCAACAATTCCTATGAAACTGCCACGAGAAAAGGTTTGATTTGTCTTTCTATCTCGAATCATTAATAAATCTTCGGTTCAATTTAATGCGCTGGTAAAGGCTATTTAACAAGTTAACAATGTAATTTTCATATTACGCGTGCGAAAAAATTTCTTTTCAAAACATGCGATAAGCAATTAGTTACCTACATTAAAATACTAAATTAAATTTCAATAGAAATGCAATATTAAATTTGAAAAGCGCATGTATTTTCTATTAATAAAAGAAGAAAAATGTACTCCATCACACTTTAAATTAAATCACTTTTAAAAACTGCTCGTCTCTACAATGGTACTTCAGGAGATAAGAATACCCAAGAGCACGTGCATTTCGCAGAGTGTCTACGAATATAATTGTTAACGTTTGTCCAAAATACCAATTTTTCAAATATAACATAAATATAACGATGATTGTATTGGAATTTTTAATATAATTTACCGTTCGAGTTGAAATGATGTAAAAATGAAAACGTTGCACGAAAGATCCTTTATTCCCTGCTATCGAAGCACTAATTATTTATTTACTTATTTAGAACGTCCGCGTGAAAATTCAAATCGCCATTGGTTTTCACAAATACCTAAAATTGTCGTTGCATTTGAAGATTTAAAAATAATTGTCTTGCATTAGTTACGAGTTAATATTTCGTAGTAGTGCCAATGTGAAGAGTAATTGTGCTTTAAGAACATTGAACTCTGCAATTTTTAGTTTTATTCTAAGCGTTGGAAAAGGACGTGAATCGGAATTCATCCAAATATTAAGCCAATCTAAGTTCTAATATTAATTTCCACTTAAGCAAAATATATTTAAAGCGATTAAGGTACAATTGAATTTTTCAAATAGTGTATTTTGTTAAAATCAATTCAAATGCCTCGCTCAAGTTTGAGTTATTTAACAACTACGTTAAAACATGGAACTATGGAAAATCACCATATTTTGAGCGGTTAGCCTTGAAAAATAAAAATTAAATTACTGAGAGTTACAAATACGTCTTCGATTAACATCTTATCTTAATTAATTTTTCTCCCGAGCGTTATAATGAGACCGCGTTGACGATACCCCGATTCGATCTTTGTAATAAGTTTGCAACGAATGTATCAGTGAAGCAGTCGCTCGAGAGTTTTCTTTCGATCAACTTGTGACTTGAACTTCGAGAACTTGTGAATTTTATTATACTAAATACCAAGTAGTTAGCATGAATTGTGTAGCTAAATTTTTCGGTCGCAATTATGTTTACCCTGAATTTGAGCAATTCGGTAGAAATAAACTCGTAGAAAATGTAGACGATCAAAAGAATTTCTTTGATGTGGAGGTAAAGGTTGCATTGTATTCTGTTTGCAAAGTTTCATTAATTTCTGTAGACAAACTGAGTACAAGTGACAATACTATAAGTATTGAAAGAATTTTTCATTTCGCAAAAAATGTATCTTACTATCGGTGAATGTCCGCCTATGAAAATAATGCAAGAAAGAAAAAATAGAATTTTTAAAATATTCATCGCCTGATTTATTAACACGCGTGAAATAAATTTTCGGAATAATTTGCGAATTTTTCCAAACGCGAGTGATTATATTGTACATGTTACTCCGTTCATCTAAAAAGAATATTTAAAATATTTAAAAAGTAATGATGCTTTAAAACGATGTAATACTTTGATATTAATAAAACAAATCATTCCTTAAAAAAAAAATCATTATCGATTCAATTTCAAATAAAAAATTTAAAGTAATTGCTACTACGCTGGTAATGTAATCATTTGTCAAAATAAAAATTACTCGTGCATTTCCTTAAATTTTATTACATTTTATGTATTAAAAATAAGTAATAAGCAAGAGTATTTAAAGATATTAAAATAATTTATAATTATTGATTGTAATCATTAGAGGATTAATTTACATTAATAAAAAGAAAAAAATTCGTATCTTACTAGCATTCATTTTTATAACTGCATATCGGTATAATAATTTAATAAACAATGGATATCGTTTGTTTACGAGTCTAGATTATAATTTTTATTCTTAACTAATTATCGATGTATTTATTATTCGCGACTAATTAAGAGATAAAGGAGAATTGCACTTTTAGAAACTGTGGAAATATTTCGATAGGTTGTGCTGTGATGAGACAGTAATGTCTTTAAAAAATTAATGCATTTAGTGTAAATAAATGCGTATTAACTTGCACTCGTCACTTAACCACTTGAACGAACGATTTTTACTTCTTATCGTACGTACTTGAAGCGAATTTACTTCTTTTGTCTTTAACGATTGAAAATTATTCTCACGAATATCAAATATTATACCTTTTAATTAATTAAATTCTAATTGACATAATGAATACAACGAGACGTGAAAATGCTAAATATATTCAATAAGATAATTGTTATAAATATTTTGTCGTATGTTTAAGTCTGTAACGTTGTAATTGTAAACGTCAACGTTAATAAAACGAATAAAAGTTTAATAACCGATGGGATTAACTGTTAATAATTATTATAAATAGTATGAATTTTTGAATAATGAAAATTTGTTCTTAATAAATGAAATCTTTCCAAATTTAAAAATTTCTTTATTAAATTTGAAAATAGAAAAAATTCTACATCAATAAATAGAAGTTAATCCTAATTAATGCGACTATAATCTTCTTTACGAAGTTATTTCTGATAATAAATGATAGAAAAGGTAACAAATTTCCGAGCAACAAACAATGAACAAGAAAACTAAACGATCTTTTTTTTGTCGACACAAATAATCCCTTATAATTAAGTTATAAAAAATGCGAAATAAATGCAATTTTTACGCATTGTTGTTCACTAAAATTACTAATCAGTACGTTATACGTTGCGGCTCGGACAAGTTTGTGTTCGACGGTGCGTGCTGGGCAGGAAATGCGAAAAGCGCAGCTGTTGCAAGGGAACCTTACAAAGCGAGGAAAATCAAAATCAAGAGGCACAATATTAAATAGTAGAGTGACGCGTAGTTTAATAAATAATATTCATTTGAAACGACGGACAATAGAAGTTGCGATGACAACGGTAGAACGGCGGAGGCCGTAGCGCCGCAACACGACGGAAGCGGAAACAGACGAGGCTCTGTCTGTGTGTGTGTGTGTGTGCGCGCGCGCGTGGGTGTGGGCTTAATTAAAAACGGCGGTACTTACAATTTTATCTTGAGAATAGGGGGCTGGGCGATTTCGTCGAGCAGGAAAACCTTTCCGAATCAGCGTGGCGCGATGATCGGCTCAGGATGTCTCGGGATTCTCGTCGCATTTCCAAGGAAAGCGCATCGACCGCTTGTTAAATAATTCACAGATGCAGCTTTCACTCGCACTATATTTGCACTTCACTTGCACTCGCGACGCGATCACCACGGAGAAGTTGCGTGTCGGCTACCGAATTATCACTTGCTCGTTTGAAAAAGACCGCAACCGCGACTGTCGTTAGTCGTCGGATATTCGAATTCGACTCTATCCGCGAGATACTATTGCTTTAAACTCCCCCCCCCTCCTCTTTCAACCCTACTCACTCACGTGAAGGGTCCCTCTGCTGGCCGTTGCCATCGCCCTTGAATCTATTTATACGTACGAAAAAATTGGTATCCGATAAATAGTGGTATAGTTTTTGAAAAATGCCGTTTTACCAAATTACATGTTTCCCAGACGAGCCGAGTCTCGTCGGTCCAAGGTCAAAGATATCAAACTAAAGAACGAAAACGTTTAGGAAGACGCGTCCCAAAACATCGAGTCGTTTGACTTTTTACAAAATCAACAATCAACAGGAGTTTGAAAGCAACTGCGGCGTACATTTAGACAATTGCAAGCAAAAATGCACGAATATTCTTACCTATGTATTCGAATAGTTTTATACGATACCAATACCGATTAATGTTAATCAGTAAATTTTCTTCTCCAACGAAACAAGTCCACTACTTTTATCTCTCAAAATTGAAATAAAAATCAAAATATTTTTGTCGTCAATTTAATCGCTCGAACGGATATTAGGCAACTAAAAAAAATTGTGACACTTGCTGGAAGTCTGGATAAGCGTGAAAATTCAAGCCGGGATACGATTACGGCTATTCGCAAACGCGAAGAAAATTAATAAAAGTATTAAATGTTAAATCGACGCTGGCTCGAGTGTTGTTTACATTGATTCATTTGACGATTGTGCACGATGATGTAAATTTTGCCTTATTTTCAGATCCTGGAGCTTAAAAAACGAGCTTCGCCTTTATTAAAGAAATGTCATGAACTGATTACATCTGACAACTGGAAGACTGACTCAGTGACTCCGGAAGGTGATGTTATTTCGTACATGACGCTATCCAAACCAGACAGAAAAATCTACAAAATTTCGGTATTACCCATTTATTATTATTTATTAAACGCTTTACCAACCGATTAATTGTAACTGCAATTTCACTGTATTGAGCCCTTTGACTTTGCAGGGAGTGGTTGACGTTTCAGCAGCGAAGCTCCTAAATCATCTGTACGATGACGTCGAATCGAGTACTTCGTGGAACAAGCAAATCGACGAGTCGAAAAGACTTTGCGTACGTGTCTATTTTATTATTCTTAAAATCATAATTGTGAGATGCAAATCGCGAATTGAATTAAGATTATTTGTGTGTTGCGTCCAGATTATAGATGAAAATACAGATTTGCTTTATCAAGCGACAAAGGCTTTGGGTAAAATAAGCGCCAGAGATTTCGTCGTTTTGAGACATCGAGGTCAATTTGAACCATATTATCTCAGCTGCTGGATTTCAGTTAGTTTCACTGCGATTCCGAATAGAAAAAATTTTGTAAGGTAATTCAAACAAATGTATTAAAATGTAATTTCCCGCGAATTCTTGATCGTGATATCTTGCTTCGTTACGCGAATAAAATATCATTAAACCTAATTGTCTCGAGTCAGCTTGCGGGAAATTTTTTCATCCGCTAAACTTTTTGCGCAACATTTCTTGTTCCCAGTGTCAAAATATTAGCGCGTGCATAGTTAACCGATGCGCTGTTATCGTCCGAAGCTTACGAATGTAGAGGAAAAGCATTTGTGCAGACGAATGCGTATGAATACGTAAGTGCGCGCATAGGAAAGAAAGTGTGACGCCGAGCCAAAATGCACGTTCGTTAATGTACGCGTGATTGTGTAAATGTCGCTCGCGCAAATGGAATGCTTTTAGCTAATTTCATTTATGGCAAATATTAATAACATATTTCCCCCGAGTTATTTGTAACTTCTCGTGTAAGGTAGAATAATTTTTGTGGGTCAAAGATAATTTATGCGGCCATTTATTTGTAGAAGCTTAATTTTGACGTAATGCATCGGGGAATGTATTTAAAAATTTTGACAGACTCATTACAGCTGACGATCAAAAATTTGCCGACAGTTTGATCAGCGGTGGTTGTTTTTTAAAGTCAGTAGAATATAACTGATTTGCGGGGCCAAAGTTATCTCGGGTGATTATAAGAGGCAAAGGCCCCGATCGATTGTTTGTCTACGTTGTCCTCCCAACCATATTAAAAACACTTGTGTATTTTGGTTCTTTCGAAGGGGTGAAAACGGCATCGGCTGTTTCGCAACTCAAAACCTGACGAACGCTACGACGGATAAGTGCCAATTTGTGTGGCTACTGAACACGAACCTGAAAGGCTGGATCCCCCAGAAGTTGGTCGACATGTCCATGTCCAAGGCCTTGGTGGAGTTCATCGGCGCGTTGAGACTACAAGCTCGCACGATAGAAGACTGATCCTACAGCGGGCGTCGCACTTGCGAGTCAAAGTGCCAACGGACGTGTAGCAGTGCAAACACGGACACAACGATAGCGCGGAGTACGAGTTACGAGGCTCTCGGTATTCGGATACTGTGAGCCTCGATCGAGTGCTAATCCTCAGCTTTTTTATTCCAATAACGCAGCGAACATCGAAGAAAGGTGGAACGGATGCTGTTCTCGAGAATTCGCAACGTGTCCGAGCCGATGGAAGATCCATTTTAAGGAGCAACAACGCGCGGAGTCGTTGCAAACGAGGAAAGCTACTCGTCTTGAAGCGTCAGGGGCTGCTCTTCGGGCGCGCTTTCCCGCTTGAAATTGCGTTCGAAATTTTTGAGCAATTGACAATGTAATATATTGTTGTTTGATTTGTTTCGACCACCGTATCTTCGGATTGTGAATTATTGCGAAAACGGCAATCGTTCCAAATTTCGGTGTTACGAGACAAACCATCCGAGCAGTCGACGTCGAGCTCTAAAAAGATTATAAAGTTTAAGAAAAAGTAAAACGAGTCTGTTGAACATATTGTATACAACGTATTACTCTGATATGCATGTATTATTGAAATAATCGATGTAAAAAGTAACGATACGTTTTTATTATAATTGATTTACCTCTGGTTTTCATGTGTTTTAAACAAAACGAAAAATATTCCAAACTGTACGATACATAATTTACAGAGTGAACTTGAGATGATTAATCCGATATAACTTTAAGTACTGTATTTGCTGCAATTTTTTTTTATACATATACATATATACATATATAATGGTGCAGCGTCTATTATTTGTGATATGCCTATGCATAAATAAATAAAGATTATATTGTATAAAGTATTCTTTATTATTTTGAGAGACAAGGCGAATTTTGGCCCCGAAATTCATCGCACGAGATTCAGTGAGAGAGTATCTATTAGAGTGCCAGGCATCATTGACAAGGAAAAAAGTGAAATCACTTTTAAATAGATTTGCAGAAATTTTGATGGCGCATCAATTGAAAGAAATGAATTGAGCAATGGCACGACGTAGCAATGAGTAAAGTAAGTTGATGCAAATCCCAATTCATTTTATAAGGTGTTTGCCAAAATAATGTGCAATTCATTATTACTTTTGTCTGAAAATAGCAAATAAAATAGTTAATTCATTCTTATATGGAATATAAGAAGCAGGAATGACGCGAAGCATAGTTCGTTTTCCTTCGCTACGATCGGTAACGCTTCTTTTATTACGCACAAGCGCGCGCGCGTGCATATATGCATGCGCATACTTGCATATTTAGTGAGCATTGAAACATAATGCAAGGGAAAGACGAACAAAAAACTAGTATTTACATAGGAAGATTTTTTTTGCGAACCTTGAATGGCTTTGACTGCAAACTCGCAATAAAAAACAATAGATTTAGGAATCATAGGGATACTTTGTAAATGTAAATGTAATGTAATTAGTAAGTACTCCTTGTGGTAGAAAGCAACTAATATAAGAATTGTACAATTACATAGGCTATAGCACCGACTATAGCGACCTTGACGATTGTCTAATATTATTTTGCATTTAAAAAGTCAACTTTCGAACGATCTTCGCCATTCTCTCGAGTGTCGAATTCCATTGATCCATGAAATCGGAGTTGGCACTATACATAACACATACGCATATGTATTTCCTTTTTTATACATATTTATAAAAAAAAAAAAAAAAAAAAAACACACGCACACTACTTATATACAAACGTAAAATAAAGAATCATTCAAGAGGCTCGGAGTTGTTTATTTCATTACCCAATAAAGTGCTAAGAGTCGGTTTCTGTATTACCCGGCGTCAAGGGCTGGAATTTGCAATAATCCGAGGCATTTTTCAAACTCGATTGCGGGCGTCGAGTAGTAGTGGTAGTTGCTCCATCAGAGCACGAGAGGACGAAGCAATGAAAAAAAATAGTCCTCGTCGTCGTTTGGCAATTTGGAGAGAGTTTGTTGGTTTTGCTCTGCGAGCGACGCACGAGACGCGGAGGAGCTCGAGGGCGCATTGAAATTAGGCGAGGGGGAAGGAATCGCGAGTAACGGCGTGGCGCCGCCCGAGACAGTTGGTCTCTGCTGTCCTCGTCGCGGCGCTCGGGTATCAGGCCGCCACGTTCCCGCAAGAGCCTGCCTTTCGCGCTCGTTGCACTTTCGCGACGCATACTCTCCGGATCCCGAGCGACGGGCGCGCGTCTCGAGCACGCGCGAGCTTTCGACCGCCTTCACGGGCGTCTCCCCGCGGCTTAAAGGCTTTAGCCCAGCCTCCAGGGCGGCTACTGGTGTCGTCGCTGCTGCTGCGTGAAATTGTAAGTTGCGATGTCGATGAGGCTTAGAGGAGGTTAGGCATCGATCGTCTAATCGAAAGTAATGCCCTGATTTCTTGGACTCGGTCTGTCTGTCTGGTGGCCTGCCTCGCGGCTGATTGTCTTTTTCTTTTATTCGCTCGGATTAGGCCCCTGCGCCTTTCTCGAGAGATTTATCTTTAATTCGGGGCGAAAATAAAGATTCCGAGGGCTTAAATCCGTGAACGAAATTAAACGAGGGATCTCCCATAACCGCGCGAATTCCCCGAAAGTCAAGGATCAAGCGCAGTCGACCGAATCTTGGGAGCGTTTACAGTTTTCGCCGTTTGCTTTCGACACGTGTATCTTAATTAATGTCGCGTCTTCGAATTTACGGCATATTAACCGATAATTAAATTCTACGCGTGTATTAAGCGCAACCCGCAGCGTCGCTTCCCCAATTATTTCGGGCCTTTTTATAACCGAATTCGATTCAACTTTCTCATTGTTAAATTAATATTTGTCGTTGAAATCGTTAAAATTGGCAACCAAGATATACAAGCAATACTATAATGAAATTGTCCTTCGCGTAAGAAAATACCACTTATAAGTATAAAATAATATCTTGAAATAAACGAATATAAAGAGTCTCGTTAAGGTAAATCAAAAGGTTTATTTCAGAATAAATTAAGTTTGTATCGAGAAATTGAAAAATGTAGCAGAGCTTACGGAAACTATTTTTACAGAAAAACTTACTTTAATTAGTAATAGGAAATAGATTTTAAATAGATAATAAGCTAGAGATAAATTAACGTATAAAAATTACTGCTTTCCATAAGAATTAGCTTCGGAAAACTTGACACATTTTACACTAAAATATGCTTTTCAAGCGAAAATATAAGGAAAATAATATTTCAGACTTTATTTTAATATCTAAAATTATTATGTCAAGATCATATTGATGTCGATATATTAAATGTTCCCAAGAATAATATTTTGAATCTAAATATTAGACTTTGTTAGGGCTGAGCGTTTATTTTAGCAAAAAATTTATATACGCCGGCTGAAAGTGTCTTTTGGATCATATTTATTAATATAGAGTCGACAAAAATATTTGAATAAAATAAGAAGTTGCAGTTCAGCAAGGTCATTAAACTTAATATCAGTGTGAAAAAAATTATCGAGGAAAATCTGCGAAGTTCGCAATATTTTTCATTGACGCGCGACCAGATGTAACAACCGACATATTACATATTTTTAACCTAGTACATGAATTTTCAATCGACTGTTCGATAAAGTAATGTCGGGAAAATCGCGGACGTTAATGCAGCGTTTCGTTTTTATATTTTTCCACGTTGCTCGTTCGACTTTATCAACGTCGCTATCTAGTCGTGATCGCCTTTAAACGTATTTAAATGATGAGCAGCGACAGCAAGTCTTAAATAACAAATGCCTCTGGCAGCTTTGAACGAAGCCTGCGTACGTGCATGCACACTCGAGTCGTCAATTCCTCTCGCTGATGTTTCTCTGATACCAATCGTCCGTAAACGATATTCTTGCCGTATAAGGGCATCCAGAAACAACACGCTTTTGCATCCTCCTGTTGTAAAGACTCGACGGTGGCGGTGGCGGCGGTAGTGGCGCTCCTTTCGCTTCCTCGTTTTCGTTGAAAATTTGCTCGGTATCTGACAATCGTACATCAACGGCGACCAGCGGAAAATCCATTAATTCAGCGACCGAGAAACAATATGTGCATGCCTGTTTTTTTCGCCTCTTCTTTTTTTGAACTTTCCAGATGCTTCTAAACGTCCGGATAATAAACATTTTTACTTCGGTCCTGGGCTCGAGCCACGGCCGATGATTACCAAGGCGCGAACTGATTTACACTCGCTCGTTCATTTCCAATACGCTATTTTGAAGCTATAAAAAGTAACTTAAATAACAATATTCCGCTTGGAAATAAATTTGGCCAGAACCGTAGAACCGGCGAACAGCGATTAGGCGAAAATTGTGTACTCCGAGTTCCGAGTTGTTTCATTGACAATAACGAGGCGTTTCAACACCAACGCGAAACGAAGTGGGAACTTTTTTATTTTAATATTTTTAGAAAGGACGCTGCGACAAGTGACTAGCAGCAGTAATCGTTAAAATTAAAACTTTTTCAACCGTAACACCGACTTATTCGCAAATCTTAGGCACTGTGCTCTAAGACTTTTAATTTTCCTTCGAATTCTGAACTTCTATCGAGAAGCCGAAATAAACGTTCCAACAGCTTTCGCAGCTCTTCTCCATCCTGTTGTTCACATTATATCGTTATTCAATCTTCGAATAAGTAAAAATGGCGCTCCTAATCTTTTACAACTACAGCCACGTCGTTATAAATTGTTTTTAAGCATGTCGCTGGTATCTTGAGGGGCCAGCGAACTCACCCACACTTGTCCGTAATCGAGGAAAGATATGGTCCGAAAAGCGACAAGAATTATGCAAAGCTAACCGCGACTCTACGGTTACGATCCGACTAATAATAAAACGTAACTCGCGGTAAAATATCGAAAATGTTCGTTCGGAGCTCCACTATGATATCAGTTTTTACTTTGTTAAAGGGGTTCGTTGCTGTGGTTCAATTGAGCGTATAAATTCTCGTAAAAATTGATATCCGAGTAAGTATCGAGACACTTTTTAAACTTTCTCATTTACGATCGGCTGTTCGCGCAATATATTTTGTATATTTTTAAGAATTTTGCAACAATAAAAAAACAAAGCTCTTGGAATATTCTAAACGTTACAAAAATTATTCTGGAACAGGTTTTGCGTTTAACTCGAGGGCGTAATATTTTTGCATTACGATATTGTGCTTAAATAATCCTTCGTTACGCTCGATAAAATTTGCAAAATTAATAAAACACCGTTTTTATAAATTAAATAATTTATTTAGTTTAATCACTTACGCGATGTTCTATCGTTATTCATGTTACTTCTGTACAAAAAACATTCGCATACATGCTATTGTTGCAAACGTAATTTTTTACAATCTGTATCCTTCTTATTTTCCACTGAATGCGTTTAAAAATCTCAGTGTCGTAATTTCCGAAGGAAAACTTTTTCGTCTTATTTCGCGAATTTTTCAAGCTTCTGTTAGTCCAATTATTAGGCATACATGTTTTGATTAGACAGATGATAAAAAAATTAATCGATCTCGAACCGCCAACCGAGACTTTATTTACATTTATATGTTCGTCGAAGCAGTAAATGCAAAAAACGACTCGGTATGAATGTAATAACCTGTAAAAATTCTAAAAGAATAGAAACAATCGATAGGGATTTATTTGATTTATAAATTAACGGTTGATCGTTGAATTATGCGAAAAGCTAGATATTTTCAATCGTAATACCTTCACTTGAAAATAATTTTGTCAAATGAGTTTTATTTTTGCACTAGGAAATAGCGATTTGAGATAGAAAAAATGTCTACCGATCAACTCAGTTGCTAAATATAACAAGCGCAGTAAACTAAATCGAATAAAAAACTCTAATAAAATTGAGATACGATCCCCTTGGAGTCAAAGACCAGAATTTGCTCTTTCAAAAATCGCGTTGGCTAATATTAATTTATGGATGATCCGCCGAAATTTGTTATTCCTCTTTCGGTGCTCTTGACTCCTGGTATTTTTTTGCGAAAAAAGTCGGAAAGATTTGCAATAAGCAGGCCACTCCTTCGTAAATATGTAATCCCCGTTGTAAAGCAATCGAAAAAATTTACATCGATATTCCCAATAAATCCAGTTGGCAACTTCATTTTGCTCGGATAACTAAAAGAGACGAGCATTAGTTTCCAGGCGCAAAGAAACGGCTGCATACGTAATTACGCGTTGGATTATATGCAATATTCGATAACACGCCGCGGTAATTACCAGCTACCTACACGAGCTCATGATGCTCTGGTAAAATACGAGTTAATTAATACCTTAATCACAGTATACTTAATATAATTTTTCATTTTAAGCATTAACGAAGTGCGTTCGCGTCGATGATTTACACTGTTCATTAAATAAAGACTTTAATCCGCTGAAATGTTTTAATAATAAATGCTCCTGAAATACGCGCAGCAGACGTCCAGGCTGACGGCTTCGGTTCTCGAAGAGGAGCTACGCGTGTTCCATAATAAGTATGGATTAGCGAGGAAGAGAAGAGCGCAGAAGGCGCTAACTATAAATGTTAATTTCGCGAAATTCCATACGTCACCTGTCATTTTATCCTCGTCCGCGTTTAATTTTACTCGCTAATCTGCCATTATGCGATGTTTATTAATGCAAAGTTTTATTTCACTAAACAGAGAAAATACCGTTACAAGTGCGCTGATGATACTCTGGATAATTGCGATAAGTTTAGTTTGAATAGAACGAGCGATAACTTTAAGAAGCGGATATTTATCGAAGTCCACTTTTAGCAATTTTTCTTTCTTTTTTAAACTCATCCTCTTTAATATGGATAAAGTTTTTCTGTTATTTCGAAATTGTTAAATTTTATATGACGGCTAATTTAGAGTTAAATTTTTCTAATTAAAAAAACTTTAAAATTTATTACAATTTAAAATAAATTTGGTCGTCTTCTTTTTATAATGTACTTTCTTGGAAAAGTAAACTAAATTATTTTTATAAAGTTAACATTCTTTTGACACGTAATTTTTATGGACGTAAATTTTATTTTAATTGTTTTGAGCAAATACTTAATTCTCAAGTGCACGTTTGAAAAAGCGTAGAAGTAGTTTTTGGTGTTTATTTCCTTAACTTAAGCCGTTCAAATACAAAATGTTTTTTTTCTTTAATATTTTGTTTATTTTTTTCATAACTTTTTATAACTTTTGCACGAATGGTTGTTTTAGACTTATACGAATTAATAAATTTTTACAAAGTTGCTTTGAAGTTAAGCTAATGATCAAATTTGTCCGAATCAACTATACTTTTCCAAAATATCAAATACGTATTTACAGATTCCGACTGCCATTATAATAAACAATATTATAATTATATTTACTCATTATACTAATAAACAGGTAAATGATAAATATTGCATGTTTGTAACTAAATACTATCGAATTGATCGAGTTAATATTTAAAATATAGTATTATTAGAGTTTTTATTCTAAATATATTCCAATGATAATAATTTCTATTGAATTAAGTTTTCTTAACGGTATCCTATTTTTATTCTTATTTTTATTATCAATTAGAATCCTTCCAAAAGCAATTGATATGATATCGCATAAACATTATTATCGTAATTTATTTATCAACAATTTATATGTTGTTATTTATATTTTTGAACGATATTTATACACACCTGTTCACATTATGTTATTTTATATTACTCGTTTATTTATCTTTTCCTTCTTTTTTCTTTACTACTGGTGTTGCTTCTATCTCTCTCTGTTCTAATGAATCTTGTACAATGTACCTGTATTACTCTTCACCTCTCAAAATATCCTCCCGTTCGATTGCCTCGGATATTACAATCCTCCATAATGTGCTTGGTTTGTTTTGGCTTATCATATGCATAATTTAAAACAAACTGTTGATAAAATTCGATTATGTTTGGAATAAATTCACTCAGCAGGATGTCACTCGAAAAGTGTATTAAAAAAATGTCCGATTCAATTTCAGGATTAAAAATCATTTCTTTAATTTGATAATTAAAATGAAAAAACAATGTCGAGAGGAAGTTAATTTCAAAAGCATCTCGGTTACATTTGCAAACACGAAACAATAGAATGGGGGGGGGGGACAATAGGCGACCACGCAATGCTCGTATAAAGCGATTGTTCAAAATCCAATTCGTAAGGGATAATGAGCGAAACAACAGTGTGTATATGAATCCATTGGCCGGCCAATGCACATATTTGCGTATACAATTATATCCGTTGGCCGGCGAAAGCTAATAGCGCCATTGCAATTGGCTACTTATCCGAATAACTTGCTGACTCTAATATAACTAGCGTCCAAAAATTGGTCCAGGTATCGAAAAGGCACTTGATTAGAGATGTAATTGAGAGGAAAATCGATTCAACGAGATGAATACGATAGTCTGTAAATTAGGAAAATTTATTACCTATGCTTTCACATAGCCGGGGCTTATTTTTAATTTAAATGACATTTTATCGGTGTGTATAATTATTACCTTAGCATTTAATTTAGATTTATGCGTCATTCGAGTTTTTATTGCTGAGAGTGAACCGTTTCGATGTTTCAAATATGAAATGCGTTTTTGAAATTGTCGAATTAAGCCTTTGCAGGTGCGTATACGTGCACACGATGTGGGATACTTTACACCTTTAAATGGACTTTATGTTAAGTAAGACACAAGCTTTTTCAGTGCGATTCATTTAGAGGAGCAAAAATAATACGGAAGAAATGGCGAGATGAGCTTTTTTACAAAGTTTAACGGAATATTTTAACGATGACTGTTGATAAATTTGTAATTGTCAATAGTGAAAAGCATAATTTTTATATAAAAACTAACGAAACATAAAATTAATTATAATTTTAAAATAACGATAAATACGGAGATATTAAACGTGTTTGCTCAGCTACGTCTGTCTATTGATTTTGCTTTCCGATCAATAATTGCATTAAAATTTTCTTACAACGCGTGTGCATACATTAAATGCATTCTGCAATTGAAATTAGTTTAATTATTTCTTATTAATTTTCGAGCGGAATCCATTCAAATAAACCCAAGTGCCTTCCGTTCCAGATTAAATTGAATCTGATATTAAATTAAGCGCGTTATATTTCATTAGATTGCTCGATAAAATTTTATTACAGCTCGCGGTTAAATAAAGTATTTGAATTATTGTATTACGTTCCTTTATTAAGTCGACTCAAATTTAAGTACAATTTTACATACCGAGTACCGCTGAGTCGAGTTTTCGTTTACGTGCGTGTTTCATCCGAAGCGGGAATGCGATCCAAAGGAGCTATTCTCTCCAAAGCATTCCAGTAACGTCGTTAACAAGTAATAAGAGCAGTTTTGTAAATTTTTCCGACAAATACAATACAATTACAATTCGTAAATTTGCTTTGTGATCAAATATGAAAGTTTGCTCGATAAGTTTACAGAATTTAATAAAAATAAAAAAGAAGATTAATCTGACTAATTTTAAGGGAATTTCGGCAAAACTTCAATGTTCGAGAGCGTTTTTTCACTTCTCTCTTAAAGCCAAGATTAGAAACTTCGTTAAACGTGGAAATTTTAATTTCGAGAAAAGGCCATTAAATAATTTTTGAAATTCTGTACAGTCGATGAATTTCGAGACGATTAAAACTTTAATATTCGGGCTCAAAACGCTCCGATGTTTTATTTCACTTAATCTAGATGGTTTCTTAAAACGTAAGAAAGCTAATTTAAGCGACTTTCTTATTAAATAAATATAAATTTCGTTAGATTTTTAAAACAGATTATGCAAACGATAATGAAACTGTTCGTCACTACGACACAATCGTGGAAAATATATTAGTGTGTTAAATTGTATCGTTCGAACACGCGTCTTAGAATTATAATATCGACACGTGAAATCTTGAAATTAAGAATTTTATACAAATTGTAACATTCGGTTAGTAAATATAAAAATTACAATTTTATGAGAAGCAAAGAGAAGATTTGATTTATGGACGGTAAACACCAAAAAGATTTATAATTGTCTTTCTTAATACGAAGTAGCAGGGACCGATGATGATACCAATAATCATTTTTCGCTATTCCATAACATCCATTTTGAGTAATTTCCAACGCAATTGGATTATTTCGATTTTGTTAACAAAATGTCCACCGTAAAACATTCAACTTTTGTGTTTGTAAACTTTTTTTATTTTTAATAACACAGCTAACCCTTAACTTAATTACTGGACACCAATATTTTTGGGTTTGTTTAATTCCGTTGCACGTTTAAGTTGCTCGAAATAGCGATTATTTATAAAGGGAATTTTATCGAAGTTTGGAAAATAAAAAATTGCCCGTGCCGAATTAGACATTATAACATCGAATTCTAATATATTTGTGTCTAATATATATTTGTGGGGGCGGGGGATTAATTATACTCGCAACGAAGAGAGTAAAAAATATTTTCGCGGAAACAACGATACACTCGCAGCAATCTTTTCAGAATTCCGCACGTTAGTTTTCTCTCTTACCAACTATTGATAAATAATCCAGACGAAATGTACTCGAGGAATAGCCGGGAATTCTCTAACAGAGTACTGGCCGAAGAAAAACGACGTCGCAACGTGTAAAGTCGAAGGCAGAATTAGAGGAATAAAAAGAAAGATAGAAGGAAGAAGGGTGGAAGGGCAGCAGGAAGGATGAAAGACGGGAAAGTGATGCTGCTGTATCCATCTCGCTTTTCTATCCCAAGATTCGCGCTCTCGCACACTCGCGCTTGCAGTCACACGGACGGGACACAAGCGAGAAGAGCGCGGCGCCGGCGCAGGTGCCCCTTTTTCATCTCCTTCTCGCTTTTTCTCACTCGATCGCCGACGTCGGCGGCGGCAGCGATCGGCGGAGACTTCAGTCGGTCTCACGCCTCACGCGTGCGCGCACATTGTTAGCTGTGCGTGTTCTCTCTGTCGGCCGCGCACAGAGAGACATACGAGCACACGCGACGCGTCACGGCTTCTCTCCCTCCCCGTCTCTCTCGCTGCTCTCCTTCGTCCGCACACACGCAAACACAAACACACAGACACGCACAAGGAACCAAAGGCTCGAGTTCTGTATCAGCGCTCGAAAAAGGAACGACCACGACGATTGAGCGCGGGGGGAGAAGGAAAAGGAATAAATAAGGGACAACCACCGCTCGTCCCGCGTTCAGACCCGCACGATTAGGAGGCGGAGGGACAAGCGACCGGAACAACAACGAAGGACAAGCAAAAGCGAAAAATGTTTAAAGAATGGTGAGAGGATCGAGACTCTAGGAATGTCTTTATTGTTGCTTTTGTTTTTTTAGGCGGCGCAAGTCGATGTTTGGTTTCGGTGCTTTCGCGTCTCTTTACGCAGGTGCTTCCTTTTGTTTACATCCGGATTTATTCGCTGAAAAGGTTCGCCAGCACTCGGGGCTCGCGGCTGCTTCCCTCTACCCTTTGTCCGAATAAGAAAACCGCTGCGAATGTTTATGTTCTCGCCGGGGTGGCAACATTTTTTGATTCGGCAGTAGGTAAATGACGATTATTGGAAGCAGGTCACTCGTGGATTAGATCGGTCCTACTTTGATTTTTCCGGCTCAAACTTTGACAATGAAAACTTTGTCGACTCTTTCTTAATTCAGTCCAGCAAACTTCTTTAACAAAAATTCCTATTATTTTTGGATTATCGTAAACGCAGTGGAACGAGTTTTAGTCACGCCACCAACGACAATTGATCTGTAGATTTAATTAGCATAACGGATAATTTCCGGGCAACAAATTGCATTTCTATCATTTTAAGATCCGAATAATAACTTTTTATTACTTTTATTTTGTTGTTGGCTAAATTTTTTTAGAAATACATTGCCGTAAATGTTGGCAATTTTATACTCAAAGAAACTATTATCGATCGCCTTTTTGCAGCTTTGTTGTTCCTATTATCGTTACCATTTGCATGCAGAATAGTAGTTGCATTTATTAGAAAATATTTTTAAAAAATTAAAAATTTTGTTTTTTTTACAGTTTAGTCGTTCGTTCGGATTTGCGCAAATATTACTTTTCACACCTGTATTATGTAGCAAAATTTAAAAGAATCTGCAGGAATTATTTGTTATTTTGCATTTGGAAGAAAAGAATTAAAAAAGCACTGCTGTAGCAGTTACAATGAAAACATATATTATCAAGTAAAGCAACTGTAGTTGTGTAACGGAAGATATAATCGTGTAAGCTTTTACACTGTGTGCGTTACAACTTTGTTTTTAAATGCTTACATAACTTATTTAGGTTATTATTGTTTCGTAGAAGCATTTGCATAAATTTTGTTTAAAACATTTGATGCATTAAATTTAAATGCCTTTTATCGATGTATTGAATAGCTTTAGTACCATAACGATTTGAGTGATTGGCAAACAGTATATATCAATTTTGATCCAGTTTTAAATATTTTAGCTAAATATTATTTGTAAGACTATTTATCGCATTGTATGGTGAATTAATAAAACAACAATCGCCGAACTTTTATTGTTCTTGTTATTTTGAAAATATGTCAAATTTTTAGATGTCGAGAAGAAAGTGCAGCTTCAAATAAATTCTTAATGAAATTTTGATCAATTAAGACAACTTACTTATATTTACTTAGAAGCGTTCCTTAGATTCAAAAAGTAGTGAATCAGGCGTCGCAGATTTTGGGAAGAGCTTCTCTTTGTTAAAGTAACTTTCTCAAAAATCCGAGATCGAATGTGCGGTACGTGAGAATCATTCGATAAAACTTTTATTACATTTCGATGAACTGTTAAAGCGAAACGTGTGCAACAAACAAAGCTTCCATTTACTCTCCGCATCGAGCGACTAATTATTTGATTTAGCAGCTTCGAGTTGTCAGTCGAATCCGAAAAGTTATTCAAAATCTTATTGCGCTAGGATCGTCGTCTCCGGCTATGGCCATCACTCGTGTCACACGAACTGCTGTGGTTATTGATTACTAAAAATATGCTCGGTTGATAACTTTCGTTCGAACTCAGCGCAGAATCCGAGGAGAATCCCAAAATTCGCATTATTTACGAGCGCTAATATTTTAATGTCGAGTCCAGTGCGTAAAATGTGCAAGAGAATTCGTTGCGCATGCTGTGATATTCGTTATAAGGAAAAAAGGAAGAACGCGCAGTTACTTTTGCGCTTCTAATTCTTTGATTTCTGCCAAAATATCGTCGGTGTCGTGCGTCTGTGAACGGAGATGAGAGTATAGAGTAAACTTCGCGAATATTGACGAATGTTTCCAACTTGTCTTTACAACGCGAGCTAATATTTCCCTCAAGATTTTTATAAAACACACTGCTTGAGTGCATCCTTTTCGATTGTAGCTTAAGCCGTTCCTTTGATAAAAAGTTTGTTGCTTATCCGCGTTAGACTGTGCCGCATAGTTGTTTATTAACAAACAGAATGCGAACTCGTGAATTATCAGGATCTTCGTGAAACTCGACACTTGCATTCTGTTGCTAAACGATGAAATACTTGCTCGAATAACTCATTTCGACGAACTTTGATATTTTGAACAAAGTGCTCAAGAAATATGCGTAGAATGCGCAAATATGTGTAAGCGCGTGTAAAATTTTTCTCGATTTTGAAAAATAGCGCGGCCGCGCAGCAAATAAATTATAAAATATTTCTAAAAACGCAATACCACACACACGCGCGCGCGCACGCAGACACGGACGCATTTACAATAATTATAATTTTAAATGAATTAGGCGACCTCGTTTTACCTATTTTATTCATTTGAAAATCATGGAACAGAGAACATAAAGGAAGAGCATTCTTAAGTAATGAGAATTCTCCCCCTTTTATTATATACTATACAGTAACGTTAATTGAAGAACACATGCTCTTGGGGAAAACAAATTTTACACTTTCAATTTAAAGATTAATTTCGAAATGTATTATCAAGGAATATTTATAATAATATTTAAAAACGAAAAGAGTTTCTCGTATTATATCGATACTTTATAAACACGACACGATGAATGTGAAATGATAAACCGTAAATTGATATTTTTATACACTTAAGATTGTTCAAATTGTTCTTAACAAATACAAAGCAGTTCGTTGTTAGCTTGCGCCTTTTGTAAATTGAAAGCAAACTTTTTGATCAATTATTAACGCGTTGTATTGTATCGTATTTTCAATTATTTTTTCAATTTAAATGCATGAGAAAGTTTAAAATTGATAGTTAGCAGAATACAGTAAACTAGTTTTTTGAAAAAATATCTGTCGGAAAACATTGCTGTTGGAAATTGTTAGATTTTGACGAGCGTTTTCAATAATTCTTTTCAATAATTTATAAACAGATTCAATTTCTGGAAATGAAATTTGATGAAACTTTCGACCGCAGGATGAATTTTACTTCTTTTTAATAATTGCATTTTTATTATAAATATTACGAAATTATTTTGGCGTTTTAGTTTTCTTCGCCCATGTTAAATACACAATCGAATAAAGAGGCTTTCTTATTTAATTAGATTGCATTAAATTAATACATAAATTTAAAAAAATGAATAAAAGATGATAGTTATAAATAATTGAACTTGCGTATTTAAGGAGAATAGAATAATTTGAAGTTTCATTAAAATTTTGAAATTCAAAGCTTTTAAGGATAATCGTCCGTTCCAATTACGAAAAATTTTTTCTCTCGACTTTTATTATATCGGCTCGATGAAATACTTTGACTTGACGCACACACAGGCTCATACAGGATCTTGAATAATTTATTGCATTTTTATCGTTAATTTAGAAAATCATTATCTCTAAACCCAGACATCTTCCTCCTTTTAATAGATTATTTTATTTTTCAGCTTTATTTTCAGTAATTGACTCAATTTATCTACGCGACATTACCAACTACCCACTGATATCAATTTCTTTGCACGACTATTCGATCAACTATGCGAGTACCAAGGGCAAGACGTTTGCTGCCATTTAATACGTCATAAATGCAACATTGTAAAATAACATCGTATTTTAGCAGGGAATAATCTTAATATCGTTACATCGCAATTAAATTTACTCGAGCAGACGTACAGGATTTTTATTAAGATTTTGAGTTTAGGAGCATTTCTTCTCAAATTGTTAAAATTTTTTATAACAGACGGTAAAAGCATTTCCCCTAATGCGAGCTCCGTGACTATTCTCTCGCGAGAATTTCCTTAAAAACCTTCACGCCCTAATGAACACAATCCTGAAATATGGACCTCTCGAAGCTCTATATTATAAATTTCTTAAATTTTTTTATACGGTAATAAAATGTACTTTCTGGACTATACGCCGTTCCGATAAATAATTGGAATTGCGAATAATTATTTTCACGGGATTCGTTGCGGATAATTAATTTTTTTTTCATCACAGCAAATAAACAGCCCCATACATCGCTATTTTTAGGCTTTAAAATAAATTTCGGTTTATTTCAATATATGTTTATTTTCCCTAATGTATCAGTTTGATGTTGGAAGCTTTCCAACACAGGGAGTAGCATCGTTTAAGAAAACAAATGTACTCAGCGCCCACAGGTACAAGCGCGCCGGCAAGTATCTCACCTTATCACGCGATTATATCAGAGCACATCGCGCGTCTTCTCGCTCCAAAAGTTGCATCTTTGGTCATTAAAATTAATCGGCGCCAATATCGGGACGTTAAAGATCGAGATTGCGCGCCGCGCACGGGACTGACTTTTCTAAAAATAGCTAATTTCTTAAATAATTAAATAGAGAAATTCTATGACGCATGATGAGTAAAGGGGGGGGGGCACGAGCCTCGGACGGGCGAAATTGAATTTTATGGCACTTGGAAAGAAAATTTATAACACGTGTAAGACCGAGCGAGTTATCTTCGGTAATAGGACCTTGATTAATTATGGTCCGACGGCTAATTGTTTCACGTCCTCGCCAACTGCAATCCTCTTCATTGATCTCGATTATTATGTTTAAATTATCTTTATTAATGATTTCGGTAGTCCGTCGGCTTAATGAAACGTAAAAAATCTCAATTCGCTAAATTCGCTTTCTTACATTTTCATTTTTCTGCATAATCCCACGTCGCTATATTACGCATTTTTCTCAATCTTCGCTTACGACAGCAGAAGACGATCAATTATTCTTTCTATTTTTAAGACTTGCATCCAAGACAATCTGCAGGAAAATCGCATCGTCACGATTGGGAGCGAGTAATTTAAGGTGAATCCGACGCCTGCGATTAATAGCACACGCAGAGGCAATAGCCTTTGCCAGATTCAGCGATTAAATTTCCGGACTCCTGGCTCAAGCTTACGCACGGATTGCTGCGCGGGTGTTAGAGGTTTGCTCGCGATCATCCAGTGATTGCTGTTTGTGTTGCTGCGCGCGACAGATCTTTTGACGCAACGAGTTTTAGGAAAGGGCAGTTCCTGCCGCCCGACTAAAAGACTAATCCGATTAAGAACTGAAATCTGGTCTCTTTTAAAATCAGCTTACAAACGGATTCCGTAACGACTTTCCATTCTCTTGGCGGAATTTTTCACTCGGAACGCGAACTTTTGGAGAGCTTTTGTTGCTGCGAAAATGGCTCAAACTTTGGCTCGGACTTTCGCTGGATGATGCGCGCAAAGAGCATTCTTGTGTGTATCATCAGCGCTGTTTTCGTAAAAACCGCCCAGTACTCGTCTGCGCGAATTCCGATCTGAATGTATTTTAATAATACGGATTCCGGGTTGCAATGTTCTTGGAATTTGTCTAAACTGCCGATTCGACGACACGGGTGTCGAGGCAAGAAACGATTTGCAATATTAAAGTTGAAACCGTAGCTACGCGCAATTTCACTGCAATTCTTCAACCAATGAAAATTGCAACGAGCCGACAAACGTCGGATTATTTCCACTTTTTGCAATCGTGCAAACTTAATCACACGCCGATACACAACTCAAATTTGACAACTGGTGCGACAAGGTAACACAGGAAGGAGACAACTGTGCTTTAAAGGGCTCCGAGTCAAACGAGCATCAGCAAAAAAGTAAGTTTGCGTGGCCTGAAAATTTACTTTCATCAATTTAACCGAGGCTTTAGGTCGTTGCGCAAAAACCGGGAAAAATGGCAAGATTTACTCAAAAACGCAGGATTCTTTGCTCAAATTTTCGGATTTGCACCTTGCCTGAATTTTCCGCAAGGATCAGGCGCGTCGGTGCGTCTGCCAATCTCGGGCCGAGAGATAAATTTTATGCAGAGGCAACCGTAACGGCAACCTGTCCTTTGAAATTCATCACTCGATATGCCGCGTCGAGCCTCTCGAGCGCGCGTCCGTGTACTTTATATTTGGAACTATCGCTTCGGCATATATAAATCCGCCCCCTCCCTCGACGGGCAAATATAGGTTCGCGCCTGTCCCGAGTGACGGGATAAAAAAGGAATTAAAAAAACGAGGAATAAAAAAATTTCTATTTGAGTAGCCCACTTCCGCTCGTCCGAATAAATATCGGTGCGGATTTCGCGCGCTCGCTCCGTCCGGTCGCCGCTAAAAAATTGATTCCAGGTTCGAAAATCGCGATAACACAAATCTGTCATCGGAGCCATGAGCGCAACTTATCTCCCCCCCTCTCTCTCTCTCTCTCTCGCCAACTTCAACTCGGTTTTATTTCAAATTTATTCATACGCGATGGGTGATAAGCAACAAACAAGCCCAGCTCGTGTGAAAATCTAATACGCTGGAGTAGAGCTAAGATATGCGACTGCAGTAAAGACGTTGCATACATTTATCGAAATACGTCATAAAGGAAGGCTTTAGAGCTCGAACAAAACGCAGTCGGGTCAGTTGGAGGCGTTGGAATGTTAACTCTTGGCGTTGTTCTTATATTTTACGACAGACTCGCTTAGACGCAAAAATTATTCCAACCTTCGATCTTCGTCACAACATTATTCGAACAATTTTTTGAAATTGGCACGTTCAACCTCGAGCGAAGAATTTCAAGCTACACAGCTATGCGTTGGATTTTAACGAGCGTTTAAGGATTGCTCTAAATTTTTGAGCATTAGATTTATCGTTTTTGGAAATAATGTCTCTGCTCTTCGCGATGTAAGTGATAAATGCCATCTTTGCAAGATGTTGTATCGAAGAGTTGCGAATTTTTGAAAGTGCACGCGCGTTGTAAATTATCCGCGCGCGGTTCTACGACATTTCGCGTCGCGGAGAAGCAAATTCTTTTAAATCATCATCGAGTCGCGCGATCACATAAAAGAATTAAATGCACGAGCGAGTATCAACGACATTTCAGATTTAACAAAAAGCTCTTGGCACGACAGTATCTGAATCGAGGCTAATTATCGGACAATACTATTCGAGTTCGCAGCGCAACATTTTCGTAAAGTGTAAATTGGCTCCCTTTCATATTAGAATGCATCGCGGCCGCGTGCAAAGGAGCACATTCATCATGCGTGCAAAATATATTTTACCTTTTAAGATACGTTGAGGGCATTTATTATTAAGCGCTGCCCTTTGGCTTTGCACAATCTCTTTGAAATCCCGGCATCGCGGACAGGATACTTGAAGTACCGCTTAAGAAAAGAAAAAGAAAACGAAAAAAGAAGAAGAAGCGAGGGGAAAAGTACCGCGACGTCTATAACTGTATGAGGATGCGTCAGTGTAGCTTGTGACTGACTGGGTTACGTTGACTTTGCTCTGATTTATACAAAAAAGCGCAGACCGAAATTTTGCGCGTCCGTTCGCCGATACAACGCGAAATTAAAGCGCCAGAAATACATGCGTACAGGCGTCTCCCCCCGCCCCTCTTCCACCCCCTCCATCGTTCACCCCCCCTCTCTCACTCTCTCTCTCTCTCTCTCTCTCTCTGGAAATGCTGACCCAATTATTATTATTTTTTCACGTTTTCTTTTTGTTCTCGGGGTTTAATAGACAACCGAGAGAACGGTGTGCGCGCTTGTAATTTCGTGGATGATTTAAAGCATGTTTTTACGGCTTTTATATATTTTATCTCTTGTTTGCTTTCGCGTGATCTTTACGTTTTTAGCCTATAACGCGCGCCCGTCTTCGAGATTTCGTAAGAATGAATGAGAGCGCCGCTGGGAGGAAAAATCGTAAATTATACGTTTTTACTGATGCGTAAACCCGTTGAAATCGGCGAGGATACTTTTCGATACTCGTTTAAGTACTCCGTATATATGAATTATTAAAAAGCCCATTATTATGTCTTAAATTTTAAGGCGCGCAGTTTGAAATTTTAATACCGGAATTACAATCGGCAACGCGATAAACATTCAATGTTTATAAACCCAATGACTATATAACGCATATTATTAGTTCTCAATTATTGAAAAGGAGGTGTAAAAATTGTATCGGTTTTATTAACAAATAAACGCTACTGGATATTAGTGGAAAAAATCCGAGGATTCGATTTTAAAAAATCGCGCGTTACTATTAATTGATAATCTTAATTAACTAATTAATCAATTATTTTTAGCATTAGACTCGTTAGATTCCAATTGCGGGAAAACATCCGTAAGAAAAGATCTGCGAAGTAGTTATTTACGAGTACATTACTCATCTCCCTACACCACATTTTCATTAGATTTATTTTATTATTTAATCGATTGATGATAATCAAGGCGCGTCAACGAAACGTCAGCGTAGTTTTAAACAATCCCTTTAGCGTTTTCGCGTATCTTTTGCGTTCAAATCGGACGCGCATAATTTAACAATGCATAGTAATATCTCCTTACGCAATCCAAAAAGTGGATCAAGAAAATAAAATTTCAAAAATGCTTTTATAATAAAATGACACACAGGGTAAAAGCTTTAATGGTCGATAATCTGGAAGTAGAACTCGAAAAGCTTCGGTTTACATTTTGAGATTGTAAAACTACATATTTTTAAATCTCAGGATAATGATTATGAATTTTAAATAATATCGGTCGAGTTCTCGAGTTGGTTTGGCGAAATTGGTGCTTTCATCTTGCGTCGATTATCATTAAGAAAATGAGGGATCGCGACCACTGGGAGTAATTCAGCTTTATATAGTGTAATTATACCTTATTATTAGAAGCTCAACTAGACCACACCGAGTCGCTTAATAAAACGGAGGCGTTCACGATGTTTTAACATCAAAACAAAATCATCATCCCTCGAAAAATGGCTTCGAAGCCGTCGTTGTTTTGACTGCTGCCGATGAAGTTGTCGTCTCGACGGCTTGCGCGATTTTACGGGCTGCAAGCGAGAGCTCGTGTCCATTAAACACCCGTGACTCGGTCGCGCTATTTCACCGTTTCGCCTGCCGTTTGAGCGTAATTCGATTTTAGATTGGCTTTCTATAAAAAAGCGACCATTTTCTCAAGCTCGCGCGAGATTAGCCGAAAAAGCGCATTTGACGCGGCGCTGGGCTTTTTACGCTTATTCCACGAGCAAAATCGGTGACCCGAGAACTTTCAAAGTCGCGAGAGCGTTTTCAGTCCGCTAGCGTTGCAGTTTCAAAAGTTGATTTAGGTGGGAATTTGCGAAAGTGTTAAGTACATTTGTGTTATCGAGCGTTTTCCAAACTTTTTCTCGCGGCACATTATGAATTCTTCTTCTTCGAGAGAGGAGCCAAGTAAAAGTTTTCAAACGTACCTACACGTTGTTGAAAATGCGTCAAGAGTCGAATCGCTGTAAAGAGCCAACACTTTCAACGAATTTTTCGCAATTTCGTAATTATTTGGCCAATTGGAATGACGAAATATTGCGCCGAACGACTCAAAAATTTCCTACAATATTTATAGCTTTAGTGTCGCTCAATAATAGTTATTGTCTTTTTAAAATATTAGACGGCAAGCGTTAAATTTACATTTAATGAAATAAATATTGTAATTCTCGGGTAAACTGTTTCTCGAACGTTCAACAACATTTTATCTATTAGCCGTAGGAGTGGAATGAATAAAAAACTGTCGACACATGTTTGGGCTCCTTGCCAGCCGCATTCATAATGTTATTAACATTCGTTTTTATTACTCAAGGTGTACGGCACAATTAAATATTATCTTACGTACCAAAAGTTACGATAACTTCGTATATTAAAAGTTTGAGAAAACTAAGGAATTTGCGGCCCTGGTTTTTTGGTAATTTCACAAGCAAATATGCACATCCTACACGAGTGTGCACTTCTCTCGGATTCCCGCCGGAACTTTAAATAACTACGGGCTGTGCTTTATATTTAGACGTCAAGAATAATTGATCGATCTCATTCTCGTTATCTTTTGGGGAAGTGAAAAAAATTTTCAATTAATTTCTTATTACTTTTTAAATTCCACCGAGAATCGCTTGACAATCAATTAAAAAGAATTATGTGCTAGCGACATTTATAGAAATTCATCGAAATGGATTTTAACGTATTTGTATTTTTATTTTTAAAAAATCTCAGAATCACTTTTCTAATAAATACTAGAAGAGCTTGCTTTAATGTTAAAAGTAAAATTTGTTCAAATTTTCGCACTGCGAGTTGTCTAACTTTCACAAATGCATGCGCTCCAAGATTGTATTCAGCCGAGTCTTAAGTTTATCAACAAATTTTCCAAATTAAGTGTACCCGGTGATTTTGCTTTTTTCATTTTCTTTTTACGAACCGCGAGAAAGCAGCTGCGCACTCGTGAGTGGGCAGCTGTAATATTTGTCCGGAGACGTAGGGGCGAAAGCCTCGAGTATCCAAGGGCGTACCGCCCTGTCCCGAGGAAAATAAAAACAAAAATTGCGTCACGAGAAGGAGCAGAACGGGAGCACTTGCACTTCCTCCGTTTTCATTAATTGATAAAACTTGTGACGCGGTGCCGGTAAATTGGGGTCGGATCCAGCGAGTTTTCCGCTCGCGCTGACTCGCCTCGACTCATTGGCTATTACCCAGATTCGTAAGATATTTCATTCACGTGGAGCCGGTAACTGTGCATTTCTTGGGCGTCGATTAAAACTCGCTCTTCGGTATCTCTGTGCGCAATCGGAGTAATTAGGCGTAAGCCAGGCGCTGCTGATCGACAGCGAAAATATGCCCTCGAACGATCGAGTTGTTTCAAAAAGGTCGTAAAGTTCCGAGGAAATGCCACGTTTGAAACGAAAAAACACGTTTCTTCTTTTCAGCTTTCTGCCGAAAGTTTTAGCTCTCGATCGCTCGACTTCTTTCGTCCGCTCACCTTGTTATTCTGCATTTTATATCACTGAATTAGCATTTATAAGATTCGACAAAATAATTTATCAAGGTCAGCGCTAGGACGACCCGTTTTAAACGCGCTTGTGAAAAAGTGCATTGTGTATTCAGCTCGGCACGTTTTCCGACGTGCGAATAGAGAAATATTATAAAAATATCCGCGTATTTGAATATTAATTGTAACGTTGGATAATTTAAGAATCAATATTAAAGCAATCCGTTTGAACAAACTTGCCTAAATAATGACTTGAGAATGCACTATTTTGTCGCGCGCTTTGTAGGAGGAGTCGGTCCAATTTAGTTTTTCCAGCAGCTATTCGAAAATAATTTCGAGAAAACCGCGACGCTGAGCGGAGCAGCCTGAAAAATTTTCGAATGAAATTAAACGAGAGTTTTCTCAGATTTTCTATGTAGAAGGTCTAGGTTTGCAAAGCCAATTATCGGCCTGGTATTTAAATTCGTTAAAAATCGCAGTAAATTAAGAGTAACTGTTTTAAATCAGCACTGATATCCTAATTTGAGACTTTGCATTGATTAAACCAAGTATAGATGAACTGTGATTGGCGCAAATATGAATTGCAAACTGATATCTTGATTGGATCACTACTTTTAATATCAAACTCGTCGCGTTTGACGTTTGAGCTTTTATCTTTTTAATAAATCGTCAAAAATTAAATCATCGTAATTATTTCAAACTGCCCGATTGGAGTTTAATACAATGAGAAGAATTTTTCGCTCAACAATTTAAGACAAACATTATCTCGTAAAACTTTATGGAGATCAAATTATAACATCTAATTGACTCTTTTACGACTGATGACTTTAGTTAAGAACGCTATTTTAGAAAAACGCGTTCCTTTGAAATCAGTTAAGCCCGATCTTTTAAGCGAATCTTCTCTTGTACCCGTTAAGTTTATAAATTAAAATATGAGAAATTCACTGATAATTCATTATTTATAAATTATTAAGTGTCCTTAGACACTAACTTATCCTAAAAATAGTGTAACTAAAAGTCTAAAGCTTTAAGCAAAAAAATAACATTAAACGTGTTGAATTGAAAATTTATCGCGAGTGAATTTATATAATATATAATTTAACTTGACAAAATTGAGTTTCAATTTATAAGTTCAAAAGTTTTCAATTCCCTCACATTTCGGCAAAAATTCCAAGTTCTTAAATCTTAATTTTTTTCTCCAACGAAACGACTATTATTGTCTGTTCATTAGAACTTCGAGTATTGGCATTGATTTTCAAAATCCTTTTTATAGAATATTTTATGAATAGCTGTAATTTTTTCTACAAACAATTATTTGAGAGCAATAAATAAAATACACTTGGCATGGAAGTAAATTACAAATCGTGAAATAAAAATGGAACAGTGGACAAGCTTTTGTGAAGCTGTAAAAGAGTCAAAAAAATAAAATGTAAAATGGCTTCTTTTTTTCTCACAGTAATCGAAAAATGATTTATTTTTAAGTTTTAATTCCGTAACGATTTAGACTTTCACTCGCTTGCAGAGACTTGTTTGTTTTATTAATTTTGTTCCGCCAGTTGTGCACGAATGCAAAAAAAGCAAAAACGACCGTTACACCCGTTTAACATTTGCAACGAGAATAATCAACAACAAGCTTAATTGGAAGGATTAAACTTATTTTTTAAGCATCTTTTTATCGGGGGATCGTAAAATTCAAATGTGTTGCGTTATTTAATTGTATAATGGATCGTGCCGCTGGTCACACGCGATCCACGCGTAAAAAAGTTCGGTGTTAATAACAGAGACGCTTAAAAAGCCTTTTGCATCTGTAATGGTCCGCGATGCATCGCCGCATAAACTATATTGCAATGCAAATCGCCGAGTGGTGCAGTTAATATTGCGTTCCTGGCCATCGAACTAAAATGCACACACGGCGAACGCCGAATAAATATTGTCGCCGAATTGCTAAGAGTTAGGAACAAATGGCCGGTGCAGCTCTTGAATATTTCATCCTACAACTTCTCGTAACTGACGGATCAGGAGACGCGATGCTTTTACAACGTCGATCCAAGTCTCACTTGAGAATTCTTCGACGTTTAAGGGTTGCGACGTTTAAACATGGCGCGTCCATAAGTAAATCGCATTAGGACTTATACGTCTGTTTTCCGCGTCACTTTATTAAACGGTAACAGCTTTTCGATCAATAATCCTTCACTTTTCATCGAGCCGATTATTAAATTTTGAAGCTTTTATCCGTGGAGGCAATGACAAAAATAAGCGTTTTATTTCAGTTGAAAAAATGCAATTCAATGTCACGCCAACCAGACCAATTACTTCAGAAATAAAACACAACGTCGGATCTCTAAATTAACGGTACTAATGTTCGACGACGCGCACTCGCAATACAGATACCGACAAGTTCACCATTTATAAAACAGAAAAAGGTGATAATTTGGATGAGGCGTGGCGTTAATTGTTGGAAAAAATATTCATATGCGCATTAAAGTCTTTGATTCGTTAAAATAACTCAGCTGCTCTCAAGCCAAATAAACGAAAATGTCACTGGCGTTAGTTCGCGCAATTATTAGCGGCCCTTGTTTCGGCAAAAAGCAACGGCCACCCCCGTTTATTCGCAACATTTTTACTTCGCTAGCGAATGCGAACGCCAAGTACTTAAAAAAGAATTTTAACGTCATTCACAATAGCTGGATTTAAATATATTATCAAAGGCAAAAGTATGCGTCCGCCGACCATCTTTTGTTTGGCCCTTACAGTAGATACGCCCCGAGTAACAGGAAGAGTGTATATATTCGAGAAAATGTTTCCGCGTTCGCAAAGAAATCCATTCCTCGGGAATATACGAAGAAGGACTTTGCATAAGCTGAGGCGGCAACGTTGTTGGCGACGGGCGCTTGCAAATGTTTTGAAAAGATTGGGGAAAAATTTGGCCCTTAATTCCGAGAAAGTGCGAGGGGCGCGTGGGCAGCGCCTTGTTTTATTGTTTACCACAATCGTAAACCATTTCAACTTTCCCCGGCGCATGCCGCGTTTTTCTTTTTCGCGCACGCGATAATCTATGCTCGCGCTCGCCGAAGGGTTTTTCTAATTCCCACAAGGGGTGGTGCGTGAGTGTGTGCACGCAAAAGGTATGCTCCAACAGGTAGTTGATTCTTCGAGCGGGCTTTTCGCCTTTTTCCTGCCGTCGCGCTGACTTTCCCGTCGGCGTCGATGAGACGTCGGATACCGAGGAGTCGATGTTCGACGCGGAGATGCGCTCAGATTTTTATGATTTCCCGGGACTGATTTCTTTTTCGCGGCTGATTAATCGCGTTTTGTTTATAAATACGGGCGGTTTTTGTGTATTTACTCGTGGGAAATAATGGCCATCCTGGGCTTCTTTTAAAGAGCGGCGACTTATTTTTCTAACGGCGTGCGTAAACGAATAAAACAATTGCGCTAACGGAGAAAGTGCGCGCTCTCGGAATTTCGATGAAATTTAGCACCACGTTTTTATCGCTGTTAATGCGAATCCGACTCGGGCTGCTCTCGATGTTTATTGCATTTTTAAAAGCGTTTATTAAAGCGGCATCGATTCGTCCTTTGAATATATTTTAGAGCGGCTTTAACGCGCGATTAATAATAAATGTCTACGCACTGTAAAGAAGGGGCTGTTTCCGGGTATTAAACCGCGAGTTTTTCCAAAGTTCTGACAATTAACGTTTGACGTTTCATTTTCGTGTCTTTATGTTCAATGGCAATGTAATTGCGAGTTCCATAAAAGATTAATATGTCTTAAACAATAATCGCACTTCATTTCTGTCGTTAAAAACGAAATTATTATTAGCTTTTACGAACCCGAGACCATTTTCTTTGATTTTATTCATTGGTAAAATTAGAGTATAAACATTTTTAAAGTTCGTTCTCGTAATTTACGAGCTTTCTTAAGGTATTTTCGAAAACTTTTGAGAATTACTTCGAATACTCCAGCAAAGATCTTTTTTTAAATAAAAATTTCGCATCACCGACTGCAATTCCGAGCTTTCCCATTTACGGCATCTAAAAATAAAAGCTAATATTTATCGGTCCAATATATTAACAAAGAATTAAGAGTCCAATGCTACAGCATCCGTTATCAACATTGTTCCAGCAAAAATCAATACTCTCATTAATAGTAATGAGTCTATAACTAGATTTTAGAACTTATAGCAGAAAAGGGAATAAAAGAACAATTTTAAATTTTAATTTGAAAATTTTTACGCGAATATTTTACGTTTCAAAGCTGTATTATACATGCAGTCGTATTCAAACGAGCATCAAAATTCGCGGGGAAATAGTGTTACTCAAAATTTTCACGAAAGATTAAACACGTGTTACGTTTGTTGTTAAAAAGAGAGATTTTTGCGAACGAAAAATTCCTTTATTCGTCCACTTATTTATCGGAGAAAACTACGCGCACTATTACGCGGATGTCAATTTTATCGAGCGCTAGCATAAACTTAATATCTGACTTTTAAACTCCGTACACGTATGCAAAGCTTATTGAATATTACTATTTTCAGTTGCTGAACGATGTCTTTTAAAGTCTCGGACAAATTAGTCTCTCTGCGAGCAAAACGCAAATTTAGTTCCTTTTCTAATTAGCGAGAAATTTGCTTTATTTTTCAAATTGGCTGCTCCAGAGCAAAGGCTCGAAAAGAAGCGAACTTTCGCTTATCTAGCCGATTTTTTAATCGAAAGCAGGTCTTCCGAGCAAAATGCACTCTGCGCGTGTGCGCTTACTTTATATTTAAAAAGTACCAAGGCCGCTCGTTGTTCAAGTACGCGGCTGTAGCGGAGCTCGTAAAATTTTAACGGAGTTTTCGCATTACCAAATTGATTAAAATAATCAATTCGAGCGAACACCCTAAAAGTTATACCGCGCCTTAAGCTACGATTCCGATTCTGCTTTATCCGAAGACGTCAGCAGTCATAAAAGCGTACGTAGACTCGATGCCAAGCGATTGATAATGAATCCGAATGATAAGAACAAATGGATAAGATATATAAAACTTACAGGTTATGCTTGAATGCTAATTTACGTCGCTCTTATCGGAATAGCACGTGTAGAGCGAAAAATACGGCATCTGTCGCCTCTGTTAGCACGTGCATTCCGGCGGTCCTTCGCTCGTAACCAACTCCAATTACGCGTCTGACGCGTCCAAGATTATTTTCCGAGCACTAAAACTGGGAAAGCGAGGCGCAATCTTCCCTGAAAAATACTACGAAGAAGTTATTTAAGAATTCCCGTCAGATTTTGCTTATCTGCTGATTACTCATAATTTGAGCTAATTTTACTTGGGCTGGTGTCGCGCTCGCTTACATTTACACAGCTGAATTATTTCATTAAATATTAGGACTTCTTGGCTTGAAATCGGCGAAACGTAAGAATTTCGAATCGCTCTTCGAGATATTGCAAATATTTAATTTGGCTACAGTAGTTTTGGAGAAATACGACCAGGTCTAGCTTATTTTAAAATACGCGTGTTAGTCAAAGCTCGTATTAATTATTAAAGATTAATTCAGCGGCAGCTTCGTTACTTTTTGCTCGCGCTCATCCCTCGAGTGTCAAATTAATTTCGCGCCTCGTGCATTATGAAAGAGTCGTAGGTAAATAATTTCTCAGAAACAGTTGCGAGCCACTTGCCGCTGCTGCAAAAATTAGTGTCGAGATTTTGCAAAACAGGCCCCGCGCATTCGAGGCGCCGAGGAAAGTGCTCCGAAAATTTGAATATTCGCGGAATCGCGGCCTCTGATTCGCTTATTGACTCGGCAAATAAAATCGACCTATTTACTTATTTCGCCTGTTCAATTCGTAACAACAACAACAACAACAACAACAACAACAACAACAACAACAATAATAATGATAACAAATAAGCCTTCGTTTTCACGAATGCGGCAGACCCTTAAAAATACATTTGCATCCGCTGCTCATCGCCATTCTGTCGCGCTTCGTGCAGATACACCATACACCAACTATATATTTCGCGCTAGGAGGAAAGCGCAAGAAAAAAAACGAGCGCGGAAGAAGAAATACATAACTTAACGGCTGCGAGTACCCGCGCATGATAATGAGCGCGTTGTGTTTGTCTTCTCCGCGTCTGTCTATCTTTGTATCTATGCCCCCTCTCGCTCTCGCTCCCGCTTCGGAGGCCCACGAGTGCAGAAAAGACATTCTCAATGATTGGCCTCCTCTTAATTGTGTCTGGGGTTTGGCTGAAAAAAGACTCGCGCCGCACACTGTATACCTATACATTTCCCGTGGGAACGTAGCGTCAATTTCAACAGGGGCGTGTCTCTGTATAAGCCTACGTATTTCACGTTCGTTTCCCTTCTACATTTTCGCTTTTTTTCTTTTTTTGTTCTTTTTTCATCTCCCGGCTTTCTTTACTCCACCTTTTTCTTTTCCACTTTTTCGACTTTTTTGCATTTTATATTGAAGTGTCTAGCCTTTGAAGTCTTGACGTATATACTGTTGTTAATACGTAAAGGAATTTTCTCACTCGCGCTGGCTTTTATCTCGCGATGATGGCTTTATTGGATGCTGCCGATGGATTCGATGAAGTTTCCGAGTCTGGTTTATCTCTCGATGATGACTTCCCCGACAAATTATTCCCCCCCCCCCCCCCCACCTCTCCTGGGCTCGAGGACGCGCATCACGGGCTTTTTAACTGCCACTTAATGTAATGAAAATATAGGAAACCAGAGCATTATTTCATTAAAATGGAAGGACGACCTCCTTCCCGTTTCTTTATCGCGTTCTCTTCTTTATTTTCTTATATTCTCTCCGCTTCTTTTTCGAACTCAATATTACATTCGAATCTTCATTTCGATTTTGTTCACGTGGAGCCGCCGCTCCCTCCGCACGACATATTATTCCTCGAGCCACAATTCCGACTCTTCCTCTCGGTGTAATATCGCTTATTACGCAAACTTCATATAATACATATTTTACATATGCGAGCAAATCATTTCTCGACTCGATCATCAATTTTCAATCGAGAACTCGTGGGGAATCCGAGCCGAGGCCGATATATCGAACAAAAAGCAATCGCCCCCAAATGAAACTGCTGGATGTTACTCCTCCGCAATCAGTCGGGAATTAAAAAAAAAATTACGCGCACTTTTCTTCCTCGAGCGGCATTCGTTCACTTCGCGACTCGATCTCACTCAAGCCGACGACACTTTTTTACTCCTACCTCGTCCTTTCTTAAAACTTCGATGCTACTTATAGGGTACAGTTTGTGCTTGTCCTAATTCCAGGAATTACACAATACACGTACGTGTACGGCTGTGTGTCGAGTGTTCCTTCCATGCGGCTGCTGCGAGAGGTCGCAGGGGCATCGCCTCTACTCCTCCCTCCGGACGCGTCGCACTCCGCGAATCGTTTGGGCAATGCACCCCCGACTCCTCTCCCTTGCAACTGGCGCTCGCTCGGGTATTCAAGGTCGCGCGTCACCGAGTGCCAGCGTTCAGGTTGTAACGGCGCGAATCGCCATGGCGACGAGGCTACCGACGAGCCCCGAAAGATGAGCGTCGGAACGCACCTTTTTCCGCGCGCGTCAAGGGGCGGTTGTCCTTCCATCCCCCAGCTCGGCGGCCCCACGTGCGCGCCAAACGAACCGTCGTCTGCCGGAGTCGCTGCCAGGGAAGGAAGCATGGCGAGGCGAGGGAGGGAGGGAACGAGGACTAACGAGGACCTTTTATCGCGCGATCGTGACGCAAGGCGCGATCTTCTTCCGTGGCACTGCTCTTTGATCTTTCTCGTTCGGTGTCACGGTTTTGCTACTGCCCCCGCTGGGAGGCTGAAACGCTAATCGAATGAAACGAGGCTCTGAAATTTTCGAGGGTTTGGATCACCTCGTTGGTTTGGTTGGTGCATGAGAAATAATCAATTTCGCTTGTGGCCAAGTGCCCGAAGTGATGCGCTCGGAAGAGGTTGAGAAAGTATCTCGGTCTCTGCCCCCGTAGCAAAGCTTTACAAACACACGAGCACTTGTGCTTCGTCAATGAACGTATAAACAACACGCGGATAGGGTGTGCTCTTACTTAATTTTATTGTGCTTCGGGAAATGAATTTTACAAAATTTTTGTTTCCGCGAATAAATCTTAGTAATGGATAGAAAGTATTATTCTACCACGGTGAAGAAAATATTTACCATTAAAATAAAGCGAAGCCAGAATCGTAATCCACGAAAATAACACAGGAACGCGTACCCTTTCGTGCAATAAATATAAACTGAAGAGCGCATTAACAGTTAATTTTATTTGACATTGGTCGCACAAATGATAAAATATGAGCATCAACTGTTTAAGTAGTCATAATTCCAGTTTGTGTTTTATCCAATTTGTACACGTGATACGACCGAGACGGCTATTAAAAAAGGTTTAATATATCGTGCATTGCTTTAACGTTCTCTCCGACTTGATCAGGTACTGATTTATTGTAAAAAAAAAGTTGTTCAAACTCGATAAATACGACAATTTGTCCGTTATCGTAATTAAAAATTTCACAAAATTTTCGGTTGCTCGATAATAACGCGATATTGGTAAACACAATTTGTTTTTAAATTTGCAACAAGTTGCGTGTTCCGAGATACATATTTTGTATTGTTAGGAAAATTATTGTTTTAATATACAATAATAATATTAATATACAATATTTACTTTTGGTCTACGTACGATTCGTGTACTTGAAAGTCGACCCTTGAGTATTTGAGTGAAATCTTCCTCTTCAAAAGCGCACGTGCAGCTAAATTTTTTAGCGATTGGTTTTCAGGTTTCAAAAAGGAACTTGAACCGGATTAAAATAAATCTGGCAAATAAAATAGGCGAGAAAAGTTCTAACAGTCAAGATCGGCTAAGAACTTGAGAAGTTCGCATTTAAAAAATGCGGGTGTATTATCGCTGAAAACGCGGGGGTAGATTTTCAAGTTTGATTCCAACATATTATTTCAATCTAATGCTTTGGTAACAGTTAAAAAAAGATGTTTGTGGATTATTCGTATCGATTGGTATTGTCTTGGATGTGTCTCTGAAAGGATTTTTCCGAGCCCTTTGATCGCTATTATCTTAATAAGAAATATTTTCAATCAACAAAGTTCAGATTTTAATTAGACTTTTCAAGTGCTATCTGATATCACCAGCTCTGATTTATAATTGAATTTTTAAGTTACGTCACTCTTGCGCGTTTATTTGCAGGATTAATTCGAATACGAAAAAATAATACTAATAAAGAGAATATTAATATTTCAGAATTATCTTTGATATTTTAATCCTTAAAAAATACTACCACACATCACTATTCGCGCTACATTTTCGTAAACTCTTTTTGCGCTTATTGGTATTATTGTTGAATTTTCAATTTTCGTAATAAAAATGTATTGGAAATTCTTTAGAATTTAATTTAAATTTCGTTTAATTGAAGGTACGTCGTGTCATTAGATTTTATAAAAATACGATTGTTGTACATTTGACGTATTGCAAATAATCTTTAAAAAGACTTTTCTGACGCGCTATTTCGTTAAGTTGAATTCGAAAATGATATTATTTAAATAATGTATCACAAAAAAGTCAATATTCGTTTTGCACGAATATATATATTTTTTCAACGCGCGAAAAATATGCGAAGGGAAATGTTTTTTACTCGTGAAAATAAACAATTGCAAAAGTTAAAAAGATATCGAGTACAAGTTTAATTTAAATATTCTCTCGTATTTACCATAATATTTATAATGTTTAAAAATATAACATTTATACGGTGACAATTTTGCGCACAAGTATTTTTAATGTGTCAATATTTAATTCGAATGCATTTTTAAGTTAAATAAGCATTTGTCCGAGTCCAAGAGAAAATAGCGCCCTAATTTTCGTTTAGGAAATATGAACAAATGGCAGCTATTTAACACTAGATTGAATTCATTAAACTTGTATTTTCAATTTGCTCGGTTCTTGAAGAGATAAATAATGGAGTGTTTAAATTTAAACGATAAAGAATGAAGTTTTCTTTTCGGAAAAAATTGATAAATTACATTTAAAGTTGATTAAATGGAGTGGGTGACATACGCGCGCACATTTATTAAAATAACTCTAGGATGACAAGACAGAGACACATACGTTTTCCCATCTCGACTGGTTAATTTATAACTAAACTATTTCTCGTTCTTTTATGTTTTTTGCGAAAGTCTTAACTTGGCGAGGAGAATTTAAAAATATCTCGGCGACTCGCACCGACATTGTTTCACCTGACAGCGAGGAAGATGAGCCTTTATGGAAGAACGGAGCGAATGCGCGAGTGATTTACATAAAAAGTGCTCAGCCACGACACGCGATTAACGGACGAAAGGTTAAAAGAGTAAAAAAGTGTGGAAAGATTGATGCGAGGACGTCGAGAGCGGCTTGCGAGTTGCCGGCGCTCCCCTTCACCCACGCGCACACACACAAATACTCTTCTCCTTGAAATCAGCTAGTGCGCCGTCGAATGATTCAATCTTACATATCTTAGACGGATGTTGGGACGTCATCCATGGACGAACCTGGCGAAAGACGCCTTTTACGGAAAGTTCCGGCCTGTTCGGTTTCGCTAAATCCGCAACTGGCTTAATAATTTTCATCGGCAACCTCGCCTTAATTCCAACTGACTTGGAAAACCCTTCGTAGACAGGGGCGGCTGGTACTTGCATCCCCTTTACATACGCGGCTTAAAGCGTCTGGCTCACGGCGCGAACTAAGTACTGAGTTACACGTCCTACACCAGCCAACGAATACACAGCGACACTACTGTAATTCGGACTTCATCGACACTGAGCCATTTGCGTGTTGTAATGCGAGTCCTAATATCTTATCGTTTCGTTACCTTAGCGAGTTTCTCTTTTTGACGCCATTGCCAGGTTGCACTACGGAATACAATTTTTAATTCGATTTTCAAGCTAAAGCAACGACAAGCGACATTAAGTTGTCGACACTCGCACAAACTACGGTTTCGGTCTTTTGAGAATAATTTCAGGATTTTTTCTTTTATAAATTACGAAAAATCTCTAAATTTCCAAAAAAAAAGAGGGAATATAGTAGAGAGAGGGAGAGAGAGAGAAAGAGCAATTTTATACACCGAATCTCGTTTTTACGCTACGCCACGAGATAATCTTATTTACCAAGATATTTATTATATTTTTCTCTTGTTTCTGGACCAAACAATCTGACTCCATTTTCCCTCCCTTTCTGTGACCTTTCAGCCTTCGATTTTTGCCCTTTTCAAGAGCCCACCAGCGTATACGTTTCATCTGAAAATTTTTTTTTTTTATATCATTAGTCTATGTTACGCGTATTACTATATCTACGCATTATTTTCTATTGTAGTTGTTTACATTATTTAATGCTTTACAAGCCGATAAAATAAGAACAACGAGCTGATTTGAAAATAAATTTCAATTGTGAGCTTTAAAAAGCTTAAAGCGTAAAAGTTATTCTACTTCACAATTTACAGTAGCTGGGGGCAATTCAAATTATTTTATGATCCACGGAACTAAAAGCATCTCAAACAAGTTAATCCGGCAATTATAATTTCCATCTCGGAGTCAGAAATATGTTAATCTAAGCAACCATACTGTTATCGCTAATCCATAGTTTTTCCTCCAAAACTTGTTTAACCGTTTAAGTTATTGAATTCAAAAGTTTCGCTTTTCATTAAAGGAGTAGCTACACCGGTGCGTTTGCATGGAACAACTAATGGGAAAACTAATAAAACTGAAAATACCTGTTTCTGCATTTTATATTCATCGGCAACCACAGTCGATCTCGAGAATGGGTTAATATAATCACTGGTTAAAATGAAAATTCGTTTATTTATAGAAATTGATTTCGAAGATATCGATGGGAATTGAAAATATATGGTCTCTCATACTTTTCGGTCATCTACACTAAAACGTATGCGCACTGTATGTTTTCTTTAAAAGAAATCCTATTCTTCTGTTTTTATTATTATGTTCAGCGCAGTAATCGAAGGTGCGAAGTTTCGCTTCTCCTATTCCAGACTCACTTTTTATTCTCGAATCGCTCGAGGCTCTTACCAAATGAACCATTCTTCGTTCAATGTACACGAAAATCGAAATATAAATGTAATTTTGGCTCGAATCAACAAAATTGTAAAATACGAGTAAAAATTTTAAAAATTTAAAATAACTTTTAGATTATTAAAATTTACTCCGCAAAACAATATCTAGCGAGGAGATTTTTAATTTCAAAATAAACCCTTACTCCATTTTATCGTTGCTTATTTATTATTGCAATTTCAATTCGGCGAAAATGTTTTTTCACATTTTTAAAAAACGAAATCTCATTGCTCTAGGTAAAAATTAGTGAAAATTAAAAAAGCTCCACGTGCCGTAATTGTGTGAATTACAAAAGCTCAGCTGGCTTTCCTCTGCTTGTGCGGAATATCAAATGTACGATTGAAGAGTTTCTAAAATTTTGCAACGCGTTTGCTAAAATCGGGATGCAATGTCGGGATAGAAAACGCTCAGAGGATGATTTTAACAAACCGTTGAAGTTCGTTTAAAACACAACGCAAATAATCACAGGAATGCGTCTGCGTTTCGCAACGAGAAAAAGCGGATTCTAAGAGAAGGATCGAGGTGCGCATCGATCGATATTCATCCTGCCAAAGCTCGTGTCCTCCGAGTTACTCATGCGTACGTGCAACTGCATAGATCTTCAAGTTTGTCTAGCGCGCACAAGTGAAACCCATACGTTTGCCCATTGACAGGAGCAATTGGCCGAGTCGGATGCAGATTGGCTGTTCGAATGGAGACACGTCGGCGTTGCCGGTCGCGATTTACGTTTGCAGCGTTCGCAACCGCTTCGACCGCCATTCGATGCAATCGCGCGTTAAACTCGTCCGTCGCTACGCGTTACGAGTGCCCGCGCGCTCCTATTCATCGAGGGGGGGGGCGAGGTTGAAGTTTTTAAAGCGACATTCGATTCCTCGCGGTTTTAAGACTAAACTCGTTGCGCGCATTATTCGCAAGATTCTACGGGCGCACCCCGTATTTTTATTAGCTCGAAATCTGCTGCTGTCGCACTCTCGGTTGCGATTGAGTTAACAAGACATTCGTTCTTCGCTCGCATTCGCTCCCACGTTTGTATTGCTTCGTAAAATATTCCGCTTTTAATTATTTTTATCAATATCAAATAATAATGTCGACAACAAGATCCATTAATAAGAATGATGTTTTGGAATTGCCCTAATAAACGAGAGTATTTCTCGTGGGGAATTGAATGCATCTATCAAACGAGGGAAATCTCGTTCGACAAAGCAAAACGCCGAAGAAACTGGAAACGGGCAAAATACATCTACGCATTTCGTATTTCCTTATTCATGGCGAAGAGCGTGTGAGAGGGGAAAAGATTAGTCCTCGAGTGGGGAGAGAATTCGGTTCAAGGGACTCATTTATGGAAGATGGAAATGAGGAAAAGACCCCTTAAATCACGTTGCGTCAGGGCTCGCCAACTGCACGACGCTGACTGACGCAATTCCTCCTCCCCTTCTCGACCTTCCCCGATCTTGCTATAATCTCTCGGCCACACGCACACGCACACGCACACGCACACGCGCGCGCACCCACGCGCACCCACATCATCGAAGCATATGCTGCGAGCGCTCGGTTCTCCTCGAGAGTTTCCTCGCTGTTCGGGGGAGAGGCGATTGCGTTCGACTGCTTCAAAAGATTCTAAATTCGGACAATTTTTCATTAAACAGCGCCCAATAGCCTCGAAGACTTTTCCTTTAAAGGGGAAAAGGAAAAAGGATATTGGCACTGACGAGCGCAATCTTTTAACCCGACAGCGACAAAAGTTATTCTTCGTCGTTCGAATGAATTTTATATCGCGAGCGACTCTCCATCCATAATTAACGGCAGAAAATTCAACTGAAATTCAATTTCAATGGGGAAGAATAGAGACGCAAGTATTGTTGATCTTCATCTTTATTTCGGGCACGAATTAAGAAGACCAAGCGAACTTTATAAGACTGGAGTTATGGACTATAGTGCCACTATTGATGCGGAAAAGTAAGGAACAGCGTAGTTCGACAACGTGAAGTGTATTATTATTTTTTTTTTTTTATTATTTCTCAATGTATCGGTGGTGCCCGCGTGTGAGCTTTCAGATTTTTTTAAAAAACGCTCGTGGTATTACGCAACGAGGTAAATATTAAGGAGAGCCACGAATTATTTAGGAGCAAGATCGTTACGTTTACTCAAGAGGATAAAAGTGATTTAATCATTAGCTTAAATTTAATGTGGAGCTGAATAATTTCGGAAGTCGCCGCGAAATAATTGATTTCCATATGAAATTTTGATCGGAAGTCATAAATAAGTTCATAAATATGGAAAAGCTCATTCATATTTTCAGGGTGAAAATTTTTATGCTGATCTTCCGTCAAACTTGTGGGATTAAACTAAGAGAAGAGATTAAATAAGTTAAGAAGGCTGCTCTTATAAATATTTATCGTCGTTGGCTAATCTGGCATAATTATATATAAATTTCCACTGTCTCGCGACACTTTTCTTTCTTATAAATGCGGAGTGACTGACTGCGCGACAGGCGCCAGTAGCAATGAAAAAGTTCCTGAGAAATTCGGAGAGCTTGCGATCTGTCAGAAATTTCACGCAGATAAGCAGCGCGACTCTATCGGGAATCATGCACATCCCGAGTCACGCGCGCGCGCGCGTTCGGCTCTTGCCAAAATCCAAGAGCACGGGTAATAAAAGGGCGGCCGCTTTCTCGAGGCGTTGGCACCGGGCCAATTGCATTCGCGAAATAACGAGGTGCATAATTAAATACTACAGTGCCAAGGTATCAAGGTCGTTAGTGTGGGCGAGCAAGAGAAATGCAGCCTCTGCGCTAATTGAAATCAAGCATTTGCCGAATATCAAGCCGGATTTCACTTAGGCCCTTACGCCCTCACTCCTTCTTTTCGTGCGTCAGTGTTGTTCCCCGGGTTCTTCTTGCTCGTTGACGGCTGCATACAAATGCTGAGATAAATGGCCGATCGAAAAGTGCTTCGAAAGGTTCTTTATTCGTACCGCGAACGAGCAAGTGTTTGCTCGTGCCTCGGATTATTACTATTATTATTATTATCATCATTATTACCGCGTGTAGTTGAGGCTGTTCTTGTGAAAAGCTGGATATTTTTTACAAAATTAACATCTATGTTTATGAAGAAACGCGGTTTCAAAAATTTGTGGAACTTTAAAGCTGTAAAATATTTAATTTGGAGATCTGCATTTTTGCTATGCCGCGTAATTAGAATCACGTTGATTCGGTGTCTAAAATTTCTAACTCCGGGATTCCGGATTTCGATGGCTCCTATCTTAATTTGTTCAAAATTTTTTAAATACTATTCAACTAAACATTCCCTTACTTTCGACGCGCGTGAAAGAAAATTTTACGAATTAAATTCACGAGTTGGCATTGTAGCCTCGTTACACGGGTGCATTACACGGAATTTCAGAAGACTACTTAAACTTTCATTCTCGTGTTTTTAACGAAGGTCTTCGTGAAATTATAACGAGCCCAACTGCGCTAAATCATAATTATTGGATTAATGTTAATATTGCTATAGAGCATTGGTTCGAAATTTACAAGAATATTTATGAAATATATATCCTTTTTAGTTTTTTATACTTCGCGAGGAAAATCCTTTGTCAGCACTTTGGAGCATTTACAAATGCTTAGAAATGCTTTAGCGCGGCATTTGGTCACCACCGACAAGCATTTTAACGAAAGTGCATTAACTATTTATTTCAGTTTTTTCATAGATTTATCTGGGAACTCGTATTATAAATTAATGCAAAGTCTGCCAATCAAACGGAATATGTTTTTTCGACAGAAACGTCAATTTCATTTCATCGTCGTGCTGCTTTAACGAAGCGTTCGCTTAAGGGAAGGAAAAAAATACAATCGTTTATAAATCTTCGAACGTAGTTATGTGCATTTACCTCCTATTCGACTGCATCCCTCGTTTGATGTTGATATAAAAAAGGTTGTTTACAATAATAAGCGTTGCCGGGCTGGTGCGAGTATTTCGTCGAAGCACATTTCCATCGTTAAAGTTAAATCGTATTAGTTGATAATGAAACAACTGCCCGATTGAATTCTAAAGGAGCGTTTGGACAGTTTTAAAAATTTTTAGAGCAAACGATTGTTTTTACGTTTGCTTCATCCAACTGCTGCACATAATGGCTTGCGCAATGCACGAAGGGAGGCGTTGGAATGTTTTATTTATAAATAGCACTGGCAATTAAAATATTTATTTCGAAAGTAATATCCCTTGTGAACGCTATTTCATCGACGTGCTTTTTGTAAAGTTAATTACGCCAAAATGGTCGTTCTCTTGAAGCAACATTCCGCTACGAGGAAGAAGGCTTTTGATTATTCAATCAAACCTTTATTGAAATCACTCGAGTGTACATAAGTTTGAAGTGTAAAGTAGTTGGAATACTTTGCAAAGTTGCTTCTTCGATTGCGCCGTTAAAGCTCGCGTTATATAAATGAGCACAATCTCGATAACTCCTTTGACTTTTACGCGTATTAAAGGGAAGCTTGCCTCTTTATTCTTGCTTCGCTCTTTTGACGAATAAAAAAGGCGATGGGAACTTTTGTCGATACGAGTTAAATGCAAATGCGAATGGCACGATTGCGCCTCGATAAGTATCTTTCGTCATTCGCAGATGTCGCCTCGTCGTAGCGGCAATAGAATTTAATTCATTCGCTATTATTTATTAGGTCGAATAAATTTTTCGCGCAAAAATTTAATCCACTCGATGGATCGCACCGACAACAGTCATTAAGACATTTTTTAATATCAATTTTCACGGAAGTCGAGCAAACCGTTCCCGTTTTTAATTAAGCTTCTTTGCTATAAAAATGACAATCGGAATCAGAGACTCGTAAATTTCGCAAGTGCCGCCGGTGAAGCCGCCGAGAAAAATTACTAATACTCGCGCCTATTTCCCTTTGGCCTAATTGTTTCCTCGACGAGGCTCCCCGGATTAAAGATTCGACCGACTGCTTTGCAAGGCCGACGTTACTTTGGCTAATATTGCTGGCGAATATGAATTGGGCGCGATTGCCGGTGTCTGCTTTTGGCGCGTCGCTTCACGGTAATCCAGATCACAACTTAATTGTTCGCAAGTTGGCAGTCGAGCGCGAGCAGTGCGCAACCTAAACGAACGTTAAAACTATTTATAATTTTCAATTTTGACGAGGTGACTAGTGCCCCGGTGATAGTCCGGGACTTTCTATTTCGCGCTTTTATAACCCTGGCCCCGGCTCTCGCGCCCTTTCGGCTCCTCGTCGTCGCTCTGCTTGGAAAAGCATTAACCGCTTTCACGTTGTCCGGAAAAAGGACACGGTAAGGCTCGTTGGCTCGAGAGCATGGATAGGCTGCTCGTAAAATCTATTCTGCGTGTGCGACAAGCCTATAAGCTGATTTGTCTATCCCCCGATGCGCGCGCTCTCGCCGATTTTACTGTCGCTCGCCTTCTCCTGGCTGCGTATTTGTTTACGGCCGCACTTTATTTGGGGTTTTAATATCGGAAGTTACGAGTTACAGGACCAGCCGATTGTCGGTCCGTTTATTTTTCGAGGAGTCCTGCGTGAAGCCTCGCGCAGGTGACAATGGTGGAGCTCGACTCTGCTCGTGAATTGCGAAATAAATTTTGCATTTAGTTTTTATCACGACTCCCAACTCGAAGCGGATTATGCGCAAGTCTTGTTATGATAAATAGAGCTTTTAAATAAACGACGCTGGGGCGTTTTATTTTTTCTTCGCGACTGCATGCGATTGCATCGACTCACTCGCTGCTCAAAAATTCAATTTCAAAATAAATTATTCGCATTTTGCTACTGCGCGCGTCTTTGCAAACTTGCAAGACACGAAACTTATATTAGGTTGACGATTAAAATTTAATCCCAATTGATCGATTGAAATAAGTTGATTCGCGCAATTTCAAATTTAATAGCAACTGAAACAGATTAAGATTGAATCGTTTTTAAATTCTGCCAAGTGTGCCGAAATGTGTTCGATCGATTTTTATCGCTCATATCCCTTAGCGATGATGTGTTTAGTGGATGATAATCACCAAAGACTTAAATATTACTAGTTATCCTAGTGTTTAATTGTATTTATAACTTGGACGATAAATTCCTCGCGGAACTCGCAATACCTCCTACGCATTCGAAATTTCGCACTACAGATTTTAACTCCAATCTGCTTGTGATTGTAAATTAAAAACTGCCTTGCAGGTTTTATCTTTATGTTAATTTTACCGCACATTATGTAGAGTAATAACACAGTAGGCGACACGTTGTGCCCGACGTAAATTTTAAGAATAATCTATCGTCTTTTAGCTTAACCAATATCAAATTTATATAGTGAAAGCTTAAAAATTTTCTGTTGATGTTCTTCGTAGAAATAAAATTTTATAAATATTTACATCAACATATCCAACTTTCATTTGTTTTATGTTGCAGGTGAGTTGTAGAAACGATTTGTTTATGAAGTTTTCTTTTCAAGGTAAGTTGAATTTTTTTAACCCAAACTATTTTAGTTGATTAATATTTTACTTTTGTAACTAAATATTTAATTTACCACGTACAAGTTTCTTTTTGTTAATAATAAAACTTCTCCTGTAACGATTGCAATCAATTTTTTTAGACTTATTCGACAATAGATAAAATTCAATATAATTTAATCAAAACTTTATCGCTTCAATCTAAACAAGTTATAAGATTCGGTGTCGAAATATGTTATTATTATTCTTCTTCTTCTTCTTATTATTATTATTATTGTATTCAATTCATTTACGTTTCACGATCTACTCAAAAATATTCTTTTTTCCTTGCTTCTTAAAAACTATTAATGTTCCTTCCTTATTCGTTTCCTACTTCTTTAATTTTTTTCCTTTCTCTACTCCAATGTACATTATATGATATTCCAATTCTTTTCTCCTCTTCCAAAACTTTTCCCCGTCCTTCTTTACTATTCACCATCATACGGCGCTTTTCTAAGATATATTTTAACGCTCCATCTTCACTATTACGAACTCTTGCATTTTTGCTTTTACCCTGATATCCAGTATCTATTTGCTCTTGCTCCATTACACACTTTAAATCTCGCTATAAATTTCATTACGAGTTTTCTCTCGTTACCTTCTTTATTTTCATAAATACATCGAGCTTCTGCTGCACTTTCCGGAATTATCTCTTTTACCTCTTTTACGTATCTGTACTTTGCCGAATTCCCTCAGCCCACGTATACGTTTCTGCAGATCTTTTATTTGCTCTACTTCTTCCCATATGGTCTCTCCCCTCGTCCTCTCTCCCCCCTCTCCCTTTCTCTCTCTTAAAATGGCGAATAATTATGCCGTTCATCTTTAGTACTCCCTGGGGTTCCGCCTTTCTCTACCTGTCGAGAGAACTTTGCGGATTCCTTACATCGTCCGCGCTCTCGTTATACTTTAGTTTCCTTCCGTTTTCTTTTATGCTCACTAGCGTCGTACCTGCCTGCAAATGTATAAAGAAAGCGTACCTTTCAAAAATGATACAACTTTACTGAGAAACAGCCGCAGTTTCAGGACAATAGTTTGCTGCTTCTACTGACTTCGGATCGAAGCAGAAACCGCTGCGGTACATAAGCAGTCGAGGAGGCAGACTATCTCTTTCAAAAGCTTTGCAAATATTAGAAGACTGGTTGCTCGGATCTAATGAAACCTCATTTTGCAAACGCACCGGAAAATCGTAAAATGCGTTTTTGGCACCAACTGTTCTTTGTCCTGACACAGTTTTTCAAATTTGTACTTCACGATACCAGTCCCATAATCAGCGTAATTGTGTTAATCGCAAAGCGCAGCCCATTCACGTGTATCACCATTACTTGGTATTTTGACAGTCGGTGTGCTTTAGTCCCATCAGCTCCGTTAACACGCGCGCGAAACTGAAAACATAAATAATAAATGACACACTTTAACAAACTCGATCGAACGCGGTTATCCGAAGCCGAGTAAAGCTCGGCGGTTGTGCTTAATGGATTATTAGGGACACCGTGTTTATCACGATCCCGTGAAATATTAGCCGTTGAACAGACGAGCTTATAAAATATATACGTCACGAATCAGTGTCGAGACCAGCTAATTACCCGCTCGGTATCAAACCACCATTTCATAAGCAATATTTCGAAACAACAAACCAACGAGAAGCATAAATCAGAACAACCACTGTTCAGGAGTCGTTCGAAATTAAAACGCGGTTTTTCCATAAAAAGTACACACTGCCCGTGGAGCAGCCGAGGGTTTCAATTCCACGATAAATTATGCGGTGAATCGAGCTTCCTTTACGACGAATGCAGCATCGAAAATTTACGAAAACAAGCGATAAATGGGAATCACGAACGACAATCGTAATCGTCTTTCGTGAAATTTGGTAAAAGCTTGAAATTCGAGGCATAAGAATTGAAAGTGGCTAATTATAGTGGCTTGGGTGAAGAATCGATTCTTCTTCACAAGTGTCGCAGAAAGTATAGTCGCGTTTGCGAGCGCAAGTATTGGTCGAAGACTGAATCCGAGAAATGTTCAAGCTTAACGTGCCTTCGACGACGAGTAACACACGCACTACGACATAAGGTGGCGAGAAAATCTGTTGAGATTAGAGAACAAGTCTACGACAGTTGGACGTCAGCCGACTACGGAGGATCTGGATGAAGGAGAGAAGATAACCGAACGACGTAAGATGAAAAATTAAGCTATAACGATGGTGCGCGAGGACATCGTCACCCAGTGAGCCAAGAAGTGAATCAAGGCAAGGGCAAGCCACTCTCGTGTTAGGCTCTCGAATGGAAGTCCACAGCGTTGAAGAAGACGGCAGAGCTAAAACCATGGAAAAATCAATTAGGCGTGGCTTTAGCTCCTACTCACACAACTATCCGAGATACTTTGATACAAAAGACGAGCGAAATCTTGGAGTTTGCTCAGGCGCTAACTGGAGACGACGATATAGACACCATTTAAGTCACAGCCATTAGAGTACTATAATAGAAGGCAATATAAAGAAGAAGAAGAAGAAGAAGATAAAAGTCTGTTTAAATACGATTTAAATAGAATAATTATAGTATAAAATTCTTATAGAGGAAAGGGGAGCGAGTTGGTTTCAGCTTTTGATAAAATAATAAATACGTATTTAAACGCACGAGGACGTCAGATCTGCTTTCCGTTGGAAGAGGAAAAAATCCAATACGAATAAATATTACAATAATAAAATGGAATCTAGAGTGGATCGTTAAGACAGGGAAAAACAGGGCGTAAAGATTCTCGATGTCAGGCTGCCGATGTGTAGCGGTTCGGAAGAAGCAGCTCGACGCGGAAAGTCGATTCGTCGTAGCCTCGAATCGTGTTAGGAGGGCACGCGAGTCGACGAGGGTCATCAGCCGTCGGCGCACGTGATGCGCCCCAGAGGCGCTAGAAAAACTCCAAGAGCCTTCGAAGAGCGGCGTACGGCTCAGGAAGACGAAACGACTGCCGCAATAATGAAGAAGCGGCTCTTGGATCAACCGAACGCCCCTCCCCAACAATAACATAATTAAAGGACTTTTATCGCGCGCACGTATCGATTGATAATTTTTGCGATGGACGACATTACGATTCCTCCGCCTCGGTTCGACATCTCTGTATTATCCTCTCGGACGTCCGAAAAAGATTGATTCACTTGTCGCCGTTTCACAACTGTTGGAGTTTTTCTTTCCCTCGACCCTCAATTTTCTTTCTCCGATTCCGTCACCCATACACTTGCGCGTGCGTGTGTAGAGCCGCAGAGCATTGAAAGCAAATTTGCCTGTCCACTTTACAACGATAGGGGCTACCTCGTAGGCTGATGTACGCGGTTATCGAATCAGCGTTGAATATTGGTCGTGGATGATCGATCACCTTACGCTATGCAACTAAGCTTTCCCGTAAATAAACTGCGTGCGTAATCCGAGCGTAAAATTGTCTATTTCTACAAAAATCCAAATCCACGTCTGCGATAATTTATGTTGGTGGCAGCATTTTCGAGGCGTAAGAAGTAAGAAGGTGAGTTCTCCCTTTACGAAAATTTGGGAAATCACTATCGAGGGCAAAAAATGCGCCCCGCGAACCCAAAGCGTAGTAAGCAAAAATAGCCGAACAAGGGGACGGGCGGGGGGATTCCACCGATTCCACGTGCGCCGTAACATTGGAACATGACGATGCTTGTTTACCTTCGACACTTTCCGAGTGTTTGCCTTTTTCCGAGCGTCAACAGATCTTTGTGAACTTTTCTAGAGGACCGTGGCTTCGATACGCTATCTGGCTTATCTCCCTGGGCTGCTCCCGCGCCCAGAAGGGTGTAAAAGCCAGGTACTTTTGGAAAAGGACGTGCTCGTTCGTTGGGACTCCGGCGAAGAGCAACACTCGATATCGAAACTGCTGAACTCATCTCGCAGAGCCCATTCTGGACTTTTTATCCCTCACGACCTTGACCCAACGTAAACTGCCTTTGTCGGGACGATTCGAACAGAACTATTCCCGTAATCCATTTTTTCGAGATTACCGTAGAAATAAACTTAAATTCGTTCCTCGGCGGCTGTAGAGACAAAATTCCTGTCCGCAGGAAACTAAAAGAGGCTGATGCTTCATTAGGCTATTGAAACATTGAGAAGATAAATTCCGAGTTTCCGGCAGAGCTAATTTGTAAACATAAAAAATGCAGCAGTCGTCGAGGAATGATTCTCGGTGCACCACGTGTCGCGATAAGCATATGGGGGGAGCCTACGAAAAGGGAGGAATGCTAATTTGTAATAACGCGTCTGTCCAACACAAATTATCGGAGGGCTATTGTTTTTATCGTTACGGTGGATGGATGATATATGGGTCGACCCTAAATCATCGGTAAGAATCTGGCCAAGCATCGGCTCCCGATCAACGATCCAGGTCCCCTGTAATTAATATTCCAGCGGATGAGGTATTACACGCGAACTAATCCATAACGCTGAAACTCATTTCGACATTCCAAAACAAACTGCCTCCGCGAACTTTCTTGCCGACATAATTTCCGTGGCGAAGACCTCGTTTGCAAAACCACTTAAGCTAACGCGCAGTCGTGATACCAGTTCCCATCATCATCCCCTTATCCTATGAAATTTCACGTACACTAGCTCATACTGGTTGATAGGCACACTAGTTCACAGCCTGCGCGGAGGGTCGACGCGATCTTTGAAAGACTGCAGTTAATCGCCCGTTACAGAAGCTCCGAGGAGTGCTCGTGTGCGCGGGTTCGGCTCGAACCGCGTATCTTGGTTCCAGCACCAACTAGCGCCAGACAGAGCCAGATAAGGGGCCATTTTCCGACTGCCTTAAATCCTCCAGGAAGTAACGCCGAATGAGCGAGTTGATCAGTCGCGCGAGATAGTTACGAGCACGTCCTTCTATATGGTTGCCGAGCATTCCTCGCTTTGGCGCGATTGCGAAAATGACAAATGCCTATCGAACGAAATAAGTTGAGTAAATCGCTCGCGTTAATATTTATTCCATTGGAGGATGCGTTTGCGCGATCCATTTCGAATTCTTAATCCAGGTACGTGGATTTTTTTTGAAAATCACGACGATTAAAGAATCCATGGAAGGGCGGAGACGAAGGTTGACTGGTACATCAGTGGAAACGCGAAATTAAAGATTTGCAGTGGTCGACGCAGGCGCGCAAGCACGAGGGCTGGCGAATAGTAACGAAAGAACTTTATAGTCCTAATGATTAGCTCCAGACGTGCGTTAAAGCTCTTGCCAATCAATCATCCACGGCTGTATCGATTGGTCGAGAAATTAATGTCTCCAGCAGCGAGCGGCGTACGGCATTAATTATTCGAAATAGACGAAGAATAATCAATGTCTTGATAATAGGGCTAAGTGTCCAGTAACTAGTTCATCGCCTCACAAATGGTTAATTATTCTCGCTCGTATGCCTTGGACGTAAACGTAAGCAATAACCAAAGCACACATCGGTCGAAGGGTGCGTCCACTAGAGACGGCTTTTACCTTAATTATACGCGTATTTGGATTAATGAAGAAGATATACAGGAGTTGCTCGCTCGAGATATTCGGAATATCGATTTTCGGATTTGGGATTTGGAGAAGAGTCAAAGGGATCATCGATGGGAATGTGAATAAATCACCACCAACTATCTAATGTACTCGCGCTAGCCCGACGCAATTCTACCTGCATTGGCCAAACTTTTTGCTCTGCCCATAAATCTCAATCGCACGATTCGAAGGGTCAAAATTTTTATCCTTCGTAATTTATTGAGAACGCCAACGTTGCACGTTAAGTGCATCGCCCAATAAGCACATTGTTGTTGTCGTTGTTGTTGCAAATAAGAATCGCGATACGCTCAACCTTTGTAAATTGAAATTCATTTTTTCGAGAAAAGTGCCAGCTTAGAAGGAAATCATTCGTGACTGGCAGATTGGTCAAAAATTGTTACAAAAATTTGATTTGTCGAGATATGCTCCTCGATATTTCTGAAATTTTCGCGATATAAAAGTATTGGAATCGGCGAATAAAATTACCAGTGCGGTAGAAAAATATAGCGTTTACATAATGTAGTGTCACAGGTTGATCCTTGTACGCCTTGGTTTAAGAGTTCGCAAAATTATCACGACATCGTTTGTATGTAATCCTTTGGGGAATAAACTTTATTAGATGCTTGGCGAGAGCAGTCGTTCTTTAAAAAGGAAAAGCGTCCATTAAATAAGTTCATCTTTCAAGATTAACCATCGTCTATGACTAATGAAAATACTTTATAGTTTTATTTTTATTTATGAATTTTTTATTAAACCGAGTTAAGATTATAAGAGTCACGTATAAAACGCAGCGAGTCGGAGCGGCTCGTACTTAAAAATACATCTGCATACGTTGCGCTAAGGTATCGACCTGCTGGAAGAGAGAAATATTACTTTTTACGGTTTAATACTTTCTAAAAGTGCAGTAATTTTAGTAGTTTAAAAAGTTGAAGAATTAAAGTATCGGAGTGTGCGTTTGTGTAACGCGCGACATATTTTAAGCAGTGCCTGCAACCATAACCAAGACGTTTTACCAAAATCTCCGAATCCCCGTCGACGAAGTATCGTCGTCGGCTGGAAAATGCGCAAAAATGCGGACTCCTCTGGTTCTCTCGCGCATAATTTAAACTGCACCTTTCACAATTACGAACGATAAACACGTCAGGTTTTGAGTTGTTGCCAGAGACGGAAAATTGGCTCGAAGCTTCGAACGGATCGTTACACTCGGAAATCACATGTGCAAGCATAAACTCTGATAATTACGTGACATTGAAAAGCAGAAGTATTAATAAAACTGGGCGTAATAATGGCGAATTCGAGAGCGCGAGCAGCGTCGCTCGCCGTCCATTCCCCTCGCCGCGCGCGCGAGTCTAAAACTGTTTGCGGATCTCGCGCGACAAAAAGCGGGATTCAGCGAAAACTCGGGCAGCGAATCGGGCGCGAGATAAGTTGCCGATAATTCATAAATTAGTTTCGGAGTCGGGCAAAAGTTCGGATAGATTGTTTTGAAATTTCGAGTCGTCCGCGTTGACGGAAGGGACGCCGGGCCAATATGAAAGTTCTTGCCCGAGAAATATATCTTTCGCGTCGACGTAACTCGTTTACTCCAACTTTTATAGAAGAGCGTTTTGTTATCGGAGATCGGTAATGCCCCGTAAATGCCGACTCCGAGGGAATAAAAGTATTTCGACTGTTTGCGCGCCAGAGACGGGGGACTTGTTACGCTCCTGGCTTTTCATTTCGGAATCTGCGCTCGTAAATGGCAGTACGCACAAGGCGAGGCGCGGCATTTTCGTCGAAACTAAAATACGAAGGGACTCGAGCGCAGATGCTCGCGATATCGGCGTCAACGGGCTCGCGCTGACAGTCGCAATAAAAATGAAAACAAAATATAAAACAAAGAGCCGCGAAAATAACTGCGCTTAATACGATTAACGGGACGGGGGTGGGTGGAGAGGGGCGCGGGCAGCCACTTGCTGACGTTATGAAAAGCAAAGTTGAAGGCGCAACTCCGCAATCATCGCGGCTGTCGACACGGCGAGCCTCGTCCCTATTTTCCTTTGTTTCGCTTCTTCCTCGTTGTGCTTAACGAAGCGTCTGCTTTGCTATGCTGTATTGGACGCCTCTAGTGACATGTATATTTTATGCCGTCGTTTCGCCCTTTCCCTCCAGACGCTTCCGAGGTGGTTTCGCTCTCGACCAGCCCTGCGCTCCACCTCTGGACTCGCCGAAGACGCACGGTCATCATAAATAATGTAACTTTCTACGAGTGAAGCTGCGATTATTCCGTAAATTTAAATCCTTTTGTTGTTCGTCGAAGGCAGCTGCTGCAGGTAGGCTACTCTAATGAACTGGAGTGAACCGAACGATCCTCGAGGATATTACATCTTTTGCCTCGATCTATTTTCCATTGTTGTTCGGCTGTTCGACCCAACAATTATTATGCAACTTTTTACTATTTGATAATATTTGCCTTTATTTATACGCGCTTGCGAGCATCCGTTATTTGGAAATAATAAACTAAGTAATGAGCTAAAATTGTAATCTGATTGAATAATGCGTTACGTAAATCGCTCAATTGCTGTTATCGGGTACGAGTTTTGTAATATTTATCGAACAAACAATTCACCCTTTACACTATTTACGTATGATGTAGCTCGCAGAAAGTTAATCTACTTTCGTCTCTTTTTCGCTTGTTAATACACGCCTTTTTATAAATTTTTTACGACGCTATAGAATTTCAGTAGAATAAACGTCGTTTTGTCAGGCTTTATTTTTAGAAAGGATAAAGAAATGCTTTATGCTCTTCCATTTACAATCCTTTTTTGTTCATTAATTTTGTAATAACAGGTAACAACATATATAGCATACTCTCAAATGTCGCGTATATAGTTAATGTCAAACATCAAAGACTAATATTAGTTTTTAATTTTTATGAGAAAATGAAAATTGTAGAATAAGCGGCAGGAGCAGATAATTCAACATAATTAAATATTGATGTAATAAAGCGCATTGCAAGGGTTTTAAAAATGTTAGAAAAAATATTAATGTATTTTTTATTAAAATTTATTTCCTAATAAATTTTTAATTCGTGTTCTTTCTTTGGTGTTCTAGTTTTTTTGTTTTTTTCTTCTTAAAATAAATAATTGCAGAAAATTTGTTACTGCTTTATCATTCCCGTCGACTTTTGTAATAAGTATAATAGCATTAAAAAAATTGAGTGAAATATTGAAATATTCATGAAACGATAAAGTCAATCGAGAAAAAATTTATACAAACTCGTAATTCTCGCCGAATTTATTTTGTGCTCGCATCGATTTTTTTCATCATTTGTTAATGTCAACAAAGTAGATAAAATGAAATTTCTTTTTAATTGAACAATCCAATGCGTATATCCATTTTGCGAAGTAATCTCTACACAATAATGAACTTTGGCGTTAGACAGTCAGATTGACAAGTCATACATTATGCCTCTCAATTTATTTACTACAAAAGCATCTAAAGCAAAAAAAAATATGAGTTGATGTGTTCGATCTGGCCTTTCCTTCACTATTTATCTGTCATAATCTTTGTTTTTATATATAACGGAATGCAAATGATGAAAAAGAGAAACATGAAGCTCGAGCACGAATATCGAATGCGTCGTATTGCATCATGATTAGATTACTTATTCTTGGGGAAATTAATTTATGAAAATTCAGTTTATAAAAATACTGATATTCATCGCTCCTAATGAAGTTGACACTAATTTTGCGAAGCCGCTCTTTTATAACTTCGCGCAAAATCTTTAGAAATATATATTTTAAAAAATCGCATATAAATTGACCTCTAAAGTTCAAAATAATTAATTTCATCGTAAATGCAAAACTGCGCTCGATACAGTTTTCCAGGCGATGATTAACGAATGACAATTGCACGAATGTTATAAAAGATAAAGCACGATACATCCTAGAAGGATTACGCAGTTAAAGTGTAGATGCATTGATGAAACTACCGCCGATAAGGTGACACATTGGTACGACATCGACTTGAAGTACGTGTGCGCACCTACGCGCGTGTGGGTCTATCGTTATTATCCTCCTTTTTGATGTCGACGTTATGAGTATGCGATGTTGTCTTGTGTCATTCTTTGTACGGCTCAGCGAAGTAAAAGGTGCGAGATAAGATCGTTTTTTACCAATTTGCATTTGTGTTTTTTACCAAAAAAAGTTATACGCAAATTTACGTACGAAAAAATTTCACACTTGAAAGACATTAAAGACATCTTTTATTTTAAACCTTAACTATTTTCGACTTGATATTTTATTCTGTAATTTTCAATAAATTCAGGCACCAATAGATAATATTTTCAAAAAAAATTTACCGCTAAATGAAATATTGTTTATTATAAATAAATTGATGTCCTATTCAAACTATCTGTGACTTATGTACTATAAAATTTTTTATGGATAAAAATCTGCTTTATGAGTCATAAAATGGTTCTTCAAAACAAATTAAATTTTCATGGCAATCAAAAACAGACCGATTTTCATTAATATTATGTGCAAAATATGAATTTTTCTCTTGATAATAATAAACTCCAGTTTAATAAATAATGATTATAGGTAATATATGAATTTTTAAAGAGAATGGGAAACGATCGGAGATTAATTTTATGTGGCTATGGTAATTTATGATATAATAAGTGCTATAAAAAGTCATCAACGCATCAATTTGCCTTATAAAGATGAATAAAATGTTTGAGTACGTGAAATAATTACATCTCAAGTAATATTAACTTACGGATCAAATTTTTAAATTATTTTAAACTGTACTACACTTGTAGAAAATTAAAAAAAAAATACAATTATCGGAAAATATTGCAAGTTTAACTGTACAAGAAAAAACTACCTTAGCAGTTCTTATTTAAAATACAGTTTAGTCGACATACTACTAAAAACGACATTTACGGTCGTAATTATATTTCGTTTAAAAGACCAATTATTTTCTTATCGCAAAATAATAAAATTAATTTAAGCTAATTCAAGCTAATTGACAATTTCTTTAAAGCTCGATCGAGTATTTGAATATATTTTTATTAAATGTACTTTATGCAAACGTTGATATTAAGTTGATAATTAAACGTTGATAAAATTAAGAGACATTGACAATGACTCTTAATTCAATGCGATGTAAAATCTATTTTTATCCCTTGCCATTACTTCCACCGATGTCATTTATTGTAAATAAAGTTTTAAGCAATTAATAAATTGAATAAGAGCGGGGGAAAGATTACGTCCTTTTAACAGATAAAAAACTCCCGCCCCATTGGAAGGAAAATTTTATTTCAATAATCAATACGGTTCGAGTAAAATTTTAATCCGAGCGATTATTCTCTTAAATTCATCAAAGCAAGTCAAATGTAAAGCTGAGGAAATGAGAGCTGAAGACAACCAAAGTGCCGCTAACATAAACCAATGAAAATTTCGAGGACTCGGAGAAGAAAAAAAGCGGGTAAAATGCACATAATAGAATAATAATATTTTAGCGCTCGAATTCTTTTTTTAAGTCGCAGTTTGAAAATCGTTTTCAGCCACAGCAACAGAAATCTTTCCGTCTTGGTTTTCTCGGCTGCATGAAATTTTCGTCTCACGTATTCAGAACACAGACTTTCCACGGAATCTCCCGTTTTCTCTGCACTTCTCGCGTATGCGCGTGTTTTTACCCCCTTATAGGAAAAAGGTATAGAAAGGCTATAGGAATTTGATGTCATTTTTTGTCCCCCCGAGAATTTGATTCACTGCTACGACATCCAGTTGCAGGACGTACGAGTTTCCCTTTATTCGGATTTTCAAAAGAATAGGAACTGATACGTGTGCGTACGAAATATTTGTTCGTATTCGTTTGTTTAACGTAATAGTTTCAGTTCATTCGACGGAAAACAAGATTACTAAAAGCTCCAGATTGTAATAAAGTTTAACTATAGATTAATGCAATTTATGCGGGAATCACTTGCTTTCTTTATGCAAATAAATTATTAAGTTTATGAAAAATTCGCCAAAGAACTCGTATTAGATCGAAATTTTAAAATGCCTTATTTAATCATGAATTTTGATTATTTTTTAAAAATTCCTTTTACTTAAACTAATTTTTACAAATGAGTTTTTTCCTGAAATATTCCAATTTGTATGCAAAATGTATTGTAAAAACTCTCAAATCCAGGACTTGACAATATTTGTTGATTTACATTTACATATGTTCCAGATGCAAAAGATAACCACATCCTAACGGTAAATACTGCAATTTTGATTCATATTGTCAACACAATCTATTTTATTATATCACATGCACCTGCGTTTATGGTCTATCCTGGATTCTTTTAATCTCATATAATTATGGAAAAGTGTACGTACCTTTTACAGTAGTGAAACATTGATTTTTAATATCGAAACAATACTACAAAATTTTTGTCATAGCAAATGACAGCTATTTTTACAGACACATATCTATATTTTTTTTATCTTTTGACACAATCAGATATTTATAAAATATTTAGTTCCTTTTTAAAGCATTTCCAATAACCTCGTAAATTAATAATTAGAAAATCTGCGTTGAATCTTTAAATTCTTTTTAAATTTCACAAATAAATTCCGTCAATTTTGTAGATTAGGTTAATATGAAATCTATAGACCATCTTGGCTGGGAATAACTCATTATTAAATTATACTCAATTTGAATATGAATTCTAAAATTCTCATAAGAACAATATTAAAATATAAGCTTCGGGTATTTGCGATAATAAATTTAACATTTATTTAATAAGTAAACTATAGCACTTTGGCAAAGTCATTTAAAATAGATCGATCAAAATTTACGTAAAATTTTGATTACTCAAAGGATGAAGAAAGTATTTTGTACTTAAGTATTGAAATCCCTCTGACTAATATTTTAAGCAGTACTTTATTTTTATGAGTTTAACTTAAAATGTAGTTCAGTCTAAGAGAAGAAAGTTAAGTCTATTCAAATTTGATTACATTTACTTCGATTTAAATAAACATTCGCCTATTTTGGAGCATTTCATAATAATAATAATAATTAATTACAATAATCTAAAAAATTCGCCGTGTCTCAAGAGCGTTAATTAATTTGTTTAGAAGAGGCGATGCATTAAACTGAAAACAGTGCAACATAGTACATCGAACTTTAATCATTTGATACGGAAGTTTAAGAGACATTTTTAATTAAATAAAACGAAGTCTCTTTAGAGTAAACTACTTTTAGGTTTTGAGTAATGGAATAGTTTTGTTTTTTTTGTAATCAACAAAAGTTTACATCGCAATACAAATCCTTCTTCAATATACCTTGAAAAATAATTTTCTTCTCTTCGGTAATGTAAATGTTGAGAAAAAAGTAATAAGCACAAGCCAATATTTGTACTTAAAACTTATCTTAAAACTTTCTTAAATCCTGTACACTAATAAACATTTTCCTGTAAACTAATAAACACACACTTTACAGAGATTAATATCTAACAAGTTTTACCACTGAGTGGAAATTTGCTAACATTTCTAGATAAAAATATTTGAATTGTACTCAAGGAACATATAGAATTAAGTATCGTCGTCGTCGTAATCGTGAATAATTAACCCTATCAAACATTCGCTGGATTAGATTTTTTACGTTTTAAAAAATTCACAGAATGTGGATTAAGTAAGAGTAAAGCTACTGGTAAGCGTCCGTTAAAGGCTAATTTCCTGATATAATTATTCAGATAAATACATCTACAGGCAAATATTGGCTTACAACAAATATAAACGCTTGATGCGCGAGCGTTCGTTTATCGATAGCTTTTTTATTTACCCGAAAACGCCGCGACAGTTTATTATAAATGAAAGATAAATGTACATCAGTAGAGGTAATTGACGTATATCCAGTGAAGCTGTCGTTTTAAGAATGCAAATAGGCTATGTTTGAGCTGACGCGCTTCGTCTGCAGCATCAATTGATAATGTCGTCGGCTTTGAAACATCAGTAAAGAGACTGACTCCCCCCTCTCTATGATTTGTGTTCTCTTTCCGCTTTCTTGCTTTTTTTCATATTCCGCCATTAACGTGCACCTCTGACTCGTCTTTCGCACACGCATTGCAGGAAAAGCAAATCACCTTTGTAAACTTACGAGATCATCCGAGTTTAGAATTTTCTCATTTTGCCACTCGAACGCGAAGCGTTTTTCAGTCGCGGCTTCTTTTCTTTTAAACTTTATTACATTTTCGCGTACAGCGGCACTTAAACATTTCCCTGTTAAATACTTCAAGTATCCGGTAACGTAGAAGCAGTTTTTAACGACACTGTACTCAAATCAAATTTTCATAAAAGAAAATGTCGCTTCAAAAACATTTACCTCGTCACAAAATTTTATTATTTATATATATATATATCTATGTAGTGCTCCGTACATATGTCGGCAGCAAGCATATGTTAGGCGTTCGGATACTCGTAAGCCTGTGATATAGTCGTAAATTATGAACATTCATCGAATAAATCACGTTCTTTGTAATTACAAATTTGATTTACCGTTACTTTTCAATCCATTCGTAGTAACTGCTTTCATTATTATATTAAAACAACTTCAAAACTTTAAATACAAAATGACGCCACCAATGTATGATTTCCCAATCGATCAAACGTATTTTAAAACGCACTCTCGGCGCGATTTATTTGAACGAATTAATTATTGTAATTAAATAAATTATTGCATTCCCGTTCACGGATACAGTTTACCATCGAAATACCTCCAAGAAATCAAAGTGATTTAATTAAAAGCCCTAGTTTAAAGGTAAGGCAAATGTAATTTAATAAGCCCTGCAAATGGTAGTTTTTCAATTAATGACGCGTCGAATAATACGCGAACTAACCGATTGTACAATTGAAATTTCATCCCTTAAATTGAAAAGTCCCTTGAAAATTTAGACGAACATTGTACCAAATGTTTTACGACCGCCTTCCTCGGAGTCTCGAAAATTAAAAGTTTAGCAAGTTCAGTTTATCGGAAGTACCCGAATACTTTGGCTTAAAAATCGGTTATTGCTTTTTCAGTTGCTGGTAATTTCACTCCCGTCGCTCCCGTCAGGATCTAATTAATATAGCTATTCTAGTGAACCTCGCGAGGACATTTTTCGCGGTTTATTTCGTTGAATTCCGGCTTCGCAGCCCGCCATTCGAACTCGTTAACGACGAGACTCCTGCCAGAGGCAGAACTCGCGCTAGAACTTGATTTTATCGGCCGGAATACCGGAAATCGTGTCTCCTCCTGGACTGCGATTTCTCGGGGCCAGCGAACTTGGCTCATAAAGAACAGCTGCTCGAGCTTAACACGCGTGACGAGCGCCGCCGATTCGAATGCAGCTGATTGACGAGGTGCCGAGGGCGCGAGTAAAAGGAGGAGCCACACCCGGGAGGACAAAAGCTTCTCCAAAGCACCGACTCAAGCAGGGATCCGCGTGCTCGTGCAATCCGTTAAATCACGTTTCATCATCACTAGAAAATCAAGCCTCGATCGATCTTGTCGCCATTTATTTTATCGAATTATGTTTAAAGAGACGTGTCACATCGAATGCGTCCTTAAATCAAGGCAATTCGTTAGTTTTCTCGAGCGAAGATTTAAATTATAAAGTTTTGTCGATTAATGGCTGCGAGAACTAAAGACAAGCACGCTACTTCGTTGCGATTCAGGGAGAGAATAAAGTCTAGCTGTCGCTTATGCGCAGACTCTCATGGAGTGCAAGACTCCAAAGCTAGAGTCACTTAATTTGAACGTCCGATACAATAAAATAAGTTTCCTCAGCGAATAATCATGCACTCGGAGGATTCCTCGCGGAGTTCGAGTATCTTGGATTCCGACGTTAAACGAACAGCGATTAAAAACTTCCCCAACGAGTCTTTTATGGGTGGGAGAAAAGTCCGCGTCCTGCAGTCCCTTTAACAAAAATGCATTAAAACTATTTTAATGTAAGACTAATGTTTTCTTATTAGTTACACTCAACTTTCTGTTTTAAAGCATTAATCAACGAGGCAGTTCTTTCGACCGAGTGTTAAAAATTACACCGACTTGCTCGAGACTTGCGAAAGTTGCAAAATTTGCATTTGCACCGAACACGAGAAATATTGAATAAATACATTTCTATCCACCGCTGACTAATTTATGTTTAAATTATTAGACGACAATGCTGTCTTCTTTATTTTTTCAATTATTCACATTTCGCAACTTAAAATCTTAAAAAAGACATTTATGCTTTTTTGGAAATTTTTCGATAAATTCATCGATGATAGCATCAGCATCGAATTGTTGACTCGAATTTAACGATTAATCGCGTTCGATAAAATTTTACTCCTGCCCGAGTTTCGCTCGTGTTATAACTTTTGTGAAAGTGACGATCGATGAATTCTGCGGCGATTATTAAATTAAGGGACGGAAAATTTAGTGCCGCATACATTGTATGTATTTGTAACGAAGGTATCGAACGGAATTTATAAATAATCGCAAGTAAATCGTAATATCATTGTGGCTTGGGGAGCGCAATAATCAGATCGAATCATTTTATAATTCAGATAGATGGAGCGTCTTTAAAATACAAGCACTGTAATCACAAGTTGCATCGTTAAACCGATAATCCGTTGGCGCAACGTTTTTCGCGCAATTATCTCCCGATTAAGCCGTGTGGAATCTTAATGCACCGGTAACGAGGTCACGACCGCGAAGACCGTCCACGTGGAAAGAAAGATTCTCCCGGATTATAAAGAAAGTTGGCGACGCCACGTTTGCCGTTTGCCGTTTTTCGCAAAACTAACACGCGCGTAATTTGCCCCGCTCGTTGACGGATGTGCGACTCGTGCCTGCGGGACTCGCGTTGCTGGCCGAGTTGTCGTTGAGGAAACTAGGGAAATGACGATGTTAAAAATCGTTAGAGCGGCGCTCGCTCGCGCCTCCGACGAGCAAAACCGGAGGAAGATTCGCTTGGCGTATTTTCAGCAGTCGATGGCTTCGATTTAATCGAGAGCCATTATTTACTTGTATTCGTTTGAGAGGAGACCGAGATGAGCCCCAATCGCGCAAAATATCAGTCGAGAGCGCGGCTCTTATAATTTGCTCGGGAAAAGTGATTTTTGCAAATAATTCGCAGTTTCAACGTTTTTAAAGAAAGCGCGATCGAGTGAAATTGATCGTCGGAGGTTTTGAAATTGAACAGTTTCGCGATTTTAAAAAAATCGTCAGGAAGAAAATTTATGCCAAAGTTCGTTCCAATTGTAATCAGTAAGTGGATTTTGATGAGGAAAGCGGAAAATCAACAATGGGACGAGTTTCTCGTCGAGATTTTTTTTTTTTAAATTCGTACATTAACGATCTATTCACCGATACGAAGCAGAGAAACGTTATTCGAGTTCATAATCGCAGCAATCACGCGGACTACACAATTACTTTAACAATTGTTTATCGATGACTTTTAAGAAGCTCGGAAAGTCGTTACGCGAGTGGCAATAGTTTGAGGTTCAAAATACTTAATCTGACACGGTCTGGACACAGGAGAAGAGTAAATAAGCACAACGTTATATTGCAATTTTCGCACTTTTCCACAATTTATGGGATAAAAATTCAAAAAGAGACAGGACGAAAAAGATGATTCTTTTTTCGAGGGTTTCGCTAAAAGCATTCTGTTAAACTTATAACCCGCTTCAACGAGATAATGTAACCCTCTTATGCCGGCACTCGATAAGAACAATTTCCTGCGTGATTTTTTCATGGATATTTCACACCCTCCTCTGCTTCGGACGACGTATCACCCAAGGATTTTCCTAAATCCCGACAGCTGAAAAATCTTAGCTGCCGCAGAGCAGAAGAAAATGTTACTATGCTCGATAAAATGTTAACAAGTAGAGGGGAGCCGCCATATTTTCCTTGTTCTCCATCCTACTCTCTCTTTCTCCCGGTGTTTCATTTTCTCCGTTCTGGCTTATGTCTGTTATGAAGTTGTTAAGAACGGATCAATGGAAATGGGATTTTCAATCTATCCGTGGATTAGCTGCGGCTATTTGTCAAATTTTTACACGTCTGAGAAATATTAAAAGAAAATCTGCCTAACTTTCCTATTAAGGGATTTATTTGCGATCCCGGCGTAAAATTCCTCCTCCTGCTTGACAAATTTTTTATAAATAACCCCCAACCCCATCGATGTGTAATAACTTGGTTGAAAATTTTAAGTTAATGCATTCCTAGGATCTTTAAAAACAACAATCCTCGTTTGCAATATTAAAGCGCAATGAAGGAGTTGGAAGAAGGAGAAGAACACGAAGAAGTAAATAATACAGCAGCCGTATTTTCTATTCTCTTGAAAATATTTTGTTCTTTATGAAGAACAACGGAGCTTTATGCCGCGTATTACGCGCCTCGTTCTTTCGTGCGATAAAAGCAACAACACCCCCGAGCTTTAGCAATTCCCAATGATTACTTTATAGGTGAGCGGCCATTCTTTGGATTCTTATTTCACAGCCATCCGCTGGTAAGATTAGCCGAGTTTTTAAAATTGCCGCGGTCGCCTGATAATTCTCCTCGCACTCGACCGCATAAACTTCTCCCTCCTCTCGGCTCGCACAACCTCGTGGGCGCTTGCTACCGTATAACTATGGCTCGAAACGCAGAGACGTGGACGGTTTCAAATTAGAGGAAAACGAAGAAGAGCAGCTTACATGGGCAAGATGATAAAAAGCGGTAAAAGAAAAAACACAGAGAGAGAGAGAGAGAAAATGAGTATTGCGCTGGACACTTGATAAATAATTTCGTGCTCGCCTCTAGAGTTGCGTTGCTTTTTCATTTGTATGTTAGAAAAAAGGGAGAAACAGAATCACACACTCGGTGTGTTATAAAAGCACTTTTTAGCGCGGCTTCAAACCTTCACGAGGCTATTATTCATTTAGTTAATATTTCTTTATCTTTACTTTTGCTGATTTGAACAAATTCTTGTCTTTCAATTTACAGAGGCGCATTTGCGTAGTGCTCGTGTAATAATGGATTGCCTGCAAAAAGCGAAAAGCTCGTACTTTCAAGATATTTACCCTAAATCTACCTTCTGATTTATGAAAAAGTGAATTTTATTAAAATTTTTCAACCTTCACCATCCAAACATTACATTAATTAGATATCCTCAAGCGCAGCCAAAGTTATGTATATTTGAATCGAAATGGGGAAAAAATATTATACCTGATATTTACTTTCGAGTGGAATTACTGAAACTGACCATTGTTTTATATTAATTTTAATTTACGGCGGCATAATTAATAAAGATAAATTAGTTACCGAATAGTAGTAGCGTTTGTCCATCGGTTAGTGATTTGTATTAAATGAATTAAAAAATTTATTTATTAATTTTGACAAGTCGTAACTAGTGGAAATACATTAATAATAATATAGTGATTTAGATAAAATGATTAGAAATAATATAGTGATTTATAAACAATACAACGCTGTTACGAATTCCTTTTTTAAATCGAATCGAATCTTTCGAAAAATTGAGTTTACTTTTGTAAGACTAGTATAAGCAGCTGCAAAAGCTACAATCCGTTCCTTGCGCTGATATAGTTAAGGAGTTTAAAAAGTTCTTCGGAAAATAATAAAAGAACGTAAATGAACGGACAAATAAATAAACAAAAAGTATCGAAAGTGAAAAATTTAATAGAGACGGTAATATCTTCGCAAAGAAATGAAAAACATAAATAAACGCAGTGCAAAATCATAATCGTAAAAGCAGGACGTATAAGTTTGAAGAAAAATCTATGCACCTTGGCGCAGGGACTTTTTCATGGAAAATCGACGTCTCGAAGCATCTTCTAGGGCATCGTTCAAATGACTGTCGAATATAGAAACGATCCTCGTCATATTAAAAGGTATTTACACGAAAACTCGTCGTGACAAAAAACAGACCAAGAGGTTTTTCATGTAAAGAAGAGAGAAATCGCCATCTTGTCATGGATTTCGTGCACGTTCCAGATAATAATTCGCCAGCCACTTTTCGAATACAAAATAAGCTCACGGGAAAATGAGCGGGAGAAAAACTTTGGACATAAAGTAAGTAGTGTCACGCGAAAATTCGCCTTCGAGAAAGGCCATACGTGCGGACACAATGGCTTTCATTTCTAACGAATTTCGAGTTTTTTTTTCTGCATTAGTCTGGACGCGTGCAAATGTTTCGCTCGCCAATGATATTTCGAAATTACTTTAGCTTGGCATCAAAAAGTTGGACGTTACCAAATGAATTTTTCGATCGCGGCCTCGACTTAAGTTTTGCACAATTCATTACGAGAAAAAACGTTAGTTCGACAAGAAAGTTACGCGCTGCTTTTGCAACGCACGTTTTAACGGGACTGCAAAGTTACAGGGAACTCACTGCGATACGCGATTATGAAGTGATTAGCTTAATTTCGAAGCAAGGAATTTGCCCCGCCCGATAAAATTACGCGTTATACTTTTATTTTCACGGGAAATTTCAAAGCAGAATAATTCCAGTTTATGCAGCGAGAGATAATGCAGAGTTATGGTTGAGTCTGAATCAAAAAACGGTATTTCACTCGTGACTGTACAAGTGACTTTCCGCTTCTTCCTCGAAATATACGGCTAACGGCAACTCTTTCGCCTCGGAGCACAAAAATTAGTTATTCTCCTTTAATTTATAGTCTTCGTATTTATCTTTGAGCTCCTCGAATAGATCGGGAAGCGTAGGGCGCGAGCACGCGAGCACACGCAGCCATTCGATCCACGTAATTTATTTCGCTCATTACGCGACTCGTGGATTTTTCATAGGCTAAATTCGCGACGGAGCTGATGCTGCTCTCTGCAATTTTCCAGATCCGCAAAAATTTCTCCCACCTCTCCTCCCTGCATTGTACATTATGATATATCGCACGGCAGCGCTAAAGGGAAAAAAGCGAGAAAACGGGAAAAAAGAGGTCAGAGTTGGAGTTTTCAACTTTCGTTAATGAGATGTGGCAGTTGATTAATTGATGATGTATGTACGTGCGCTCGTATCTAGGGCCGCTAGTCAAAATCGATGCGGTCCACGTATATTCTACTTTGGATATTAGCGCGATAACAATGAGATGTAAGTTTGGAACGACGTCAATAACTGCAACAAATCACGATGATATTCGCGCATAATTGAGATGCACCCGTTGGATAATTCTCGCGGGATTACGTTAATTTTGATTGATGGAATCGCGTTCGTTATCGTCGCTGCAATGAATAATTTTGAGCTGGGGATGGCTTTTACAATGCGCCAACCGGCGATTTCATCGGCTAAATAAAATCAACGATAATTTTCGTTGCATCTCTGACTAAAAGCGCCACCGAAGTAACGTCCTCTCAAAAATTTTACGGCACGTAAAAATCTGCGCCTGCCACTGCGACCGTCGCTGTGTTTTATAAATATTTAATCGCTCCGATTTGAATTTTCGTAATTCTTTAAAACTTTCGTCAAAAGGAGGCTGCAGCTTTTAAATGATTTTAGCACTTGCTTAGTTTTGTTTCGCTGCAGTTGCGAAATATGGCTGCTTTAAAAAGGCATACAAACAATAAATTGCGGGGAATGATTTTTTAAGGGAACAAAGTTAAATATAGAAATATAAAACATAAGATAATTAGTAATTCCAAAGAGGCTGTTTTTATTTGAGTTGAAACTTGTTAGCCAAGATAAGTAGATGATAATTGGAGCAAATAAGCTCGAGCGTCAAGGAAACGCAGATCCTTGTTTAACTATCATATCGAATTTATATTCATAGTAAGTGCGCTATTTTAACGAATAACTATTTTAAGAATCTCTTTTGGAAAGAAGTTTAAGAGCGCCTCTTATTGATTCGCAGATACCTATGAGAAAAATGCAGAAAGCCTTTTTCAACTTTGAGAATACCTTTTAATAAAGTTTTTATTTTTAATGCACTGACAATTAAATTAATTCATTTTTGGGCTTTAAGCGAGCAGACGAGCGATAATGAAAGAGTAAAAAAACTTTGATAAATAGGCTAATGCCGAGACTCGGCGGCGCTCGACAAAAATTGACACGCACGCAACGAACAAATTTTTGTTTACAGTTGAGTTTGAGTTTTACTTATGCAAGTACAACTTGGAGGGAGAGAGACGAAATACATTTAAAGTTTACTTTTGACCGCAATCGTTATATTTTAATAAAGACTGTCAGGTACAATGCGATAAAAAGATCCCCCCCCCGCCCTCCGACTTGGAACACGAAAAAAGCCTCGAACGAAAAGCCACCGAGAATAGGGGGATACGGGAATACGACATCACGACATCGATTCTGGAAGATCAAAAAGCTCAGCAGTTTCAATATTATATTGCACAAAAGAGCATCGACGTCGGCTCAATTGTAACATGTCCCGCCAAACTATAATACCTATTGATTTCTCCGAGCCAGGCCGTCATGTATTTATCCGCCTCATCTTATTATCTTACTGTGCAATGGATCATCTTTGAATTCTACCTGAATTCACCCCCACTACTCGCTACTTTCGCGTTCATGAATCATTTGTCATCTCGGGAGAGGTCGTGGAATCCAAGTTGCTCTATTGACATTTGCCGAGCACACGAACTGGCATAAATTGAGTTCCAGTTGCGCGCGCGTGTGTGGTTGCGCCGGAGTGCATTTTCCACATTATGCATGTAAGTACATGCGCGAACTTCTTGCTGTATTAATGATTAACATTGGTTACAGAGTCGGCGAATTCTATTTCGACTTTGGCACGTTAGATTTTCCAAAGCGGATAATTTTCCAACAACGGTTGCACGACGGCTGCGCGATTTAATTGAATTCGCTGGGATCGAATTTTACCATTTCAAATAAATTACGTGCAAAAATTACAATTATATTATGCCGTTGTTACTCGGCAACCGCAACATTGCGAGCTCATGATTGAAAAGTATTTATTAAAGCAAAGCTCGAATAATTCACGAATTCCAGAATAACGAAAATAATAATTGTTAGTACATTATTTCCGTGTAAATTTGTTTTTCAAATTGCCACTAAAGCCACGACTGTTTGGAAACATGGAATTTGCAATTCTCGATACGAAAAATTTCGCTTATAATTAAATTAACAAAGGCTTCGTTTTTTTGTAAAAGTGGAAGCAACTGTGCAAGAAAAATGAAGAGATTAAATTAATTACGTTGCTAACGGTCGCAACGATTCGAATAAATCAGTTGCGAGGTATTTTGATTTCAACCAAATGAAGCGTTACTTTGATAATCTGATTATTTTGCTGAAAATACTAAAGCTATGGGTGTCTTGGTCGTATTATCAACAACGCGGACTTCACAATATTACGGTCCGACACAAATTTTATTTAAAATATTATTTAAAATAGCGGGGATCAAAGTTATTATGTCATTCACAAAACTTCTTAATTTTTGAACATTTAGATGGCATTTCAAAATCAGCTCGGAACATTTGTTTAATATTTTAGATCCTCTTTATTATTTAACGTTCTCCTCTCCACAAGTTTCAACAATATCGCCGATCGATAAATTATGTTATCATTTTACTTACATAAAAGCTCGAGATCTTTTAGTGCGATTAGATTAAACATATTTAGCACATGTGCCTTCGCTATTATTCGCGTACGTTATTCTTACCGATTCGACCTTCGATTAGAAATTTCAGTTTTAGTAAATTCTATGCAAGTCACTAATTTATTTAAAAAATGCTTTCTATTCAATAATTCAATCGCTTGCTTTGTCCGCAAATTTGTCGTGGGAATGCCCCGAATGCGATACTGCCAGACATGAAATACACTTACGGAATTATTTATATTTAAAAAGACCTGAATAATTCTCGTTCTCACGAGTGAATTAGATGGCAATACCGAAAAGCCGTTGCGTGCGATCGGCAAAAGAAAAAACATTATAAATGGTAGGTAATGCGACTGCACGTAAAATCAATGCTGATGGGACGTCGCATCGGGAAAGACTCGTGAACGTTTGTTGGCGCTCTCACACATCCCTGAATGCAAGCTTGAAATTCCGAAAGACGGATACTCAAAAAAATGTGTTAAAGCTCAAAAATTCTCTTCCTACAACTTTGAATTTTTCATTTTATCAAGAAATACGGTCTACGTGTACTAGATACGTATTCTGTCCCTGGGAGCACGTCATTTCACACACACACACGCGCGCGCGCGCGCGGGGCAAGAATACAAAGGCAAATGCAGTTGGGAGGGTGTTATCGAGTGGCTTTACCGAACGGTAAATCCAAAACTTATTACGTAAAATATCTAATTTATTCCTACAGTCACTTTGGACAAGATCTGAGAATGCAATTCACCGGAATTTATTATTCTTTTGAAATCGACTATTGATGTTTAAACAAAGTCGTTGGATTACGTTATCGCTGAATTAGAATACAAGATGCAACTGATGTCGAAAGCCACTTACGTTGGTTACTTTTCAAATTAGCCTCGGTAGACTCGAGCGATGCGTAAAATGCCACGTTTGGAACATCAGGAAGCGTCGGAAATTATTTCAACATTGCAAATTCTTTTTTAAGAACGAGCGCTTTCAATTTTCTTTTTCCCGCGCCCCATGGAAAATAAACGCAGCAGAGCATCCGTGAGGCAAATGTCTAATATTTAAAATGAATATCGAGCCAGTTTTCCCTGATTGTTCTCCTTTCCGGAGCAACGCGAAAACGTTTAAATATTTGAGCACTCGACTGTGCGTTCACTGCTGACATTGCCAGTCAATTAATCGCGCTCGAAAAACCTCTGCACTGTCCGCGCAATTATAAAAAGTTGCGAAAACTTTTAATTAAAGAAATTCCTCGGCCCTGGACGCAGTTGCATGGAAATATAAATTGGGGCTGCGCATGACTCGATAAAGCAAAAGCTTGCTTATGGACAGGAGCTCGTCACTCGCGCTAACCTCGACAGACCTTATATTGTCGTCAATTAGACGCGCATCGCAACTTTTACGCGGGGCCGTCTCTCGACTAATCGCATTTCAAGCCAAAGGCTGGTTGACGCGCGCACACGAGCACAATCCGCGACGCACCTCAAAATTAGTCGGTGCATCATCCAGTCAAGCTTTCGCTGTGAAAAATGCGCGCCGACACGGTTGCGGTCAACGCGAATACACCCCAGCCTTTCTTCTGCTTTTTTTCAACGCGAGACACGAATGGCTTGGGCTAAATTTTTATGCTCAAACGCCTAATTTACCAGTAACTCCTTGTAATTGCGTAATTACTTGGCTCTTCAAGCTCATCGCTAATGGGACGCGCTGGAATCTACAATTAGCTTGGGACGTTGCACGTTGTGCGTGTACTCGCGTAACAACTACAGATGCACGAGCCCGCGAGCTATGGCTTTTAGCTTCGTACGCTATTTATCTCGAAACGAATCTCTTAACAGTTTTGCAAACAGCGAGTTTTCTTGTGCAAACTGTATCGTGTCTTCTTCCACTCGAGTAAATATTAGCGTTATTACATTAATATACGGCAGACGAGGTGGACGTAGAGATACGCAGATGGATTAAATATTTTAACACCGGCTCGTCCCTTCTCATCCTCGTATCCATTTAAGCATGTAATTATTTGTTTGCTAGTGTCAAGCATTGGTGCCCTGTTAAACTGTCCACACGAACTGTTTGATGAAGCTTTTTTTAAAAATGGAAGTGTGTGCGTTCCTTAATTGGCGACGACGCAAAGGCGTCGACATTCGTTTGTAAACGAAACGGCAACGTTAGAATGAATTCCACACGAATGAGATTGAGACAGAACGTTTCGTATGATAAATTTTTTAGCGCTCGCTGCGTTCTTATCTGTGTAACTCGCTTTCGTCACACCGACTATCGCATCGCACATCTATGCATTTTTCATTTCACTCGTATTTCAAAGATAAACGCGCTGATTCCAAATCTTTTTCCCTTAAAGTGAATCTTCGGATACAGGAGAGAACGACCAGAAGCTTTTGAAATTACGACTGGAATATTGATCAACGTCAAATTTTGGCAATAATTGTCGATGATATAAGCGATAAAAATCGCAAAGCCAGATTTTAGATTGAAAATAAAAAAAGTCGAGTGAGTTTGTCACGTTGGTCGAGTCGTATCTTTGATTGCAATATCTCCTTCGACAGTTTCAAGCTGCTTAAAACGATGAAACGTCGAAATGAACCCCCCCCCCCGCTTTCTTTCGTTGTTCGACTTATGATTTAGTAAATGTTCGACAATTTCAAGTGCACAGTTGCAGATCAGATTTGTTTTAAAATGTTACTGCTCGATAACTGGTAATACACAGTGGATAATTTCACTTTTTAAATTTATATTTCGAAGATCAAGTTTTTACGATAGTATATTATCGACGAAGTTTGAATTATTTTTCATTTTTTTTTTTGTTGCCGAAATGCATGGATGGGAAAATTTTCCAACTCAAAGTATAAAATGTATATTTAAACATCGCGTATGATATTAAAACTTCTAGAGCCATTAAAAAGTTGTGGATACTAATGTTAACCAGATTTCAGGTTTGTTGATTATTATTTCAGTAGTGTTTGAATGATCTGCTAATTAAATAATCGTCGAACAATTTTTCGGCTTATAATTGCTCGTTGCGTACTGATTTTATAGCTGAAATATCTGAAATAAGATTGTATAAATAGTTAGGAAAGAGACTTTTCTTTGCGTGAATTAGGAATCGTAAGGAGAAAACAACTTTTGTTTACAAGTTAGATATATGTACTAACGAGATTTCCGTTTTATTTCATTCGCTTATATTTCACGAGCGTAATTCTTTGATGTCGCGCTAAAATATTTTAACACAAATTTAAATAAGAATTATTCCTGATTATCAAAGTTAAATAATTATCATTATAATTCTCGTTTCTGTATCTCCTCTTATTGTATATTAATTCTTTAATGCCTACAAGAATAAATATGGTTTTAAAGTAGTTTATCTCGTAGACTATCAAATTATAAGAAAGGCTTGCAATTTAAAGAAAAGTTATGCCACAGAACTAATCGAAAAAAAGTTTAATTTTCCCAGAGAACATTTGCATACCGCCCACTGCTGTCTCCCTCGAGATATAGACATAAAAAGAGAAAAACTTATCTCTTGTTTTTCCACCTCGATCTTCTATGCATCTCTATATACTTAGCAGACTTACTTTCTCCTTTTTTTATTCACCTTCCAGTGCTTCTTTTGCCTTCTTTTTCTTTTCTTAATCCAAATTCTTAACCATAAAGAAAACAAACAAATTATCCTAGTATCGTCAATTTCCCGAATTAACTTTATCTACGTACACCAAAAAGCCTTAGTTTAAAAACGCGAATTAAGGAATTAAGGTAATTTTAATTTTACCGAATGCAATTAAAATCCAAAAAAAACTTATGCAAATTAAATCTATTGGAAAATTTATTTCTGATGAATGCGCTTAGATATAATGATTGATTAAAAGTTGAGGTTCTACTCGATGTAACGATTTGAGTAAATGCTAGAAAATAATTTTTATTCGAGTAGTGCGTCGCGATGCATTCAGTTTTCAAACAGTTGAATATATTACCGTCCTTTTTTATTTAAAAATATCGAAAGTTTTATTTCTTCTTTCGTTATAACAATCAATAATATTCCAATTATAATTTATTTAGTTTCAAATATAGAATTGCTAATTTCATTAATTGCATTTATATTTATTTATTCGTCATTGACAAAAAGGAATGAGTTCATTCGATATGATGTGCATTACATAATATTTCATTCCGGAAATAAGCAAATATTCTTTCGAATAGCCATATTTTCATATTAAATTTTGTCAAGTATAGTATTGATGCGTTCGGCTCTGCAAAAAGTAAGGATGGATACGAAAATTCTTATTCTTAATAATACAATATTTAATATTCGCCAGTTGAATAATGTGATTTCTGCTCAATAGAAAAGGAGAATGAATAATCCCGATGACAATATTAATAAAAATAAAGGCGATAATTTCATCCTGCAAAAACACAACTGCATTTATAAAAGAAGCTCTCGTTTAAAATGTATTTTGATTTGTTCTCCGTGAATCGTATTTTATATTTCTCTTAAATTTGAAACGAATGAACGTTGTAAAATCCTTTCCTTTGCTTTTTAGCCTTAAATAAGGTTATTTAAATTTTAATTTACTATACATTTATGCGTATTAATTATTATTTAAATTATCATTTAAAGATAAGCCTTTTGCGACTTCAATTACTTTCATTAATTAATTCATTAATTAATGTTAGAATGCTGCCATTTTAATTATTTACACGACTAATTCTGCTGGATATTTGTAAAATCATTATAAACCTTCGACGTTTATTTATTGTACACTTTTATGTCGGACTAAATCTTGGCTGTTTTCCTTAAAATTATTATCGAGACAAATGCGCGGCGACGCCTTTAAAACGAGCGAATGAATCATAGTTTGTGACGATTCCAAAACCTCGTCACAGTGACGAAAGCAAACAAGTGACGTATCCATCGATTTTCTGACTCAGCGGATTTCATAATGATTTTCTTAATTCGTAATGCGAATATCTTCTAAACAGACCGGGAGAAATTTCCGCGCATATGCGCCTCGATTATTGTCGATAATTTTGAGCGCAGCGGTTGCAAAAATATTTTGCAGCGAGTCGACGATTATTATCGCGAGCCGCTCGGCGTCGGCAAGCCGATTTTATATAGACAAATTTTATGCTCCTCAACTTACGCTATTCTGGATATTGTTATTTCGAGCCGCGCAGTCGTTATCGATAATTATAAACTTAATAGTTTTGCCGCCGCTCGAGAAAGCAAGTGAGCGACGTCCTTGGAGTTTTCGTACAGCGCTGTTCAAGGGATACGCAAGTCTCAACTTTATCGATCGCGAGATAAAAGAAGAAACTCGCGAAGACCGAACTAACAGATACGTGTCCCAACTGTCTCATCGTAATATGTTTTGCTGCTCGAACGAGGCAAATGTAAATATTTACGAGCATCCAGGCGTATTTATTGCAATTTAAAAATTTCATAGTCTCAATTTGTCGCGAGAGCTATAATTATCGAGTAAGTTGTCGATGCTTTAACTTTTCGTGCATCAAATGGTCGTGACTGTGCATTTGTGAAGTGCACATCGCGGGACGGAAATTTAAATTCTCGTTCGGGGGATATTGGAAAATTTTTCCTTAAACTATTTATTATTATACACGCGAAGCGATTGGGTGTCCTTGAACAACTGCAAAATTAAATATACCCGATGCGCGCGTGTTCCATTTATTTCGCAACTCCAATTATTTATAATTAAAAATAATAATGTTAAGGGTGCGCGAGCAAATTGAGCCGCGACTTATTCAGCGTAAAATTGATAATCATAAAATTAGAGGTCGTTGAGACATAATGAGATTTAATTACGCGAGTCGCTATGCCTAATTAGATACCCTTTTTACGAGGTGCATCGGGCGTTTTCTTTTATTTCACTGGCTTTATCGGTATTAGATTTTAATTATATGGAGTTCCCTTACACGCACCGTCTTACGCGTTTACGGGCGCCTGGAATAAAACTCGACGCTACAGTGGTGCTTCGCGCAATTTCAAAGGATGCTTACGCTCTAAGGTTATGGCCGATTCATTTTTAACGGGCGCCGAACTCATGAACTGCCATGGTGATTCAACGCTTTTTTATTCTCAGATTGTAATTTCTTTCCAAGGAAACTTTTGATTCTAAACGCCGCCGTCGCTTAATTTACGACTCGAGCTGCCAATGATAAAATCGCGCTTAATTAATTTACGCTGCACTTTCACTTTCGAGAGGAACTTTATTTTTAATATTCGGGTATTAACGTAGGTTGGCTTCGGCATCTAACCATTGAGTTGGAACACAGTGGTTGTTTCGCCCGAGGCAGCTAATTTTTCCACCGTAACTTGGCCGGGGATCAGTTCGATTGGCGGCTCGAGCTGTGCTAAATTATTCCAAGCTCAGTTTGGCGTGGAACGCGCGAATTCGCGGCTTCGAGTCCGGCAACATCATCCACCACTGCCCAGTTATTTTAGAATAGAAAGACGTCGAGCAGTCGACAGCTTTGAGAATCTCATCTCCATATTCCAATGGTTACCGGGCCAAGCTGCACCGAGCAGCGCGTTGTAACTCAATAGTTGCTCGGGCAAGTTCGAGTTCTCCGATGCAACTCCGACCAGCACCGAGTCTAGCCAATGATAATCCAGTTTGGAAAGGCCAGCGCGGGTGTGAAAGGGCTTTTTCGCGGCACTGACTCCATCCGTAATCGACGGATGTTCGCCAAGAAAGAAGCGGCCCTCCTTTCGCAATCGTCGCACTGTGACGTCACGCAACCAGGCGCCGTAATCAAGCTCTGAAGGGGGGCTGTTCGGCAAGACTGCCTCGACGGCGCGGCCTTCGTCCAGGAGGCAGCACGTAATAAAGGGAAGCTCGCGCTTTTTTTATTCAGCGGCGCCTGTCGGCGTGTCCTATGTTAATTGTCTCTCGGAACAAGCTCCGAGGCTGTGTTGCCGTTGGCAGCATCGTTAAATAGCGGCTGCTGCTGCTGCTGAGTTTGTCCCGGCTCGCACGCCCATTGAATTTAATGAGCTCTTCTTTGGTCGCGCGGCATATTTCTGTTGAAATTTTCATTTCAGCATTGAATTAAGTTCGAATGTCGCTTAATGAATTTGGCTAAGAGATGAAATTTGCGAATTACACGTCTCTTCGAGGAAACCGTCTTCTCTAATAGATTTAGTCGTCTTGATGAAAGATATTACGTGGCATATTGTATTAGGAGTACATCTCGGTAATTCAACTAAACCAAACTCTTTTCCTCGATTGTGGTTTTCGAAAATTGCACTGGCCTTTGCACAGTAATTTTAACGAGCTTCCTAATCTGCTTTTAATGTTCTTTAAGATTCGATAAATTTAGAAAGAATGTATCTTCGCGGGAAATGCGGTTATTTGGAATCTAAGAAGCTTTAAGGCCCTTTTTCCGAGGCAAGCAGGTGAAATTGTCAAAAACAACAAAACAAATGCGAATAGCAGTAATAGTTATTAATGTAAGACCATAACGTTTGGCGATTAACTTTCAACCGTGAAATTGCCCTTTTAACATAAATACGAAAAACACTTGTGCAATTTGAAATTTTCATTTTAAATATTCAATTTATTCACTCGTTAAATTACAAATTACACCTATCTTATTTGCATATTCGAATTTTCGATACTTTTTAGCAAAGCGATTAAAACTGCTTTAAAGTATTGTCGATGATAATCATTGATTTTCAGCAACTTGGTTGCAGAGTATAACGTGTAGTATGTCAGGAAATCTGAAACACTAATATCACAGAAAATTGAACTTACATCTATTAGTTATAGCATTTTTTAAGAGATGCCCATCGACGTGCTGACGCGTAATATAAAAATACAGTTTTATTTAGTGTTTTGCTAAATACCTTGTACAATACATTTGTACAACTTTATACCTGATAAAATGGCAAAGAGAATTATTAATGCGAAACACGTTGATTTATGTAAGCTTCAATTTATCAACAAAATCAAATTATTCCAGGTGATTTATCGAAAGCCATTAATCAGCGAGAAGAATTTTTTTTTTTGGATATAAGTATTTATATTATATTTTCTCATTGCGCAGCACAATATCAAGTACTTTTTGAATGATTGATATAAATTAAATCTGTCGTCGATTGAGTCGATAGTTAAACTGTTGGTAATTCATCTCAACATCAACCGAATGCATACTATCTAAAACTGAATAATAAAACGAAATTCTATGCGAATTTTTTTGCGAAAAGAAAGTTTCGCGAATAAAGTTTCAATGGTAAACAATAAATAATAATAGAAGTAAATAGATCTTTAGCCATTTGTGTTTGCGTTGATACAAAAGGGGTTACGCAAGCCTGCATTCACTCTATTTCACGTGGAAAAATGGCTGGGAGTACAAAAGGACCCACATTGTTTTCTAGGAAAATGATTTTATGTAACTTCCAAATTAGTTTCCGACCTTCGGTTTAGATCTCCTTTTTTTGAAATTGTTTGAAAAATTAATTCCAGAATATAAGGTCTCCTGTTTTAAATGTCTACGCGCTTTATTTATAAACAGAGAATAAATAAAATGAAAAGTTGAATTATAAGAGTTGCGAAATACATGTAAAACCCTGACTTGTGATAATTAAATAGAATTTTTTCAAAGAAAGGTAATGAAGAAATTATGCTTGAAAGTCACTTTGGATAATCTCGTTTGTCTCTACAACTTCGAGACTGTAGTTTTGTAGCCTTTAATATTTATAACGGCAGAATTGAATTTCAAATATAAAATTCATTCGCGACTTTAATTCAGCGACATATTTTTAACGATTTAACTTTATAATAATGCATTTCAAATAATGCGCAACCGTGAATACTCGTAATTACGGAAACTCGATTACGATATTCCACTCTTGCAAATCATAATTTCAAATCGAATTACACTAAAAAATAACGTGTAAACGTAAGGGTTTAAACGGAAATTGTTATTGTCAAACCATTACCTCGTAATTTTCAATGTAAATTTGCAAAGCCCAACGTTGCAATAATTTGTATTTGTTTAATCTTCGCCGTTATTCGAATCAGCAAACGCGATGCATTTGTCGGCTGAATTCAACTATATATTTTTTCTTTATTAAATTATTACACTTATTTGGTGCGCGTGAACCCCGAAGGACCAACGTTGACTGAGATACAGTGCAGTTGAGTTCGAATCGAATTGAATCAAATTGAAACGCACGCACTTTCTTCCAAGCGCATTTGTAAAACATAGACGACGGCCTATCCCTCGATATTTCTTTACTTATTGCCTTTCCAAACAACTCTAATAATAAACAATTGACAAAAGCAGCAATTCCTCGGAAAATAAATATATTTCAAAAAGCTATTCCTTTATGAATAATACCCATTGTTTCCGAGGTTAAAAGCACTGTAAACGAATAGAAGAAATTGAAAAGGAGGAAGCTTCGACGACTGAGATCCCGCGTTGACGTCAACAACAGTTTATCCGCATTCGCTGACAAAGTAAAGCAAAACAATTATTTAAAGAAAAGCGAAAAATGAGCACAAGACTAACTGCCGAACGAACGGGTTCACAGGGAGTAAATCGTTCGATTAGCCTGAATTTACTTTCGGGATTCCAAATATTGGGCCGTTCATTTGGCCTTTAATCCGCCCGAGCACGCCTATGCCGTAACTATTTATTTCACTAGGCATAAAGGAATGGAAAAAGGAAATAAAGCTGATGGTGGATAATAAATTCGAGGCTGGGTGCATCCGTATGACTATTACTGCACTTTCCCCTGCGTACACGTGCTTTATAACCCCAGAGCACGCGAAACAAGTGCAACGATGAGAACTGTAAAGATACTTTTACAGCCACCGCAAGTTTCGCGACAGTGCAGCGGTGCAGCGGTGCAGCGGTGCAGGAGCTATAGCGCGCGACTGCGAATTTCAAATGCGCATCTAGTACAATGGAAAGTGGTACATTATCGTTAGCTCGCGCGCGTTTCGCGTTCGGTGAAAGATGATCTTGATTGTTTGTCTTTTCCCTCTCTCACTCTCTCCCTCTCTCTCCAATATTATATTTTGCACGCGAAACGCAACTTTGCGCATAAATCTAACAAATGTACATTGGCCCGTTTAAAAATGGAGTGCTTCGTTCTATTTACATATGAATCTCTTTTATTGGCTCTTCAAAGCTTTTTTCAAAGGACGAGACTTTCCTTTATTTTTAGTGCAGATTTATAATACCAGTCGCATTACAATCGCTGCCATCTTATAACGTGCACTTTATCCGCTGCCTTTTTATTAAATTTAAGCATTTAGCGGCTGCGGCGATGCTGATTTTTAGGTCAGATAAACGTAACTAATATAGTTTGCACGAGTATAAATCTCGATTATAAAGAAATGTGTCGGTTATCAGGAAATCAAAGTACGCATTTTTACAATATTTACGTTGACACAGTTTTTCTCTCGCTCAGCCGCTCGAAACGAAATCATATTTATAAAGTTTTCCATTATTTTCAGTTGTAACTAAAATAACTCGAAGAAATTGAAGCGACGAGCGCGGCATAATAAAAGTGTTTTCAATTTACGAGTTTCGCCGAACGAAAGCAGGAGTGAAAGAAAGAAAAAAAGAAAGAAGAAAGGGCATCTAGCGCCCGAGAAAGACGCAGATCCACTCGCTGAATTTCTCCAGAGCCATTTCATCCGTCGCGTTGTCTGCACACGATGTTTCATCATTAACGGGGAACACACGCACGCCGGCCCGCCCCCGCATATAAATGCGCGCGCGGAAGAGATCCTTTATTAATACAAATGCGGCGAGGAATGCGCGGCACATTGTAGTGCTTCGAGGGTCCGGGAGGCGAGAAGAAGGCGAGAAGAAGGACACGTAAGAGCTTCGGTTCCAATTGTAGGCACGAGCTTGGAGTGTCGAGGGTAAATACGAGTCTCGAGAGCTCGCTTTGATTTTGAAGTTGTGGGCGGGCTCGAGCGCACATTTGAATAGCTTTTTTCGCTATCTCCGGAAAACTCGCTGGAGAATAAACGCAAGGCATTTCGCTGCTATTTTCAGTCTTATCAAGATGCTTGGCTTCATTCGGAAGTGTTGGCTCTTCGAATTGCGAATCGAAGGAAAACCGTATACTCGGCTCTTTGAGCGCCGAACTCGTTAAGCTTTAAGCTGCCGCCCAAACGTTATCGCGCGCCAAACGCCATCAACGGTATTTCCTTTCCGCGGCCATGTTCGTTTTAGACAATTTTTTAAACACGTAAGCGTCTGCCAGATATCGATTGTACGCGTGCACACTAGATCCGACTGCTGCGTTCGTTAAAAAAGGCGAGAAAATGTTTAAATGCCAGAGAACGCCGATGAAAACAGAATTCAGTTACTACGCGAGCTTATCGAAACGAAGCTCCTCTTATCTTTGCAGAGAAAGAAACCGCCGCGACACGAGCTTCTACGAGAGTTCGCGGCTCCGATTGCTTTTATCGCGGATAATTCGCTCCAGATTATACGTCGGGACGAGGTCGTTTAAGAATTTTCACGTTTGCCAGGCCAACACTGCGTTCGTCGAGTTGGCAAGTGCCGAAAGCTCGTCTGCCGCGCGTACGATGATAGCGAGCGAAGGTAACGCAACGCGGCCTACCAGCGCAATCCAAATATTTACCTCCGAGCGAATAATCTCGGGGAGTGCATTTTACATCGAAGAGGCAGAGCGAGAGCCTCTTAGAGGGCAATTAAGGCCTCGCGTGCAGATTCGCCGCGGAGCCTGGACTCGACGCGCGACTACGTGCATTCGAGCCTGCGAGCACGAAAAGTTGCAGTCTGGAGCCAATAAACGGCTAATTATAGCCGCTTGGCGCTGCTTACGTACATATCGATTGGTTTATTTAACCGCGGGTGGGAGAGAGAACGAATGAAACCGCATCTCGCGGCCGACGGAGCAACAAGCGGCCGAGGCCATTGTCGTCTATTCCGCACGCGTGCGAGCGTCTAACGGACTTTGGAGACTCTCGCTGAATTCCTTATTTTTTTTTTTTTTTGTTATTTCTGTTTTCCGAATTCACACAGCCCTTTGTAATTGCGTCCCGGGGCGAGAGCTTTTGAATTCCAGTGCTACTCGCTCGCGCACTAACACCGCGAATATCACTTACGGCGCTTCTTTTGTTCCCCAAAAACGCTCGAAAAAATCGAAATTAACGATAGTTTTATTTTATTTCGCTCCCTTTGTCTAATCTCGCCAAGCATTGCCGAGAAATCATAATGGCTTTAAATTATTGCAATTTAGGCAGATTTACAACGCGAGATTCGGACAATTAGTTTTACCGGAAACGCAAATGTCATTGTTGCATTGTGGCGCAAACGACGAATCGTGTACTTTCGACTCCTGATGTAAATGTTGGAATTTCCTAAAAATAAATGAAAAATTGGCCCAATTAAAAGTCAAACATTTTAATATTTGAAGATCTAGCGGGTACTTCAACTTGAAAAGTAAAGTCTATCCTGTAATGTACTCAAAGTACAGTAACGATATTGTGGCCCTTCAAACTTTCTTAGCTGCTCTCATTACGATAACGTCGCCAAAGAATTATACTTGATTTGATAGTTTTTTTCTATTGGTAGAAAATACTTTTAATGACGTCCAATTGGGAACCGTGAAATTACATAGAAAAGGACAGCGTGCATTTAAATAAATTGGCATCAAATTCGGAATATGCGGAATTCCCACGAGTATAGACGTTTTGTTTTCATTACCTTCGCAGTTGTACGAGTCGCGCAAACAAGTACCTGCAGTTGAACTCTCCTTTCATGCGACGCGTTCTAATTTTTTTAATACTTTGTTCGAATAAAATACCTTGATAATAACGTTAATAAATAACAGTAGATCGTGATTAATTTTACAGATAAGAAACTTTCTCAACGGTTTGACTGAAAATGGGATTCATAAATTTTTGTGTATCTTCAAAGTCAACAATTCACAGCGAACAGATAGTTTGCAAATAATAATTGGCGAAGTTTATCGCAACGCAAAAATTAGAAAACAAAAACTAATAATGATAAACGACTTATATTCCTTGAGCCACTAACATGAATGCATGTAATAATTCTCTCTCTCTCTCTCTCTCTCTCTCTCTCTCTCTCTCTGTCTGTCTCGTACAATGAGTCATGAAATAAAAATTAATAAAACTGGATAATAACTGACCGAAATAAAAAAATTGTATAATATAAAATTCTATTTTCTGCGACGCATGAATGAATAAAATTTATGAAGGTAAAATATAATAAAAAGAATTATTGTATTAAAAGTATCAAGCTTAATACCGAGATAATAACTTGTGGGGCAAACACTGAATTCATCTTAGTAGACGACTGTAAAAGCTAGAGGGAAAATGCTGCTCTCCGAAACAGAGACACTTGGTGCATACATTTTCATGTAACTTTGATCGTTATCAAGCTCAGCTGCAATTATTCCAGAAGCTAGAAATGAACATATCTTAGTTTAGCGCTTGGAAGAAAAAAGAAAAAAGAAAATATAGAACCAGGATAAATCGTAGCCAAGCGAAAGACGTTGCCTTGACTAATTTTAATTTGGTTCTGCGCGCACGAGAGGACTAAGCGATCCCTCGAGTCTCTCCTTCTATTTTCTTACATCTCGCTTCGGCGATATTGGAAAATAAATATTCCGAGGACCGGACCGAAATCGGATAGCGTAAAAATTTGGATTTACGTTTTAAAGTAATTCCAATTTTATCTATTTATCCTGAACGAGACAAGAAGTTCGCCTCAAATAATCCGGTTGATTGAACGTAAAACGGTGTAACGTACAGCGCAATAATATCGTATTACAGACGAGCGCAGGCACGAACTTTTCTTACCTACCAAATAGAATGGCAATATTTCACGCGCGATATTTTATATTTTACAAACGTTTCTTCGACAAATGTACCATTTTCCAGCTGTAAAATATCGAACTGGCCTCGCTATTTTACAACGAGAATAATAAGTTTGACAGTGCGTTGCTACACGTATACGTCCTTTACTTTATCAAATAATAAATCAAGCAGTGCAGGTTCGTATTTCAAATATACCTCGTAATAAAATTGCCGTTAAAGGACTTTTGAGAAGCAGCTTTGTTTACGAGAGCACAGCTATTTTAATAAATAATTGTATAAATATATACATATCGCGCGCCGCGTCGAAAAACAAAACGACGGAATAAGAATAACGAAACAACGTTCCGCGGGGCATTAATTTCGCAGCCAAAATGCTCCGCTTGGGAACGCACAGGCGTATCGTTAAAATTGAACTTTTGAACTTTTTCGATCGTTCAAAAGGTCTATCCGCGATAATCTTAATAATCGCTCGTCAAATTTATCAAGCTTCCAACGTTGCCGGTTAGTTGTCGTTTGTAAACGAAGCGCTTAAGGCGAACAAAGGCCAAATAAAGTATTAACGTTAGAGAGATTTAAAGGAGGTTCCTTAGCAGTGTTTTGGTGTCTCGGCCGGTACAATTAATAAGTTACGGTTAAACGAGGTGCCGCAAGAGTTTGGTGACACAAACTACCCACCCAGTCTCCGGAATAACCATAAAGAAAGCACCATTCTCGATTCGGTGCCGGGGCTCGTCTCGACGCTCGGCTTACAGCATCTCTAATTCATTGTACGACAAGGGATAGCCGAGTTATTACGCAGTCTATAAATAATGATTTCCGAGAATTATTTTCGGCACAACGGCTGCAAATGTCAGGGAGTTACTCGGCCCAAGTAGCCACTGAGCAGAAGTAATATCGACGGCCAGGATTCTGCAAATGAGGACCGCTCCGTTACCTCCTCCTCGCAGTCGTAAGAACTTATTTACCTGTCATTTCAGTCGGCTGAACGCCTTTGTCCAAATTTGAAGCCCTTCGCGGCTACGGCAGACAATAACGTTCGTTTGTCTTTGTAACGCCGAGCGATGTCACTGATACGAAGTCGGATGGTGCTCCGACGTCCACCTAATCTTCATCCCTTATCGGTGCTCGGGTGCCGGGGTTGCCGAGTGCTGGAGGCTGAACGACGTATCAATGACTGCCTGTAAACTTGATCGCCCTTTTACATTGCAGCGTTAATTATTGATTCCGCGTGTGGACGGACCGTGTTTTTATTCAAATACGCTTAGATATTCCTAGTGCGCCTTGTTGTTGCTTGCATTTACAAATGCAGACTCCTAAACCGATGTACTAGATTGTTTGTGACGTAGTTGATACCGTGACGAGGTAATAATAAAATGCACGGCTAATCGAATGCTTGCTTAGGACTACTTTTTAGACGAGCCTTACGAGAATCCGAAACAGCTCTTATGCGCGCATATTATATTAAACGAAGTTTTGGTAGTTTTTGAAAAAGCCATTGGTTTCCATTTAAATCGAATTCGGGTTGAATCGCTACGGCGGCAAAGATAAGTCCAAGTTAATATTTATTACGATCAACTGGAAAAACATCGTGAGACTATTCCTGCGAAATCGGGTAACGTCGGTTTTGCACGAGCTTTAGATTCGCAAATAATTTCTCAATAATTCGTATGCGTTTGCACAGTATCACGCCACCGCATTGCCAAGTACTTTCTAACGCTCCGAAGAAAAAAATGGACAGTACTCCGAGGAGTTGGGCGGGGGCAGCTTTGTAATTGCGCACAACTGCGAGCCAAATGTTCAGCGGCGACCAAATGCAAAATGGACGACGAGACGTACGCGCGAAAGTGAACAGTGTGTGTGTGCGCGCGCGCGTGAAATCCGATAATGGACGAGAATAATGCTAGAATTTACACGGGTGCGCGAGCGAAGCTTCTATGTGTGCGAGGCAAAAACGAGAGAACGGCGGGAGAGGCGCTGTGTGCGGAAAAACACGAGGACGTGGTCTCGCACGTTCGCGATACGCGCAACTACTTTCGGATTGTTCCTTCCGTTTTACGCTTTTCCCTTTTTGTTGTGTACGAAACGAGCGACGGAGCAGTGAACGACTTCGCGCGAGTGAACCTGCAGGACCGACGACCGTTTCCAATCGATACAACGTTACTTTAAATATAAAATCTTGGTTATTTTCTCCCGCTAAGCAGCTTCGGTGCATCGTCTTGAGCTTTTCCGCGTAGACTCCTACTTTTGCATAAAATTCTATAAGTTATAAATTTTCAAAAAAACTTTGTAAAAAGATAGGAGTCTGTACAGCAGTGGCGTATAAATCCGAAACTACACGTACACTCCCGTATATTTTATTCATTTACAGAGAGTAAGAGGTATTTCTTACGCAACAAGTAAAAAGTTGTATTCGTGACGTATAGTCTATTCCGCGAATATTTTCGTGCGTTGGCATTGATCGAATAGTTAATGGATCTAACCTGGTTCTCAAAATTCCTCTCCCGCGACTAAGAACGTTTTTCTCGCCCCGAGATAAATCCCTTAAAAAAGCTTCGAAAATGTGGATAAATAACTTGGAGTTCTTATTTTAATGGAACTTTAAGACTCGCTGAAAATGTAGACAGTTGAATGAAAAGGTTGAGCACTTTCTTACTAAATGCATTCTAATATACATATTATGTCTCGCGTTATATAATTTACAACAAAATATCCTATATTTTTAGAAAAAACGAAAAAAATATTCTCTAACAGCGAGGGTAATGTTGGAACGATATAATTTTATTATAGACAGTCCACGGAAACTAGGCTTGCAATACTTCGAACTGACAAGCTAAGGCGAAATTCTGAATTTCTCTAAAATACAAAATTTGTATAATAACCTAATTGTTAGTCTGCAAGTTAGTTTTATTAAAAATTTTTACAAAAATATGCGTTTCCTAACTTGATATTGTAATATTGAAAAGGCAGCAATGCCGCCCCCGGCATTCATTGTCATGTATCCAATGCAAATGTTTGCTGCTGTATACTTTTAAAAAATAATTTCCCAACGATATGCTAAACAAATTTTGTTTAATTTAATTCATGGACATTTGCATGCAAATTTAAATATTACATGCAAATAATTATAATTATTTCAATTTATTTTGACATTTTTTTATTTTAATTCCATCTTTACAAAATTAACGCGTGTTATTAATTGCACCAAGTTCTAACCTACTAAATTAACGATAATCTGTCCAATATTTATTAAAAATAATAAAGATTTGATTTTTTATTTAAATGTAATTTCATTTGCATTTTTATTTTCAAAGAAATGCGCGAATAAACTCTACTGAATTTTTCCAAAATATAATTATTTCACAATGTTTTATCAGAAATTTATCTAGTTTTAATATTTTTAAAAGGTTTTTATAAATATATAATAAATTCCAATGTGATTATTTGTCGTATAAACTTACGTATAAATAAAAAAGCGCTCTCATAAGATTAAAATATAACGATATCATTGTTACTACGGGTTACGAAAAATATCAAAACGAATTTCAATCTCTTTTATTTTTAATTCAAATGTATATAGAGGACTTTAGTAGTAGTTGTTTTTAGTTTTTTGTTGTTGCAATTTTCAATTATAGTTTAAGACAACAACGTAGAATGTATATTGAATTAAATATTAGGCAGTGACTAGAAAAACAGCGTGACATTTAATCGTTGTCGCTATATGCGATCACGAGTCTATGAATTATCTACTGAATTAATCATGTCCTATGCATAAAATTTAAAAACATACTCTTTAAATTTAATAATAGTAATTAAGCAAAAAGAAAATTTTTTTAAATATTTATAAATTCAAGCTTGATGGTGTAAAAGCAAATACTATATTTACAGTACATATTGACAATTACTTTTCTTTTAACATTAAATTATTCTCCATGTTGTTTTAATAATTATTTCATAAAATTTGATAACTGGACCGGTTAGTTTAGAGATGTAAAAATGTCGTATCGAACTCGTAAATTCATAAAAAATTTGTAAAAAGAAGAAGTTCGGAAAATATTCTGGTAATTTTGTTTTTCATTTTATTCTTTGATTACTGAATTGGCCGGTTGATAGCCGCCACCCCTACCCCGGGCTCACCGCCGTAGATACTCTCGGTAATAAAACCACCGACGGTAAAACTCGGTGGAATCGCATAAACAGCGGTAATACGACACGAATTGAATATCTTTACGGTTTAATATTTGCCCTAAAAAGTGAACTACAATGTTTGTCAAAACATCTTATCAGCTTTGATCGTGTTAATGCAATTAAAAATCCAAGCAGAAGGACGCGCGAGCAGCGGATGTGGCATCGAATAGAGAAACAAACGAACTATTTTTATTACAAATGCGCTCCGTATAGTATCCAACGAAAGAAATAATAACCGGCCATTTTCCAATAAGATTTTCCGGCTGCTGCAACGGAACTTTTCTCGACTGCGGCAATCGGGCAGGCCACCGAGCAAACAAACCCAGGAGATTAAGGAATGGGCTCGCGGTAATCAGCTGCAAATAGTGGCCAAAGTGCAAACGCTCGAAGGAATCCAAGATCCGACGTAAGCCATCGCTCGGCGATCCGCTGCGAATTTCGCCGTGAATTCCTGATTGGTAGAGCCGCAGGTTCGCAGTTCGCAACGTCACACATACCGCGACGCTGGCAATATCGTAACCTCGGAATTAATGGCAGCGGGGAATATGGCACGGAAGAAGCCGCCCTCGCGAGCGTCTATTTCTCGGATGCCGATTTAATTAATCCACATTGCGCATATCCCGAGCTTTTTCATTTGGTCGAAGCGCCACCGCCGCCGCCGCCGGTATCAGCGCTTGTCTCGGCAACGAATCCCGCCCGCCCCCCCCCCCGCCAGGCCAAGGAATCTCAGAATGAAGTCGCGAGATCAGCTTCCTCTTTAATGTCCGAGCTGATATCCGCGTCGCTTACTTTATTGCGCTCAACTCGATATCGAGCTGCTCTCGCCGCTCTAAAAATAAAGCCTCGATCCAGGGAATTAAGGACAGACTGATTGTAATCCGCAGCCGCGAGCAAACGGACAAACGCACCTTTTCAATAAAGAGGGATGTGACTTGCAAAAAGTGTTGCTTGTAATAAATGAAATGCTCGGGCCAGCAGCCATTGCAAAGTACAATAAAGCGGTAATGGCATTGCTTTCCACTGTTAGGGGGAGAACATTTCGCCAGCTGAAATTTGAAAAATGCACTCTTATGATTAATTGAACGCGCCATTTGAAATAATGCATTCGGAACGAACTCTTAATTGATCGCTCGAGTATTCGTTAGGAATTTGTTGGGACGCGAGCCGCAGCTAAACCCGTCGGGTTACATTCTCCCTCGTATTATCTTCGAGTGAAACATAAAGCACAGGAGCATCGTCTGGGCGTCTGTCCTTGTCGCGCTCCTAGAGCGAACGCATTAAATGGTGCGACACGGGGCCCTCGCCAAGAGTTGGCGGTTACGAAACACGATTCCATTCTTACGAGCCGCAGTTTTCGTAATTTGGTATTGAGTTACGCGCTTTTCCACTTGCTCCAGCCTTCTTATGCAATTCCAATGGGATTAAAATTTCAGATTGGTATCGGTGAGCATCGAATGGCCGATTATCGTTATCATTGGGTAAATGTGTAAGCTACTTTGGGGCTAGTTTGTTATTCCGATCGGAATAATAAGCAACCTAAATATCTTATCAAATCTATCGAGGACTCGGGATTTTAAATTTAAACAATCGAAGCATCGTGACGCTAGAGAGATATTTTCAACTTCGTGACTTATAACTAAATAATGTTTTACTCTCGATGCATGTACATACATTCGTTAAAGCAATTTTTCTTACATCGAAGAAAAATTACTAATTAAATAAAAGCCGTTCGCCTCTAATAATACACTTAGGAACTAATTCATATAAAGTATCCGTAGAACGATTGCGGGAAAGATTGAAAAAATTAATGAAGCTTGAATAATGTTTTCGTGTCGTGCACCCAAAGCGTGTTATCGATAATTTAAAGACTCGCGGGCACAGGAACCACGTTAATAAAATAGTAATAACTTACCTTAGTGATGGGATGAATTTTGTTGAAAACGATTGTTTTCCGTAAATACACTCTTTCGAATAGTTTATCTACTCGTGTAAGAACATCTTTGAAAACATCGAGCTTTTATGTCACGAACCTAATGGCTTTCGATGTTTTTTTTATGGCTAAGCTAAACACACAGTTTCGACGAGACTGCAATGGCTTTATAGTAATTTTTAAATGTTTTACGGAACACGCGAAACATCCATCTTGTAGGTGTAACTGGTTTTCCCGCGCCATTTTCTTATTCGATTACTGAACAAAGTAGGAAGAACATCTTGCGCGATAAATCAAATTTTTGTCAAGCGGCGGGTTATGCGCTTGATACTGCGCAAAAACATTAATCCGAAAATACACCGAATCGTTTGATAAATTTTGTAAATTTCTGCGAGACAGTTATACGCTGTGCTCGTAATTTATTTGATGACGTCATTTTTAACGAGCATCACTCTTGAAAGTAACTCGGGCCAAAGCTCGACCAGAAGCGACGCCTTATTTACGTTCGACAAACCTTTGATGCGCAGATTTTATTATTTTTCATATAAACGGAAAAACGGCTGGATTTTGTGCAGCGATCAAAGACTTTTGTTTGAAAACCAACGATTAATCGACGATCACGGTTTTAATATTAGATGCGGATAAATTTTATTGAAAATATGCGCTGCGATTCGGATTTCTTTGTGTGAAATATGAAAATAGCGATCGGTATCTTCGAGTTCACTCTCCAATGCACGCATTATAGAAAGCCGCTGACAAAACGCGCGTGAGGTTATCCGGATTAGGGGTACCGACCGATTCGCGCGAAAAATTGCGCATAAAAAGCTGCTGTCCTTTTGCGGTGGAAGCAGCAATTCGTAGCTGTCGACAAAAAATAGCAACGGACGAATATTTCCACGCATCGCTCGTTCGTGTTTAATCGCACCTTCCGCGGATGAATTAAAAAAACGCAGCTAAACTTGGCGAGTGGCGTTGGTGCACCTCACAGGAATATCAAATCCAATGTCTTATTCTTGAAAACGACAACGGACACGTCTGTCGTTGTTAATTTTTGAAAAATCTTAAAATGTTGCTAATGGGTTCGAGGGGAGCGAAACCGAGCGAAAGCGGGGGAGTTTATTTCGCAACGTTACGAAAGTAAAAGGGGCGAGGGGTCGGCTGGCTTAGATCGCGATAACCTCTCACGCGCTAAACGTCAACAATTGCAGTGGCGGAATTGCACGAGTTCGAGCTGCGATCGATTCCCCAACCATCGCATTCTCCGAATTTGGCCTCCAGTGATTTCTTCTCCTTTCAAACTTGAAAATCGAATCGCGGTGCAGCGCGAGGGCAGGAGGGGAATGGAGAAAAAATTCCCATCCAACGAGAATGTCATCGCGTGTATCGTCGCATACTTTACGGATTTCAAGGGGGTTTCCTTGTTTCTCCGCGAAACGAACAAGTTGGAAGCTCAGCAGACCAAACGCATGATCCAATAACCCCGTACAGGGACTAGGTTGAAAAATTAAATCGATTTTTTCCAAGAAAATGCGTTTAATTTGATTTTTATCGCGTTCAAGGCTCGGACAACGAATGAAAAAGCTCTTAATTTTCCGAGCGATTTCGCCCTCGTCGAAGTAATAACAAAACATTATAAATTCCAGCCAGGGACGATTAATCAAGCATCGACTATTTTTCAAAATCCATATCTCGCGATCCGAAATGCGCGGCTGTAAATATCCGCTAATCGAGATTAACTCGATTAATAGCGCTCGTCGTGAAAGAGCTGCAGCAAAACTATTGTGCCTGTTGTCGCCTCTCCGCGAACCTATAAACAACATCAATATTCTTCCAATGCACCGTATTTCTTTTAATCGGAAACTCGATAATGAGCTGAGCGGAGGTGTCTGCCGAATGAAAAAGTAACGCTAATTCGATGTTTTATCCGGTGGAGGATAAATTACACCGCGTAGCAGTTCGAGAATCATTGCACGCGTTGCCGAGCTCTAAATTTTAAAAACACGACTCGAATTCGTTTCGTTTTGCTACTTTCACTCGAGCCTGTGAGCGTCGTTGAAACAGAGAAGCTTCGCTTCCACCAGGCTGGCTGTCAAAATATAACATCCAAGCGCTGGACGGACGATAAATCTGATTTCCGATAAATAAATTAGGTTGCCCGTTAGGTTTCCTAAAATTCAAATCTGGCCGGGGCGCATTTAATCAAAGCAATCTCTGTTGTTCTGCACAGGTGACAAAAACCACGCTGGCTTCCGGTGGCTAGCTGTCAACCTCCCGAGGAGATCCTCAACAAGAAGCAAGGATGGCTCTTCAATGGGATAAGCTCTCGCCGGCTGAGTTCCATCAACTTCAGGATTTGGCAGCTTGTAAGTGCTCCACGTTTTAAATATGTATTTTCGGCCGACGAGTGTCAAGTGTTCTTCATTTGACGCTTATTGATTTCGACGAGCTTTAAGAGGAAAACTTTCCAACAATTTATTTACTGCAATTCCCGAGCAATAGATGCCGAGGCGAAGTGCGATAGTGCAATTATAAATAATTGAGCTTTAACGAATAGCGCTGATAATGAATTTATCGCAAGCCGTTGGAAAAAAGCACTCGCGAGTCCTAAGAATTCAGGTGCCGAGTGCTTTGGTATGCAAATGTCGCTGAATGTGGAAACATTTCAAATTAGAATTCCTAATCTAAGCGACTCGGTGTAATTTGAATATAATTCTTTTTCTTTAATCGCGTTGCGCGGCTCGCAAGGTGCTTGCCCTTTTATTCACCTCTTGCTCGAGCGCGAGCGCGTAAATTCACGCGATTAATCATAGCTCGGATCCGCACATTTGAATAAAAATCATAAATAATGCAGGTGCACCGCTAAAATATGCGCATATGTGCCGGACCCGTACGCGCGCCTACCGAATCGTGTGAGCGACGATAGATAGCTGCGAGCATAAAACGTTCATTAGCAACCGAATTTTAGTTTTTCGCGAACAGCAGCGGTGAAGTCCACGTTTTAAAAAATGGGCCTCCGTAAGTTTTTAAATCTTAAGCGACGTCTTCCTTTTATAGTAAGCGCGTCCGCGCGACTAAAAATAGACGGGTTTTCTTGTTTTCAATTAATATTTTCATAAATAATGTTCTCCTTTGCAAAGTCGCAGGAGCTCACCATATTCTGTGCTTCCCTCGTTCTCCGCGTGTCTCCGCGCGACAGTTAAAGAGGATAATGATATAAAAAATGGCATTCTAATCGCTCGTTATTCTTCTTCTAAAATAATAATAATAATAATAATAAATGTCACGGTATTATTCACTTTCTGATATTCCGACCTGTACAACGATCGACGCTGTATTTGTAAAAAATCTCTAGTCTGCTCGAAGCTCGTAGTGCACGGAGATTTTCAATTATTTCTTTTACTTTGTAAAAAGCTTTCGTATAATTAATTGAGTTTAGTGACGCGTATGTGTGGGTGCGCGGTGAAATATAATGGTCGTGTTAAGAGAAGCATAAATCTATTATGCAGGATACCGGGCTGCACGCCACACGCGTGCATTCGCGCGCTGCCTAAGCTAACAAATTTTAGCAGCTACTCCGACTCACAGCTCATTAACTATTGAAATAATAACTTTAAGACGAGCTTAAAACTAGATCTTTGCTATTAATTGTGTAAACGTGATATTAGCGATAGAGTTAATGGAGTTATGTTGTTAATATTATAAGTTAAATTGAATTAAACAAGTTAGTGTCGTCGCGACGTACGTTGCCTAATACTTGTTGCCTTTTAATTAAATTCGAGAAGCTTATCGCTCTGCTTTATTTAATTTTATACATTTTTGTCCACGAGCATTTGTGCCAAATAGAAGGCACAACTCGTAAGCAATAATCGCTGTATAATTTCACTCGGAGGGTCTTGATGAAGCTCCGTTTCAAAATGTATCACTACAAGTCCAAGTCCTTCGCTCGAAACACCAGCACTGAATTTGTTGTGGTACCCGAAGCCTTTCGATTAAACAGCAAAACGCAAAGAGCAATGTTAATAATCTACGATAGATACGAACGTGTTTGTTCGCCGTACTTTATTAATCGAAAGCTAATTAAATATTTACACCTCTGAATAAAGATAAAGATGTACGCAAATATTTGTATCTCTGACGTGAAACATCATTAATTATATCGAACGTAACAATACTTGAGCCGTAATAACGAGTTTCGGATTCTACGTAATTGCCGTTACAAACGGAATAAAATACATTCTTTACTTCTGATATCAATTAAAATTAATTATTACGTGATGTATTTCAATAAAACTAAAAAATGTGCATTTTAAAAGAAAATTATAAATTCAGCGAGAGGATTAAAAGAAAAAGTTTTTTAATTAATAACGAGAGCTTCAATCCTTAAAAAATTAAATTCAGAATTCAAAACTCGTGCCTCGTGCCAGGCTTTGAAAAAGTTTGAATTAATTAATTTGCGCAGATACTATGGCTATGGCATTTCTCATCGCAAGCACTAAAGTGCGTAACTCAAAATATTTGGCCGCATACGCACGTCGCGAGCTCGTATCGCCATATCGTTTCAACAGTTTCAATGAAATTGATAAAAAAAGCACAAAGCAATGGCTTCTTTTGCGCAATGCTGATCAGTTTTTTTCAACGAGCAGCCGCGATTCCTCTATAAAAACCAGCTACTTTAATTTTAAAGCAACCGAAAAAATTATTATAGAGAAAAGTCGCGGTGCTTGTCCGCGGATCGAAAATTTTCGAGCCACTTTATCGATTCGCTCGAGTAAAATATTACGTTCCGAAAGAGAATTGGTTCGCGAAATTGTTGCTTTACCTGAAGAGCAAACTTCGGATTTAGCCATCTACAAGCAGACCACAGCGGCGGACGAAACCACATCGACAGTCGCAAGATTAATAATCGCGAGATAAAGCGGAAAGAGAGTTTCGAAATTCAGCTGAATCTCGATTCGGCAAACAGCCGGAAAAGCACTTGCAAAGTGCAGCGCCGATCAAAGCGCTGCTCGTAAACATTAGACTCGAGCGTAACTCGCAAGTTGCGATTGGGAAGGTACCGCTGCCTTACTCTGCTGCCGCCCATCGCCGCGTTGAAGACACACTCCAAATGCTCTCCGCGCGATTAGCGAATTTTTGCGCGTAGCTGGAGAGCCTTAACTCGAGAGCCGCGTCTCGTGGCTTCCCTGTAAACATGTTTACGGCTGCGTCATCTCTCGCTGCTCGCCGCCGCCGCCGCCGCCGCCGCCACCGCACTTTATAAATGGGAGCTTGAGCACGCGGAACAAACGCGAAGCCTGCGCGGCGCCAGGGCGCGTCGCTCCCGTCCCACCATCCGGTCTCGCGACGTCGCTTAACCAACCGCGGCTGGCGCTTTTTTCCGGATAACGATCTCCCGGTGCAGTCGCCCCCGACTCGAAATCTTTCCCGAGCTATCAAAGCGCATGAATTTTTCGAATCGCACGCTCCTCGGCACGCTTTTCATTGTCGGGCATTTCTTCTTCGTAGCCGTTCGAGGCGAAAAACACTTGTCACACTCATCGCGCGCATTACCAACGGATTTAATATTGATTTTTCTAGGGCGGCCTTTTTAATAGTCGCCCCCAGTGTTATGAAATCCATAGTGCGTATTCTGCCTTTCCGCTTGATGAACGGCTAATTTAAAACAAGATCGCGCAATTTTCATTTTGTTAATAAATTATTTATGCAGTTGTGAATAACAAGTTTTAACAGTCGTTTATTAACTATGAGCGAACGAATCAGATTTAATGCCTTTGTTATTGAAATTTGATTTACAAAAAAAAATTTTCAAAATGCAATTCTCGAATTAGCAGGGTGTGCGTCGCTCCGAAAGCCATTCAATTAATACTAATTGAATATTCGTTTAAGGACCGTTAAATAAAATTTTAGCTCTTTTCAATTTAATTAAATGTGAATATTCGTTATTTTACTGGCTTTGGTTGCGTAACGCAGCCGCGACGTGTCAGGACGATTATTTTATTTCAAGATCTATCGATAACCAAGAAGAAAAAAAACGCTAAAAATTAATGGAATTGAATTAATTAACGATCCAGAGTACAAATGCAATATCGAACTGAGACTCGTAAAATTTTTACGTTCGCTTTAGAAGGAAGATAATGATAAGCGCGCTATTTATTTCCGCGCACAAGTTTTTTATAAAGTACCAACCACTTTAATCGAATATTAATATTTAGCGAAAGTGAATTGAATAAAAATAAAACGAGCGGCGAATGTAGCGCCTCGAGATGTTGGGAAAAGGAATAATCACAAGCGGGCGTTTAATAGTGAACGACGTAAAAAGCCGGCGCCCGTACGCGGAAGGAGAAAACCGCTAAGCAACAGCACGCATCTGTTCCACCAACTAATTTGCAACTTAAATTTAGTCAGGACGTCGCGTCGTTACACCGCCGCTGGATGCCTACGGGCAGATGCGCCGTACCCTCGAGGGCTGTTCCGGTGCCGGAAAGTGCATCCGATGTAACGGAGTCTCGCGGACGGTCACCAGGGTCGCACTTCGGTGCGCCCCGGAGGCTGAATCAGGGCCGAGCTTCGCGAGAGTCTACGGGGATCACTAGTAGAGCCGCGATACGACGGCACTCACCGACTAGTGCGCGCGAAACGATCTGTGAAATACGAGACGCGCAAACTCGTCACGAGAGTTCTCGGCCACCCGCGCACAAAAAGTCTCGCGAGAGGGTGAAAATTATTTTGCTTCCGGCTACGATGTAACGAAAATTCGGCCCCTTCCCTTTTGCCGCTAACCCGTCTTTTCATAATTTTGATACGCGCGATGGTGGGCCTGAGGCTCGAGTGTGAGACACTGTGTCGAAGTTTGGTAGCGAAACGACTGCTCGGGAGCGTGAAATTGAGAAAAGGTCGACGAGTATTTCAAGTGTTTTGGAAATTAGCGAGACTTTTGTCGAGGCGCTTTACAGTTGAATAGTTGCACTCGACGAAAAATAACCAAAAGCTAATAAAATGTTATTCGTAAATTTGCCGAAACAGCAAACCTCGTAGGAATCCTCGTAAAACATCGTTATGCTAATGGAGTTTGGCGAATTTAGGAGATTTTTTTTAATAAGAAGGGGGCGGCACTTCATAAATAACGAAGAATTTTACGGAAATTAAATTAATAACGAGCTCGCCGGCATTAAGTACTTCAAAATTATCTTAATAAACTAGACGATCCGGAAGAGTTACCAAGACAATAAGTTCTCTCCAGATTCGAGGAGTCAAGTTTTACGATGAAAAACGTTCCTTGTTTATAATTATTTTCATGCAATCTCTGCAAAAGTAATTTACTCGAATGCTTCAAACTTAACTTGTAAAAACTTGAAAGCAAATCCTAAAGTACAATGTTGCGTAGAGCTTGTAAGCGCTTAAACTATCTACGTGAGAATAGGAAAAAGTTGAGGAGCAGCTTCCGAGGCAGTTCTCCTAAAAAGGCTAAGGAGAGCGCGAGACGACTCGGACAACTCCGGTTAGTTTCGCGCTTATTTGCACGTTGATTAATCGTCAATGCCGACAGCGACTAATAATCTAAACAAAATCCGTCCACTCCAATTGCTCGTCGCGGCTCGTTAATTTTTGTTAAAAGTCAATAATTAGCTCAGTGGAGCGCGAGGGCGGCGGGAGGGCAAAAAGAGAACAGAACTTTATTCTAGGGAAGCTCGTGGTCCGGCGCGACCGTTTTCGCAGCGAATGCTCTGCTCCCAACAGAGCTGTCGATGCCACGTTCGTTCCCATTCAAGTGGCCCTCGACCTGCAGTGTTGTATGCCGACACACCTATCACGTGATATTTATAACAACGAAGCGCAATTTCGAGGCGCAAAAAGCGGGAATAAATAGCAGCGTCCGAACCGTCGCTCGCACCTGCGATGCGCTGCTCAAGCTCGTATTAAACTATACAAATTTATGCTCGCGCGTCGTAACGAGCTTCTTAAGTGTGCGCCTCGCCAGATCTAAGCAACACTCGCGTGCGAGTACATCTACTCGTTTGCATTTTCATTTTGGCAAAAACTCGGATTCTTGTTGTCGAGAAAAAGCCGAGGAACCGATTTTTTCCGAAAACTCGTCGCTTGGCCCAATTCGATTTAGCGAAAGCGGATAAAAGGCTTTTCTATTTCTCTCCTCCCCCACTCCAGAATGCGATATAGATTGGCTACGTTTAATTTCTCGCGCGTTCCTTAACATATTTCACCGCGATAAAACGCAGAAACGTCCATACGCAGCGCGAACGTCGAGGTTGAAGCTGCCAATGCGAGATTCGAAATTGAAAAGTGTCAGTGTCGAAACGGATCGCCGGGAAAATGGAGCGTTAATGAAAGCCCGGAATCAAGCGTTACGATGATTAACAACGCGCGGGGGGTACATCCGGGAAAAAGCGACGAAAATTGATCGGCCAGAAACTTTATCCGCTGTGCTACAGAGGCGCGTGCATTATTATGTCGGCGCTATTAGCTGCATTTTGTTCGCTCGTCTCAACTCGATCCCCCTTCCCTTGGCAAATGCCGCTGCTTTTCAGCCGGTTTCGCTTATTATCTACCCTTGGCCTGAAATCCAATAAGCCCTTTCTCGCCTCTCCCAGCAGGGCCCGACGGCATTTTCCGACGCTCGCGCTCGATACTGATGGAAATTGTATCTTGGCCGTCCCACTGCGAGGGAAATTACGGTTACGAGCTAGTTTTTCTCCCGGCCTCGTTAGCGCAAATGGTGGCCTTTTTCGCGCCGAGTTTGCGTTTACTCGACGACGCGAGTTTTTATCTTCTTTTCTTACCGCGCTAATGTCGCGTTAGCGATCGTCCAAGCCTGGGCAAATAAAACGTTAATGGATTCGCTTAGGTTAATGATGCACTCTCATTATAGTATTGACGACTGCGACGTGTTCGCGATCTCTCGTCTTGGTTAAGCTTGTAAAAAGGTCGGGACGAGCCAAAAGTATCTTTGCCCTTAATAAATACGCAATTATTTTCCGTTTCGAGCGAACGACGAGCGTTCGAAAATTAAAAATTATTCGCGATTGTGTAAGTTCGATCGTTCGCAAACAGACTGCAAACAGGAGCAATGGAAAATATCACCCACTCGATTGTACTACTTCAATTACATAAATACAGTAAAGTCCCTTTTCCTATACTGTGCCCTCGATATTAGGCTCGAAATAAGAATTTGATCTCTCCTTTAAGAGTCATATTTCAATTACAATTCCGGAATAGCATTTCAAAACGAATCTTATTGAAAAGCGAATTAAAAGGTAGACTATTTCATACGTCCACGGAACGAACAGCGAACCGAGATTTGAGTTAAAAGAGCAAATCTACGCCGACGGTGAAAGTTTCATCGGATCGACGTGGATCCTTGTTTCGGTCCGACTCGGACGAGTATCGGTAAGCGTTCGATGGGCCGGCCCTGTTATTATAGAGCATCCCATTGTCGATCGGCATTCGGCCGGAAAAACTCCATATGGACGGTCCAGCAATTTTTACGAGAGTTGGATTGTGCTCGGCAAAACAGTACTTTTAATAACTTTTACAAATATCCGGCTGAGCCGTAAAGCGATGCGGATCGAAATTGGAAATTATGTTACAACCTCGAAAAATAGTGCAAAGCCGCGATAAATATTATGTTGTGCAAAGTGCGATTGTACTCGATTAATTTCCCGTTCAATGACTGAATTGTAGATTACGGCGACTCGACTAATTCTTGCTCCACCGCTAAAGGGTTCTCAGTTCATAGGGAATTTAATTTTATTCGAATTATAGATAAGAACCGTATTATTCGCTCACACGGTGTCAAAGAATTGTAGATAAAAAGTTATTCGATCTAACTTCTTGCACTTATTCCTCTTTCATTATCTAATAAGACTGATGCGAATATCTCGAGACGTGACATTGATGAAATAAAACTTTAATACAGAAATACCAAGAGCTGATGACTTTTTATCGTTATTGATTTGTTTAGCCAACAGAAGTAAAATTTCTCTATTGCCAACGCACGTTAAAAAGTAGCTCAACAGATCGAAATAAACTTTATTATTACTTTTATTAACAAGCGGATGAGAAGCGTTCAAAAGATCTATCCGAGTGTCCGTAAAAAATCGCGTTTTTTCAACGTTAGCGAAGCGCATTCCTTTGCCAAAGTACGCACAGCCGCATTATTTAACGTATATAAGTAAGCGCTTAATACGTTTTCGGTTTTCGTGTTTTCGCAACAGCGTTTACTCTATTTATTTTAGGGGAGTAAAATGGGAAGCGCTATTACAGTAATAATTTTTCCACTTTACACAATATTTAATAAGATGCACGTATAAATTTTCTCCTGGCTCGAAAAAATTCTATATTCATAATACCCGTGAAGAAATTTAAATCAAATTACGAGCTTAGAGTCTTTAAATAAGGAACGATTTCATTATTAATTCTAAAATATGCACGACCCCATTAGTCAAATCCTCAAAATTTAACCTTGACTCGGCTCGACGTCCCAAAGTGACGGCTAATAAAAGAAATTACAAGATTCGTTCTCTTTCGCAGACTCGTCGAGGAAGCTGCAAGATGTGCTCCTGGAATTCTGCGCGGCCACGACACCGGGAGGCGTTCCGAAATATCATCCGGACGGGGTGAGTCTCTATGTGCCGCTTGTAATCCCGCATTTGCGTTTCAGTATTTCATTAAAGCGGCTGCTCGCGGAATTTGGGTTAATGTCGTATAACGAACGAGTGCCTAAGGATGAAAAGCCCCGAGTTGGTTTTCCCGGCCACGAGAACCGAACGGTACTTTTATTTCTCTCGTACTCGACCTACGTTGCGACCTTCTCCGATGGTTACAAAACGTGCGAATGTTGCGCGAATGTCGTCCCGCGCATTTGAATTGTCAAACTTTTAAGCATTATTCGGGAAAAGAAGGAAACGGGGAACAAAACTCATTTGCTACGATTGGAAAGTGTGTCGTTGCGCGTTGCATATTTACCAAAAGATTCGAGTTGGAGTTTATTTAGTCATTTCGCGAAACATCGCAATCTTCAAAATGAAGAATTCGCATTTACTCGCAGACGGGGATTCCATAGTGCAGCCTTTAAAAAAATTTACAATTCGTTCAGAGTCCGCGCGCCTCGAATATAAACAAATAAAAATTTATCAACGTAATAAATCAAGCGCCACTTTAATGAATTTTCAACTACAACGACGCTTGTCCTTTTAAAAGTTGCCGTGCCATAATAAAGTCATAAAAAAAAATTAACTGCCCTGCTATTAGTTTTTTTTTTAAATATTCAGAAATGTAATATGCTTGCTTTGATTTTTTATTTCATTTTTGTCCGAATGCACTTATTCCGTACAAAAGGTAAAGTTCAGCTTCGTTTAATTAACAATTAAGAGCAGGCGCTTACCTAAATCTTACGTTTACTGTTTTATTTGCATTAAAGTATAAGCCGTTTGTTATACATATGTGCGTAGACAGATACGTACATACCTATATTTGTATGCGACCGGTATTTTTATAGAATATAAAAGAGAAAAATTAAAAAATATTAACTGCCCTGCTTTAAAGGAAAGTAGTTTTAATACAGCTACTATAAAATTATTGCGCTTCTGCAATGATGAAAAAATTTTTTAATTTTGCAGCACAATAGAAAAATGTCCTCTCCAAAAAGGAGAGTTATGATTTTGTTTATAAAATAATTAAACGCTATTAAAACAGGACAAGAAAGAGTAAAATAAAATTTTCAATAAAACTACGTTATATTACATCGCAATAAATCTTGTTCCTGTAAAGTGGTTGGTTCGTGCAATTATTGACGTATGAATAAATTCTGTGTTCTCGCCTACACAAAACGCTCGAAATAGTTGCATATTGTATCGCTTTATGTTGGTAACAAATAAGGAAGTATGTCTCCTAATAACAATAATAATAATAATAATAATACTAATTGTTGTTGTTGTTATTGTTGGAATACGTTATAGTTTGTTCAAGCGAGTCGAAATGAAATCTTGTACATCATGGCAACAAAAGATTTCTTAAGAACAATCGACGAAGCCTGGTTTTTCCATTTACCATTGCGAAAGAGAAGCAAAGTTATCTCGTTTTCGCGATATTCGCAAAGGCTATTTCCTGCAATAGTCGACACACCAAAATACTCACTTCTAATAAAATATCCGATCGTGAACTCTGCTACTTAAATACATTTTCTCGGAATTTAATACGACGCGATAACTCTGTCACAAGCGATAGTTCACTACAACAATGTACAATAATAGTGCATAAAGTTGCCATACCACTTTTTAAAATGTTTTATGAAAACAAGCAGAGCGCATGCAACAAATATTAATTTCTTGGCGAAAATAATGAGTGCAATATAGTACGTACGTATGACAAGGGCTTGTTTGAACCTTTATAAATCTCTGTTTAGATTTACGTTCTTTTAATTAGCGAAATAAAAATACGCATTAAAAGAAAGATAAAAAAAGTTGAACCGAACTTTTATCGTGCAAACTATTTTTTAATCAAAATAAGAATTTCAAAGTTGTCGCGCTGATATTAATCGCGTGGTCTATTGACGGAAGTAAACACATTGATAAAGACTAATGTTTAGGAAAAAAATACAAGAATATTAATTATCGAGGGATCCGTGGTTAAAAAATGCTTAATATTCCAAGTTGAAATTCATAACCGTAGGCTTTTCTTAAAAGCAAACAAATACAAATACACGTTTTATAATAACAAGAAAAAAAGTATATTCTTGGCTTTGCAAGTAATTAATATCTAGCGAAATAGGACGTAATTTGCATACAAGATAATAGTTTTGTGCACTCGTGAAAGAAGCTGAAGATGAAAGTAATCGATAATTTTAGTCGCTGATATATTTTTTACCGGACCGCTATTATGTCCCCGGACTTAATTATCATCTTAGCTTTCTCTTCTATTTGATATAAAATAATTGGGTCCATTGAAGCGTTTGCGACACGATCGAAACTTTAAGCAACCCAATTGTTAACCGCAACGCGAACACGAGCAAACTGCATTCTTCGATGCCTTAATTCTCTCGCGCATAAAAAAGCAGATTTATCTTAATAGCCGAACGATTTGGGTGTTCACGAGTGCGTTCTTAACGGCGTTAAAGTAGGTATAACAGGGGCAGTTCGTAAAATAATTATCCACCCCGCAGCCCATTGTTTAGGTAAGGCCGATGTTGCGAGATGCATGCCTAATGCCCGAGACACGCAATGCGCGCTTTGGTGTGGGTTGGCTCCGCGCGCACGTAGCGACATTGGGAGAAGGTAGAGCCTAATAAATCCACTTAAACAGCCGCTGATAAAACGAAGGAAGAGAGACGGAAGAGCAGAGCGCGGCCGGTTCTCGTTTAATCGTCGCTTTAGGGGTCGTTAATACACACTCGTCGGGTCGATCGAAACGCCACACGACGAAGAGAGGAACACTCGAGGATCCATCTGTATTAACTACTCGTAAAAAGAGAGGAAAGGGCAATAAATAGAAAAGGGCGAAAGAGGGTACCGGTGCCCGAGAGGGAGAAAGATGTGACGGATACACAAGAGGAGGACGTTGTCAGACTTATTAAAAGACACTTCGCAGCGTGAAAGGCTTTATGAGAGTTTTGATGTACTTCCCCCGGATGTATAATGTAGTTCATTATTTTAAAAGTCTTTCGGATACTATCTTTCCCTCTCGCTGGTCTCTCTCTCTCTCTCTCTCTCTCTCTCTTCATAAAGAGTGCCATTGCAACAACCCATTTCGCAAACTTTCTTTTCCCTTCGGGGAAAACTTAATTAGCTGATTTTTTCGATACACGTGCGCTTCCGGTTGTTATTATTATTATTATTATTATTATTGTTATTATTCCGGGCGAAAAGAATGCAGAATGTTGTTCTACAATTTCGAGACGAAATTTATGATACTTCTAGACAATAATGTCCTACGCGTGCTCGAGAGTCTACCGGCTGTTTCGTCCGCTCAAATGTAAAGCTTAATTCTCCGAATGGTATTGTTTTCCGATAAAAAGATTAAGACGGTAAAAGCAGAGCATTTTCAATATGATGATACGCGAGTTTTACACCCACGCGACTCGGAGATTTCAAATTTGAGATTTTTTGCTCGGAGGGCGCGCAAACCAGAGTCTCGATTGGCATTATTTAACGAAAACAAGAATCACTTTTACAAGCGCGTGCCGGGCAATAATAATTTTGTTTTTACGAGCCGACCAAATATCAAATGGAGAGACCCATTATTTGGTTAGCGTGTAAATTTAACGACAACATTGACATTAGGGCGTGCGACGATAAATTAACGGAGGCTTTCGGATAAGATCGGAAAATTCATATGCAATGGAAAAGCAATTACTCCTGAATAAACAACGAGGCGCGGGTTAATACGTGCCCGCACACTTTCCCAATTAATATTTTTAAAAAGCAACTTGTACCGATATCATTCGGCCCTCGGCGAAATAGTTTAATTAAAAAATGTAAATATCGCATTCGTTAGCGCTTAATAGTATCCGAGAGCATATTTCCTCCGCGGTTGGGAAAAGCGTTGGAAACGTTGCTGCTCTGGCTGTTGTATTTTTTACATCTCCCTTCGAGATTCACCGAAGGAGAAAAGCTTGGCCAAACGATGATCAAGAATAATTGCAAGTCGGTTGCCGATAAATTTGCTTATCCTCAAAATTTATTTCACAACAAAACTCGCGCGAAAGGCTCTCGTGTTTCCGCCGGTATTTTTTTCCTCGAACGAGACTCTTTTTCGAGCTGCCAAGTTCTTATTAATAAAACCATGTCAGGCTTTAAATCTTTAAAGTTAATTAACGTCCCTCCTCGTAGTAGTATTTCCAACTCGGATTGTACGGCTGACGTAACGTTAACGAGCCTGACGTCAGCATACGCACGAGTATAGATCGTTAGCTTCGTTTCATTGCATCGTCGTTGTTGTTTCGTGGCCAATCATCGGAGAACGTCTAACGCCTCGAGAACTCTAATCCCTTCCTTCCCGTACCTCGGCCCTTTTCTGATGCGCTTGTACTGCGTATGCCAAGCGCTTGGTGCGAAGCCTACACGAGTGGAATTGCTGGATTCCTCGGCTCGATTTATGCGAAAGCTTCGAGTGAAGCAACAAAATAGGCGATGGTTTTTAAAGGAAATTATTCCGGGAATTAGATTCGCGTTTGTGTCGCCTGTAAATTAGAAAGCGGAGATTTCGACGACGCGGTAATGACGTTTGCAAATGCACGACTTGGATTTCGACGGTGAATTAGTTTTAACTTTCGTAAGATTTTCAAATCGCTCACTCGCGCATTGCTGTATCAGCGCGGATATAATTCAAGACGCGCACGCTAATTTGATACGTCCGGAACCCGATATTCTCCTTTGCCGCTGTTATTATTATTATTATTGTTATTGTTAATCCCTAAAGTTTCAAAGAGTACATCCATCAAATTTGGGGAAATTTCCAAGGGCCCGAGAGCCTAGTTTGTTACACGTGCTCGTGCGCGCTAAAATCGCAAGGCATCGTTCTTAGTTCGGAGAACAAAGGATGTTCATTGCGCGGAGAGCACAGGTTGTTTCTTAAGAATCGTGTTTGAAAGCTGCGCGATCGTAAATATATATCAGCTCGAAAGGTTTCGCCGAAAAAGTGGATCTCTTCGCGAGTGCTAGAGAAGTCGAGGGTCGCCGAATCGAAGTTTGTGAAATATCTTGGCCAGAGAAATGGTATATCTACATAAAAATATCGCGGTTGAGTCTGTTGCCTCTGACCGAACCAACCCCCTTTCCTCCCCACACGTATGGATTTACTGCCTATGTTATTACGCAAACTTTAACCGTATTCCCCTCGACCTTCTACTTTCTCAACATTTTTATTAAACATTTTAAAATTTTGCGCTCCTCACAATGGCGGACGTTTCGGGCGCTCGTCATTTCGGGAAATATTCCCCAGGCATCCTCCATTAAATTTAAAACGAATTCTTTTTAAATTCTCCGGATTCGCCAAATTGTCCGGAACATTTATTCGGTCGTAATTTTGTCAGAATGCAAGTCTGTTCGATACTCAGTTCTGATAATTAATAATAACCAAAGTGAGTCTTGTCGCGGCGGCGTCAGGAGCTCGAATTTTATGAAACCAATTGGAATCCCCGAAATTGTTTTTTCCCCTAAAAGAGAGAAGGGGAGTAGCGCGGCAAATATAAAATGTCCGAGTTATCCAAGCACATCGGAACTGCAAGCATTTGTATTGTCTTTCATTTCCCTGCTTTTCCCGAGGCTCTTATTACCATAATACATCTGTCTTCTTTTATCTAGAGCGCAGAGGCACTCGCGAAACTGCTCGTGCAACCGCGATTTTATTGGCACCAATTTATATTTCGTCCGCGTCACTGTTAGCGCTGAATCACTCGGGGGTGGCTTATAGAGAGCCAAGCATAACCCGCCAAGTCGTTAACTTGTTCGTTTTTCTTCTTTGTCGACGGTGTTAACGTAACGTACGTAGCCGCTGCCTCGCAGAGGACGTTAAATGAAAATGGAAATGGAAATGGAAACTCGGAAAATGATAGAATTGTGCGTTTTAAGCTTTCCCGAGACGTCTATCCACATTTCACAAACAAGTGCAGTCGTCGGACTCGCTGTGGAAAACATTCCAAAGCGACGAAAGGCACTTGTTCCTGTCCGTTGGAAATAATTATTCGTCCAAACGTCGGATCGCCGCTGCGCCATTTACAAAAATGTTAAATGCCCGTCGGGGCCCATCGGGTTATAATATATAGCATTTATCTTACGCCTCCACTCTGTTATCACATCGTGTATTTTTACAGCAATTGCATGTCTTCGTTAATTATTACTTGTAGATATATCAATTTATAAGGCCGAGCAGGGTTGTGTAAGTTTCGCTGAATTCGCAAGTCGCTCATTACTATTCCACAGCTTTTCAAATAATTCCAATAAGAAAAGCACATCGTTGCGTCGCATCGCAAAATTAATCGATAGCCACGCTTTCGAGCTCGTAAATTCTCGACTACATCCAACGATATCGATATAAATCACTTGCTACACAAACACATATAAAGAAGCAGGATCCCCGAGTTTACAGGATTTTACAGAAATTTCAGGGAATCTCGGCCTTAATTATAGACGCGAGACCGAGACTTAGCACATATCTCTCCATTTTACTCGAGGATGTTAAGAATAGATCTGCCCTCTCTCTCTCTATCTTAGTTTTTGCATAGCGAAAACTGGGGAAGAGCCCGGAAAAGCAGAAAATCAGGAAACCAAAAAACCAAACTACTTCCATGCTGGGAGGAGTCGCGAAGACTGTCCAGCTTGAAGAAATCGATACTCCTTTTCAAAAAAGTATCTCGACAGGAAAAACGGCACCCGGATACGAAAGGAGAGCGCGGTTATTTTCCAAGACCCTCGGAGTGTCGAATTTGCTATCGAGGGAATTGTCGTCGCCGACAACCGCCTTGGAGCTACGATGATGCAAAAGCTCTTCGCTAGTTAACACGAGACTGCGATTTTTAGCTTCTCCCGCGACGCGTCGACTGTGATCAATGGACACGAATTTTTCCCCCGCAATTCTCTCTGTTTCCGATCCCGAAAATGGGGTGACGTTAAACCAACTACGATAGTCTTCGAGACAATCTGTTTTAGCTTTATCTGTCTTTCGAGTGAGATTTGCCTCGAGCAAGACGACTTCTATCCACGGATCGCCTCGCCCGCCCATAGCTTCACTTTTCTCTCCTTTGAATTTGTTCCGATGAATCTAATTAAGTTTTTATTAGATTGGCCGTCGTTTCGATGTCAAAATTAGCAATGCATTGCCTCGAGCTCTTGCAACCCGTAGCGTTTGTTAAATTGCATCGAATGAAAAAATCCTGTGGCGCATTGATTGTCGTGAAGTTCGAGTATCGATCGAAAGGCCTAATTTTCGGTATAAATTATATAGCACTTTGTGCATTTACGTATAAAACACAATAAGGTTGACAACTTCATTTCCAAACGTCACTGCGACGCGTTGCGAAAAAATGGTCAAAAATTTATCGATTACATTGTTTCCAGACTGTTAAGGGAAGTCGTAAACTCGAGCTTTCATTTTAAAAAGGCGAAAGCTCAAAAAATTGGATTTAAAATATTTAAAGATGTATTTCGAAAACACAACTGTCCATGCTCACGCTGGCGTTATAAATTTTTGGCTTTCACAATTTTCAGCTCCCGAAATAATCCCCAAGCGTGTAAAACTTTCGAACAAGGGCTTCGCGAGCATCATAATCGAGTAATTAAAAATTGGATGATCCAAAACTTCCTTTCGTGCGTCTCTTCGTGATTCAGAGATCAACCTTAATAACTCACTTAAATGGATATTCGTTCGGCACACGTGCAACGCAGCTGAAAACGCGAGGGAATTGCCATTGTAAGCTTGAATATAAACTACGTCATGCGCAACGCCGAGAGCGAAAGCGAGAAAGGGTTAAGGAAGTAAGACAGAAAGAAGCAAGAATTGTGCGCAAAAGTAGGTTAGTAGGCATTTCCGGGTGAAGATATTTTGTGTAGAGGAGGCGCCGAGGAAACATGGCGAAGAACGGACAGGAACGCAGAGGAGCGGAATAACGAGTGAGGGAGAAACCAAAGACTCGGAGAAGTGGGAAAGAAATGTTTGCCGCTTTTCATTTTCAGTATCGAACTCTTCTTCCTTGCCTTCTTCCTCGCTCTTTGACATCTTCCTTAAATCCCCTTTTTAACGACTTACTTAACGAATATTATTTGCGACGTCGCCAAAGTTCCTTATCACCTTCTCCGCTCCCTCGTCTTCACATACTTGTAGACATGAAATTAATTTCACTTCAATGGCCCTTGAAGTTCCAGCACTCGATGATGTTAGACGTTTCGTTTTCATCCATTTACTTTAGCCATTAAAAGATTATAAACCCTTTTGTGCGCACGTGCGATCCACAATTTACAATGTTCAATCATTCTCAACGAGATTCAAAGTTAATAGTTTTTCCAGCAGTGTTATTATCGTTAAAAACTGTAACAAATTTTTATCCAAGATTCCTCCCTGCCTCTCTTCAGCCGTTGTTGTTGTTGATTGATATCGAAAAGTTTGACTTCTGTGTCAGTAATTAATAAGCGCGTCAACGGAGTTAATTCATAAAAGCACGAGTATCAACGATTGTGGAACTAAATTAATTCATTTTTCAGCGCAAGTTTCCTCGTATTTCCAGACGATAAAATTTTCGGGAACTTCGGCAAAAGTCGCGGCTTTAAAAAGAACACGTATTAAATTAAAACATTACAAGTTACGTTATGCTCGGGGTCGTAAAGTCCGCACACTGAAAAATTCACGTGTCCAAAAGTGAGTTAAGTTCATAAAAGTCTCCAACTCTGCGAGTGTATAAAGATGTGAGATTGAGTGTCGGATAAACGCGCTAAAAAAGGAAAATCAAATCGCATGGTGGAGGGAAGAGGACAGGGAGATATTAGCACGGTTATAAATGGAGAGCATCCACGCGATCATTGTCGCACGTTGCTCCCAAATAACCATTAAATTCTTGCGCGCGCGCGCGCGCGATATAAACGTCGCTACTTTACGAGTGCATGATAAAGACCTTAACGTTTTTTGGCGTTCGTATTTTCATTTTTAAGACGAAAGCGAGAAATGGAGCAGGCAGCGGCGCAATGTCCTTATTTCGTTTTTCCTAAATGTGCGCGCCGATTTACACGCCCGGGGCCTCGCGGACCGCTTCCAGATACGAATACAATACGACGAAGCGACGAGATAACTCATAATTTATCGCTCCGACGATCTATCGGAGAAATGAAAGTTACTCGCGATACGTTTGAAAGTAGGTGAAGTTGAGCTTCCGAATTTAATGTGTAATCGAGGGCGTCTCGAGTTCAGTTGGGAATCCGAGCGTCCGAACAAGACGCGGTTCCATTTTTATTTTAAAAGCTTTTACTTAGGAGGCTGCGAGAGCCGCATTGCTCCTCTGCTCTTTCGCTCTCGTGAAAGCTTCGCCCATCGCTCGGTGGTTCTTTAACATCTGCCGGTCGAGTCCCAAACACCAGAAAAGAAGACGCGATTAAATTGTAAATGCAATAAAATTAAACGGCGCCCGCTGGCAGAGTAAAATTTAACGCGTCAACCTATCGATTGGAAAGTCAAGGTTGAGAGAAACTGCACGTCGATGGCCGAGGCTAAACAAACCTAAGGCTCGCCTCGGACGCCCGTAACAATAAACCAGCTCCCGCCGACAGTCATCATCGGATTGATCAAACAAACCGTCGGAGCGGCAGCTGATTCTTAGCGAACGAGAGCGACCCAATTTCGCGAGGGAAAATTCGAATCCCGATCCCGAACCCGATCCCCGAGAACGAGAAACGAGATACGAAAGCGTCGGGCCCTTTAATCAGGCCCGGAGCCGCGCTCCTGACGATCGGACGCGCAACCAGAAATATCGATACGTATGTCTCGCGCTCGCACGGATGCTCGTTGCGGCGTAGGCGTGAGGAAAAGCCAAACAATGAACCTGTCAAAGCCAGATGACGCCGACGCGCGCATTTCCGCGCAATCGCAAGATGCGGACGCGGCGTGTGCGAGAGATTGGAATCGTTTCGATCGATCGGGAGCCCCCGCGGTCATCCACACATGCGCGTCCGCGTGTCGTCGCTGCGAAATTAGGTTGGAATCGTACCTGCGCTTCCGATTAATCGTGCGTGCGCACGAGCAGCCGCGATCACCGATACTCGCCAAATTGAACGTGCGCCCTCTGACCTACATGTCTTTGTCCACTGTCCCCTATGTCCACGTATTTTCTGTGTGCTTGCGCGTCGCGGCCGCCACTCGGGGGGGGGGGGAGAGATACTCGTTGTTCGTGCGCACACAAGCGCGTTGAGAGGATTCCGTGGTCGGGCACTCGTTACGAATTGATTCTTTCCGAATTCGCGCGATGGCCAAATTGCTTCCCGCCCTTTATTACTTATTTAAGTACGTCGCGTCGCGATGTGCATTAGATAAACAGTTTTCCAAGCTGACGCGTTGGAGACAGGATCTCCGACAGGATCCGATGTTTTTTGCACTTCGGAATACATAAGCAAATTTCGAGGATTACCGTTCGCAATATTCGCTCCTGACATAAGTTGCTCTCCAATGGGCCGTAAAGCATTAACCTCCTTAAGGAGTTCTATATTTACCGGAACGGCAAAAGGCTAGAAAAACTGCACCAGCGTGTCATCGTTTCGAGCCCGAGGTCGACAAAAGTGCGCGAAGAATTCTTATCGACGTGGTTGCTACTCCAGCTGACGATCGCGACTTCGTAGCAGCTCTTCGTTCTTATGCACTACATCAACAACAACAACAATGTGGAAAAATGTTAACGAATGAAATTTTTTTAGTTCTTATCGATGTTTCGATAATTAATAATAACCAAACGAGTAAGTGCTCCTCAAGCTTCTTATTTTTAAATTTATTTTCTATGAACTCGTAATAACTTTGCATTGCGTTATTATCGAGAGAAAAATGTGTGCACATTTGTTCGTGTTTCACTACTAACAACGCTTGGTGTTTTATTTTTTCACATTTTGCGTTACGCGCTTTTAAATAAGAACTCCGTGTGTGGCTTCAACATTGTTGAAAAATAAAATTGATGTGAATCTATAAACTCCGTATTCCTTTCTAAAAGTATTACGCAACTTTGGTATTCTATAAATCATGGTTTTTTTTCAAAGTGCACGTGGATTTTCCTAACTTACCGCGCGTTTTTTTGTCCAGCATTAAATTGTATTTATTCAAAGTACACTTTACAACTTTATAACCGCACGAGCCCACAGATTTTGTATTTCAAAATAGAATTTTTTATTCGCTTCCCTTCAGTATTATATTACGTATTAAAAAAAAAACGCTCCAGAAACTGCTTATACACGGTAATCGCAAAAAATATAACAGGCTTACCCTTGATATACATTTTACACTATCCGTTTGCATTTCCGTAATAGTGGCAGCAGCAGCAGCAGAGTCGTTTCTACGTTTTTTTAACTCTGCGTTTAACGAGCATTTGTGATTAGATCCGGATTCTGATTAGAGATACTTCGCGGCGATCCTTTCTATTACAGGGTCACGTTCTTTCGTTTCATTAATGGGACTATTTTACGTTTCACGTAGTAGCAATTTGAAGGTGGGAAGAAGGGAATTACGTGTAATTATGAAAAAACCAGTTCTTTATACGACATATTTGAAGGAGATTAGAAATGAGGGGCATAAGGCTGCACATCTGTCGATGATTATTGGATGTTTTTCCTCGTGGGGCCGACAACGAAATTACACATTTTTACGCGTCGTTCCACGTTTTATCGAGACGAATAGAGTGAAATGTTTTTTGTAATTGCCGTGTAAGATTTTTAATCTTTTAGCAACTAATATTTCATTTTCATAAATTTCATTATTTATCATGTTCTTGAGAAGAGGCAAAAAACATTAAACAACTATTCGTATCCCAAAATGTATTGCGTTCGTTGAAAACCAAAAAGATATTAAAAATAAAGTTGAAACGAGCGTTTGGCCGTAAAATATTTTATTTTTCTGGCCATTGTTAAATAGAGGAAGCTGATTTTTTCGCAAATTTACAATTCAGTTATAATGTACAAAGCAATCGATCAATTTTCCCTAGTATTTTATTTGAGAAAAAAGGAACTGGTTACACGGGCACCGAGTGCGCATACATTTTATGGCACATACACAAGGGCAGGTTATGAATATCGATACAGTAAGGATGGGCATGCACGGGGTGCGGATAGAAAATAAATATCGCGCGCGACTCGCTTTTACGCGAGGAAATAAAAATAAGTTATTCCAGATATTTTTCTTCCCGATAACCAAAATTACAAAAGGAAACGAGATAAGAGATTCAAAGGCATCGAAGGCTGGTGTCTGTCGGTCTCAAAGGATCAAAAGAAAGCCCATAAATCTGATACGAGCACTGCTTCTGCCACAACGATTAAAATCGCGATCAAAATGAGCCTGTCATCGTCGTCTCCAACTCTCTGGAGGGATTAAATACCTTTCGCTACCACGAATTTCTTCCACGCGGGCGAATTTTCGGGATTCCCCAGGTCCCAGGTACGAAGGTAATTCTTGCGAGACTGGATTCCTTTTACGCAACTTGTGCCGATCTAACCGCAAATTCATGAATTTCCGGCGCCACTGGACGGAAAAATAAAGAAAGGTATCTGCAGGAGCCATGCCCGCCGGGAAATTGCCATTTGAGAAATCCCGCTCACGTACTCCTCCGTTGACACGTTGTATATTTTCCGAAATAATACGCGATGAATAGACAATTAAAAGTGAAGAATGAGAAAAATAGCTTTCACCGCTTGAGTGAACGCGGCTGATTTTTCCATTACATTCGAGATTTTCACAGACAAAGAGAAAAAAATCCACGCATCCGTGCTTTTTTCGCTATTCTAATTAAGAGGTCTAATTCTTTTTATCAGGACTTACTGTGCGCGATGAATTATTTAAATTGGAATTAAACGTTTCTCAATTTGTGTGCTTCTGCGGGCGTGAAATATAAAATAGTTTTGTTCGAAACGAGTACGAAGTACGACAAGCGATTTAAATCGTTTCGAGTGTCGTCGATATTTCTCAAATTGGCAAATTAACATTATCAGCTGTAACAAAAATAAACACCAGCAATTTCAACTGACCGACAAAATTTATAACGATAAAAACATCTGCCTTTTACGGTCATTCAAAAATTTTCTTATTTTCCACCGAGGCCAAACAATCTATCGATGAAAAGTTTGTCTTCGATTATATGAAAGATGAATTACACAGTTTCTCGTATCTCCTGATATTTTCTTCAACTTTTTCGATCTCTATTTTTCATCGATTTCACGCTTTAAGTGCACGTGTCAATTAGAAACGCCATTGTTCGTGTATTAACAGAACAGTAGTATGAGCTGATAAATACAATACAAGTCGGTGCAAATCATATCTGGACAATATTTAACTTTTAAAATGTTAATATGCCTGAACGATATTTGCACATTATTTGCGAGAAACTACGTTTGTTCGAGCAATTCAACTGCTCCACCAACCACACAAAAATTATTCAAAAAGTTTCTCTTTCTCTTAGCTTCGTTTTTAGTTTTAAAGCTGAAGAAATTCTTTGGAATAAGATTTAAGAAATAAAGTACAAATTAATAACAATACAAATAGATCGTATAAAACCTGTGTGTGTGTGTGTGTGCGTGCTTAGGCTTACGAAAAAAAGAAAAAGTACACGAATAAAAAGTATTGCACAATTTCAGTTCCTTAGGCCCAGTGGATAACTTATATCGTCAAATTAAAACAAATTACTATCGTTATGATAGAGTAAACTGGTAATTTATAGTCGTTTTATACCGTATTATCACATTTTTTATTGCGTCAAATTTTATAGGTTTTAGTTCTGCACTCGAAAAACATTTTTAATATTTTTTATCAAATTTAATAAACCTATAGGTGCCTGCCATTAAACTGAACTGCCAAGGTAATGCGACCCAACATTCAACTTCAACCTGTAATATAAATTCCATACGTACTGTTGTCTATATAGATATACGGATGTACATACAAATGAGTACGAGTGTGCGCGCGGATGTGTAAAAGATACGCACAACACTCGTGTGTAGCTCGACTTTAATAAAAGTCAATACGTACTGTTTCGGTTTGACGACGAATTTATACCCACAGACCCATTTCCTATTCGTAACAAATTCGAAAGCGTCGAAAAATAATCTCTTACGTGTAGTATATACTTAAAGTAATGATAAGACGCTTCTTTTAAAAAGTTTGTAACAAGAAAAAGTATTTCGTTTAAGTAAGACATCAAGTATGTTTTCCGAATTCAAAAACAGACCACGAGTATTTGCGAAAAACTAATTCCGCAGCTTCCATATACCAAATTTGGCTTCCGCCTCGAGGAAAATCAAATCATCGGTGTGGGGGGGGGACGCCCGTGCGCGCGCGACGGCCACGTGCGCAAAGAAAGTTTTCGATTATCCACCGGAATAATCGGAGAATAAGCGAATAATACGAGAAACTGGATATTCCCTTTATACGTCGGGGGGCCTATTATTCGGAAGAGCAAATATATACGTCCAAGTGAGCGAGCGCAACGAAACTTGGGGAATCCAATACGCGGCCAAACATAAACACGGCCTGACGTCACATCGAAGAGTCGCCAACGAATTTAAACTACCCCTTCGTAAATTGCGCCTTTCTTCGGTTGAAAGAAAAAGCCACCGCCACCGCAATTACAACCCAACAGCGGCCCGCGTAGCATTTGATTTTGATTTCGGCTTACAACGCGAATCGCGCGCTTGAAATTTATGTAGCAATAATTAGCTACGTGAATTATTATGACGATGTATTCATCTACGAGCACGACAGTCTGGTTTTAGATACCGAGCATACGCGCACTGTCCAGCTCTATATGTACACGTGTACACTCACACATGCTCGAATTTAATGCACGAGTAGAGTAAACTTTGATCGAGTATGACATAGTTCAACGGATAAATTACGTCACAGGTATAGTCGTGCTTATACAATCGGATGAAACGGTGAAACCTCGTGAAAAATCACCTAAAATCTGTCGGATTAAGAGATTCGACATAAAAAAGGACTGCGATTAAACAGTCACCGGAGCATTTAAAATCAGTCCGCGAAAACTCGTGCGACGGTTACAATGTGGCAGCCGCACTTGGTAGTAACCACTCAATTCTTGTTTGCAATTTTGAACTCGTAGCCTGGGATTCGTAGAGTGCAATTTTCACCGGAAATGACATTTTGCGATCAATTAAGAGCACTGCATTAACGTGCGTGAGCATTATTTTTCTGCAGCTCATTATTTATCCGAGTTGAATATTCGCTCGCTCTCCCCCCTCCTACTACCCCCCCCTCTCTTTACAAAGAGGATGAGCTCGTAATTTCCTTTTGCATTCAGACTGCGGCTGCTGTTCCAGATAAAAGGTTAGACGCGTTTTGAGTAAATCGTTGTCAATCTTAATACATTTTATTTTCTTTATTAATTAAGCCTCGCACTGCGTTTTTACTATCATCGTCATTATTATTATTATTTTTATTTCCGTTACAGTGCTTATTGTTAACGACGATCAAATATTAGATTAAAGTTTCACACACAACGAACACAGTTCGGTTGAACAAACAAACTCGGAAAATCAATGTGCACTGTGCTTGTTCTCCCCATAGTAAAAAGGAATGCCCATTCCCCGTGACATGGATCTTAAAGCGACGGCCGCCAACGTTTCTCCTTAAACAAACCGTACTCTTGCAAATCCTCTGGATAGAAAATTCGTCTGAACGTTAGAAATACGTCTAAAATAGTATCTTGCGCGAGTCTCTTCGAGTTCTCCGTGGGATGAAGTAGAGAAAAAAGAAAAATCATAGCGACAAAGGGAAATAAAGGCGAAGCAAAGAATGGAATATTTTAGGAGGACGAGCAACTCCTAATCCTTGTCTAGTCCTCTCTAGGGCCGAGTTGGTGTCGTCTTGCGCGTATAATCGCCGTGAAACCGTGAGAAAATGCCTTCCGCTTTTAACGTATATGGGGAAATTTTTATGCAGAGCTGCGGAATAGATATTTTCCGTGACGCACGTTAAAACTTCCCCTTGAAACTGCTACTACTGGGAAGGAAGTTTTCGCTTTGTTTTTATTAACTGGAGCTGACATTACATTAAAATTCATTCCTATTGTGAACATTGATAGGCATTACACGTGACGCCCCTTCCCCGCTCTATTAAACGCGGGATTCTTCCGTTAAACCATAATGTCGACTTCTACGTGGTCAAAAAAGCGATGAAAATTTTTGAAAACTTCCCAGGAAGATAATCGTAACTTTGCCCCGCCAAGTGCGTTTACTTGTAAGAATATTTTTCTAACGTTATTCCCACACGACCGACCACACGCGATTGCATTCGTGTTTTGATTGCCTTCACTCGATTACGCTGCTGCGTGTTTCGAACTACGTGGACAACGAAACTGTATCTCCGTACCTACTCTCGTACAATTAATTAATTCGAGGACAAGAGTTTTTAATAACTGTATTTACCCACTGAATGACCATGACAATTGTAAAAAAATGTAATTACTGAAACATTATTTATCATCGATAGTTATGATCAATTTTGAACGTTCGATTAAATTTAAATTCTTAACGAAGACTGTTCTTACTTTTTCGTTTGCAAAGATTTTAAAAGCAAATTTTATTCATTTGCGAAATAAATTGAAATGATAAAAGCACATTGAAAATTCCATTCAAGTAAAATGAAGTCGAACTGATCCGGGGAACACGAATACTAATTACTTACTTTTCAGTGCTTCCAATAAATAAACATGCGGTTAGCCCCATCGATCCGAGTTAAAACGCAACGAAAATGCAGTGCACTTTCGTGCAATAAAGACTAGACTCGGAGGAACGCAAAGAATGTTTCTTTGTGTTGACCAGAAGAAAAAACGTTGAAAAGCTTATCTCCAGTACCGCGGAAAATAAAGAAGAAAAAGTTCGCTGCGAAGAAAGAAGAAAGACGGAATAAGTGGAAAAAATTCGCGAGCTCTCGAAAAGGGCGAAGAACCTTTGAAGAAGGGGGCGGGACCTGGTCCTCGTTGTTTTTCGAGTGACACCGTCTCTCTCTCTCTCTTTCTCTTTATGTTAAAATACATTAGCAGCGTAGATGTATAGAGGACTGTAGAGAGAGAGAGAGAGAGAGAGAGAGAGAGAGAGAGAGAGAGAGAGATCGGAATGAGAAGCAAAGCCCTGGAACCACATTAGCAGTAGCAGCGGCTCTAGACTCCTCGGATATACGTTTCCATACATCTGTAGGAGATTATCAAGATTTACGCTTGTAACATAAAATTTCGCACGAGACTCTTCGTATATCGTTGTGTACATTTTCGGATTGACGCATGCATACACATATATTTATGAATTAGCCGTGCAACACTTTTCAAGTGTTAAAAGCAAGCTTATGAGTTTATCAAGAAATTGTCGATTAAGAGAAACAAAAGTAGTTTATGACGGATAAATACTTTGCACTCGATACGTTATTTGATATTATTGTTTAAAGTGTCGCTATACTTTTAAAACTTGGCTTATAAATTTATAATAAATAATCATTGAATAAGAACATTTAAAGAGGAAATAAAAGCATTTAGTTGTCTATCTTGGCAACTTTATTGTCAGCTTGTAAATTACTTCCTAAACATGAATCTACTATAAATTAGATAATTGTATCAATAATATGATAATAAATATAAAATACTATTCGTTCTAATATTAAATAATACCTTAGTAATTAAATAATTCTTACGACTGTGCGAAAGTTTTTAATGGAACTTTTTGAATTTAAAATGTAAATATAAACTTTTTTGTATAATATATTATAGTCAGTTTACATCTTTAAAATGCACGCGCGAGACAAAATTTAAAAAAATTATTTATCATAAATTATAACCATCTCACGTTTATAACTAAAAGTATATAAAACGTATAAATGCAATAGCTTCTTTAGAATTAATGGACGTCGCAATGATTACCCAAAAGAAAATAATGTATAAGGAGATTGAACAAATAAATAAGTAAATTTATAAAAAAGAATTAACTGTCTGATTTGAAATATTAAATTCGTGAATTTACAAATTTCACATATTTGTATAAGTGGATCTAGAAAGAAAGATTAATAAAAATAAAAAGAAAGAGCAAACAGATACAGAACAGACGAAACTTTTCTTGAAGTATCACTCGAGCAAAAGCTCCATATTTTTGTTCACCGACTGAGAAAAATGAACTGTGGAAGCTTATGTATATTAGGATAGTAGTAACCCGTTTTTATATTTCGTGGAAATTACGCTAAAAAAGCTAGAAAATAGTGAACTACATTAAGTGCAGCTGTGTGTTTAATGCGTTCGATAAATGATCCTATTTTATTTAGACGTAACAATCAATATCTTTAGCAAGAGAAGATGTTATTTATAAAAAGTAGTAAGAGCAATACATTACCGCGAATTATTTAAGGTGTATTATTTTATTTTATATGTTTATTTATTTATTTTCTCGATTTAATTTATTTCCTTCTGATACGTTTAAAAATTCGGATTCGTCACGAGAAAGAAATTGAAGGTAATTATTGTAATTTAACGTATATGACATTACATAATAACATAACATAACATAACATAACATAATGAAAAAGCTTCACAAATTTTTAATTGGCAACTGTTATTATATATTTCATCATCACATAAAAATGTATGCAATTATTTAAAAACTTTTAGACAAATATCAAACCGAGAAATTATTTTATTTTTATTTTATAAAATGCATTATTGGAGTTTCGTTTTATCGTACATTCGTTACCAAATCTTAAGATAATAGTTGGTTTGCATTTAAATTTGTTCTATTAATAAAATTGATTTTTATAATTACTAGTCGCATCAACCGAGTTTGTGCATTGGCTATACGATTTATGACAGAATCATTAATCAAATATATTTATGGTGAAGAAATCAATTTTTGCTCCATTAAAATATTCCGAAATTTATATAATTAATAATCTATCTTTAAATTGTAAACGTTATTAATTTTGTAGAACTATTTTTCTGGGATGAGTAATTTTATTTCTCTCTATTTCAATGAACATTAATTTTATAAATAATCTACAATTTTACAATCAGAAAGTGTCGCTGATAAATAAATTTACCGAGTAATTAAAAAAATTGAGTAACATAATGATGCAAATTATTTAATTTTATTGTAAATAATAATACAGTGCAATATGTTTTACTAATTGAAGAAATTTAAATTCAACTCATCAAAACTTCGATAATCAATATTTCAAATGGTAAATCCAAAAGACGAGAAAGGCATTAAAACGCAAGCACATCAATGTCTTTTAACAGAACACAAAAAAATTTAAATTTAATGCAATCGTACAAACTAGCAATTATAAGTAATAATATATAAAAATATTATTGTGTAAACTATCGTAAATGGAAATTTCCTCTTCTACATCAAATTCTTCGTATCGTTCGAATAAAAGAAGAAATTCCCTGAAAAATTAATAAACGCACGTCAAAGTTAAAGAATAAAAATTTTTTATACCCAATAATTTAATAGCCTTTATGATCTAGAACAAATGACTTCAATTCAGAGATGCCCAAATAGCAAAATAAAAAATATCGTTATCGTTTTACGCAAAAACTCAGCAGCAGCACCAGCAGCAACACTAATATCGTGAAGTCCTCGTCCCTGCTTTTTTCTCGTTCGTGTCTCGACTTTTATATTCTCATCGTGAAGCTTTTGCGTGTCAGCAGCGATGAAATCCAGCAGCATGAAAGTGTTCGTTCACTCACTCTCTCTCCGTATCTACTATCGTCTTCTCTTCTCGTTCTCAACCTCACCAGATAACTCTCTTATTATTTTTTAGTCCTTTATGTGATTCTTTGCAAGTTTACTAACTTCTGACCTTCCAGTTGTACGCGTGTATATATTTACAAAACATCATTAGTTGTATTTAGATAATTTAACTTCGACGGTAATAACGTTTAAAACACTGCGAGCCGATGTACTATTTCTTTATACAATAATTAAAATTGTTTGACCAATACGAAGAGCAAGAAGTCTGTAGTTTACACACAACTATTTATTTTCATTAATTCGCACGGGAAAAAAATAACAGTTGGTCGTTGAAACCCTCTAAACTACTTTCTTGGAAAATTATTTTATTATTCCCAATAAATGGACTGAAATTTTTGCCAGTTTTTTCTTCTAATCCAATGTATGTTGATGAATATTTACTTTTAGACCTACGTGAACGAGGGGCGCTAAGGATAATACATAACATTCGTGACTCGCTTTGTAATTAAAAAATAAGATTATTAATTTGTAATTATTTTCTGAATTTTTTTAACGCGATTTAAAAACCAATTTTCCCTTTTTTTGAAACCTTGACCTTTTAGTTAATAAAAAAAATGTGAAATTTGAGTGTTTTTATGAAACAGAATTAACACGAAAGAAAAAGAAAAAAATTATGTTATTTTGTAACGTTAAAAGCATCTTCATTTTAAAAGCAGGAATTTGAGACACTTTGCCTATTGTAAAATGTAACTTACTTAACATTATACATACCTTTTGACGTAATGTACTTTTTCTACAACACCAACTATATAAAAACCTTCCTTTTTTCAGTCGACCGAGATTTAATATCAATATACTTATGTGCACTAAAAAACAATAAATAAATGAGAAAACGTGGCGGTTTGAGGTGAAAAAGATGAGACTACTAATTAAACTAGCTATTTAAGGCCGTATTTTAAGCCCAGAAAGAAATTTTTTCATTAGCTGTAACTTTTGAAAGAAGGGTGAACTATTTCCCAAAGAACATGCTGTGCACGTGTGATATCTGTCAAACTTTAATCGACTTTTTCTCAATTTTTCCATTGGCTGCTCTCTAGCGGAATATTGAGTTCATTTTTTTTCATTAAAGGTTCCTCCGAGCTCTAAAGAATAGTGTAGTGTTCTGCATTGTAGGTGTACTATTGAAGCCACGGAGAAGCTGCTTCGTTGAAGAAATTATCTGAAATTACAATTTACGTTTGTTAAGGCAAAATTAGCCAAGGGCATACATTCTTATTTTTAATACAAAATTAATATTTATAGTATTAAACGTGCGAATTTTTTATTTTATCCAAACAGCAAAGTAACGTAAAAACGTTGTATTCTCTCAAGGTAGACTTATTTTCTTGATTATCATAAATTCAAATTTATAAATTTACTGTAGATATCTAGTATTGATTACTAATAGCCACAGATTTCGATACGTAACTTCGACAAGGAACCAATACACATATAATAAATCAATAATCAAGAACAGTAGCGTGTAAAAATACTTTGTATCGTGGTAAGTATTTAAAAAAGCTTTCGATTTTATTTGAACCAAAGTGAATGTAAAAGTATAAAGCTTCCGAGAGAATGAAGGGGCCAAGAATTTTCACCGACATATTCTTGTGAACTCGATTGTGAAGGAGAAAAGAGTTATGGATAGAGTTACGTATCGCTCTCTCATATCTTTCCAGAGAAATGAACCAAACACCTCTTATTCGCTGATGCAATAACTCTCATCGATTGCAAAAAATACAGCATTTTAAAAACGTCGTTGTCTAACTAAACTCCGGACACGAATTCACTCGTGTAATGAATAACGAAGATCATCGAGGAGTGACTATTTTGACAAATCGACAGATATTTCAATTGGGCGCCGCAATCGGCATCTCAAAAAAATATTGTGAATTACAACGGAAGAACTGATAATTGTGCTTCGATTATCACTTGCGAACGAACAAAGAGAACGAGAGCGCGTGTGTTGGTCAAATAAAGTCTCGTGTCGTTTTTTCAAGTTTTTTCTCTAGCACATTATCATCGTTTATCGTATATAATCGGCATACAGAGACATTACTAATAAACTTCAAAAAAATTTTCAATTCAAAATAATAATTTGCAGATAAATTTTAATGTGTTTGAATAATATTTTTTTAACGATTAAGCGTTTTATAGCACATCTATATGCAAAGAATTAAATAAAAAACATTTTACTGAAAAATTCTCTTTTTAATGTATTGATCAATAGCTAACTATAAAATGTATTCGAGTTTTATCGTTTTATGTTCCAAGAAATCGTCTTTAACGTTGATGAATTTTTCGCATAAAAATATCACCGATGCCTCGTTTATTAGCGCCAACTTTTCTTTTCGAAACTTTTACCGAAAAAGACAATAACCGATGCGCAATTAGTAGGAAAATGTCTTTAAAGTACAAAGCGACCGCTAATTTGGAATGCGAAAATTTATGAAACGTACGGAGAAACAAATAGGCAAATCCGAAGGAGAAGAAGGAAAGAAACGAATAGATCATACACATGCTCTTACATATGTATGTCTAATATATATTCACGGGGAAGCGTCGAAACACATTTCGAATGCAGTGTAGGTGAATGGTAGTACTTTCTCTCGAGAAGATGTATATTTAATCTAGACAGATCCTTTCCTCGTTTTGTTTACGAGCTATTGTTTCTTTTTCGCTCGATTATTTTATTTTTGATGTTCTTGTTGTTGTTTTTTTTAAATACATGTAGTTCTGCTCCATTTTCTCCTCGCTTGCATAACTTGAGCTCTGAAGTGACAGAAATTGAATTTCAAATGACAGAAGATAAAACACGTTGTGCTTCTTTGTTTTAATCGCTTACATTATTATTCTTCATTTCGCAAACAACGAAAGTTTTTCTGAGTTAAATTTGTCGTTTGAAAAACCTCTAATTTTTAATTTTAAAAGCTGAATAAAGAAAGAAACTTATTGTGCAATGTATTATTATAAGAGTAACATACACTTAATCCATACGATTGCAAGGAAAAATTTTAGCTCAAGAAATATATTTTCATTATTATGCGCTTCCCCTTTAATAATAGTAATGATAAGGGTGTAAATTTTCAATATACAAAGTATAAAATTTATAATTAAATTTAAATTGCTGCTAAATTTCACCAGACTTTATTTAATTCCCGAATTTAACATTAAAAACTTTGGTACCACAAATTACCGAGTCAAAATTAAAGTTTGCTTAAAAAGTTTTTCATAAAGTATGAGCTATTAAAATTGCTTTAAGATAATTACAGAATAGAACTAAATTAGTTTAGTTTCGTTTATGGACCTCATCTATAATTACATATTATTTCAATAAATCACAAACTAGAGGAGAATTATACGTCACTTGCGAGTAAAGACTGTAAATTAAAAAAGATTTATTTTCTAATTAATTTATAAATTAACTGGATTGTTAAATAACACGAGATAAAAAGTAAATATCAAGGGAGAGGCGTAAAATACACATACGTGCAACGTCAACTTTCATATTGCACTAGATATTTAAACGTAAATATTTATGCAGAGCGTTTATTGAATTTAAATGAAAATTCAACTGAAAATTCCCATTTCAAGCTACAAACATTTTGCAGTGGCGAAAAAGAACTTACGTTGGCGCCAGATTTCGACCAATAACGATGTACTCTACACCGAAGATTTCTAAGCGACATCCACCGAATGCGACTCAAAAAACGTCGTCGAGGCGCCGACGATCGGCAGTCGTTTCCCACAAGCCGACGCAGCAGTTTGTGCCGTCCTTTCAAAAAGCTCCCGCTGATCATAAATCTTCGATCTTCTCCTTTGTGGACCGCCTCCGCCCTTTGCTCTCTAATGATATAAAAACAAAAATCACTAAGTCTCCTCGTGCAAGGCAGATTTTGCATATGAAATTCATTCCTCGTGCGAGATCAACACGCGTAAGCTTACTCTTGGGGAAAATCGAGTCCGAGTCCGAGGCGTGCCCTCGGTGTCCTCTGGAGACTTCCTCGCACGCATACCCTCCGCCTCCTCGCTAATGCCCGGTTTCTTTTGTTCTCTCAGATTTACTTAGCGTGACTTCGATGCTCTTATTCGTTTACATTCCTATATTCGCAGCTCGTCAGGTTACAGGCATTTGTCTCGAGTCGCTTATTTTCTCGGCGATAAAAGTGAACCTTCGAGCGCAGCTTCTTCCTTATAAATTTAACAAATGAGCGCGATATTTAAAATTAGGTTCGGATTAACGCGCGATCTAAACCGTCACGTCCTAAACTATACGCAATGGGCCGTTTGCGCTAAATTATGATCTGCTTCATTTTCTGTTTACGCATATATAAGATTATTCTACCTCAAATAGTCGAATTAGTGGAATAATGTATTTGCCGTCCCCTCGAACTCGGCTCGTTTGTTTAATTACTCGACAAGAGCTGCATTGTAAATAAAAAATGTGTTAGTGCGATATCAAGGAGCGGCGCGTTTATTTATAATATTTGAATTTTCAAATAAAAACTAAACGAGGACTAAGCGAGAGAGCGCCGGTGAGTAATTGTTAAAAGCCCTTGGAAAAAGAAAAATGCGAAGGCCTCGGGCCGAGTAGGAAAAGCAACAAAACTCGTCAACTCCCATGCGGAAAGTGTTGAATGACAAACAACGTTTCCATTATTTCCATTTAACTTATCTCTCGGCCCTTCGTTTACAATAATAAATAGCCAAGAATTTGGACGTTTGGTCGAGAAACAAAAAGGAGAGGGGCGCGCGCCCCCACTAGTAATTAATTCCATCGCCAGAGAGAATAAAGTAAAAAGTAGTAAACAGAAGGAGATCGCGCGATAGGTGGAGCGCGAGACACGAGCGCCAAAGCAAAGGCAAAAAATAAAAAATAAAGCAAGAGAAGATCGCCGGAGACTTAATTCGATGCTCTTGATCAATAAGAAGGTCTTGGAGTCCCATTGAATGGAGTCTCCAGCGGCAAACAACCCGACGGAAAAAATAAACACGTCACGAGCTCCCACACCGGCGCCCTCTCACCTCGTTCCCCCTCCGGCGCGGCTACGTCATCGCGTCCCCATGGAAACCGTCGATATCGCGCCTGGTCCACATGACGTCACGCATCTGCACCGCTCCCCGGGGCCGCGGCCGCGGCGGAGAGTCGCAGAGGCCGCTGCAAGAGGTCGCTGCACTTTCCGCCGCCGCCGCGCATCCGCAGCGCATCGCTGCACGTGATGCGGCAAGAGGAAGACGACAGGGTGGGAGGCGGTGTTTTTAATACGGGCGATACCTCGCGATTACGGACGGACTCGCGAGGCTCGTCCTTCGGGGAACCTGCGCTTATTTATGTACGGTTTCCGTCTCTGCCCGGGGAGATGTTTGCGGTGCGAGTCATCGCCGAGGAGGTCGGGAGCACCGAGAGGAATACCCGAACTCTGGATTTGCTGGAGAATTACGTGTTCCAGGCTCGGGCGCGGGCGATAAATTCCAGGCTCGTGAGCGGGCGTCTACAGGCCGCGAGTAGTCTCTTGTCAAAGCTATAAATAAGCGGATCGTGATTTATTTTCGGGCGTAGCATCTTGCCGGACCCTTAACCTTTTTACGAAATGGGAGATATTTCACGCTCGACTGCTTCCGCCGATGCGTAACTCGGGCGCCGGCCACGCGCCGCGAGCCGCGTGTAAACGTTAATTCGGAAAGGAGCAGGCGGATCAAGAGCTTTCTAAAATAATACGCAACTATTTCGCAACTTTTGTGTAATCGAGTCGAGCGCCGCGTTAGAGTCGCGGGCCGCTTTCTTGAGTCGCTTTTGAGAATTGTAATCAACAGTTATGATGATTAAAACCTAACGCCTTCGCCGAGGATCGTTTTCATTTTCGGAATAATTTACCGCACGAGGCGTTAAAAGCAATAAAACTTGCCTCCTTCAATCTTCTCTCCGCTACAACTTTGTCTGCGCTGAGCACTTGTTTAGTTTTACTTTGACAGCCTCCTCGCGTTAACCATCTAAATGTCATGTCTCGTCGCTGCCATAAGAATAAGATTTATTCTTAATTAGAAGTGCTTTCAAAAGAATTGTAATTGAAATGTTTTTACTCGTGACCAATGGCTTGCGAAAGTGTACGATAAAATAATATTATAAAATGCAACTTGAAAGATAATTCTAAATGTATTAACGATAACGATTATTCTATTCAAATTTCTGGCTTTCAACGGTTTTATTCTCGAAAGGTTTACATTCTCCACAATTATAACGATCTCTTGTCTCGTTCGACGATTCTAGCTAACTTTTTTCTTTATGAAACAAGCCCCTCCCCGCACCAAATTAAATAATAAAGTAATTCATAAATCAAGAATTTCATGTTTTGTCATTTCTTTAGTTTAGCGTTAATGAGTTGCGAACGATTGTCTCTTTAAATTTGTCAACTAAACCAAGGAATGTTTTTTTACATTTTCGACTTTATTACCGAGCAACGAACCGAAGCTTGGCGAACAATTTACACCTCGCGCCGTCATAAATAACCAATGATGCTTTTTTCTTTCAGGCGTATATTTCGTAAAGCGTAAAACGCATGTGTACATTTGTTCAACGCACGCGAACTCGCGAATATATCGAGTTCGCTTTTGCAGTGACGCATTCATCGAGAACTCCGACCTCCGCTAAACTGCTCCTTGCCTCTGCTAATTTTCTAATCCTCTTGAAACTTAGTTAAGAAGCTTGTTTGAATAAGAGTTGGCAGAATTTAAATATATTTTCCATAAATTTGAAGTCATCTCGCGTGGAAAAGTAAGCTTTAGAGCGAGATAAGCAAATGTTCGAAGGCCCGGCAACGGTTTCAAGTTGGTGCGCGCGACCAAGAAATGCACAAAAGAGCGATGTAAACTGGTTTTTTCATCATGTTTCTCGCAAAATCGCGACTCCGCGGTTTTAAAAAGACGGACACCGCGTCGGCGGTTAATCACAAATCGCGATGCGCTTCTTGCACCGTCGGTTACGGCCTTTGGTTGGACGAACGAATCCCCCCTGATCCTCCCCAATGTCGGCCCTTTGATTTATACGGACTCGAGCGAGCGACGCATTGTTTCATTGTTTCGCGGACGCGCCTCGACGCTCCGACACAATGAGATTCACCAGGCAAGCTTTTTTAGGAGCGAATCATCGCTCCTGCGCTTTTCAAAAATTAACCCCGTCATCGAAAATTTGCGCCAAGTTACGTTAGGAGGAAGTATCTTTTGGATCGCACGATCAAGACTGGCTGTCCAGGCGCTACCAGCGAGCATGCACACAGACACATACACACATTTTGCTAATGGAACGTCTCCCATTTCAAGTGCATTAACCCGTTTAGCGCTGTCGGTGAGCCGGGCCGTGTCCTAAAGTTCGATGGATCGATTGATAAAGTACGTGTAATCCACGCTCGAATTACTTAACCAATTGGGCGTTCACTCGGGCTTGAACCGGATAACCAGGACTAAGGAGATTGTCGCCGGAGAAAAGCCCCGCCCGCGTAAAAAGGAGCTACTGTCCGCGGTCGGCCAATGATGAACGATGACCTCCGCCCTGATAAATGGATGGAGTTGCGATTAGAAGAGCTGCTCGAGGAAATTGCGAGATTATATTTGGCGTCGTTCACGGACGCGAGCAGCGTTTTTTATTCGCCGATTGTAGGTTACGCGGACGCACTCGAGGGGGTCGAAATTTACGAATTTGTCCGCGCGAGTGTCTCGCGGGCTCGATTACTCTGTCGCGCTTTCGCGCAAAATAGCAACTGAACAGAAGCGACTTTTCATCAACGATATCAACTCCATACTCGCTTCTCTCAATCGGTCCTTCTCCGATCTTTTTAGTCAAATTTCTCGAAAAAGTGTCGGCTAAGCAAGAATCGCGACTTTTCCTGCAACTCAACATTGCTCGCGTTGCCACTGCGCGGGACAATTATTCGTTGTCGTTCATTACCGCGATCGCATTAATGCGGAGTCACGCGAGAGCTGATTACACGGTATGTACTTGCTGGATAATTCGAGTGCGCGCGAAACTCGGTGTGCACTTGAGTAGAACTACTGGAGCACAATCTGCTTTGTTCCAGTCGTCGTCGTCCCCCCCCCCGCCCCCTCCCTGTCCCGGACAGCCCGTATCCGGGAAAAGTCACCTCACCGGACTTTCGAGGTCTTGACATAAATGCCGCCTCGTGCCTTCTTCTCCGTGGAAATGTCCGTTCGACCCAGAGCGATAAACCACACCTGCGCCTCTGCGTCTGGCACTCGCGGCCGACCTTACCTTCTTTTATTTTATTGTTATCCAGCTGCGCGGGTAGCCCTGGCGCGATATCTATGAATTAAACGAATTACAAATGCGAACGGTGACGGTTCGGCGAAAAGCTCTTCGCCTCTGTAATCTTGAATAATCGTAATGAAAACAAGATTCTGCAGCTGTTACTTTTGTAACTTATTACGTACATGTAAGATGTGTAAATAAATTTTGAAAACGTCTGGCCCAGATTGGCTCGAAAAATATATTTTTCCTCGTGTACAACGTGCAAAGTTAATGCCGCTTTAACCAAGTTTGTATCTTACAATCAATATTTTATCCCATCTCGGTATTAAATGTAGTCATAGCAACCAATTTTGAGGAAGCACGTTTTCAAAAATCCAAGACAATTCCAACTTTCTAATGCGAATGAAATTTTCGCTCAAACTTTAGCGACGACGAAAAATAATGTTCTTCTTGCTTGAGAGAACGAGAGAAAAATGGATTTGTTTAAGAACGCAGAGTATGTAAACTGGCTTTGAATTTTGCATTTAAGACATCGATAAGCGTTTACCTCTCGATGTAAGCGACGGTAATTTCTTCCAACCGAGCCCCGCCCTGTGCCCGCGTTTTTCTCTCTCTCTATATATATAGATCGTGGATGCACACAAGCACAAGTGTCCACAACATCGAGATAAACAACATAATCGAGGACGCAAAAGTGAAACTGTGAAATAGAGCTGCTGCCTCTCTCTCTCTCTCTCTCTCTTTTTCGCCGGAGATAAATCGATGCGTCATCTTGCGATGTACGTGAAAGAGTTACACGGTAACGCTATTGATTCAATACTGCCATCGCCTCTATTTATCGCTCCATTTCTGCAATTTTCTCGAATCTAATTTGTTTTTTAATTCAAGTTGAATATGCATTTTAGCAACTATTATAATGCCATGTAAAATTAATAATGCATTCGTGGTAGATTGGTTATTTAAATTTTGCCGATACTTTGCTATCTATTATTAAATCCTATTACTATTAATGATTATCTCGGACATCTAGGACAATTTTTATCTAAAATATTAAAAGCATACAAAAGTTGTAATGTCAGTTTTTTTAAAAACTTTCGAACAGTTCGGAATTTGCATAAGAGTTTATTACAACGAATGATATTTTATAAACAAAACATCCGCTCGAATGAGCGATCCGAGCTCGTTCGCTGCCACTGAATTACCATAAAAATTATTCTCCCGCTTCTCGTACATTTGAGTGGTAAAAAACGGCCAATCGTCGTTCTGGGCAGAAATGCAAATCAGCTGATTAATCGGAAGCTCGGGAGCTTGCGCGCCAAATGCGCGCATTCGTTTCTGGGGCTCGAAAGAAAAGAAAATCTTCGTTTCCACAGGATGTCCAATCGCGTCGTTCTTTGTTACTTGCTTTATTTTTTGGGCGCGCGAAGAAAGAGAAATCGAGGAGGCGATCTCCAAGAAATTCACGCATAACTTACGATTAACGGCCGGTTTATTTATTTCTGGCCTTCTTTTTCCTTGGAAAACTAACGACCGCGGGGGTTGGCAGCTCCTGGATGCAATTGGCCGCGGCATCAGCGGCTTCTCGTCCAACAACTTCCTTCATAACGGTAAATTCGCTAATACGCATCGGGACGTCGAGGCTGTTCCAATGATGCACTTGGTTCGTGCTTGGCATCATCGCTCTTTCAATGGCTTTTTCTCTTCCCCGGTTCTTTATTTTCGGACCGATTTACGTTGAAGCTCGCGAACCAACTGTGAACGCTTTTCAAAAATACAACGCGCAACGCCGTTGAATCATTTTTCCAAGCTCGCGAATATTTAGCGTCTGATGTTTTTTGAAAAATATAATTCATCGATCGTCGCTTACGCACAATAAACGCGCGAGCCCTCGAAATCATTGCATTGATGTTTAACACCGCCACTGAAAATTTGAATTCAGACGAAGAATCGAAATTAAATTTAAATTTAATTAAACCTAATGTAATTATGGAGCTTTGGTCGCCTGTGATATCAATTTCAATTAACGAAATTACCAGCAGTTCGCTCGTATTAAAATTGCACCTTACTCGTTAAGTTTGAAATACGAATAATCGTTACATAATTATTGGTTATGCTTACGATGTGTCGATAAAAGCAGTGTGAGTCTGTGCGAGTTGTTAATCTCGCAACCGACTGCGGTGATGATGTCCAAAGCACGAGTGGGATCTGGACGGTAACTTCCTTGAATGGATTCTAACACTAAAGCAGTCCCGAGGAAGCTCCCCTGTCCCTTTAAATCATGTTCGTACAGTATCCCTGTATCTAAGCTTGCGTTCACAATTACTTAATTGCAAAGTCCATGTTAGTTAGTAACATTTACGTGGTGCCCCGAACTCTTGGTTATGTTTATCAGTACAAATGTTTGACGTCAGCGTTACACATTACTTCATTGTCTAAGCCTTACAGTGCATCGTTCGAGTCGTACTTCTCGGAACTCGCAGTCAGTATGTCAGAGTCATAAGTCACACACTTACATCTGTTTCAACTTTTTATTTACATTAAATTTTTTTTAATCTATGATTTTTATAATCTCACTTATGTAAAAATAGTAAATGTGTGATTTTTAGCCATTATTCTTTATTTGAACAACAATTATTTTGGACTCTTATTTCTCTTTTTAAGTTTACAAATAGGACGCAAATTACCCAAGTATCTATTTATTATTATAAAACGTAGCTTGACTTATTCCTATGAAAGAATTAATTAAAGAAATAATTGCCTCCAAGCACAAAATTTATTTTAAAAACCTGTGAGAGGAGGATAACTATTTTACGAATTAATTTCAATATAATGGTTACAAATGAATTTGCTGAAATATGTTTTTATAAAAGACTTTTCTTCTTCAAATATAATCGTTTTAACATCCTTTACATTGTTCAAGCAGTTCGGTAAAAAGTATTTTAATGCTACTGAATTGTTAAACTAATTCAATTACGAGAAATAAATTAAGTTAATTTCATTTATAATTACGAATCACGAATTAATGTGTTTTAGCCACTTCCTACTGTATTCTTAATAGATTATAAACAAACACCAGTCTCCATAATAATAATAAAAATCGATAGCTGTTTTACTTGCAAATACTTATGGAAATTATCGTGTTAATGATAATTCAAAATTAACGAAACTTCGAAAATTACTCGCATTTTCGACGCAATAAATTTTTCTTTATTTATAGAATAAGGACCTCGAGGAACTTCCAGAATATCCAGCATCATTCGTACTCTTTCAGCTGCATAAAAAATTACTCAACTATTTTAAAACCTTCATAATTAAATAGGATACATCTGGTCTGATTTGTATAAAGTTAACTTCGGATGTTTAATAACATTTTAAATTTGCAGCTGTAATATTAGAAAATTTAACAAATTTGATAAAAAGCGTAAAATTAGCCATTTCTTCTTTTCCAAAATTCCAAAAGCTAATTTATTTCATTAACTTTTGATCGTAGATTATCGTGGATGAATTATTATTTGTTTATATACCCATTATTAAAAAAACTTATTATACAATGTTGATAGAAATAGTTTTTTACGTTGTCTTTCGAAACACTTTGAAAAATTATGTTCTTGATTTTTTCATGAACAAACGAACTCTTATTCTAAAATTATAGTCTCATATTTAATTAGCCAAAGCTAGAATATATATGTTTAAAATATTGTAATAAAGTAGCAGTATTAGTTGTAATAGAATAAGCTTTTTGACAGTTGAAACTAGCGCTTAAGCCAATTTATAATAGAAAAGAATCATTTAAAAACTACTAATTGTCTGATTAAAGTAAATGTATTATTAACTTTAAATATCTGTGACTAAAATTCATTCTAAAACAGTTCGATTGAGCGCAAAGCCAGAACGACTTACTTAAAGCGTCTTTAAAACTACAGTTATTACGATTAGTTTTCAAATGATATTTTAATGAGGCAAATTCGTTTAACGAGGAATGAATTTCGGAGATCTTTTATTTAATATGAAGCTTTAATTCGATGAATAAAACAGAGCGTCATATTTTCTTTCTTGTCAGACATTTTAGTGAAAATCAGATCGAGTTAAGTGAAAATCTACTTGGGCAAAGTGGATCTCCCACTCGATCTAAGATTGCACAATTTTAGGAAGTAGTACTTGAGCCGAGGTATTAAACCACGATGGTACTGAAGAAAAATAATCTCTTAATTTAAAAAAAACGTTTCGCGGCGAATTTATTTAAGCGCGTCGAGGTACAAAACTCGTAAGATAATTCCCGGACAAACGCATTAACCTTTATATTTGAAAGAGAGTTTGGTAAGTTTATACGTCTCCGAGACTCATTTTACTTTATTTATTATTGCTCGAAGGATTTTGGACGCGTTTAAATTTCAAATAAAAAAACTTCTCTGTCGACGTTATGTTTGATTAATAGGTGTGAACCGCTGCATTCATTAGAGTACAATATACACTGCTTTAAAGGAACTTTCATTAGCCTCGAACTTAAAATTTGTCTGGAAGTATTTCAAGATGATTGTATCTTAAAAGACTTACCGCGGAGTTCATCGTTGGTCTATTAAAAGAATTAGGCTACTCGAGCGTTTTCACGCGTACGCAAACGATTTTCTCGCAAAGTATTTCTAGCAGCGAATTAAAATCCGACGAGATGTACGCGTCTGTTGCGTAGAGCCTCGACTAATCAGCTGTGCAACTCGAGTTGGAGTTGGTCGTATCCCCGAGCAGAAGCAACGCCTATAATATTGCGTTACTCGCGCAACCGTTTCTTCCGCTTTCCCCCGCGACGACAGTGTCGTCCCTCGCGTTCGACAACAACTACTCCAGCATCCCTTAGTTGTACAAACAGCTATCGGCTGTTCTTTCGTCGGATCGGTGCATTTTTCATTAGTCGCTATCTCGCAGCATCCAGATTAGCATCCTCGAGCGAACCCCTAATAATCAGACTGCACAGCTGCAGTAAATATAATACGCATCTTCCTCGTAAAACAATCGTGTATTCGGGAGTTCAAACGATTGTTATTTATATAAGTGCCGCTTACTCGGGTACTTTCCCTCCGCCAAGAGGTTCGGGGTTCGTCTTGCTTCCACTTTCCTTCAGTGGCTTCGCATTTCTACAATCTAAATATGACTTTGCTCCGTTCAAACACAGCGCATCTCAATAGCATTCGGCCCATCTTATTTTTTCAGCTTTCTAAAAGTGCTTTTCCACGAGCGGCCATAAATGAGTCTCTGATATGCACTAAAACCGGCTCTCGGTTATTTCTAGCGCTGTCGAGCTTTTCGAGTTATCAGCATCTTTGAATAAAAGGCATCGATCGGTTTTAGCTATTAAAAAATTGCGGAATCCTGGACGAGGATCGGAAGAGGCACCGGCACTTGGTCGCTTCGAATCTTTAATTATGCGCATAACTTACTTTGCACGAAATAAGGTACAAATACTTCACGAGTTGGATTATGCATGACTTGGAATAACTTAATATCGTTAATAGCTAATTAAGAACGAGGCCTCTTCTCTCGCGGCAAAAACCAGACTAAATTAAAAGAGATCGATATTGTTTAAAGTTGCTCTCGTCTTTCGCGCGACATCGAATCTTACATTATAAAGAACAAAGAAGGCAAGTAAACTCCGAAACACAAACAAGTTTCGTTTTCTACAAAGCGAAAAATCTGCAACCGTAGCCAAACTGAAAATTCCCTCGCGACATTATCGATAAAATCCGATGATTAAGAAATTACGTGTATTTAAGTCGAGATAAGTGTCGTGATTTTGTGCTTCTTCGTCACTTTGCTCGACACTGTGAGACGATCCGTTAAATTATTCGCTAATATCTCGAAACTGTAAACTGAATTTGTTCTTGAATTCGTTAGGCGGTGAAGGATAAATACATTTGAAAATAGACCCAATCTCATTAAGATTAATAATAAGACTTTGGCCAGGCGTAATTAAAGAAAGAGAAGGAAAAATACACAGCGTAACGAAGAATGCCTTTAATGGCGAAAATGCTGTAATTGTAAGATTTTACACGAGGAGCGTAGCTCGATAAAAGAGTTGTGGGTGTGACGGATAATGGGACCAACCTCGTATAACGGAGCCCCAGTGGCGCATTACTCGACTTTGCCCTGCGCGGGAAACTCGATTGAGGTACTTAGACCAGAAATGGGACATAAGTCACGACATAATGGCAGCTTCTGTAAAGGTACTTGTAAAATAATATTTCTCGGACTTTAAAGACACTTTGTGTGGATAAACTTAAATGGTTTCGTATTAAAGAATTTTATTATCCGGAGGAGCGATTGATTTCCCGCCTCGACTTTACCGAATGTACGGCCGTGCGAGCGTAAGAGCGTAGGAGCGTGTTACAAGGCAGATCTGTCGATAAGATTAACCGGCGCCCCTCTCGATCTCTCCTTTTGAGAATTTGTAACACTCGGATTTTTTGCTCGATAAGGGACGTTAACCGATGTCTTTGCGACCACCAATGCCGCTCTACTACCGATATCTAAATTGAAAGCCTTGGGATTCGAGTGCGACACAGCCGCAACTGCAACTACACTCTCGCGCTCGTCGTCGGAATATTCCTTCGCTAACATCGACGCTGCCATTTCGCGTTAATGAAGCGCGCGAATTATCGAACCAAAGGACCGAACTCTCTCCGGCTCTAGAAGCGCTTTCCAGTTCCCCAGACGCAAAGCTCTGATACTCGGTTATCCGCTGGGGCCTCTCGGCGAGACGATTTAAGGCGGTCCCCTCGAGTCCCGGTGTGTTTCGCGAGCGCCAAAAGGACGGATTCCAGCGCTTCAACTTGCGAGACCATCCATAAACATTTCCACGCTTCTGTTCGTGCGTTCGAGACACCTCCCCTCCCTCTGCTCGATATACCCCGGGCCGTCTCTATACGCGTAGATTTATCAATTCGAGCGCCGGATGAAGGGGCGCAAATGTATTGCATCCCCGCGGATAAATTGTAGCGTGCGTATTTTATCAAAAGCCGACGTTCACTCCTGATTTTCAACAGCTTTGCTGTATTAATAAATAAGTATCGGGCGCTTCGCGTTGAGCTGCCCGGCGACATTTGCAATAATTCGCGTAACCTTCGAGCTCTCGTGGAAAATGCTGCTCTCGCCAACTAAATTAATTGCTTACTTTATAAGAAAATAATAACGCTTCTCGTAAATTGCACTTTTACATAATCCATTCGACCTGGATCCGCGACACGAAACAAAGCGATCAACTTCTTAATCAGTTGAAACGAAGGCAGTAATAATGTCTGCAACGCTAAACGATCCTGGTTGACTTGCCCGGTTCATTTATCGACTGCTAATAAAGGGACAAAATAAATATTGGAGAAAACTGCAATCGCAGATAAGCCTGGAAAAAAAATATTCACTGCTGCCTCTCATTCACGAATTCCGGAAATATCTTTAATTTAACATTTTGTCGTTCGCATTATCAAGCAAAATTTAATAGTATCGAGTAAAAGTTTCGCCGTAATTAGCAATAAAGCTGTTTAATTTGTGTGAAAAGGAAACTTTGCCAGTTTAAATCGGGCACATTGACTGACATTATATTATTATGTTTCAATTATGTTGAACGATGCATTATAATTCAAAATACACGCATACACACTCGGACAATTGACAAATGCAACGCGAATGCTAAATTAAAGCATAAATTATAACTAAAGCTAAAAATACCCTGCAGAATTTGATCGCGTCAACTTGTTGATACATTGTAAAAGAAATTCGATAACCTTTCTCAAGGTGCAGTATGCTAAAAAACTACACATCTAGTGATTTCAATTCTGCTCACTTCTTTAACTATACGTAAAAAATTAAAACGAAAGCTCACGGTTACAATTGAACTGCATTATAAGGTCATGTTTCAAATGATTAAATGACGGGGCGATGAAACAATGCGAAAAAGCTCCAGTGCGAGATATTACAATTGCCGAAAAGCCAAATCTGAAAACCCAAACCGAGAGAATCACTAGTTTCAAGCTACGAATAAAGTTTCAAGACGATTATTAGATAATATATCTTTGGGTTTGGTACGAATGCCGCCGTGTGCTGCTTACACTCGAGCAGTTTATTGCTCTGGTAATTTATCACGACTGAGGCATTCAGTGTTTCGACAGTCGAGCTCCGAAGATACACAATCCGACGAGTGCATCGGCTGCATACAATATTCGGCAAGATCTCAACGTTCGCAACATTTCTCCTCGAGTGCAACTGCTCATTATCGCATACATCGGCTTATTGCCGGATGTTTTGCACTCGGTATTCTGCGGCGACACTGGAGTGAATGCCAAATGAACCCTCGACTTGTCTATCCATCTTTTAAAGCTCCGAGCCCCGACTTTTCAGAAGCTGCAAAGATCTGCCTGATGCAGGGGCGCAATTCGGAAACAAGTATCGCATCGTTGCACCGAGTCTTAGTTCTATCGGCTGGGAAGTTTCTTTTGCGAAAACGGAAAAGCTCCTAGTACGGATTCCTCTGCGAATTTTTCCCAATTCCGCTCTGTTTCTCTTCCGCGTCGCGCGATATCTTTGACTGATTCGACGAGCTATATTTCTGCGTTATATGAAACCTGTTGGGTGTGTGTGCGATTAATATTTCACGTAGAACGGAATCGATACTCGAACAGATTGAACAGGAAAATGGCGGGAGAGCCATAATTACGAATATGCGAACCTCGTCGTTATGTGAGCGATTGTGTAACAGCTGTTTGCGCGAACCCGCGAAAATGACCGGATACACGCGTTTTCAACGACGAAATGCAGCACTGCACTGCACGACGAGTCGTGACGTAAGATCGAACAAATAAACTACAATTTGCGATAAAAGTAATTTATAATATTTATAGATTTTATAATTATTATTAAAGCCGAGGACCGGGAGTGATTAACCCAGGCTAATTACGTTTCATTCTCTGCACGTGGTATGATAATCTTAATGGCTTAAGTATCATAAATCAAAGCATTGGCCGTACAAGAACGGCACGGAGATACAAAGTGGCCGTAAATCAATACACGATATTCCATACGTATACTAACAACATTCGTCTAATATTCAAATGAATACGCGTGTGCACGCCTACGTCACGTGTATTCCGTTACATCTTTTTACGAGTTTATCTCGGCAAGCATTTCAATCAATTCAGTGGCAAACTTTAGTTTCTTTTTTAGGCAACGTCGTAATCGAAATATTCATTATTCTCGGTCCACACGGTAATTGTACCTTTGACCGCTGCGCATAATTTGTTTCGCTGTATTGTTTGACGAGATTTTTGCTAAATTCGTTAAGGAGCAGACGCGTGCCTAGACCTCGCGGACTTTTACGTTTTAACGTTCTAGTTTACTCGTTTCTCATATTCCGGGCCAATATTAATGTTTAATTCGATAATGTAAATAATATGCAATTTTATTAGACCATCAAAAGTTCCAAGACGGAAAACACACGATAACTTTGCATAAAGTTTGCGCAGAGTATAGTTTATAATATAATATAAAATCATGCGTCAGATTTGTATCCCGTCTTGCATTGTAAACTACGTAAACTAATATTATAGCTACATTGTGTGCTAATATTATTATACGAGAAGCTGTTTGCAGAAGAATATTGTCTCGGTGTGGCTTCGTTAATCAACTTTGTAACATCCTAATTATGTGTTTCGAAATTAGCGATAAATTAGCGATAGGTGATTGCTGCTTATGATTTGGCATCATTGAATAAAACTTGTTCTCTTGAGCAGATCAGCAAAAGTTGACGTATTATTTTACAATTTTTACGCAGCAATTGGTAATTAAATTCTCAGTTCTGCTTCCCAATTTTCCAGAGTATTGTAATTATTTGAATTATTCGAAAGCCATTTTGTTGATGTGTTTCGCACTTACTTTTGACTCCAAGTCCATCGCTCGACCGAGACCGACGTAATCTACCCTCCTAAGTACCTCCGACAATAGAGTAATCGGAGGCTTCTAAGTGCTCAATTTGTAATTTCCAAAGAAAATATGAACTACTCGTTTAACTCACTCGTAAATTTGGCCGGTACAAGTGAAATTCCGCCAAAAGCGTGAAATTTGTCTTCCGTGCAAGTGACTAAACTTCGTTGGCACCGTTTTCGCAAAAATAAAAGAATAAAAAGAGAGAGTTACCAGGCCGGTAACGCCGGCGGTGTCTCCGCTGCGTCTCTCTTGATACAAAGCTCCCGAAGTCGCGTCCTGACACAATCGTCGTCGCTCGGCGTAACTCACCCGACAGCCGACTTATGCAAAGCCAGCAAAAACAAAAAAGTAAACAAAAAAAAAAAAAAATAAGAGCGGAGCGTGTATGAACGCGCGCGATGGGGATAAACGATCGTGCTTTGGGGTAGCAAATGCCGGTCTCTGCCTCGCGGGGGTGTAAAGAATGCTTATTATGTTTGAACAGGGTGTGGGATCGCCGGCCGTTGTCCGCGCAACTCTATATGGCGAGTCTAATTGAAAGCTGTTAGCCGCGCGCAGACACCCCGTGGGAGGCTTAACTACAAAGTGACGATCGAGCTAATCTTGGTGCTGCTGCTCGATGTTGATATTGTGACTTCCGCACCCCTTGGCGTCTGATCCCAACTCGGAGGCCATTCCCTCGCTCCCGCTCCTCTCTCCCTCTCTCTCTCTCTCTCTCTCTCTCTCGTTGCTCCGGATGATTAATCGAGCAGCTTTTTATCGAGCTTTGGTTTCCTTTGGAATGTATTATTTACGCGTGCGCGCAAAAATTTTAAAACTTCGGTTTTCGTAGCATTCTTCGACTCTTCGCCAAGGGATTGCGCTTCTGTTTGTCCGAAATTAACCGAAACTCGTGAACAACCAGAGGCTTCGTTGTATTTCGAAGAAACTTACAACTTTAATCGATTGCAGAGAGTAAAAGTTTGCTTTTCAATCTCGATGCTTAAGTGAACGAAAACGCAAAACGGCAGATAAGTTTAACGAACAGAGTTAAAGCCAGACGTTAGTTTATTAACCGATTGTGTTAAATAATATAGTGAAATAACCGAATGTTTGAAAAAACACTCGTTGAAATCGTTACTAATGACACGCGCACATTAATATAAACTTAAATTAATTCGTGTTTACTCTTTTCTAGAATAAGTTACCCGACTTGAATACTTCAATCGATGTACTTCGTAATACCGCTACAGTCGATCTCAACAATGTGGCTCGCTTCTAAAGTCCCCGATCCCTTATATTGCGATCGATTATGTTTATTTCATTAAGAGGTTACGTAAATTCTAGCATCTGAATTGTTTGTTCTCTATTCTAAGATAATAAATGTAAATGCTGAACATAAAGGATTGTCGTGTTAAATTTGGCATAACGATACGATCGAACCAAGTTTACTCGCTCAAACAATTGCTGAATTAATTTAAGCCAGGCCTAAATTGAGGTAGTGCTTCGTTTCGACAAAAAATATTCGCAATAAAATTACGTAATCAAAGTTTTGAAGTTATTTTGATTATGATTTTAGAGGTGCAATAAATGCCAGTACTACTTGTATAGCTTCCATTTAATTTGTAATACACATTGAACGTTATTTAAGCATATAACTAAATGCCAATAATGCAATATGAAAATAATAAGTAAGTAAATGCGAAATTTCACCTCTTTATTATTACCTAATAGCTTGAGCTGCGGTAAGAAACGATTATTCTCGGTATTTCGCTGAAAATATTTGCTCGATGAACAATCGGCGCATTCTCGTGGCAACTGGTTAATTTTATCCCTCTGGGCTCCAACAAACTTAATAAGCCGTTTCCTTAACGGAGCCAGCGACACTTTTACAATTTGCGAAGAAGTAACTCCGCGATTTTAAGACTCTTGGAAATTATAATTGAACGGCAGCTCTTTGATGCTTCTTCATTATCGAGTCAAGAGTCGACGCGAGAGCCGCAAAAGGAAGCTCCACCTACCGCAATTACATTTTCCATCCAAACTTGGTCGATTCGCGTCGTTGTTTAGGAGTCAACTCCTTGATTGTGCCGTGATTGCACCGCAAAGTTTCGAGAACGCGTTATTCCGCGCACTAATTGCTCTAAGCTCTCGACGGCTCGCGCTTTTTCATCGCCGTTCCGCAGCAACTTGCCAAGTTACAAACTCAGCCTTAGACTTACCAGGAAGTCCCGGCTGTTCGAAGTCTCGACAACAGATCTTGCCAAGCGAAACGCCGCTTGATATTATTTACTTTTAACGATTGCATCGCTCTTTGTGACAATTTAAGAGCGATCGCGCACGGATTTTATTAAATCTGACATTTTTCACAAAACTTGGTCCACGAACGAATTACAATCTCTGCGGATTGCGGAATTCTTAAAAATGTCGTCGGGCTCCGCCAATTTCCGATTCTCGTATCTTTTTCGGTGCCCGAGCTTCCTGTAAAAGTGGTTCGTTCATTATTCGTTGGCAGTTGGCATTGGCGGTACGAATTAGGCGCGTGGCTTCCTGTTATTGGCTCCTAAAATTCATGCTCTTGGCCTCGTAAACGTTTCACAACCCGAGACGTTCACTAGTGGTTCGTGATAACAGATGTTACTTTATTCGACGCCGACCTTCTACCTTTTGCATAAAGCATAATACAATACCTCCCACGTAAGCCACGTATGATGTGGTTTCAACATAGAACCTCGCTAGTTCGTATAATCACAGGCTCAATTGTCCTTGAATTAAATTGTTTTGTTTCAATTCGCATTTTTTCGTTTATTATTTGTACTTATTCATACGCATCGGAACTTTTGTGCGTTTTTCTTCGAACGAACTTGTAATCGAAGTGTGGGGACAGATCCAAATCACTCTGAACTAAATATCTCGGTGTAAAGTCAGTTTCGGTAGTAAAAAATGCAACTCGTGCCAATTTAAGAACTGTATCGGTGCACATTAAGTAATATGCACTGACAGTCAAATAGTACAGAATTGTCGATCATATTTGTCTCTTTAGCATCTTCTGGGAGCGTCTGAATAGTAAGACCATCATATGCGAAGTGTGACATTTGTCCGAGCCATGAAAATTTACACCAGAAGCATCTTGATAAGCGATGAAAAAAGTGACGCTGCTGCAGCCACTTTCATCTAACTGGCAGTACCTGCACTACGGGGACACGATTTCGTCGATTTAATTGTTATCGTTTCAGTAACAGCAGCCGGCATCCCATAATTCAAAATCATCGATGTAAGATGATCCGCAACATGTTCCGTATATTTATTACGTAAAACGTTTCATAATGAATTTGCTAATTGTTGAATACATGGTTCTATGTATATTATGTAAACCAGAGCTGCCCTTTTAACCATAATTTCACAAACAAACTGCGCTGTTGAAGAACATCGAACAAAAAACGTAAAATACTCAGCTATTGTCATTGACGTAAGTACGTCTGTTCGCTGATGGCTAATCTAATAATCTAATTATCGAAACTCAACCTTATCTTCGAAGGGTTTTGTACAATAATTTTTGCCATATCTTCTCGTTTGCTGGAAATAATTGTTTAACGAAACGTCTGTGACGATAATACGGATGTGGAATAATTTTTCACTGCTACTATCGTACGATGTAAAAGGTCTGGTAAGCATGTAGTGCATTGAGTAATCTTCTGCGATATGAAATATTTTTAGCGAAGGTTCGCGCGGACCGGACATTTGTTACTTTAAAGATCGGGGACTTTCTAAAGACAAATGTTCGTACGCTCGACGGTGGTAATCTTCGGATGGTCTTTTAAAGATACAGGCCCAGGGTGACCAATTTCAAGGAAAAAAAGCGACCATCCTTTTTCTTATATGGTAGTGTTTCTGTCGTTTACTGAGATCTCAATGTATTTAGATGCTCTATCTGCCTCTTTCGATACTTTATTCTCGTACATTTTGGCACTATTTTCCGCAGTTATCCACGTATGCGAACATCTAAAACGCCATTCAGCGTTTCACGACTCATTTATTTCTTTAAATCCAAGCGGATCCAAAGAATTTTAATATATTATTTTAACTTTTCAAGTTTACAATAGCTTCATTTTTTACTTGTGTTTTTTTACATTTCTTTGACGCGAACTAAACCGTCGATTGATTTGTCTTTGGAGACTGTAAGTTCGAACGAGCAAAATCTTTAATAAATAAATACTTTTTTTCTTCACATCCTTGAAATCATAATCGTATCATAAAATATTATAAAATGATTATTTCTTTTTACGATATTCCTGAAATATAACGAGTGAATAAAATTAAGCGATTTCCAGGGGTTGCGTTTTAATAATACAACGAGCTGAATTTTAAACAAATGATTTAACGTTATTAATTCGATTTATGTTAAGTGAATTATTGCAATGTACAAATCGATTAATATTATCAATAATTGTATTATTATATTATACATTACGCAATTATTTTGAATCGATATTAATGCATCGCAAAAGACAAATAATATTATTTGTTAAAGTATTCGTCGCTAATTATAACACATTAAAAATTTGTGCTCATATACTAATTTCTCGTTCAATTAACCGAGATGGTAATTTTTAGATGATATTTGTTATTAGGAAAAAAAGCTATTCACTACATTTTCAAATGTATTTATTGAAAAAATACAGAGCGAGAAATTTACTTCTTTGAGATGTTTACCCAAGCTCCGCGAAAAATAAGAAAAAAATAAACAATTGATCGCATTCTTTCCGTTCTGGCGACCCTCGCACGACGTAAAAAACAGCAAAACGTAAAATAAGCTTCAAGGGAAGCACCATATCTGGCGAGAACGTAAAAACTACGAGCTTCTGCTTTTGCGCAATCCAAGGCGAAGAAAAATTAGGGATTTTCATATACGCGCCGCTAGAGTAGAGTAGTCCCTATAGTAAAATCAAAGGATATGCAAGGGCCAGGGTAAAGTGGCCGCTCTACCAATGACAGCGGCGCTCAAGAAAAACAGCGTATAAGGGCACAATAGTGCACCGGTGCTTTCACCAGGGACATCGACGTGTGTGGTTGACTGTGATGCAATTATTGCTGGAGCCACTCCTAGCATTGGCGATCCCTTCCTTCCCAACCCCTCGCTGGCTAATCGACTTTTCCAGAAAGCTCATCCTGAGCGAAAGATGAACCCTGATGGAAGTCATTCGCGAGCGGCAATTTTACTTTTATCCACACAGGAGAAGCCAACGATTATTGGCTATCGAGAAGCGCGAACTTGATATTCGCTTCGAGCGAAAAAACATCGAAATAACAAATAATATATTGTCACGGCTCTAACGATCCAATCAGGCGCAATAAATCGCATTTACTTTTTAAAACTGACATAATTTAATTAAACGAACGTTCCTATGTGTAAGAATAACCTTAGCCGGCCATTTATACAGCTTTTGTGTATGACAACAATGGAAAAGACACGAATGTATGGACGTGAGTAGGTGCTCAATGGGCCGCTGCGAGAGATTAAATTCAATATTTCATCGTGTTAATTCAGTCTTTTAGAATTTTGCGATTGGGACTTCGTGTTTTTGTTTAAATATAAAAATTTCGCTTAAAAGTCGAGTATTAATTTTCTTTGAAGCTCATTTGCTTTATAATTATGCAGACTAATAATTCAGCCATGCCGTTTTATCTGGTTAAGCTTCAAATTTAAATTAATTAAATCCATAAAGTCCGACATTATTCACAAGAGAATATTGTATTTGTTAGCATTAAAAAAATAGCGCTATAATATATATATGTTTTCCGTCAGTATACTTTATCAACAGCTTTTTTAATAAAACAATAAGTGCATCATAATCGCACTTTTCGAGCTTAGTTATGAAAAACTAGAATCATTCGTTACAAGGGCTAATGTGGCGAAAGTCTGCCGTTAACCTCACAAGCGCGACAAGACGATCCGCGATAAAGATAAACTCGCTCTTGCGGAGCTCGCGTGAAATAATTGAAATATATGCATGGCTGAACGATTGATTTTCCAGGCGGAGCGTAATTTTTAAGGAGGCGCGCGCCTCTTTGCGCCGACAAACGTCATAATAGATCACAAGTTCCGTTTGCGGTATTGAATAAGCAACAGCAAGCGTAGTATCGGAAAGTAGGCGCAAGCTCCCGTCGCGTAATTAAAGCGAAGGCCGCACGAGACGATCGTCGAAGCGCGAGCGCGACTGGTGGGGGCGTTTGGCATTTAACCGCGTGAATTGGCGACGGAGCCGTGAGATTAACAAGCGTCGCTATCGGCGGACCGAGTGGAAAATGCGCGGCGGCCTTATGGCCGGAGCAATAACGGAAACACGGAGGAAATCGCGCCGATAAGGTTCGAGCGCGACATCCGCGTCCTCCTCAGCAGCGGCGTGTAAAAATAACACAAGACGCCGAGCGGCGTGGGAAGGGGGCAGGCGCTGCAAGAAGAGCGGTATAAATAAACGGAACGAAAGTACAAAGTGCAGCGGGGGAGGGGCGGCGACAACGAAGGAGAAAATAATCCAGACGCGCGGCCGAACATCGACGCTTGAAATCCAGCTGTGCACTGACCCGGTTTCTCGATCCTCGCGACCATGGCGGTTCTCCCCACCGACGCCCCGCTTGCACCCGTGACGTCATTCGCCCGAGGCGTCAACGTCATCACCGGGAAGAGGGAGGCCGGGCCATTGAGCGATCTAGTTTTCCTCTCGCTCTCCGTCCGCGGGGCTTAATGGCCGTATCCCCCGGTCTCATTCATGCGGCTCTCGCCTCCCGCGCCACTCGCGCGAATTTTCAATCGCCCCGAGCGTCCTGCGGCCGCTCGCTCGATAAGGCCGAATCTTATCGCGCCCGTTGAACTCGGCTCCCACCCAGGAGATGCTTGGCTTACGTGGTTCGCGCTCGCACGAGAGAACGAGCGAGCGGCCGAGAGGGTGAGGGCAGTTGTGAATGGCGACTCGGGCAGACGCCGATAAGGAACTCGTTCTCCGGGCCGTGAAATTGTTTATACTTTATCAGCCGATCGCTCGGGAAATTTAAATCGCGGGCTTATTTGGTAAGTGGCATTGCGACGATTAAGCGGTGAGCGTTTCGCTTCGATCGCCCGTCGTCGAATCATTTTCGACGTCTCGAGAGCCTCGCGAAAGCGCTTTTCTACCCGAAAGCACTTGGTGCGAGCTTACTGACGCTTCTTACTCAAATAGTGCTCTTTCTGTTTTTTCAGTTTTGCAATGCAATTTAACGAAGCGCGCTAAAGCGTTGCTTTAGCTATTTATCGATGACACGCTAGCTTCGGAATTAATAATTCGCAGCGGAATTCGTTAAAACTTAATGCGCTAGCTGGTCAAAGTTGTAAATTAGGAAGCTTCGTACATAAAAGTGATGACTTAATCCCGGCGATTAGAATCACATCGATCGCACTTAAAATACTAATTTTCATTCTCTCTAATCGTACCGTACTCTTCCAATGGTAGGCTATACTTTTCCCCGAGTATTATTATGTCGGATACTTTAATAAACGGAGAGGAACTTCCTTACTTTCAAGCCTGCGGTGGAATATTTTTCAAAATTAAAAAGAAATTTGTTTGTCTTTGCGAGATCGTCGTTTTAATTCAAGTAACGCGCGCACAAGATAAATTAATTGGATCACCAAGTAAATTCTTAAATTTATATTTACATTTATCGGCGCAAAAAAACAATTGGCTTACATTTTCGTTGTTTTGCTCGAGGGAATTAAAAAGTATCGAAAAAATATCTTGCGAGTGGCGCTTGAAAGCGAAGGAAAGTGCTGCTCTATTGACCATCTATTTATGTATATGAATCATAACTTTAAATTAATGCGAAGCAGCTGTAATGAATAGAAAGTGTTTCATTATGAAAACTGTTATTCTCCATTTTCAATACATAATAAGTACTTTTATTTCTACGTGCGGAGTCTTCGTTGTTTTAGGCATTTTTTAAATTAATCTCATAATCAATAATACGCGCTTAAAGCATTTTTTAACGCCAGCTTTCAATAATATTTATGCAAATTAAAACATTTTCATCTTAATTGAATTTAATATTTTTTTATCAAAGTTAATTCTAATTTTGTATAGTTTACGAGGTATTCCTCCGTGACTTTTGTTAAACTTTTGATATTTTGCCGGAGTGAGAGCGCAACCTAGAAATCCAGTCCAAAATTACCAAACTAATAACCTATACTCTGTTACAAAATTTATTAGCTCAATCTCATTTTACTAAGAATTCGATATTAACTAATTTTTCATTACACTAGAATTTGTTTTTATAACTAATAAGTGTGCTTTATATTAATTTATAATAAGTGTAAGTTATATACAAACTTTGAAACGTTTATCGATCACAAAGAGAAGAAGAATGTCTGCGACGAGCAAGACTTTATTACTCGAAAATAACAAATGTTATAACTTGAAAATAATTCGACCCTTTATGACGAAGTAGAATAATAAGAAGTTTGTTGTGCTGATCACATGAAACTGGAAGAGGAACAACTTTATCGAGCCGCTCGTTCGTACTGAAATTTTTAATCGATTTATTCTTGACTTTGTCCCACTAATAGAGGATTGACAATTACCTTTTTCTCTCTATTAAAAATTTCGTTACCATTTAACTAATGAAATGGATTTTATAGGTTTTTCCTGAAAACTAAATGCATCACATCCCGCTAGTATTGCTCTTTTATACGAGTATGCAAATGCGGATACACGCATAAGCTCTTTTTATAATTTCATTATAATTTACTGGCCGACTTTACGATGGGACATAATGTTGAACGGCAACGTATCGCGCGTGTCACTGCCAATTTTAAAAAATGAAAAATGAGCTACGCCCTATTAGATACGAGTTATAATTTTTCGTTTCACAGATTAGTAAAACACTTTATGTCTCTCTATATTCGTCGAATGTGCCGTTTTATCATTTGCAACGAGTTCCTCGGAAATAAAAATAGCGAGTCGGGATATTTAGATCGGAGGAGGGAACAATACGTAAACGTCGACAAAGAGACAAACACATGAATCAGTCGGGAAAACGAATCCATCTCTTCTAATTTTGGCCGTCGAGCATTTCATCTTAATTGATTAACGCGCGACGACAATCCGTTTGCTTATCTGCCAACACCTGCACTGGTCAATAAAACTCGTAAATAAAATAAAAGCCATCCCCGCCGATACGCAGGGCCCGATTACGCTGATAAAAAAGCCCAAATACAAATAGGACACAAGCGCGTTACACCGGCCTTAAGAATGCAGAACGACCAAAGGCACGAGTTATCACGGGAAGGGGGAGAGAAGTGCGAAAGGCGGGAAAGAGCCTTCAGCTTTCAAAAAGTAAGAAGTTAAATCGAACGGAATGCGTGGATGTGCGCCGAATTTCGCTATACATTGGAGGCATTTTTCCGAAGGAACGCCTCGTCGAGGACTCGCCCCTTTGTAGGCCAGACGTGCCCGAGCTTTTATTTGCTGCTGCCTTTTTTCGCACGCGGCCCCCCGAATTGAGTCGGCAATCGTTTACCGTTCACCCTTTCAGCAATTTATCGGCCGCTTCCCTTTTAATCAATAGCATTGTCTGATTATTGGTCAATCGAAAAAAAAACACTTTAATTCTCTATTTCTCAATTTACCCTCGACTCTTCCGACCATTCCTTTGCGAATTAATTTATAATTTTGTTTTTACATTTATTCGTACGCGATGCAATGGAAATAACGCAGTTCTTTTTCATTTATTAACCAAAGATGAATATTGATCGACTTGTTTGCTTCTTTTATCACCAACTTTTTTCGAAGTCTTTCAAGTACTTGCTGCAATATTTTGCATATTTTACGCGATAGCGAGACTGCAAATGTAGGAGATACGATGTTTTGCAAGAGCAAAGTTTACAACGATTTTATTGTTGTTGAAAAAGTTGAAAATAAATTTGCATAGTTATTAACGTTTGTTTCTGTCTCACTTGAATAACGCGAACGAGGATTTCAAGAATTTAATTTTCTAATATTCTTATTTGAATAACGAGTTACACAATGCATACATAAACTTATTTTTTATTTATAGCGAGAAAAAAGCACGACATAAATAATTAAATGTATCCTTTGTTGCGACGAATAATAAAACAAGCGATTAATTAGTAATTTCGAAGTGAAACGAATTTCAAGTTTGTTCGCTGAATTTATCGGCAATTGATTAAGTAGTTTGGAGCAACGTTACGCGAAACAAACGAGCAGTTACATAATGATTTTAATTTTTTTCTCCCCCAATCAATTGCTTCTGCTGCTGTGGCTTTGAATTTATCACCGTCCAACTTCCCGGAGAAAAGATTCTCTCGAGCTACTACTACTACGACTTAAACACCCACACCTCGTCCAAGTGCGAAACGCAAAGTCATTAAAGAGTCGACCGAACGTGACATAAACGCTAGTCGCATTCTTGACTGTGTTGGCGAACTTGTGAAGGGTCGCCTCTTAACAACTGACATCCGAATTCGTATAAACCGCACGGCCGAGTATAACTTGGCCACTACTACTGCAAAACTTTGTACAACGTAAGAGGTGCGCGGTAAGGAAAGCTATCGAAGAAGAAAAGCTTTCTATAAATCGATGCTGTATTTCATATTTGAGAGGAAATATTTACTACTTCCAGGGGGGGGGGGAAACGTGGCATTGAATGTCACGTTGAGTATTTCCTTTGACGAGCTTTATAAATAGAAACGTATGAAATTTATAAGCTTCATAATAATGAAAATAATGAAAATATTCGGAATTCACGATGTGAATATTTACGTCGGGAAATAATGTCGAGCGGGATTCTAAGTGTCCGAATATTAATTGACGGCTGCAGTGCTCCGACTAAATAATCGTACAATTCAATTTAATTTTTAAAACTACTTCTGGTCCCCGCAAAGCATAGTTTTGTTAATTTAAAGGCGCTTAATTTTTTATCGCCTTTGTCTCGCGAATTAAAGCAAAAATCTTATTTTCGAGAGAAGCACACGATCTAAATCGAATTTCAAATAATTGCCCGAAATTCGAATGTTTCTATTTTTTAAATTTCAATTAACTGATAAAGGAAAGCTTAACCACTTTCGCCACTTCTATAAAAAACAAAGAGTTAATTCTGTCTCGAACGAACGGAAGGGAAACTTTTTTATTTATCGAGCCTCCAGTTCGATAAATAAATGTATGGTATAATGCACAATCGATAAAGATCTTGAATTAAAACTTAAATGAAATCTTTGTATTTTCAACGCGCCTTTAATAAACGATTTATTATGCGTTTATTTGCATTATTTACCTTTTTAAAGACGTCGTTGTGCATTAATATCGTGTGCACGTTATGTGTCAATTTATCAGTGCGTTGAATATTCTCGAAACATTACGGGTGGGAATGTAATTTTTTCCGACCAGCATCTCGTTAAAAATGAGAATCCATTTTTAAATAATTGCTAAAGTAATACACGAATCGTCGCAGTGAGATTCGGATCTTTCTTCGCGCACTGGAACCAACGATATTCGTTAAAATTGAATAACAAGAAGACATCGGTGGATAACAATTACAAGATAACTACGTGGTACTTAAAAGAGGTACTCCATCGTACCGATACTCGAGCACACACGAATACACCTACAAATACTTGTAAATGTAGTTGCGTGTAAGTATTAGCTGCTGTAAAGACAGAAAAGTAATATGAATCGAGGAAAGAATATCGTGTTTTTCCAGTTACAATTATATAATATGAGTGTACCGACGTCGAGTTCACTTTTCCTAATTGCGCGAGATTTGTTTTATTTATAGTCGTATCGAGAGGCTGGATTATGAGCTCGATTTCGATTTTTCTCAGTGCCGCTTTGTTCGGACTCTCAGCATTCCCTCAACACTTTGTATTTTATTTTCTTCATGTCAATGTTGTCTTTCAACTATTGCATTCCCATTGGAAGATAAAAGATCCTTTGTAAAAGTTCTCTTCTTCGTTTCTTTCCTTAAAATAAGTTTTTTACTATCTCAAGTCCTGCGCACTTGTTCTCATTTTTTGTCCCTTATTTTCTTTTTTATCGCTATTATTCATTTTGACATAAGCAAGGATCCCATTTTTAAGAAGCACTTGTGCCGTTATTATATTGACGATGATAAAGCAAATAGATATTCGAAATAAATTTCTGATTTACGACACTGACTAAATAATCTTTCGTTATAATTATCCGTAATAAGTAAAAATTAATTCGCGCGCCTGCGTATAATGTTATAATAAGTTTCTATAATAAAATTAATTAACTTGCTCAAGCTATTATCAATTTTTAATAGGTAGATCGCAAATTGTTTTATGAAGATCTCATTTTACGAGGAGAATTTTTTCACGCCTTCTATGTATAAATTTTTATTATGATTGTAATATTATCTTTTTCTTGTTACACCAATACCCGGAATATCGAATAATACGCAATCACTAATCTTCAAGATCCTAATCAAAGTAAACTTTCTACAGTATTAGTTATTGTTGCGATTATTCACCTCGCATTACTTTTGAAATCTTTAATTAAGATTACATTTTCAATTTTCTATCACTCGAAAATTTTTGATACAATTATTTTTTAAATAATATCGTTGCAAGTGGTTGTATCTGAAAACGAAATCGACTTGCGTTGATGTGCTATTTCCGTTTGATCCAATGCATTATTCAATTAAGACTAAAAAATTGTAATTTCCTAAGAGAATTCAATAAGCAAGTTTGAAACAATAGATTTATGTATTGAATTTTCGTGCTTTTAATTTATTAAGTATGATCTCGTATCTTAAATGTTTAAGTAGTGAATGAATTTGATTTGGAAAATTTGGCGAAATAAACGGTTCGGCACGATTTCCATCACAATTGCGCTTCATATATTTTAAATTACTTCTGGAAGTGCATAACTAGATATCTTGCAAATTTCGACACAAGTTTGTATTGAAGCTACACAATATGTCATTGTTAAATATATTACAGTCGGAAGTAATTTCAATTATAAATAAACAAGTGAACGAATAAATCGAATGAATATAAAATATTTTATAATCTTAAAATATTAAAATAGCGTTTATTATTCACTCGTATTCTCTCATTTACATGAATAACGTTTTATTTTTACACGGCGGTTTTATAAATAATTTTCATATTCATTCGCTCAGCTTCAGAAAAACTATTCATGATTTATTTTAAGACTTTCCTTATTTTAATGAAACTTACTTTGTATACTGCCTTTATTCACAGCTTCGAATGTGATTAATTTAACGTTCGATTGTTTCCCATGAAACAGTCCATCAATATTCAAAAAAAAGTAATTCTGAAAAAGCTTCTAAATAAGCAAACTAAAGATATGCATGATCCGAGAATAATGATGCCTTTTACTTAAGCACTTCAGAGCTGTAAACGTCTCAAATATTGTCGATGGCCTCTGATCTTGATCACTCACTTTTCTCAAGCTTTCTTTCTTTCTCTTTGTTGTCTTTCTCCTTGTACATATGTACACTCGTTCGTTTTGTTTAATGTATAATGATTTAAGAATTTTTGAATAGATGAGAGAACGAAATGTAGATCGTTGACGCGAAACGACTCAGCAAAGTTATTTTTTGAAGTTGACAATAACATTTCGTATCTTCAAATCTTAAAGTTCCGTTTATATTAAAAGACTTTTTAATGACATTTAATGCAGTTGAACCTGTTCTAGTTTACAAGACAATAATCCTTATTATTTAAAAACTTACTCGACGTTGTTGAAGTTAAGAAAATTTTTCCTAATTCTTTACTTTGGTGTGGAAAATAAATCTTATTTATTTATCAAAGTTGACTGGTATTCTGAAAAAAAATTTTGCTTAATGTACGTGGCTTATGCTAGGACGTACTTATATCGCAATGCGTAAGAGAAATAACGATTTCTAATAAGTTGAGGAGAAAAAAAAGAAGTAGAAAATATGTTAACAACTGTTACGTTTGTAAAGTAGATATGTGTAAGTTAAATTAAAATCGGTAGGCTTTTTTGAAAGCATTAAAATAAAAGATTTGGAGAACATTAGAAACTTGTGTTTATATACCTGTAATATTTTTTAATGTAACCAGAAAAAGTGCTATCGACTATCTGCATCTTTATTACAGAGAAGATTCCGCACTCCCGAATGAATATCAAACTCTTAATCTGGTATAGTTAAATCAGGATAAATAAAATATTACACAAGCAATTTGGAGTTGATCAGAATTTCGAGATTACTACAGGAGAAATCTCGGCGGTGCCATCGAGCACAGGAAGTGCGCAAACGTTTATGTCTACATCACCGGAGGACCGGCGACGGCAGCACTTATCATCTAATCACGCGCGATTTACTTTTTACCAGATTTGCCTCTAATTTTCCAAAATTAACGGATTTAGAGTAATTCTTATTCCAATATCTTACGTATACTTTTGACACTTTTATCTCGAGTTGAATAAGGCGTTTCACAAGAAATTTGAAGTTTTCTCTCCCGGAGAAAAGTTACTTAAATTCTCAAAACTTAAAGTAGTAAATTTTTTCTCTTTTTTTACGATAACATACTCGGTTTAAAGTTAAGAAGCGCGTGCAAAGTCCGAGGAGCTTCTATAACTTGCCCTTCCCAAAAAACTTGAATATATTTTAGCCAAAGTTTTTGCATCCTTCTTATCTTATTTAATTTACAATATTGAATTAATGCAAAAGAAAGAACATTATTCATATAATCGCGTCAAGTACGAACGTTGAAGAACCAGAAACTCTAAATTTTAAACAATTATTAGCAAAAGAATAAGACAGAGTATCGTAAAAATGCATGCATGTATATGTTGATGAACTATAAATTTTAACTAATCATTTCCAGCTAAAAAGAACAAATGAGTTTCGAAAGCTTGGGTAGCGTTCAAAGTTCATTTTTGTGATTCTCGATATTAAATTAGACATTATTTCCACTGAATTTTCAGTTATTATTAATTGCTATTTTTGACAATATTTATGTGTTTCGTTTCGATTACTAGAGTAATTCCGATGCCGTTAAAACTACCCTCAAATTTGCATAGGACTTTCTATAGAAATAAATTAAAATTAAATATTAGAGCCATAAATATCTCGGTTTTTAACTTATAAAAATACACATGCACATATACATGCATACGGTATTGCATCTGTTTGAAAACTCCACAAGTCTGTTTACACGTTTTGTTGAATTATGCATTAACATGCACATGCACAGGCAATATCCATAATAAGCATAAAATGGATTAAAGCCAAGTTAGGTTTTTGCCGATAAAGATTTATGATAAACTACCACTATTTTCTCGAAAAATCGACCAAAAACATTGAATATTTTCTACATAACGAGGTCATTGTGTCTACGTTTCAATTGTGAATTGGTACGTTAACTTTCCCAACGTAAATATCTAATAATAATGCCCTAATACTCCTAAAAGTAATAAATTAAATAAATTGAAAAACTATCAAGCAATTTATCTTCGTTTAAAAATATAAATACTCTACGACGGAAGTAGCATTAATTACTTAAGTCTACGAAAGGTCGTCCTCTTGCATTTTATAAGTATTCGAATGATAAATCATCCACGTGGCTTAAATGTAAGCACGACAATACGAATGGCGGGAGAAAAAATATGCAAACAGCGATTTGGTTATGCAACGGAATTTTTTTTTTTTTTTAAATAAAACACCCCTTTCTCCTTTTAAATAATGTAAATAATTACCAGACCGATAATAAACGCAACGAATTGAATGTATTTGAAAAACATCAAACATTTTAGAATAATTATCATGGGATTTAAAAATTATACGGGAGATCTTGGAATGCATTCTTAAATTTAAAATAATTAAATGTTCATTTGCCCAAATGCGCAGGTGTGTAAAATAAATTCATTGTTTTGAATTGTGGCCGCATTAACGTCAACTCGTACTACCTCCAGCAATATATGTGTGCCGTGCATTACTGCTATCATCGTACGTGGTCGTAATAATCCCTACCACGTGATCATACGTGGTTTTTTTTACGTTGACATAACGATTTTACAAATAAAGCACTTGACAATACTCTTAACTAATAAATTAATTCCTTCGCTCTCCTAAAGTAACTTTAATCATTCCGCGTGAATGATCGTTAACACTCGCGAGAAAGAAAGTTAATTACGGACGGCAAATAATAATTCGTCGAATGTCTCGATTCTTTATTTTCTTTTTATGAATTTGAAAAAATGCACTTTTATGGCTTTCTATGGCGACCTCGTTTTTACAACGCACATATTTCCATGATGAACAGAAAGTAATAATCCTGTTAATGTATTAGTTTTTTAATTAATGGAAATGGACAAAGTATCATTCGGCTCTTCTTTTTACGAATGGATAATTCACTTATCGCTTTCATACCGACGCACTTTTATGCGCGAGTAATTCAATAAGGAGAAAGCACCGCAGCTCATAAGCATAATGTCATTAATGAATTATAATTCAATGTGCGAGATGAAATAAAAGAGCCGAGCCGCGCCACCTAAATAATTATCGTCGCGATCGAATTAACTCGTAAAAAAGCTAATTCGCGAACTTTAGCCGGGAGGAAGGGGAGCAATGGAAGGAGAGGAATGTTTAAAATGATCTCTATTGTTTTTGCGCTCTCGGTGCCTGTTGCTAAGCTAATGGAAGTCACAGTTGCAGACCACGTGGGCCCCGCCCCGCGTTCCAATGCGAAGCGCAAAATATCGATCGTACTTTTAATCATGTCCGAGTGGCTCTAACTCGCTTGGCTGCTGCAGCCGCCCCTCCAATAAATGCAGCGGCGAATCAAATCAAATCGGATGGGATCGATGCTCGTTATATCCGATTTCGCATTTCGTTACTCGTTGCAGTGCGACGTGACATCTCGTACCCTAGAAAGGAAAAACGCCGCTAAGCTAACCAATTCGAAGCTTAGCTAGAACAGACTGTGAATTAGACTCCTAGAAATTTTCCCCTTTTCATTCTCTTTTCTCCTCCACTCATCTTCAATCGCGAAAAATAGCTCTCTTTATTTATTTATTTATTTTCAAACAATCGGAAAATTCAATTTTTTATTCTTCCAATTACAAGTCAATTCAAAAACATATTTCAAACGCAACGTGCTCGGATTAACATGTAGAATGCTTAGGTAAAATCTTAATAAAAATAAAATGTTCGTTTTTGTTTTCTTTAATTCCTGCATTTTTAAGCTTTTCACTTCTATTGGTCTGAAATGATTTTTTTTTTTTTTTTTTGTAATTTTTAATATTTTAAAAGTGTGCGCCAAATGTTTTACTTTAAAAATTTATGTATATAATATGTAAATATGCATAATGTAAACAAAAAAATGATCGTTCCAATATTTAGTTTAAATTTGCGTTTGTATCTTAAAACTTGTACCGAATTTATCGTGCAATTATTTGAACGTATTATAAAATTAAAATATAATATTAAAATCAAATTGATGGTGCATTTTTTGAAGTATTTAACATAATAATATCCCTGACAAATAATATAACCAACTCTTTCACTCGTATTTTAAAACCTTAATTATTCATATGAAAGCTTAAAATAGTTTATACATCATGTGCCGATGCAAAAATAAGAATTAATAACCGCCAACAATGTTTCCAGTTTCGACGAGACCAAAATTTTTATCGTTATCAATTACGTTGTTTTCAAATAAAATTGATGTTTAATAACTGTTAACACTCTTGTGCGACCACATTTTTATTAAAAATGTATTTTTTAATAAAGTTGGCACTAAGATTAATAGTGACCACCTGTTGAACGTAAATTTTGATATTATATTTCTATTCGGTGACCCTGGAAACCTTCAACCGCATAATAATTTAGTGCACGAACAGTTTAGTCTGACATACATGATTACAAAATGTCGCTGTACATGAGTTATAAAACTTGGAAAACTGTAGAATGATCTAAAATTATTGAAAAAAGTAAATAAAAATGAAGAAATCCGAGGTTAAACGATAGTAATTTATTAAGTTACCCTTTCGAATATTATATTGTAAATTTTTATTGAAGGAAGAAAGAAAAAACCTTTCGAATTTCTCTATTCGCATGCCATCAAATTTTTAACGTGTCAACAGTAGTGAAACAAATAGATTTTTAATAAATTGTAAAAATATCTTTATTAAATTTTGTTTATTTTTTAAATACATCATAAGCGATAAGCTTTATTATAAATTTCCCCTAAAAATTCGATGTGAAAATGGACGGTCAATTTTTCATTATGGAGCGTAACGTGGCAATCGGTTTAGATGTAGATTTCGAAGTTAAACACAAAGCTATTAACACCGAGATACACACACGCGCGCAGACACACACACACACTGTGTGTGACACGGAATTATTTGTTCTCTCTCTAAATAATTCTCGTGCGAGTTCGTTAAAAATTAAAAACTACTATGGAGCAGCGCACGGGAAGAAATTCCCGTTGCGAGTCGATGCTTGTAATTTTATAATTCTTAACTGCTATCATTGCAATATAAATCTTAACGAAACAAGCAATGCAATACTCATTAGGAAAGGGGATGATTTCCACCGAGTTTTCGAAAGTAAAAAGCTTTTTAGCTAAGAAGAGCGAACAAAAAGTTGGACTCGGGAAGTATAAGTTTGTCCTGGCTTTGAAGATATTGGCCGATCGATATAATAACCAGCAAATTCCATTGTGGCAAAAACTTACTAATTTCAAAACGATAAAATCATTCTCGATATGTTCGGCTGCTCGGGAAAGGTTATTTGCCAAACTGTGTTTCATTGACCGGAACAAAGACGCAAGCTCGAGCCGACTGTGCTTAATGAATAAATCGAATGATAGAATTTGCCGCTTTGAGTAAATGACCTTCCGTCTTCCGCATTTTGTAAATAAGTATCTCGCTGATTTAATTTTCTGCTAAATCAATCTCCAATAATCGCGGGATTTGGAAAAGAGCCACCCTTTGTATCCCATCAAATTTAGGAGAGGACTTTTCCTGCGAGAACATTTAGATGGACAGCCAATCTCGATTGCACTCGGGATCAATCGGTGAATTTTTGTAACTTCTAATGTCTAATTTGGCTCTCGACAGATGCGGATTAATTATAATTTTTTGTAAAACATCCTTCTACATTGAAAGCCGTGCAAAACTCGTTATCCTCATCTACAAACATACACACACACAATCCTGGTTACGCGAAATTGCGTATTAGGACTAATTTCAAATTTGCTGTAAACTCTGTTGATTAAAAAATTAATTGCACTTTAATATAATATTTTCCTGGAGAGTTTAATAAATAAACTTCCAATTTTTGAGTTAATTTCAGTCATCGGAGTGAATAATTACGATACAACTTCGTTAATGCTTGTTTATTGCTTTTGATTTTTGGCTTTAACCAATGCAAAATGAAACTGAGAATGCTAATATTAAAAAAACATTAAATTTAGAGTAGAAGAGCTTGTTATAGCATTAAACTCAAACTTGCGAAGAATAAACGCAAGAAATGATTAAATTGTGATCGAATTTTCAATTATTTCATCGAATGCGTATTAAAATTTTAAACTAAAATTGTCCACTGCAATTTATGCCTGATTATGCTTAAACTTGGCATCTGGCATTTTAAATTAAAATTAACTGCAAGTTTATCGTTGTTAGGAATAGTTAAAAGTTAAAACTATACGAAATCACAATATAATTATAAAAACGTTCGTGTTTTTCATTTTTATAGAAAACACAATTTTGGAAAGTCGCAATTCTCTTGTATATTTGTCATGTGTTTTTATAACGTTGACCACTTTGTTTATGCTCAAAAATATTTCTCTCTTATTCCATTAAAATTTCAAATTTCCTAGGCAATTTATCGCGACACGATAAGCACAGCCGCCACGTGAATTTTACAACATAATGAATTAAATATAAATTTGAAATAAGCGCGAAATATAGTAATGGCTACGCTACTTTATTCGTGTAATTTATAGCAAAATTTATGGACGTTATACCGGATACTTGGAGAATATGGCAAATGACAAATTTTTTTTTGTTGACAAGACGTATTCGAGGACTCGTCGATCGGGGGGCATTAAGATCCCTAATGATAAGGGATAGAAAAATAAAGAGAGAGAGGAAACTGTTTGGGAAGTATCCGAGGAATCGAATAGCCGGATCGTTTTTGCTGACGACGACGCGACAAGTAGCCAAATCAAAGCGAGAGCTTCGAGTTGCTGATGAAATTTTTCCATTTGTGCGGATAAAAGCGCTTAACCGTGCGGGCCTTTGGTCCAACTCAAAGGACCAAGGATCGTTCGCAGGACGACTGATTTCTCAGTTACCATTTGCCCCGAGCAACCGTCTACGTGCTTGTACGTGTTTGTACGTGTTTGCCCAAGTCTACCAGTTAATATGTATGTAAATGAAGTTTGGAGCAGGAATCTAAATTCGATGCATATATACGTCTATGCGTCTGGATACGTACACGGCAGCTGTGTCCTAGATCGATAATCATTTGACAGTGCTCGCGGCTTTATTCCCTTTCATTTATTTCTTTTTATTCAAAGCTCGACGCGATAAATTATTAATAACGAAGGGACAGTTATCGCCCCCGAGGAAATAGCCCCAACTTATTCGGCGACTCGACACTTTTACGACAGCAACCAAATACACACCCGTGGCACGAGAATAATTAGAAAATTTCCATAAAATGGAGACTTTCTATCGGTTATTCGAATTCGTGCGAAATAAAACATTCCGCGACTTTTTTATTTCTTACTTATTTCCCGAATGGATATCTTAAAATATTCCGAGTACGTTCGTTATATCAACTACATCGTTATTATCTAATTGTATTTCCATGCACGGGTACGTACCGTGATTCCGAAATTGTATAGAATATTCCGCTCGTATCGTATTTCTTAAATTGACACTTTGCTTTACCAAGTACAGTGAAAATAGTGGTAAGTTTCAATACTACATTCGCGCAACGAAATAATTTACAACGTGTGAGTAATTATTCTATTTAATTAACTCTAATGATACTCTAAGAGTGTGCTTTTATTTTGTAATATCAAAATACTAATTGGAATATTGAAAAACGTGATGAGTATAGTTCTCGATCCACTCGTTACAGTTAAATATTTATTTTTTTCTTTAAAGGAATCGAAGCTTGCAAATCGTGTTTTAGCAATTTAGAGGAGATGTGTGTTGTTACCGTTTGTAAATAAACGTGTCTCGCGTACGAGCCTCGTGATGGGAATAAAAGTGAAGCGTAGAATAAACAATTTAATTCATCGATTGATCTTGCGAAATTGTACGACAGTGCGAACTTAGCCGTTTAAAATTTTAGCGAAATTGCGTTCTTAACAGGATGAGTTTTTTATCGTCGGCTTAGCGAGTAAACAATCGTTGAAAAGGACCCACTTTATCGAAATATTTGTCGAGGGGCAAATCCTTCGGTAAATGGTGTTGTCTATCATCGATATTTAATTGACGCTTAAATGAAGGTAGAAAATTTGAAGAGTCTAATCAGAGGTACTGACGTTGCGAAATGTGGGATAAATAAAAGGAAGCGTGTGCGGGAAAAGAGAAAAGGATCAGGTCTGGGTCTTGAATTTTTTCGAGGTTGAGGAGATGTATGCACCAATATGAGAGTCGTTTTGTAACTTTCGTTGCATGATATTTTGGTCTAAAAGGTCAATGTATACCGAGATAAAATAGTCTCGGAGTTTACGAAAGTTAGTCGAGTGTTTCAAACTGCGGAAAATTTTGTTGATAGTGACGGAAAGTGCGCTCGAAACGAAGGAAACTACCTAAACGAGTGAAGCCTCAGGCAGTGCTATATAAAGCTATACTATACAGTTAATTGCCATTTTGCACTTTTATCGAAGTTTTTCTAATAAGTCTTTCCAACATATTTATGCTGGGTTTCGCTGATTTACAAACAAGTTGCTTCATTTTCTTCCTTTTTCTCTGTTTTAATGATATTTCAATTGATAACAGGGTATTTTTATGTGCCGGTTATTTTAATTTTTATTAAATTCAGTGCTTAAACTTGAAAAAAAATTTAGATTAAAATTTCTAACCATCTTTTATGCTTTCACTAATCATGCCTTTATAAGAAGATTATGCTTGAGAAAATTTGTTTATTACTCGTCAGCGAACTTTACTATTTGACCAATTTTATCGTGCAAATAAAAATTTATCGTACGAGCTAATTTTGTTATACAAATTGCAAAACTTTTATACAAATGAATAGTTTTCTCAATTATTAAGATATATTCAGTGCCGGAAAATAAATAAAGCCCTTTGAAAATAATTTAGAGTAAATCAGGATGTGCGGAAAATTACACACTCGTCAAACGGAAAATTTGCATACTTTGGCCGATATTTTAAGGATAATTAAATCAAGTAAATTAAGATGAACCGAGATTATGATTATAATGGGGAATGAAAAAGCAATACTGAAACTTTTAGTGGAAAGACGAAGGTAAAATTTTTTTATAGATCAAGATAAATGTGGTAAGGTAATATTAAATTAGACTTAAAAACGCAGAAAAGAGGAGAAATTCTATTGAGAATGAGCGCGAAAAATAAAGTAACACTGGTACTAATGTGACAATAAATATTTCGATTTATTAAAAAAATAAACGAACATTGATATACATTCATTATTGCTTATTTCTATTCCTTTCAGCACTTACGTAAGTAACGTCTTTCTACTTAAATATTTTCGAATGAAAATAAAACGAGCGCCCAGATATTAGTTTAAACTTGAACGACGAATACTTTAAATACAATTACAAAATGAATACGTTAAATAAATAAGTCCACTTGAAACATACACTTGCTTACGTTGCAATTCACAGAGAGAAAATTATCATTATCTTGAAATTTACCGAAGTCATTAGCAACTGGAATTTAAAGTTAAGAGTGAAAAATAAGTCATTAGCACCAGTTGAATGGAATTTATTTACACGTAAATAAATTTTTCGCGTTTGGAGCACTTTAGCCTCGGTAAGACCCATAAAGCAAACTTATTTCCTATTAATTTCCGTTAGTTGTGAGTAAAGTAAAAAGAAAATAGTCGAATCCGCTTAGAGGATACATCAGTTGCCGATCCGAGGTGAGCTCCAACGTATTCTCCCCAGCAGGAGTCCAAAGTATCTCGTAAGAACATCTCGTAACCCGAAAATCGAGCGATTGGCAAAAGATGGCTCAGAGCTCGCATCGTTTGAAATCGCATCCTCCGAAATCTGACCGACGGCCTGTAACTTGCAAAGTTCGAGAATCAGTTTATTCTCGATCGCAGCTTAATCTAACTTGGCGATACTCTCTTTTGGCAAAAGTTTCGTAAAACGCAGCCTTGGAAAAGAGCTCGACGCGGGACGCAGACCCGTCCATTGTTCCAGCGGTGACGGCGAGGTGTGGAACACGAGGCCAAACGGTGTGCCTCGTTGATGCGGAGAAAATCAAGAGCGCGTTTCATCTCCAAACGACTGCCTAATAATCTTACTTTTCCAATGGGAGGAGGTTACAAGATAAAGGACGCAGCAAACGGACCCTAATGGCCAAAGTTTTTTAATTCACGATCCAACCACGAACATCGTCGGTTAACCCATCGATGAATCATTTTAATAAGCCTGCGTTTAGGATAAAAGCCCGCGCTCCGCTCAAACTATTTTCAGATTTATGGCTGAATATGTCCCGACGGCGCTTATTTTTACGTTATAACCTTATTTCTTCTTCCATCCTTATTGCGAGCGAACAAAATACATAATTTTATTGCTTCGAAATATCCGTCCGTTTTTTGCAGCCCGGGCACGGATTTGAATATCACTATTCTCGATGCGATGAAAGCTGTAATAAAATTTAACGGGAATGCTAGGCTACAGGACGAAATGTCTAAGCCTTCTGCGAACTCAGTAGTGATACACAATTTATCGTCGGGCAGGAGACTATCTTGTTACTGCTCTATTTCCATAAACTGCCTAAGTGTGCAATCTTTTTCCGTATGATTTGGAGCGAGTCTTTTTATTTCTGCGATTTAACCGAATGGAGGAACTCTTGTTACTCTCGATCGCTACCTACGAATAAATTTCACGAGTCCACGCGCGGACCGGACGATGATTTTCGACTTCGCAATTATAACTCGGGTTCCGTTTATTATTGAAAACAAATCGATCGAAAAATTAAAAAGCGATTGATTTGAATGATGTGGGCAATAAATTGGTTTGTTTACCTCGTTTCGTCGAAGCTCGAGTAATGCGAGTGTAAAGTAAAAAGAGTCGATCGCACGAACTTTAGAAAAATTCCCCTCGATAATTTGCTCGAAAAAACTTGAGGAGTGATGGCGTGTCCAATTTATATAATAGCAATACAAGAGCAGAAGCAAAACAAAAAGAAAGTAAAGGCAAGACGGACTACCTTCATAATAGAATCCGATAAACTTTTCGCTCATCTCTTTCCAGGATATCGATTACGAGGGCTTCAGAAAGTTTCTGGACACTTACCTCGACGTCACGACGCCGGACGAGTTGTCCCGTCATCTTTTCCTCTCTTTCGTCAAAAAGGGACCGCGCGGCGTTGATGGCAAAGCTTTCAAGGTAAGGCTAATTTAACTTTATCGCCAACTCTGAAATATTAACCTCTTTCCGACAAAAACTTTGAAAAGACCGAGAACTGCTAAGATATATTAACTATTGCGTTAGCAGTTACTCCTTTCATTATTATTGTTATTATTATTATTACTAATATTACGCGTAACGTAATAATTTAGCTGAATCGAGAAAATTGAGCGATTATAATTTTGCTAAGTATCGAATAATAACGGTTAGAGGCGTCGATGGACAGACGACGTTCCAGTATCAAAAGAATCGTTAAGAACTTGAAAATGCAACTAGCAAACAAGCTATTTCTAATGATTATAAATATTTTCAATTTGAAAATCGATAACGACGCAATTTAATAGAAGCATTTGCGGCTTATTTCAACGACGATAATCACCAAACGAGTTACTTATTATAAGCCGATAATATACTTTACCGTTAGAATGATGTTCGTAATATACACGTCCTATTTAACTTTTACGGAATAAAAGATCACGGGGCTTAAAGATAAAATTATACCTACACAATCGCAATTTTATTTAAGAAGTTAAATAAATATATCTAAAAGCACGGCTAAAATGATTAATTGCGGATTTATAATTTAATGGAATTAATAATTTGTTAAATTCACGAAAAATTATAATGAAAAATTCGATCCAACGAAGAATTTATCGCGATAATAATCCGAAAGATTTTTTTTAAATGCAGACATTAATCAAATTTATAGTGGCTTATTGTTCCACGTAATTTCAACATTTAAATAGAAGCGCTTTAAATCAAATCTATTTTCTATTTTCAGGAAACGCCATGACAATATATTTACAGTTTTTGCAAGAACGTGAAAATTAATTTTTAAACTCGACGAGTTTAAGAAGCAGTTTAAACTTCTTTTCAGCCATTATTCGCGTGGCTTTAAAGAGAGAGCCTCTACCTTTAAGTCATTTTTTTGACTTAAAAAGGCCTCTCGCACAATGCGAAATTTCTTTTTGTGAATTCTTCTATCCGTGGATCTTCGTTTTTTTCCTTTTCTTCTTCTTTTTTTTTTTTTTTTGATAATACAACGTCAGATTTTCTCGGCCGTTAATCCGGGCGCGCGGATGAATACTCGTGAATGATGAGATCGCGCGCAGCTATAATATTCCTCCAAGAAAAAGGAAAGATAAATGTACAAATTAGGCTTTAAGTTTAGATCTCGTGCTTATAATGATCCCTCCATCGAGTGCTTTAAGCTATTTTTATTTGTCACTTTATATTACGGATAATTTCAACTAATGTTATTTCAAATGACTGATCCTCATCCTTGGCTTCTGCTTATGTTTTTCAACGGTAATTATGTAAAACTAGCAAATGGAAGTTCGGTTTTCTAGATAAAACTCGGCTTGCAAAGATGAACACTAGAGATTTTGAACTGCTTGTTGAAAAAATAATCGTTCAAGGAGAAATAATATACTTTTATAATTTAAGAAAATAACTATAAATCTTGTTCACATCATGTGAAAAGTAATTTTACGTTTCACTCCGATGCTTCAGACGCATTGTAATATTAACGAAGCATTTAAAAAATAATTTAAGTTTCAAATATTAATAACGTTGCTTTAAACTGTGATTAAAATTAAACTAATAAGAACAGCTTTTTTTTAAATAAAAATACGAACAAGAACTTCCTTTCATTTTTCGTTGTGTTAATTAAAATTTTCAAACATCATCTTAACCGATGTTTCAATTTAGGAATAAAAAATTTTATAACGCTTTATCCTCTGGCTTTTATATAATGTAAAATGGAAAAATTTTAAAGCTCCTCCTGCTCACTGTGCAGACTTACAAAAATTAATGAATAAAATTAACTCGTAATCTAATGAGGTAAAAACAAAATGCTTTCGAATACACGGAATGCGATGAATTCTTAACTAACGAAGTAAAAAATATATTATACGATTCTTTATTAAATTAGAGATATTATAAATATTATCATCGATCACTTGCTAAATATAATTTTACAAATTTATAATTGCAAATCTGCCTTGTTCGATGTAATTTATTACCATTAAAATTATAATTTATCATTATTAATTTTAACACGACGGTATTTCCTTATATTTGGCATTTTTCTGCTTTCTACTAAAATATACTCTCATCTAAATATACGACGTATAAAAATATCAAAGCTGTTAAGAAAGAGGTTTCAATTTCTTTTTACGGCACAGAAAATGTTAATGCATCTACAATTGCACATTAAAGAAGTTACCAGGGAAATTCATAGTATTCGTTCTTTGGTTATCTGCTTATGAATATATTTAGTAACATAACAGTTTCCTGCAACATTTTCTTTCAGTAAACGTAACTTGTAAAAACTTTTTAAATCTGAAAGAAATTTTAACAGCTATTTTATTCAAAGGAAAATGTAAATGTTCTTGTCGAGTAAAACTGTTTAATTAAAAAAATATGCGTAAATTTAAAAAGAAAAAAATCGAGATCTAAACCAAATCAAATACGATTTCTAAATTAAAAAATGTAAATAGTTTCTTAATAGTTCTTGCTTTGATACACGCGTCAACTAAAACTCGCTGAATACAAAATTTTTTTTCTCGAATATATTTTTCAACCGTTGCGTTTTAAAAGCATTGCCAACATTGTGGAATAAAATATTTCAGGCGATAAGTCTGACCTGCCTAAGCTACAATATTATATGCTTACTTTCCGCGGTAATTTTATTCACGGATAAGATTGGTATATCTTGCGAGGATAAAATGTAGATTAATAGTAACAGTAGTATTAGCAGCTTCTAAGATTTTTCAAACTTATCTTTGCAAGTAAAGCAGTTATCTTAGAAAACACATACCATTACCGATTTGTCAAAATAAATAAAAAGCTGACAGATAAGATCACTTAAATTATTATCATCAAAGTATTCACAGGCTCGTACAGAGTGTACGTTTGAAGCAAAAATTGTCGTTACGTTTAAAAACAAAGCAAATACTCTGAATTTTCATTGGAAGTTCTTGGAAGAGGTTCGGTATTTAGCATTAACAAGGATCGTTAATTATTGGAAAGTAGAATTACGGAATAACTTGTTTGAACAACAGAATTGCGAAATCATGCGTGCGAGCTTCGACTCGTTTTATCCGGAATTGTGCAAAGATAAATGCACGGTCTCGGGCATATTTCACACAAGTGCAAACACTCGCAGTCTGATCTTTGCATCCTGTGAATTATTATCACATCGGAGTGGAGGTAGACGCGCCGCCAACGCTATTACATTCATGATCCAGCCACATTGTTCTTAGACACTCGGAATAAATACTCTCGATACGATTCTTCGAGAGCTTCCATGAAACAGCAATCAGTAACGCAAATATTTACAGCATTTAATCTGCTTTTTTAACTTTAAGGAAGGGAAGGAACTCTCTTCGAGAAAAAATTACTCCGTCTCGAATAAGAATGGAAAAACAACGTCTGCAAAATTATTCGGAAAAGGCACTGGAATTGGTATTCTGGTAGCGACTGACGAGACCAACTACGCGTATTTCATTTTGATAAGCCCCCGTGCCCGAAAATAATAGCAAACACGTTCGTTCGGCTCGTCGGGATTTGTCGCCAAAAATTAATTTCAACACGTACGGGAGTAAACGAATAAACTTAATAATCGAAAAAAATAAAATTACAACTCCTGGCAACTCCGAGGCGAAAGTCCACAAGTCGTTTCGCTGTTGCAATCGCCATCCTTGTCTCGGTGCGCGGTTTCCGGGACATTAGGGAACCTCGCGTAAGCCCGTGGGTAACGACCTAGTGCCCGGAAAAGTGATCTCTCGAGTGATCTCCGGAGCAAGGGCCGATTAATCTCTCTCGTGGCAAGCGGCTCGAATAACCTCACCCTACAAAATTCGAATGTCCCGCAGGAGATGGCGGTGCTGTCGTCGACGACGGCCTGCGCGGCGATAACCTCGCACACGACCTCCAGCAGCAACGTCAACAGCACCGGGGTAGGCGGGGCCTCGACCACCGCCACGGAGAGTCACGGCTCGTCGCTCGCCGACAAGATTCACGGCCTCACGGAGAAGCTCCAGGCACTGGGGCACCACAGGACCGACAGCGAGGCCTCCGCCAGGATGCGCACCGGTACCTCTTGTCATCTCTCCAGTTTTTCAGGCGCGGGGCCGCTACTCCGTCCGCTGGATGCCCTGAACGAAAAATTGAAGTGCTCCTTCCGACCGAAGAAAGAGCATCTCCATTTTGCGTTTAACGAGTTCGATTATTTACGGCAACCGCGCGTCAACGTCGCTCGTCTTCGAAATTAAGGAACCGGCTGTCGCTTAATCTATATAAATATCGGAGATAAAACCCGCTAGTCTTATCGGGACAGATTGGCATTACGGAATATCGTCGTGTATAACGTTTGTACGTTATCCGAGCAGTTGCTCCGTTCGCTCGCTGATAAAAGAGATTAAAATCAGAACTAATCGACTGGATGGTTAAGCAGTTATTGCGATGAGAATAGAAGAGCGAGCAAACTGTTCGGTTGTTCTGGAAAATCATTCGCTTTCGTGCAAAAAGGATTACTTGCCTCGAAACGACCTTTACACTTGAATTTTTAAAGCACTTCCCAAAGTGGATAAGGTGAAGGTTTTTAAATAAAACTGCATGCCGCTGGTTTTCAGTGGAAAACTGTCTTCGCTCTATCTATTTTCTGTCGTGCAGTTGGTTTTAAGAAAGTTGATATAACGTAATGAATTTTATTGGCGTGTCTCGTTTCGCGATACAGAAATTTCTTTAAAAATTTTTAATACCTTTTTTGATTATTAAAAAGAGAATGGAAAACTCGTCAAAGCAGTTGTAAGCGATGGGCACTAGAAAGCAAACGCACGCGATGGACAGTTTAATATATTTCAGAATTTTATACATTGTATTAATTTATTGCATGTAGTAAACTAATGCGTTTGCTTTACAAAAGATTAAGATTTACGAACGAGTTGAAAGTTTTAATATTCGAATAAAAGTTATATTTACATTTACTGCATTATATAAATAAGTATGGAGTACGAAATATTCAATTACCAGAGCTATTTTTAAAACATATTTCCAACTAGATTGAAATACGATATATATTGCGGAATAATTATGAAATATGTTGGAAATTAAGTTAACCTCCTGATGAGTTTTGTGAAATATTTATTTCGTCGTGCGATTTTTAATCAATAAACATAAATCATGATTTTTATGGAGATTAGATATGATTCGCGTGTTAATTTTTTCCCCAGACTTCCCTACAATTTCTCGTATTAAATTGAAATTAGCATTTCTGCAAACAATGCATTTCCATATTAAGATCGCTGCTATTTATTATACTCAATTTAATTACTTTTTATTAGAAAATTTGAAAATACGGAGTAGAATTTTTTTTAACGCACATTTTATTATTGTAGAAGAAGGCAAGATATTAAATTAGCGCGGTTATAAAAATATGATCACCGAAGAAGAAAAATGATGGTATTCTAAAATTGAATGTGAAATACTTTAAATTGCTAAAAGCATCATCTTGTGATGTATAAATCTTGTGCCAATACATTCATACCGTGTTATAGCGTAACAAAACAACACGAAAACGAGCAAAGAGAAATTTGCTGAAAATGTGAAAATTATAAACTGCGTTTAAAATATTATTCGTGTTCGTTTTTTTAAATGGACTGCCAAATCCTATTAAATAGAATCATTTATTCGAGAGTAGAGGGAAAAATACGGGAGAGAAATTAAAAAAATAAAAAAGTACGAGTCCATATAGAGTAGCGTAATATGATAATATCATATAAAATATAATAATAGAAATTTAATACATATAAATTTATAAATGGCAATGAATAAATTTTTCGTAAATAAATAATAATAATGAAAAATGGCATAAAATAACACACTGCATTTACTTAAAAACACACGAATAACATGCAACTAAATTTCAACTTCTTACAATACTATGTAATTATATTGTTTTACTAGATCCGTTTTTAGCATCGTTTCTGCTAAATTTCTTTTTTGTCATTGATTATGTTTTGAAATAATAGATTATTCGTTAATTTAAAGTTTACAAAATTGAAAATACTTTGAGCAAATTGTTCTCTTTCGCCTCATAAGATCTTTTCCTGTATTATCGACAGTTTCAAATTTTATCAAACTATTAAAGATACAAGTCAAACGAGTTAGAAGTAGATCTTAAAAAATAATAAATGAAAGTAAAAATAATTTTAAAATACACTTGCACTTTGCGAAAGTATAACTCGCTGATGACTCCCTGATGCCTCGGTTACGCAATAACGTTTGAAGTTGACGTATTACGTACGAAATTTGAGATTTTTTTATTTTAGATTATAACGTGTCGATAAAACTAAAATTATAATGTCACTCCGAACGTACGAGCGTATAAGTTTATATGGGTATTAAACTGGTCTAAAGTAAACTCAATTAAGAAAGGCGTAAAATTTAAGGCTCGAGATGGCATTAGAGTGATTTCCCGTAATACCTAAGCTGGTATGAACGCGAATGTTCAAATGTGCGTTGGATCGTCAATGAAATTTGGCTTCGTTCGTTACGTCAAAAATTGGGCCGCGTGCGATTACCTGGATATTATTTATCCAAAATCCGCGCTAACGAACGTAACTGGAGAAAGAAAAAGATTGCCACGGTGTAACGTATAACTCGGTGATATATTTATATATGTTCGTAACAGATCTTGCATTACAGGAAGTGTTCACCCGATGCTCTTAGTGACGCACACGTCCTACAGTTGTCACGACGTTCTAGAGAAGAAGAGCACCGACAGTAGCCCCAGTCACAGCCAGATGTCGCGAAACTCCTCGCGAAAGTCCAACAATTCGCTGCTCGTTAACAACGGGAAATTGGAAGGTAAGCTGCTGCTGCTGCTGCTGCTGTTGCTGCTGCTCCCCCCCCCCCCATCATCGCGAGGGCGTCTTTTGACGAATGCAGCCCAAGCGGGAGCTACTCGCGCGCGCTTTGCTTCCTTCCTCCGGCCAAACAAGGGCTGCCGGTAAAAAAGCACCGAGGGGAAATTAATTTTTCGATAATCGGACGGTGGGCTCTTGTGCTGCTGTTCCAAACGGACTCTCGCAAATTCGTCACCAGACTGAGATGCGACCATAGCATTTCCAAAATAAAAAAACGTCTACTCTTCCCCGCATCTTCATATTTTCTTCCACTTTGACTCAGCCTTAATTTTATCCCGAATAGTAGTCCCTTTTTACGTTCAATGAAAATAACAAAGGCGTGTTTTACTCGATAATAAAGTGTACGTATAATAGTAATAATAATGCAATCGTAAAATTTATTTTAATAACCGTTTCTATTTTTAATCGTTTACTTAGGCGCAATCCTCGCTATCGCACTATTTCATTAAATCTTATCCGTTGTTTGAAACAACTGCATGTTATTTAACGAATTCGAGATTTTAATTAAGTTTAGCGTTGAAATTATTTACCCATCGTACATTTAATACGATACGTGCGAAAACAGTTCATTACGTGCCAATTTTGCTTAGATTATCAATGCCCCCGCGAATTTACGATTACATATTAAGATATTTTTTACGAGCGTTAAACCTCGAAGCATTTATTACCCAGAATTGACTGCATTTAATTATCAAAATAACCAAGGACTAAGAGCGAGCAAGTGCTTAAATCTCGAGGGAAAAAATTAACGTTCAATATTTACTCAACCCTTTGCCGTCGTCGTAACCAGCGCGGTATTTTAGATTGTGAGAAAACAACTTTTTAATGGAGGAAAAATATTAATTACCGTTGGAGCGAATCCAATTGAAGTACTTAAATAACACTTGTTATTATACTCTTCGCAACGAGTGTCTGCTGAAATGAAAATGCCGTAATCACGGTGCGTGCATTTTGAGTTAATTAAAGAAGCGCGAATAAAGTGTACCAACTCGTTCTCGAGGCGTTGCCAACATTTGACGGTCGATAAGATATAAAATCGGCGTGGTAGTACACGGGTTGGGTAACGTAGCTGATTTTCGCTCTCCCTCCTCTTATCCTTCCAAATATCCTTTTCAATTTGGAAAGGCGTCGTAAAAAGTGCGCATTGTCAGTTTGGCAGAAGTGCGCACAGTTATTCGCGTCGCTCGAGCATGAAACCCAATATTCAAAGTTATCCCCGAACGACGAAGGAGCCGTAAGTAGAGTAAGAGTCAAATGCAGTGAAAAGCCGTGTCGATGCATATTTCGCACTTTACTTTTGTCAGCACTTTAGCGCACTTCTTTCACTTTCATTTCTGCGCGCGGCCGGCAGCTGAATTCTGTTTGAAATATCTTAAAATATTGCGCTGCGTGCACTGGCGAAAGTTGGCGATGTTCATTTTTCAGGTAAAAAGGCGCCGTCTCGCTGGTATCTTCCTTTAAAGCGTCGAATGATAAATCATATCATAAATCATGACCGCGTCCCAGGAGAAACCTAAAGATGCATTTTAGAGCAGTGATCGATGCTTTGTGCAAGAAACTTTCGTTGTTAAAATACGCGCGCGGCAGGCCCTTGTTTACTCAGCGCGAAGCCGATTCGCGCTCCTAAAATTTATTAACGACAAATTTTTAAATTTCCACGAAAGCCCGCCACTCGCGATTTATGCGCGAGGGCTTTTTGAGTAATTGCCGTAAGCCGGACGAGAGCTGGAAGCGTGCAACCGTTAAAAGCGCGGCAGTGTACGCAGTCGCGATAAGTTGTAAGATTTTATCTTCAACGCGGCCCATTGAAGCTGCGGTGATCGCTCGAATATCGAAAATTCGGCTCGGCGTCCCAGACCCGAAAGGCAAAAACAAGCGCTAGGCGCTGCCTCGAAAGCTGCGGATAATGCACGAACAAAATCACTCTGCCGGACTATCGAGCAGCAAGTGGCATAATTCGATTTGCGCCCGCGAGCCTCTGCTCGTCCTTGCCGAGCGTCAGCCTGCACATGCACGGGCAAACTTTCGCCCAAACATCGCCAAAGATATTTTAGGATATTTTCGGATATTCGCGGATATTCTCGGTTCACGCGGCTCGGCTTTCGTTTTATCCATTTCAGCGCGCGCCTTCTTCTCGCAAGAGGTCGGAGCCGCGCTCTCGGTGAAACTTTCGCCCGGTTACCTGTTAACGCCCGTGTCGACGTGATTTACACGCGGGTTTTCGCTCGCCCCGTCCGCCTCCGTCGGAGCTTATTTATCAATGCTTGCTGGCCGTGCGGGGAGCGGGGACGCGCCATTGTTCGAGTGAATCATAATCAATACTTTAAAAGTCTCATAAATCGAAGCCGATTGTTTGAGCTTTTGCTCGAATTCTAAGCATTTTTAGCGATAAATAATGAAAATTGCGCTAGGAAATACGCGCTAACTCGCGAGCGACCTCGGCTGCTTTAGCGAATTCCGAAGAAAATTTTCCGGAAACTTATTCGATGTAGATTTAAAATACAACTCTATTATCCAAGATTTTTCCTGCGCTCGTTCCCTTATTCGCGAGTCCTTTTAGCTAACTTTGAAATACAAATCCACTATAAACTTCTGTGCAAATATTCTTCTGTTTTATTCAAAGTAATGTGGGTAAAACGTTTTACGCGAGTGAATAATTGCAGAAACACGCGCGAGTGAAGGAGCCGACGCTCTAATGCTGCGGATCAATTCTTTAAGATTTCATTGCCATTGTTCGCAAAATCTACGCGAATTATCGATGCATGCATAATTCGGCGACACAACCATTGGACGCTTCCGATGTGATTTTTCACGAGCCCAGGGGTGATGTAAATTCGATAACCATTCGAACGTAAAAAATGTTGCCGCGCTGATAGACGCCAATGTTTGTCATTGAATTTGCGATTAAATAATTTAATATGGCGAGCCAAACATACTCGAATAAAAGCGACGTATTTTATTATATAATACGATTTAATAAGAGACCATTTAAAAATATTACGAGACCCCTTTGTCATCTCGAAAAGTAGATTGTTAATATTCTAGGCAGATAAGCGAACGTCCGTGCTGCTCTTCGTTTCATAAATGCTTCCCCTGATCAATGAAAATACAGCGATATAGAGGAGAAGGGGAAAAAAATAATCAAGAAATTCCTTCTACTCTCGGGCCAAGGAAAAAGGTTAATCTCGTAGAAAGAAAAATCAACCCTCAAGGCGGAGAGAGGAAAAAAATTAAGTTTCCGGCAGTATAATGATGATGTGATTAAGACAAAGACATTAGGACGCACCGCCGAATAATTATGCTCTATTTTAAGAAAGGGAATACAAGGCTTTCCGTGAATCTAATATATCGGTATTGACAAATTGAACGTCTCACTAACGGCTTGTTGGAAAGTAGCGTTCGGATGAAATTTAATCGGCCGTGAGACGATTAAAAATAAAAAATTGAGATTTAAAATATAATAACGGTATTTCTGTCTCTGGGTGTGTATTGTCGCGTCCAAGAGGACCAATTGGAAAAGCTTTAATTTCAGCGAACTAACGGCATTTTTCATTTTCATTTTCCGTTGTTGATGATTATTAAGCGAAAATTCAATACTGACGAGTTGGAAAGTGATAAATTCAATATTTTCCGGCATTTTTAAAAATCGCTCAATTACGAGCTAAATTCCGTGCCAAGCTTATGAAATGTACTCGTTCCCGTTTGGCAAATATTTACATTTTTCACGTTTACTCGCTCGATACCTTTACCCTTGCCCCAGAACTCTTGGCTTGGACACGTCGAACTTATGCGGAGAAATAAGATGATGGGGTTCAGCCGCGTTTGGTAGGAAGTGACGAGCTCCTTCTAGCTTATCATTTCTGGCTCGCGCTCCGTTCTTTTTACACCCACTCGACTCTCTTTTTTTTCTTTTTCTTCTTATTTTTATTTTTCTTATTCTTCCCCCTCTGGCTCGTACACGTAATTCCTCATTTTTCTCGAGCTCGGGCAATCTTTTTCCATGCATACACATATCTTTGAATATTTACTTTGGCCATTTATATCTCGGGAACTACTTTAGCGGCAAAGCTTTTTTTAGATACATCCCCCGCGAGAGGCTCAATATCCTTCGGAGCTCCTTCCTTGAACTTCTTTTATTTCCGAACTCGAGCTTAGTTGTTACACCGCTCGGAGCTTTTTTTGACTTTATTTTTAAAGACCTGATCCTGGTCCGCAGTCGCTTTCTTTCCTGATTTTAATAAAAAGAAATCTTTAGAAAAGTTCCGTTGCTTGGAAATGTTCGTAAAAAGTTTTCGCGCTTAAAACTATTCTTAAAATTGCCGTCCAAACAGAATCAACTATTTCAATTTGACTATAATTTTCAAATTCAACCCTTATCTGATACTTTTAGATTTGAAAAAGTGGCACCGACACGAGTATCGCCGAATAACTCCAAGATCAGAATTAGTTTTTTATTATTTAATCGTTAAAGTTAATCTCTATTTTTTCAGTATTAACATTTTGTGATTTAATAGCTTGATGCTTTTAAGCTTAAACAAAAGGTTGTTCATCTTGTGTAAATGTTAAATTACATTAAAAAAAAAAATTTAAATCAGACCGAAATTCGTGTTCCATTTTTCTAAATACTGTACTTATTTATTATTAGAATATTGTGTTTGCTTATCGTAACACGATTAATCTCGTGCAAGAAATAAATGATCCCTAACAAAGAATTATCGATCTTTCTTCAAGTTTAATTTTTTCTCGATGTACTGCATTTAGTCAAAGATTGGAATTATGTAATAAAATAAAAATTCATATCCATTTCCTTTATGACATTAAAGAATTGTATCCGCGTATAATTTATTGAATTCGTTACTTTAAGAAGAAGCGTGGCATTTTTTAAATGTTATCGAATGCTCTTCTTATACAAAATGAAAAATATAAATAATGATAGTTAATATTTAAAATTAACTGCGAACAGGATGAAGTCACTCGCGAAATTTTTACAAAATTGATAATAATTAAATTTATTATTTAAAGTTTCATTTAAACGAAGTGATTTTTCACGCCTTTATAAGTACGTAGCGTTTGCGTGTGTTTTCGTGCCCGTACATATGCGGCTGTATAAATATACATATATGTGTTTTAATAAAAAAGCTTTTAAGGATACAAGATAATAAGTTTATAAAATATTTTGTATTCAATCTAAAATTCATTCCGTGTTTTAGATGTTTTCTATAAATTTTTCAACAGCTCAAAATATTAAAATCTTACGTATTATTTACATCTTCGTTTTAATTAAATAAAATTGATATTTTCTATTATCGGTTTAGCCCCTTTATAGATACTGAAATATGTTTTTTCAGCTTGAAATATTTTACAATACTATTTTCATTGTGCTTAAATATTATACACTTTTTTATTATTAAAAACAAATTTTCAGTTCAAAGGTAAACAAACTTAAACGACAATTCAAAAACTATAATTAGGCATTTAAAGAAAAATTTATCGTTTTCAACGTACCATCTTTATATAATTGAACTCATTTAACTTTAAATACAATTTTAAGATATACATTGTTATTTTAATATTTATTATTTAGTTGAATTTACGATTATTTTTTTTTTAGGGAATAACTAGCATTTTAATCGAAAACATGCAATGCAACTTTGTTTTATTTCACGCGCAACTTAATAATGGTTAATGCAAACTTAATTAATGAATGTTCTTTTCGTATTAGGTATATTATTTATAAATCATGGACAGAAAGTATGTAAAATACTGAAGTGTTGATTATTAATGAAATAACAATACAAATAGAATGTAGAATGCAAATATTAAATAATCGAATTTAAAATTAATTTATTAGAATATTGAAAATAGCTGTTGTTGGTGTCAAATATTATTTAACTCGTGTGTTTTAGTCAAAAAAGAACAGTAGCATCAAAAGGTAAAGGTTTTGTTTTTCACTCGTGGAATGTCAGCAAACAAGACAGATGCAAAAAAACGGAAATTAGATAAGAGCGCTCTTCGGCTTTTTTAGCCTCGGCCTCTGTGTTTAACTCTCTTGTTCCCTTGTTCTCTCTCTCTCTTTTTACCTCTCATTTTCGGAATTTCCTTTGCATGTTTGCATCGCCAACTTTGTTGATCATGTTACGGTTACCATCAGCGCCAGGTTATGAATGACACCAACCATTAAAAGCCGCAAAGGGATCTATCTCACAGCAATGATACCAAAATTCTCTCTCTCTCTCTCTCTCTCTCTCTCTCTCTCTCTCTATCTATCTATCTATCTATTTGTCTCTATCTTTGATTGCAATAAAAATATAAAAAATACGTGTTCGAGGATTTTTGGACTTTGATAAATTCCTAATACACGAGCTTACCTTGATTATTTAATGAATTACGTAATAGAATATTGGCGCTGAGACAAAAGTCGATTCTTTTGTTGTTTTACAAGATACTTTAAGTTCTCTTTCGTGAAAATTTATCAACTCTTTTTTACTTTTAATAAAATTAAAAATTTTATATTCAAAAAAGTTTTAAAAATCTACCACATAACTCAATTTTATTCTATTTATTCGTTTTTGAAAATAATATACGTATAATTATCGAATACACTTATTATTAATACCAGAATTGTGTAAATACATATTTGGATATTACATATTTATAAATACATATTTACCAAGTCCTTTAGATATATATCTGTTACATATAATTTTCGTTAACTGCATCTATTTTGATGCTATTTGTTTAAGAGAAAATGTAATTAGTCCTTAGAGAAACCCAACAAAATAAATAATTTTAAGCCATTGCTTTCCGCTTGTACTGGTGAAAAATCAGATTATCCTTTGAACACGACAATGAATTATTTTGATAAATTAAATATTATTTTAACGATTATATTTTACTTTCGAAAATGCGAAACGTAATTTTCATTTTAAATATTTCATATATCGAAGGGTTTTTAAAATGTCAAAGAATACTCTTTTAAAAGATTTTAATTAAAAATAAATTTTAAAAAATATTCAGAAGTAATTTTATATTTTACGTAGAATTAAAACTAAGGTTTTTATTTCAATTTAAATTAAGCTGCTTTTTTAATAATTAACGTATAACACATGTATGAAACGAATATTAATGCTTAAAATTTAACGAATTAACATTTTTTATTAACGAGTGCATAATTTGTGAAGTTAGTTTACACTAATGGTAAAATTATTATCCAATACGCAAGCAATGCTAAACAAGAAAAGAAATAAATATTTTATGGTTAACCGAATGAATTATGTGAAAAAGTAAAAAATCGTTTGTATTCTTACCACTATTACTTCACTTTCGCGCGATACATTTTTAAAAAATTCATTAAAAATAAATTTAACACTGAACCAGTCGAATATTTCCGTTAAAAATGTAAAGAATGTTTAAAAGGTGATGAAAGCGATTAATTTAAACATAGCGGAAGCAGTAAAAACTATTCCACGAACAATATTGTTAGTTCGAACAACTGTGATCGCAAAGTAAATATTTTCACGATACCAGCGCTTGTTGAAAGAAATACTTGGACCTCCTCTCACGAAGTTTGCAGAAATTCGCAAAACTGTGAATAGCAAAAAAAACTATACCGTAATAATAATAATAATTTGTCGAAGCTTGATAAAGTAAAGAAATGACTGTTACTACTTAAAGTGCGCCTCTGCGTTCTTGAACGCGTGTGAACGACGCCGAGGCTTTGGAAAAAAGGAAGAAACGCTCCGTTGCAGTTCAAGTGCAGCTCGATCGCCGCCAAGTTTGCGGTTGCGCTCGCGAGCCAAATCGATGCGATCCATCCGTTGTAAAGCGAACCTTTTCGGTAATACATTTTCTCGGTCTCGCTCTCGCAGACGTCGCGAGGCGTCAGTTGATGGCTTATTCTCGTCGAAATCCCCGATTTAGCAGCCGAGGCTCCGTCGGTTCTAGCGCAACGCATCGGCGGCCCCGTGTTGCCGGAAGCTCCGGCATCGATCGGGAAAAGTATTTCGAGTGACGACGGCGGAGGTGCGTGCGTCGCGGCTGCGGGACACGTTTTCCGCGTATACACTCCTATTTATCGACGCTCAACAAGTGGTTTCGTGCGAAAGCCAAGCGCGAGAGCAGATGCCGATTGCTGCGCGAGCTTTAAAGCGCCTTGCGAAAGCTCCACCCCTCCACCTTCTCTTTTCGCCACCGCCCCTCCCCCGCCGCTGCTCTCTACCTGCGAGACGAATATACGACTGATCGTGAAAGTTTGCCGCTAAGCGCTCCCCCGCTTTTCGACGTCACTGACACGCGTTTATTTCGATCTCCACGGCGTGATAATTGACACTGACTTTCCTTGTGTAGCTTTTGACGCGTTTCCCTCTTGGGAATTGCCTCGCGCAGCCTCGATTCGCACGCGCATCCAGAGGGAAAAAGCTCTCGCTCCAAACACAAGAAAGTTAAGTTTAACACGATCGACGACTGCCAACGCGCCGGCCGAGGGACGATTTCGCCAAGAGGATGTATCCACGAGTCGCGTAGATCGAGAAACGACGCTAATACACGTCCAGTGCACTGACTCGGCTATTTTTATAAATTAAAAAATGCAGCGTTCGCTATTTCTTTCCACTCGTACGATTCTTTACAACTCGGAGATTAATTTTGTAAAATCTAATATTAGATGTGAGTGCTTCGCGAGCAATACAACTGCAATAAATATGGCTGTAAAATTTATAGTTGTACTCGAGAATAATTTGTGTTACGTTTTCTGACATTTATTCAATATTATGCAATCGCGCGAGCATTCTGTCGCTGCAGAAACCTCTCTTTTGTAAAATTACAGTAAACGATAGAAGTTATTTGGCTCCTTCTCGCTTTGGAGCTTGTTCTTCGATAAACTTTTTTTCCACTCTGCTTGATCCTGTTAATTTTTCAATGTAATGCGAGCACGCGCGAGTGCCACTTCCCGAAAGCGTTAAAGCTCCCTCTTTGCCACCTTTTCATCATCTGCCGGACTATCGCGGGCATCAAAATGACACGAACGTCAAGTGCGTCGCTCAAAGTAATAACCTGGATGGATGGTAGCGGCGATTCGCCAGGCCAGGTTTCGCTCGACTTTGGAAACAATTGTGATCGACGACTTGATTTAGCGTCGGTGACTTTCAATCGCCCGCGCGAGTTCCGTGAGCGGCGTTCCCGAGGAGACGCCCCAATGCGAAACGCACGTCGGGGCACGTCGCGAAGACGTCACGCAACGCATGGTGATAGCGCTGGTCGTCGTGGTCGCACGCACGTGCTCTCGATCCTTTCAAAAATAGACGCGTTGCGTCATACGCACACGTCTACGTGGAGGACGTCGACGTCGACGTCTATATCCCGGCGATTGGGCGGCGCGACGCTCAGTAGCCGCTGCGTGCTTGCACGCGCAGCGACAAGTGTCTTCGACTCGGCGGCGGTGGCACCCCGGGAGTTCAAACTCGCGGGTCTTGCGAGGCACGAACGCGGTCACGTGACGCATTTTTTAGTGCACCAAGTGCGAATGATAGCTGGTAGTGGCTTCGCTCGTTTTCAGTTTTCGCATTCGACTGGCGAAATTTCGACAGACTTTAAACTGCTTAAAGTGTACTTAAAAAGTGCCCGTGGATTCTTGGGAGCGGTGAGGACGTTATGGCGACGAAGGTAAAAATACTAAAGCCCGAGATCGGGTGAAAATAAATTTGACTATGTGATCGATAAAACGAAAAAAGCGAAATCCTTTCCAAAAAAAAAAACCCGGTTAAAGTAATTCAAATGCTCGTGCACCGCCGTTGTTAAATTACTTTCTTTTATCGGAAGATATGTTTCGTTAAAATTTGCCTTCTCTTTGGCTAAAATTACATTTACGTTTAAAAGCTGCTAACGTTGGAGTTAAAATATAAAACTTTTTCTAGCGGTGCTGTAACTGCGACTCGGATGACAGATTCGCTTTTTTCAGCCGCGTATAAAAAAAAATAACCCATTTGGAAAATGAATTGTTTCCTTTTTATCGCGACATGAAGGGATCGTTTAATCAAAAGTCAAGACGTTTTTTCATTCGCGAGTAAAAACCCCGAGTGGATAGAGAGATTTTAGTTTATCGAGGCAAAGTTGCGATGAAAGCTGATGTTTTATACTGAATAGAACGCGTTCGATTAAAAATACTGATACTCACGAATAAAATGATCCAACTGTAGGGCTTTTGAACTGCAAAACTCGCGATATTCTTCTTGCAAAGTATCAGTTCTTGACATTTTATTTCACGTTTTTAAGAGGAAGGGCTTGTATAAGATAGTAAGTGAATTGCAATTACTCTGCACGCCTCTCTACGATTGTTTAAACGTTTTCAAAAATATTTGTTCGTTATCCGCCTTCGCGCACTTGGTAAATACCAAATTATCTTCAGAGTTGATCCAATGGCGATAACGGATGTACTTTAAACATTCGGCACGAAATTTCACGGGAGTAAATTGTTTAAATTTTGTAGACTCTGTGGACGGGTAGTAGTAGTAGTAAATGTCAGTGTCGATTTTTTTACGACAATTTAGAAATTTGTACTATTTTTGGCACTAAACGTTTCACCGTCACTATTTCCCAATCATAAATTTTAACTATTTCCACCGACTTATAACTTTCGCTAAGATGAGCATAAAAATTATGTAATAATTATAACATAATAATTATAACGTTGCCCAATCGTAAAACTCAATCGATACTCCTTGTTTCGAGCGACTTACAGGAGTTCACTCGAGAGTTTATCCTTATCGGATTCAATTAAAAATCTACTAAATCTACAATGTTGCAATTTATAATCGCTGTGAAAAGTTTAGATTTATTAAAACGTTAAAAAAAATTAAAAAGAATAAACTTTCCGGGGAATTAATTATTTTTTTTCAAGCGTGCTTTCGTGCACGCCATAAAGATCTCGAGGCATAATTTAAAAATTATAAAACTTTAGACACCCAATTCAATGCGAAAAATTGATTTGAATGAAAAGCCTCGCCACTGAGAAGTAAAGAAACTTAATAACTGCAGTAAAGTAATTTTATCGTGAAAATTAAATTCGATCGTTTTCAGCTGCCATATAAATAATATGAAAAATGTTTTAACGTTAATGGAAAAAAGCGACGTCGCGTAAAAACATTTTCCAGGTTGCTCTGCTCAACGGTTGTTGGAAAATTTTGGTGTGCGAATTCACGGGCCACGAAAGTAAATGAATTTGGCATATTTGAAAAGTTAATATTACCATATCATTTACGTAATTTTGCATCTAAATACCTCAGTGCTGCGTAATAAATCTTGTTTCTTCTTTCTGGCATTTCGCCTTCGAAAGAAGCTTCCTTCTTGTCAGGCACAATAATTAAGTAAAAATCATTTAGTTTTTTTTACTCTTTAATTTAATGTTGCCTTTTGTTTTGTCTTGGTTTCCTCCTTTCATTTTAAAATCCTCAAAGTTTACGTTTCGCTAAAAGTACTTTAAATGAATACATATGCATGTACACACTCGTGCGAAGACATAATATCTCAATCTAACAAATTGTAAAAAGTTCGTGACTTACCGAGCGGATACGAGGGATCGAGACAATTTTCTCTCCGAATCGGAGGATCGAGAAGCGAGCAACCTTATTAATTGCGCAAGAGAGGTAGACACGTTTAAAAAATTGCGTTTCGATATCTTTTCCGGAGAGAAAACAAATCTCACCGTGCGCCTCCGATGCCATAGCCTGCACTGTGCGACTTTCAAATTCGCCGTTTCGCTATTCTAAATAACGACTCACATTTTCATAATACTCGGCATTCGGCAGACTAGTGCCAAAGAAGCAGTCGTCGCGTGAAGATCGCATTAACCAGTTCACGTGAACCGCAAAGCTTACATAACTCGCTGTTGTCGTCGATTTTTCGAGAGGATCGGGCTAAATAATATACAGACGCTCGAGCAAAGCAAATTTCCAAGCGCAAAACTGGAGCAAAGAAGCTCTTGTCACTCTTGAAAAGTTTTTTCGGTCTCCACTGCCGGAGCGACTCCTATTGCGGTCTGATAACCGTGAGTATGCATGCGCGAGTTATATACGTGTAATAATGAGAATAGCTAACATTAGCGAAACGAATGTCTTGATGCATATTTATTTATAAAAGCGTTTCGAAAAAGTGCATCTTTTTTCGCCGCTTCATGCCGCTGTCAGGGAAGCTAAAAATACTCGCTAGATAATTTTAGAACCAAGTTTCTTTAACTGCTTATTATGTTTCCCTATTTTTGTACCGACCTGTCAAAGCTGTCAGTGGGAAAGGGGAAAATTTTTACGAATAATTATGTGCATGCTTCGCTTCAAAGATCAGCCTCTCTATTTCAACCAACTGACTCAATTCATTTTTTCACTCTTCAACTGTACGTATTCTCTTTTATTGTTTAACGCCAAGCTTAACGTAAATTCATTATTAAGTGCAAGCCTGTAAATCTTCGATTTGCGTTGACGAATTTTTTCTTTCTTTTTTTTTTATATTTTCCAGTTGGTGTTGTTTCTGTGACAAAAATTGTAAATAAAACGTTATCAGCCGTTAGATAAAGCGTTTAAAAAAAGCTGGAAGCATGTCGCTATCGACAACATTGTTCGTTTTTAAAATTAGGCTAAGAAATTACGATGTGTTAATTAGAGTGACTGCCCCCACCCTGATCTTTAAATATTTCTCTCGGAACACTTTATTAAAATTTATTTTCACTAAGCTGTAGAAGTCGATTGCATTTTTCTATTTTTAAATGAGCGAGTGCCGAGTCGCGTGCTTAACACATTATCAACAAGTCAACATAGCACACTATATTTCTCATCTCGACAATTCAAAACGCATCGCGCGATATAAGCTATTGCTGCTTGGAATATGATACACACACACACACACAAGCTTAGTTCATCTGTTGGGCGAACTGCGGCGATCTATTTTTGCAACTAATGCGGCGGTCCACGACCGCGGGAGTACCGATTTATGTATCAGGCGGGGTTTGCCTATTAGCGACCCAAAATTCGCGTGAAGAAATTGAAACTGATATATAGACTCCTTCCCCCCCCCCTCTACTCCGCATACGAGATCGAAAATAATGGAGGTTATTTTTGCTTGTGATAACGATAAGCCATGATCTCGTGATTAGTCGACTCGAAGGGAAAAACATTTTTAATCGGTGTCTTCCTTGCGATCTACTAGGGGATGCATTTTTGTGAAAAATAAAAATATATATAAATAGACATGTGAGTGAGATATTATTGAGAGAAGATCGGTTTCAGTATTTGTAAATATTACCAGGAGTGTCAATCAGCAAAACTAAAAATTTCTAAGATTATGAAACAGAAACTAAAACTAAAAGTGAAAAATTTCGAAAGTCGAAACGAATATGATATTGTTTACTGCTCTAGATGTATTCAAATCCATCTTATTAACTTCCAACTTCGTAAAATTATTATTGACCTGTTTTTCAACAATTGAGGTGTTTCAAGTCACTACTTTTATAATTTAAATTCATTTTTTTAACTAAAATCCTTGAGATTTTTATTTACCAAATATTTTAATTTCAAACTTTCAATGATCTTCCTTCTTTTACAAATTATTTTTGATTCTTGACACCCAAAGAAAAAAATTAATAAATTAAACAATTATATTTAAATTCTCGCTTAAAATTTAAATAAAGAAAACGTACGAGAATTGTTTTTATTTGTACATCCGTCTTACAATTTAAACAAACGAACTTAATCGTTGTGAATTAATTTACATCGATATTTTACTTTACTTATAACTAAAAAAACTAATACAATTGATGGACCGTTTTATAATTAATAAATTTATAGTATATATAGTCAATTCAAATAAAAACTAATGAAAAATATCTATTGTTCGTAAACTAAATTTTTATACCGAGGGGTTACGAGATATATTATTGAAAATAATATTTTAAAAACATAAAGAGAAAGCGAAAAACAAACAGAATAATTTTTGTTATTGTTAATAACGTAAATTAAGATTTTCAAAATAAATTTATACATTATCATTTTATATTTATTCAAATCTATTTATAAAATGTATACGAATTGAATGTAAAATTAATTAAAAGGAAAAAAATATTTTTAATATTTTTTCATTAAGAAAGAATTAAAAAATTAATAGTTAAACATTTCATCGTCCAAAGTATTCAACTAATTATTTTGATTTTTTAGATTAAAACGCATTTCGAAATATCTTTTTCTTAATTATATAAAATAAACGCACACATTTCAGTTTACTAAAAATAAATGCAAATGAGTAAACGTAAAAATTTTAAATAATGAAAAAAAATCCATTTATTTAATTAACGCTTTTGATAAAGTTAGACTATAATATCAACCGAATGACCTTAAAAAATATTTTGCTTTTAAAATTTTTTAGGTTGATTAGTCAACAGAATAGCCGAATAAGGTTGTGAAATCTAGAAGGCTTTAAAATATTTATAAAACCTCGAGTTTTAATTTGCAATAATTTGATTTTTAATTTTTTACTCGCAGTCGCATAAATTCATTGTTTTTTGGTTTTTTTGTTTTTGTTAAAATTGTAAACGTGAAAAAGCCGAGTGGAAATTAAACATTTGAAGTAAAAATATAGCCATATGATAGAAAAAACTAAATATCTCGTTAAAAAATAACTATTTTCAGCTAATAAAGAATTTATCCGATTGTTGATGAGGAAATACACGCGAAAAAAATTTATAAAGTTACACGTTAAAGATTCATCAGTAACTAAATCAAAGTAAATAAAAATATTTGTGCATTTAGATTTCCATTTTAATTAAGTTTTCCAATATTACGGGTCAAGGCTAATTGTTTAGTTTCGAGCTGCACGAAAACCTGCAAATTGACAAAATTTTAGGCACGTGCGGACGCAGTCGTGCGTAGCTCTCAGTATCTTTTGTCTTATTTCCCAAATTTCGTCATGAAATTTAAGAATGCGTTTTAGTATTAAGCAGGTAACTGTACCGAGATCCCCAATCTCGGATAAAAGCTTCAGAGGCTGTAAAAGAACGCAATTATCAGCAGTGAATTTGTGTCTACAATTTGTGAATTGCTTTACTTTGCTGTTATGACGAGGACCTTAATCGCTGCTAAAGTGACAGATACGCGCGTCTCGTTTCTCCGTCAAACGGCTCGACGAAAGTTGTCTCGGTCCCAATTGGAGCAACTTATCGCGTTAAAAAATGTCGGAAGTACACAAGAGCTCGAACGCGCGTTTAAAAACGTTTAAAAGCGTGAGCAGCGAGTTACGTATATAAGTACTGAACATTATTGTTTAACATACTTTCAGAGATGAGGCATCTAGTCAGGAAGCAGAGCACGATAGACGTTCACTCGGTTAAAGTCAGCCTGAAGGACATCGTTTGTTATTTATCACTTCTGGAGGCAGGCAGACCTGAAGATAAATTGGAGTGTAAGTTCGACGAACCTTTACCACACCTTCCTAGCGTCTGCGGATTATTTTTAGTGCACGTATACACGCCAGTAGTGCGTAAGCGGATCGTCATCGTACGTCATCGCTGCCTCGAGAGCTTTTTAAAGCTCTCCGCGAGCGATGCAGACTATTCGGATAAAAAGAGCGAATAAAAATGATCCCCGCGGTTATACCTACGGAGAATAATGTGACTCGGGGGCGCTCTTAGCGAAACAATTTCTCGAGAGGGACTTAAAAGAAGAACTGTTTTTATTGGATTTTAAGGAGGAAGTATTTCGTTTGTGTCGATATGTCGCTATACTCCTTTTGTTTTCCGCTCTTAATCGGCCTTTAAAACGCGCGTGAGTCTTTAAATTCGCCACCACTCGCTTTATGCAAATCTAACAATCATTATTTATAAATTCGAGTAATGACTCCGGCTTTTATTGGCAGCTCGTAATCACGTGGTAAGCTTTCGCTCTCAATTTCCAGCCTCTTCGTTTTTGTCTGTCGCGTTCTTTTTTACAAAACATTATACGCGATAGCGACTTCCGATCGTCGAAAACTCACTCCTCGCGATAGAGAAGCAAGCTTTCCTTTAATTTGCGATTAATTATTCGAAACGAGTGCATTTGCGCGAAGCACGAAAGTGGAATGCAGCATTGATCCCCGCTGTTTTTTAGCTTGGCGCGTCTTGGATTTCGATCGATCCGCGGTAATAAAAGGAGCCGCTGTAATGGAAGCTCCTGTCGTTTAAAGTCGAGGCGCTGCGTTTCGCTTATTCCAGCTGCATTTGCTGAAATCGAGGTCTAATCTGGCAGTGGCGCGACCTCGTTATCCGCGCCGCGAATACTTTCTCGATTTTCCACAATTTCCCTTGTTCGTTGTAGTGCGCCGGCACGCGGGGAATTGGGACGCACCGATAAATCAGATGGTCCTGGCCCTTGCGCGGCTCGCGACGGCTAAAAAGTCGAAACGCAGCGACGCGGCTATTGTCGTGTGCGCGTAGATCGCGACTTGTTGCGCGCAATTGCCACACGCACGCAGCCGCGCTAATCCGTCTGTATTTCGTTCGTTTCAGTTATGTTCCGGCTGTACGACACCGACGGCAATGGAGTCCTCGACACAAACGTAAGTTCGCACGAGCAGCCACCAACTGTTATCTTGTGGAGCTCTTCTTTTACAGCGCAACTGCTTCGTATCGACTAATTCGCCGAAATGGGGCTTAACTCGCGCTAAGCTCCGGCCGCTGCGTCTTTACTTCCCCGCTTGAATGAAAATAAATCCCTATTTTGAAGTCGAGTCACTGAAATCACTGCGATAAATTTTACTTTTTGCTTATTTTACGACGAAAAAAGTCGTTGCATAAATTACATTTCTTATTATTAATTGCTTTTTTATTAACAAGCTTACTCCATCTAACGCTGCCTACAAAAGTACAAAAATTTATTCGATCGAGTGCTCCGGTGAATTAAAAGCGAATTTTTTATTCGCGCGACTCCAAGTGTAATTTGCAGTGGTATTTATTAACGAGATATGGCGAAATTACGATTCCTTTCATTCGCGAATCATGAATCGCGTTAATCAAGTCCAACATTGTACACCACGCGCAATCTTAGACTATCAATTTTCTTTGACCACACTGATTATAAAATCGACTTTATTGCCTAATACTCTCTTTTAACGATATAATTATTTTTGAAAAGCTTTAGCTTCGTTCGACTGGAAATGTGACAAAACTGACTGTTGAAAAGAATATTGTAAGGTGCAGTTTATCGAATAAAATTTATGTAATAACTACGTTTATAAAAGTGGAACATATTTTAATTTGAATAAACTGTCGCGCTGTAAATTTAAAAAGCACTCGATCCGAGCAACATTATGTTAAAACGTACAATATATTTAAATATAGAAAAATATCAAAGAAAATAGAGATTTCGAAGTAAAAAGTCTTGGCTATTGCAACGGTAATTTTTAATTTTTAATAATGAAATTATGATACCAAGTTTGCTTGTAATATGGTACGCAATGTAATTAAGAGATTGACCTGGTTTAGACCAGGATGCTTGTGTGGAAGACTAAAATTTAATTTCCTGTATTTACTAGATATTTGAGCCTTTGGACGCATTTATAACCGTTTTTTCAAAATAATTTCCGCGCAAAGTAGAATATCCTTTTATTGATAGCCGTTAGTTCGTACCTTTTAAGCGCTGACGTAAGATACAAAAAGATCTCGATTTCTTGTGAAAATTAAACCAGTGCTAAACAGTTTGATTTTTGGCGCATAAGTGGTCGATATTAATCTTTTTACGTTTGACCCTAAATGAAATTGCGTTTAAAAAGTTATTGCTTAATTAAATCCTGCTTATATCAATATAGTTAATGCTATAGTTAAATTCACAAATTCATTCGATCTCGGTACCTCGAAAATTGAAAAATCTTTTCCCCCGGAAAAAATGTATTTATTCCATGTTTCTTAAAAAAACAAATATAAAACAAAAAAATTCCAATAATCCTTTTGGTTTTCTGTATCAACAACTTATATTTCATAATTCACGTTACCTTTTCTTTTTTCGTGGCAAATATTATCTTATAATTAAAACAGTAGAGGCATGTTTCGTTGCGCGTAGAACTAGATGGTATCGTGCCTGCAAAAAACAAGTAAAATATGAGAAAAATGAAAGGGAAGAAAATGAAGATACGATACAAGTGAAGATAAAAATATAGCGCAGTATACAAGTATGAACTTCTAGAATGAATTTATTCCTTTCATTGAAAGAGATATTTTTTTTTTTAAATAAGTTAAAATTATTCGAGCTGTGAACTTACGAGTACTTCATTTTTTCCTATTATTATTTGTGGAAGATGCATTAGAAATTACAATACGTTTCGAAGTCATGAGGTGGAAAAATTAATCGAATAAAGAATATACTCGTTTGTTCAAATTTATTTTTTCCGTGAAAAACAGTTACGTGCCTGTTTGGTTAATTTAAAGAGAAACTCTGTACCTCGTGCAAACTTAAATATCTGATCAACAACCGACAGCCGCCGACACGATGTAAAAAATGTTTTTGTATTTTTAAAACTGACAACTTTTTCTATTTTACACTAGTTTTTTCAGCTTTTCCGTCAATATTTCTACGCGCGTAAACGTGTTTGGAAAATTTATCCAAGCAGAGTTAACAAACGCTTTTTCATTGCTACTTTTTAAAAGCAACTATTTCGTTAATTGTTATAATTTAATTTTCAAGTAGGATGGTCCATTTTTCAATTTCTTACCCCATTACTTGCGTGTAATTTAATCTTTAATCTTTCTTTGTCACGGGCCAGTGAATTTACACCTGTTTATTGCACTTTTTCTGAAATAATTGCGCTTCCACCGCCCCCTCCTTTATACTTTACTCTGGCTCTATTCGTGCAATTCGGTGATGTCTTCTCTTTCATGCACAGTCAATGTTCCTGTCAGTCTATAACGTTATCATATTTTTCTTATCATTCCCCAATATAGGAGATGGATTGCATCGTTAACCAGATGATGAATGTCGCCGAGTATCTTGGATGGGACGTCTCGGAGCTTAAGCCGGTAAGTTGATCTCACTTTAATTAATCGTGGACGATTTCTAGCGACCCATATTTTGGCTTTTATTTCGTTTATTTTTTCCTCCTCTTTGATTCTGTTTTTAACAATTCAATCGAAACCAAGTGATAGGTCCAATATTTAATTCTATCAACGTTAAATTGTTTTAACTCTAAAAGTGAGCCAGTAATTTTTACAAGAGTCGTGTGCATTCTTATTTAGTGCACAATTTATGTGAAATATCGCACCACAGCTTCGCTGGGTGTATCATAATTATCTTTACGGCACACAATTTCTGAATACTTGCAATTTTAAGTAAATATTTAGCAAAACACGATTCTTCCTAATTTCCCCATCTTAGTTTTATGAATGAGTTCGTCCTTGTCGTAATGGATTATTAGATTTTTTTAATTGCCTTTTTAAAATTCTAATGTAACATAATTTAATCTTTATTTTCTCTCTAAGATTTTTATAACGATGGAAATTATGATGAAAAATACGATGTGGAAGACCTTGCATAACATACGGAAAATGAAAAGATACTTTATTTCAATATTTTCTATTTTTTATATAAATATTTCTAATAAATATGCAACATGGCGAAGTGAAAAATTTAAGAAGCAAATAAGGGCTTAACAACAAAATATCAGAATTTATTTATATTTCTACGCGGATTGATTTATTTTGTCAATTTTACACGTGATTAATTGCATAAATATAAATTACTGTTCATTGTGTCAGCAAAATTTGACGAGAAAATATTTTATTTGTCTGACGAAAACTAATGCATTGAAATACATGTGTGATTATAATTTTTATGCAACGGTAAAATCGTGTTTTACTTTATTATTATCCGAAGAATATTCATAATTATTATTTAAAAATTAACGAGGAGATGTTCGTAAAGAAAGTTATTAGCTTAATTTCCACAAATTCATTCAAATTATATTCGCACTACACATAAAGTTGAATAAGAGAAGGAAAATTACGCATAAAAACAGAGAGAAGCGCAAAGAGCAAAGTACTGAGAATAGAATAAATATACGAGCAAATGTACAAAAGTACTTTCGCAGAAGTAACATCCTCGCAGGGAATTCAAAAACATTCGGGCGCTCAGTAATGTACGAGAATGTACGCAAGTACTATATACCGAGAGAAAAATACGAGAGGTAACTATTTTCAATTACACCTCATCGAGATGTGGTAAGAAGAATAAGAAGCAATTACTCGATCAGTTCCAATACTTCGTCTTTCATTTTAACCTCTACTATACGTTTTTGGTATCTTATTTTTCTTACACGTCACATTTTAGTTTCGGCTGCTTCGACTAATTGATAGCGCGAGATTGTTTGAAAAATCCGTAGCGCCGTTGTTATCCACGTAACATCACTGGACTTGCCAGTGAACATTTCCTAACTCGAATCTATAACAATACTATTTTTTATTTTTGAAATAATGTTTATCGTCTTGTTTATTGGAAAAATATAAATCATAAATTGTATCTTAAAAATGTGCTTTTCAAGATGAAAATCTACTTTGACTTTTACCGAAGATATTTACGCAAAATAAAATGTGGATATATTGTTGCAATTAAACGTTATATAATTATAAAATCTGATTTTAATTAGAATTGTTGTTTCATTAAATATTATTTATGTGGATATAATGCAATAAATTGATTAACGGTAAAACAATAGAATCTTTGCACATTATTAATTAATATGTAATATAAACATATGCGTATACAAATATTAAATACAATATTGATCACCTTCATTGATCTAACTGTAAACGTACATTTGTATTTCTTGTTATATTTCAAATTTTCATAAGAATAAAAAATACGTTAAAACTACGTACACGGCCTAAGGCTTTCATCTGAAAATGCTTTCCTGTCGAGGATTTTACAAATTACGCTTGCTTTTGTTTCCCTTTAAGCCAAATATAGGAATTATAAATTAAATTAAATAAATTCTTAAATGCACAACTGCTGTTTTACTATAAAAGCAGCGTATAACGATATTTTGTATTTTTAAAGAACAATTTTCAGAATTTTTAGGAAACAATAGTTCGCTTCACAATACATTTGTGTACGTCAAAAAAATTTTATTTGACAGCGTTCTGTTTAAATTTAAAACGTATTCTTTTCTTAAATTTTAAACAAAGCACACGGTTTTTCATAAAATAAAAGCGAAGTTAAAAATTTCTATAATTTACCGAGAAACATTTTTTTAAAACTTATAAAATCTACTTTTTTAATTTTCGCGAATTTCGATTTGAAAGCGAAAAAAATGGATTGAAAATACGTCACATTTAAAATTAGAAGTAATCACAAATTGATATCCAGATTATTTTCCTTTTATATGTATCTAGATTTTACATTATTTAATTGGAAGAAATTCCGAATAATAAAATTCCTTAGGTAAACTGAAAAATGCGTGGTTATAAAATGTGCTGAGACCGATTTTTCATTCTTTTAGCGTTAAAAATGTATATAATCTGATGAGCATGTGTATAATTGATCGTATCGATTACACCTTACGTGTACATTAATTTCCCTCGTACATATTAATATTTAACCCGCGGATTCTCTATTTTACTCTCCAATTCCAAAACAAGATGTTCCGTATTTTTGTTTTAAATAGTCGCTAAGCTCAGCGAGACGCGCAATAAAATATCAATATTGCTTGAAAGCATAAAAATGTGAATAAAATAAAAGAGAAAAGGCTCATCTACTGCAATAGCAATATAATTGTCAGAGCTCGAGCTTCACTTATTTTGCAAAATGGATACAATCTAATCATTTCTTCATTATAAAGGGGAAGCTATCGGAGAGACATAGAAAGAAAAACGCCTGTTAAAATATGAGGCAAAGAAAACATATCGGCAAAATATCTTCGCCGCCTCTAATTCAATATCGTCAGGACAATTACTCAAGGGCAACGCATGCGGTGCCTCCTCCCCGTCCCCCGGAAAAAAGTAGGAAAGATAGCGGCGCATATCCAGCGATTCCCCGAATCGCTGTAAAAAACACAAATACCCATAGCATTGTCGGGGCGTTTAACCAATGGTCGCGCAGCTCACGTGGGATCCAAAGAAGAAACCAGGCGACTATACTTGACTAACGACGATTAATGATCCTCGGGCGCGTTTACGGGCCCCGAAGGAAGACGGATTATCCAGGGGCAGTGGGGGAGAAGCGTCTTATAACAGACTGATAATTCTTTACGTTATACGGGATCTAAAGGGAATTTCGAACCGGAGCTTTTACTCCGCGATGAGACACGGCGAGAAAAACGGCGAGGCGCTTGCGAATTATCTCGAGGCTTTTCCTCGCTCAGGGCATTTATTCCTTTTCGATGGTCAAGTTGGATCGTGTACGTCGACATTAGTTTGGACTCCGGCGTCTCAAACTTCCATCTCGATCATTTACTCTTTAGCAGTTGAAGTTTTTTTGGCGCACTCTAATTCTTAGGCGCGAATCGACTGCCGAGTCAAATACTAGTCTTTTCCGTTAACTAAGTCAAGCGACTGCGTTGTTGCATAAATTGTTGCTTTGCATTTCATCATCGTCGTGATTTTAAATTACAACTTTTTGGCAACTACACGGTATATTAGTCGGACGAGAAGCTTCTTTCGCGAAACAAGCCGTATTCCGTTTTAAAAATCTTTTGCTGAATAAGTGAAAATAAGCATTTTCAAAGCAATTTGTCTTGCAGTGCCGCAATCCTATTTCTTGAAAAGGATTCTCTACTAGATATATAACAGATAAGAGCATTAAACAGTCTCTTTAAATTAAATATACTAGAAATCCATGGAAATGTTACACTTAATCTTCCCTCTGTTAGTTCTCACGAACCTTTTAAGCTCCCATCATAAATACGTTGCGGAATAAATGCGCTTAATGGATATAAAACAGATGTTAAATAAATCACTATAAGCCAATGGAATACTGTATTGAAAACAAAAACGTCTCTCATGCTGAACACACGTTCCTCGTTCGCATAAAGAAATTTTATATTCCAATTTAATTTGAATAAATCTCAATTGCAAGCAGAGGAGTAGATCAAATACGAGACTCTACTCGTACGGTTGCATCGATCCAACTGGAGAGCCAAGTCAGTAAGATCAGCCCCATCCGTGAGAACGAAAAATCCGAAAGCACAATCTCTTGAGAAAAACTTAACGACAGCTAATTTGCCGTTCGTCCGCACGATCGAACTCACGCTCTCCTTTCTTTTGTTTGCAAACGCCGATGCGCAGATCCTGCAGGATATGATGATCGAGATTGACTACGACGCGGATGGCACGGTGTCGCTGGAAGAGTGGAAGCGCGGCGGCTTGACGACGATTCCCTTGCTGGTGCTGCTGGGCCTCGACTCCAACGTCAAAGAGGACGGCAACCATCTCTGGAGGCTCAAGCACTTCAGCAAACCTGCCTACTGCAATTTATGCCTCAACATGCTCGTGGGTCTCGGCAAGAAGGGCCTGTGTTGCGTTTGTGAGTCTCGTTCGAGTTCAATAACGCCGCGTTGAAAATGATTCGGTATTACGACTGTGCCGCCTCGACTTCCCCTCGGAATTTATTCGCGATCCGACTCGTCGTTCCTCACTTTCTCGAGAAAAGCTTTATTTTCGATAATATTGTATTTCATCGGGACGTTTACAGCCGCTATCGATCAAAGAGTGACAAACATAAAATAAGAAACGAACTCAAAATAATCCACATTTATCGGCCGTTCGAAGTTGAAATGACTAATGTAACGAGAATAGTTCGGCTAAGCTTAAGGCCGTTAAAAATTTCTTCGAGACGCTTTTCTTTGGCGTGAGTCGCACCCCGAGATTTTCGTTTGCTCGACAACCAATGCGGAAGGGTAAACGAAAAATCTCCCCCGTGATGATATTTATGCCGTAATAAACTAAGTTCAAAAAGTCGAAATTCAGGTGTGACGTAAAATATTGTCGACGAATGAGAACTCGTTAAAGCTCCATTATTTCAAAGCATTGCTACAAAGTGCACGTAAACGTAACAATTGGCAATGAAATCGGAGCTAAATTGTCGAAGCGGATAATTCCTTCGGCTCGTCAAAGTATTCGCCGCTGAAAGCAGCAGCGTACGTTTTGCATTCTAAAAAAAGACTTGGCGATACCGTTTTGTTATGACAAAGTAACGACTTTTTATTCGCGCGAAAACAAGGCGACGCTCGAGTAAATACACGACGCAGGCACGCCGCGAAAACAAATCCGACAATTAGCGAGCGTAATTCGTGTAAGTAACGCGTAAGCTTGAATTTTTGTTCTCCCCACCCTTCCCTCAGTTTGCAAATACACGGTGCACGAGAGGTGCGTTCAAAGAGCCCCGGCCTCCTGCATCGCCACCTACGTCAAGAGCAAAAAGACCTCGCAAACAATGGCCCATCACTGGGTAGAGGGCAACTGTCACGGCAAATGCTCCAAATGCAGAAAAACGATAAAAAGCTACAACGGGATTACCGGCCTCCATTGCAGGTGGTGTCAATTAACGGTAAATATACATTCTTGCATTACGCCTTCTCTGCATTATAATTTAGCTGTGTAAGTGCATTGGTTCGCCGATGTGCGAGCGGTGGGAAACACACCTATAGTTTATTTTACATTGCATCGCGCGCGTTCATAATTATTCGTGCCGAATAATAATCGCAGCTGCGAATCGGTAGCATTGATGCCGTTTTAGCGATTAATAATTAGTCGATCGATTAATAAAAAAACTCGACCAAGAAGCAGCACATGCCGTTGCAAGCAAAGCGTATGAAAACAACACAGCAAAAGGAATAACGCAATGGAGGTTTCGCAAAATATGGTAAAATATGCGATATATTGACGCGATGATAATAATGGATTCGAAGCAAAATGATTCGGTTTCAGAGAGCCCAAGTGTTAATGTCAGTTTAAAAAAAAAAAAAAAAAGCACCGGTCAATGACGCGCACATCGAAGCAAACTATCAGGATGCCACACAAACGTTCAAAGACGAAAACGCGTAGTTTATAATTACCGCGTTACGGCCGAAGAGCGCATATTCCGTCGATTGCACAATCGATGTCTTTTTTCGTTCGTAACGTTGGACTCGCGCGCGCGCCGATGAGCCAAACGGACGAACGGAGGCTCCGGCGACTCGCGGTATTCCCAAATTAGTACATTAATAAATTTGCATAAACACATTTGCCGTAATCACACTCGCGTGGAATATTGCGCGCACATCGAGAACGTCGAATGTAAACACCAAGACACGAGCAGCGCATCATCGCATCGCATCAATACCAGTGTTTAACAAAGCTTGTACACGGAAGTGTAATTAATATAGTTCTGCAACCGAACTCCAGGTATACCAGTTTCCCCTTGACGTCGGAAAATCTATATCCATTTTAGTTTGCTCGTGATCCCGTTGTAAAATTGACCTCGTCAGCCGTTTACTCCGCGGAATCGGGAGGTTTATGACACAGGAGCCGCCGCCTCTCACTCCGAAAGTTTTGTTTCCGATATAAACCAAATTGTCCAAACTTTAATAATCGCAACGCGACATCGATCGCTCCGGTTAAATTAGTCGAAAAGCCCGGATCCCGTTAATTAAACGGCTCGTTTGCGTTGAGAAAACACGAGGCAACAGCAGCTGTTGGGCCTTCGAGCTCCAAGCGTCTAAAAATCAGCCCCACCCTCGGTCTTGTTTACAGCTCCACAACAAGTGCGTGTCGCAAGTGCGGGCGGAGTGTACCCTGGGGGAGCACGCGGTCCACATACTGCCGCCCACGGCGATTTGCCCGGTGGTGCTGGACAGGCAGAGATCTCTGTCGCGCGATAGCAAGAGGGGGAGCAAACACGGACACGACTCGTCGTCGGTCAGCTCGGTAAGTCGACTGGTAACCCGGTAGCCGACAACTACTCTCCAACAGGAAACTGCGGCGCTTCCTCTTCTACTGGCCCTCCCCCTCCTTTGATAATAATCATAATGTATTGCGAAAGATCCTCTAGTTGTCCACTCGACTATCGGCTTTTACATTAACAAACTTGTGCCGAGTTCCGCTTCAAAATACACGTTTGTGCGTCTCGCGAGCTTTGTTTTCCTTTCGTTCGCGTCAACGTGTGTTGTTGCCGCGACTGCCTATTGAAACTTCAACTTACCGCTACCTAGTAAATCTATACGTTCGAGCGGAATTTATTTTTAATTAAATCTCGCGACAAAATCAACGCCTCGAGAATTCATTTCTCGTGATCCGTTGCTAATCATTTCTCAATCTCCTGTTAATTTGTTCAATTCGGTCAAAATGTGAAATTTCGCTCACGCGTTTCTCGGACTCTATCGACCTGATTTAGCTTTGAATTGCATTAGCGTTAGACGTCGCCCAACTAAGATAAAATTTAATAATTAACTCGCGAGTAGTTAAAGGCTTATTAATGTTCATTTTATTTGGTCCATGCCGTGAAAAAGCAAACTACTCGGAGAAAATGAAACTCGACTTATAACGCAATCTTCGCGATTCGATCGAATGATTTATTTTAGCACTTGTCCGACTGCAACTGCAAAATTATTCATTTTCAAAGTAAACAAAAGAAAGCAGTTTTCCAATCTTGAAGACGAGTTGTTTGTCCGATAAAAAGCTTCCAAATGGGAAAGGTATAAGCGTCGATACGAAAAAGCATTAAAATGCACCCCTTTACTGTCGAAGGGAGGATACCTGTCAACCGGGTCCTCGGCACAGCAGCCGGCCATGTCCTTCCAGATAACGCCGCTTCCGAGCTCCACGCCCTTGCTGGTCTTCATAAATCCGAAATCCGGCGGACGCCAGGGCGAGCGCATGCTCCGCAAGTTCCAGTACATTCTCAACCCCCGGCAAGTGCACAACCTCGCCATTGGTGGACCTATGCAGGGTCTGCAGATGTTCAAGGACGTCGAGAACTTCAAGGTCATTTGTTGCGGAGGCGACGGGACCGTTGGATGGGTCCTGGAGACCATGGGTAAGTCTGTCTAGCGTCGTAAACCTTTTCCGCGTTTCGTAATAGATTCGTCATTGTTAAGGTTCACGCCGACATCGCGGTCAATTATTCGGCTGCACTTTTTTTAACGATTAACAACGCGCCTCGTCGATTTCGCGATGTAATCGAAGAGCAAAAAGAGTAGCGCTACGTTTGGGATAAATTATTCCGAAGCGCCATCGGTGCTAGATTGGCATAAATTTCAACGAAAAGATTTGTACCCGCCAGCGAAAATCGGAAAACACATGTTACAGATCGAGTTCAATTCGAACATCAACCGGCCGTTGCCGTCGTTCCTCTTGGAACGGGCAATGATTTGGCCAGATGCTTGCGCTGGGGGGGCGGCTATGAAGGCGAAGCCATTCACAAGGTTTTAAAGGTAATGCAGAATTTATATAAACATACACGTACACATTTTATTACTATGTATTATAAAATACGACTGGTGTTTCGCGTCTCGTTTATTGCCTTTGTTGTTACAACTTTTGACAACAATTTTCTTTACGATTGCTTCGTTTCAATAATAAATGTAACACCGACGACGAGTGATTTTTTTATTTTGATAATATTGCCCTTCGGTTGCGGTACGACCGTAAGGTTAAAAATATTTTTTAAACAACGGTAGATGAAAAAAATGCGCCAACAATATGGAAATCTATTGCTTTTTACCAATTTTACCGCGACACGTCTTGCAATAACTTATGAAAATAATAACTTTAAACGATTTTAAACATCGATTTAACGATTTGAAATAAGTATTTGTCAAATTGAACAACTAACCAGTGTTACGCGTAAAAAATTAAATTTAAGACTTTGGAAAGCTTCGACTTGGATATAAACAAAGTCCATTGTCAATTGTTGCAAAGCAATCGTGTGCGTGCAAATGAAATAACAAAGCTTAATTTGAAAAACTGTAAACAGAGGGAAAAGCGAGAGAAGCTGAGAAACTTGCCCGAAAAGTTAAAATCTTGCATTAAGCCTTTTTCGAGTCAGGCACACGACAAATAAGCATCAGAATCTTCGATTACACGATTTGATGTAAGTAGCGACTAATCGTTCTCCTTGCAATTGGTGTTTGTCGACGGCGCAGAAAATCGAGAAAGCCACGCCAGTGATGATGGACCGATGGCAAATCGAAGTGGCTGATCAATCGGAGGAGAAGAAGCCGAACCAGGACAGCATACCCTATAACATCATCAACAACTACTTCTCCGTGGGCGTGGACGCGGCGATCTGCGTCAAGTTTCACCTCGAGCGCGAGAAAAACCCGCAAAAGTTCAACAGCCGCATGAAGAATAAGCTCTGGTACTTCGAGTACGCGACGACCGAGCAGTTCGCCGCGAGCTGTAAAAACCTCCACGAGGACCTCGAAATTATCGTGAGTGGGACAATGTTTTATTGAGTCTAGTGCGCAGGTTATTGGATTGGCTGCTGAAAAGGTACTTAAGTCAGCCCGACGACGTCCAATCGCCTCGAGTTGCAACCACTGGGGATTCGATCGATTCCGGATCATTTACCATTCGGCAGGACGCGCGCGGGCGCCTCTTTAAAAGCCAAAATTACGACGAACAAATCGTTGGATTTATTTCAAGCCGATTGCAATCGCTCATTCGTGTGCGCGACCGCGTGCCTCTGAGTGCCTCGACCACACACGGTGCACAGTCATTATTATTTGCGGCTCGGTCCGATTTCATCAATGTGTTTCAACGCTGAAAACGACTCTCCCGTTACGCAACTGCACATCCGTAAGACCGCGTCGGAAAACCTTAGCTGCCCGAATCAGCTCTTGCAATCGATCGCAGTAGTCGATAAGAATCAGTCGGACTTCAATAATTTTCAATAAATAATGTTTAAAAGTGAATCTCGACCGTTCCAGTGTGATGGCGTTCCCTTGGACTTGGCGCACGGACCGTCGCTCCAGGGCGTTGCATTGCTAAACATTCCGTTCACCCATGGAGGTTCGAACCTTTGGGGCGAGCATCATACGCGACATCGTCTCGGTAAACGGAAAAAGCGCCCGGACAAGGAGCTCAGCACCAGCAGCTTCAATTCCGTCGATCTCACAGTTGCGATACAAGGTAATTTGAAGGTTCGAATTGACTCGTTCCTGCGTTGCTGATGGGCAACTTTCCTCGAACTCGGCAGATTCGACTGAAAAAGTCTACAAACCGATCGCGTGTCCCTAACTTTTATACTCGAGCTGCAAGCTTGTACACTCGGAAAAGTGCTTGATAAAAATTGCAAAAATATGTTTGAGCGACGCGATAAAGTATTGCTAGCTGTGCTTGAAAAACTGTTTTTCTCGCCCATTAATGCCGCTCGCACTAATTACAGACATAGGAGATAATCTGATAGAAGTCATCGGCCTCGAGAATTGCTTGCACATGGGCCAAGTGAAAACAGGACTTCGAGCTTCGGGCAGGCGATTGGCCCAATGCAGCAGCGTCCAGATTACAACCTCCAAGCGATTTCCTATGCAGATCGACGGCGAGCCTTGGATGCAAGGCCCGTGCACTGTAAATAAACACGTTATTTATGCTAATGCAACTATTGCTCCGCTCCTAAATGCTGTGATTAAAAGTAAAGTTGACGAAGCTTCTTGTATCGCCCAAAGTCCCGTCTTTGGAGCAAACGTTAAAGATTTTGCTTTATAGACGATATTTGATTCGCGTTAAAGTAGCAATAACTGTTGTCGCGGGACCAAAGCCGAATCAAAAGTCCAATCAAAATGCGTTCGAGCGCAATTAAATGAAATTGCTCGTTCTAACGCAACTAGCTTGGGCGAGGAATTTATTTGCACTCCTTCATTGTCTATCGTTACAGATCAACATCACCCACAAAAATCAAGTGCCGATGCTGATGGCTCCACCACCGGAGAAACGAAAAGGCTTCTTCCGGTTCCTCAGAAGGTGAACTCGTTACCCAAGTCGAAAATATATACGTACACACACGCGATGTGAAAGAATAACGTTACTTCCTGCCTCCGTCTAGTCTAACAGTTTTAACCGCGCCACGACACTTTTCGTTTCGTCGATGCGTCTGCAAGGAAGCGCGACGTCAACAACGACGACCATTACCCCAATTTGCACACTTTTCTTTTTCAATTCGCACACCTCGTCGGGATATTACTCGAGCGTGTAAGAACGCTTGGAAAGGAAATCGATCAGTGGGAGTTTTACTTTTATTTGTTAACTCGCTACGGAGCGTACGTAATTTTACAGCTGATAAAAAAAAATCTTAAGTGCAAGTTCGTCGACGCTCTTACGGAATATACGCGAATGCAAATGCAAGCTCGAAGAGAAAATCGTTTATTGACTTGAATTATTATTAAAAGACGCTCCGCTGACTGAATGGACCGACAAGCTGTAGATATATTTTGTGTACAGTATTTTCGAAACTATAATTGTAATGACGATGGTTGTCGCGCAAGTGCAGCGCCAAGCTATGGGTTATCAATGTGAACGATGAGATAGAACGCTTATTAACCTTTTAACTATATATTAAACGAAAGAAACTATGTACTTAGTGAAAAGGAGAAATAAATTATACATGTTCACGATCGTGATAAATAGATTAAAAATAAGAATCAAGTTTTAGTCAAGTTTAGTCGTCATGTCGTCCACAAATTTTTTCAACGTTTTTAAATCCCACAGATTATTTGTAAATTTATTTGAAGCGCATAATTAACCTTACGACACTTATTATTGCGTATTATGAATTTCATATGCTATATATAAAGCTAAGATAAGATATCGATTATAAAGGCAATTCTCTGCGACACTAGCGTCTTCCCCTGAAAATAAAAATTGTACATAATTATCGAATTACACAGAATATGTTAGACATATATGTGCGTAACATATGATGTTTGTATATAATTTAAAATTATATGTTTTTATCCTTAATGTTCGTCGGATTTGTAGAGTTTGTGCATAATTTTTTGGGGGAGGAAAGTAAAGGTGATTCCTCGCTAACTGAGAATAAAATGAAATGATACACGAGGTGCATGATTACGGGAGCTGTGCGAAAACCAAATGACCATGTATAAATTTAATTGAATTTAATATTTTATTCTGTGTCACTTTGTTCGTAGTGAAACTATTTTTTATAGAATTCCAAAGTTGCGGGGAAGAAAATAAGCCCGTAACGCGATTTTAAATGTGCAAGGTGAGAGTAGTTCGCGGAGTGCGGGGGGCAGCGATTGCTGTCACAGTAGTGCAGGATACTAACGAGCATCCGATGAAAGTAGGGATGCTGAGCAAGAAAAATAGAGTAAAAATAAAGTACTAGAGCGTAAATTGAATTTTGTAACGGTAAAACGCTGACTTATTTAAATTTAACTCGAGACGTAGTTTTAACTGGCATTTTATTCTATTTTGATGAAAAGGTATTATTTTAAGGTTTATCAAGCTTCTAGAGTAAAATTACGACAAACTAGTCCTTTAAAATCTCTCTTCCCTTCGAATGATATTGAAATTCATAATATCCGAAACGCTCGAACAAAGAAAGAGGCTGTTAAACATCAAAAACCTTCGTGTTTTGAGTTTCAATTCTTGTTTAGTTTCTCGACTTCTGAAAGTATTATGCACCTCATGTTAATGTTAAGATTTATTGTACAGATAGCATTCGAGTACGACTTTTAGCTTAAATAATTTATTTTTTACCTATTATAGTCATAGGAGCAATATTATCTAAGCATATCAGTGATTTACCAAATGTTCTTTTACCTTTAAGCTTTGACTTTAATGATTTTTGTACGTTGTGTTGTAATATAAATAAAATAACCGCGACATTTGACTTACATATACATACATACATACATACATACATGCATACATATAATACGTTTTAAATGCATTTTATTTATTTGTAAATGATATAATATATTACAGATGTTTAATAAAAATCTTGTGCTATTTTCTTTTAACTACAGTGGCATAATAGTAACGTTCTCCTGCGTGACTGCAACTGTTTGTACTAATTACATGTTGCAATGACGTCAAATTTGCACTGCAGAAATTGAAAAAGATCTTAATTCATGCAAGTGGTGCTCTGAAACAGAATTTAACAGATGCTCTGAAGCTTTTCGCGTGTAACGAACACCAGTATGGATCACAAAACGATGAAAAATAATTTCCGTCCGCTTAATACTAAAGGAAAGAATACATATTGTTAACTTATTTCTCAAAGGGTGAATTATTTTCGAACGACAACAACAACAATAGACAGCAACTATCAAAGACGTTAAAAGTAATTTGATTTGTTTCCGAGCACTCGAGATAAAGATTGACAAATTGTACGCAGAAAGCATTTGATGATAAAATCAAAGATCTTTATTTGCATAAAAATAACCAATAAGCTATAAACGTTCAATAATCTCAACTGCTTTTATCGAAGAGGAATAAAACTAATTACTCGTAGGTTCGTGCTTGTCACCTTTAATGCATAAAACTATACATTTAGTGTTTATGTATTACGTATTCTCATACTTTAACTACAGCTTGAAATTATTGTATCCGGCCGGGACCATTTTATATAAGTAAAAAAATATGACTTCTATCTCTGATATGAACTCTTGAAATCGTAATATTACTCGTTTTAAACTGAATTGTGCTCGTGTTAAAGGCAAATTTAGAAGAAAATTATAAACTTAACTTAGAGCGACTCACAGATTAGCGATCCAAAAATTAACCGGAATATTAAGCTTATTCAAAGTGATACATTTGATAGATGTTAAAGGAAATATTGTGAACGGTATATATGTATATATATATTTATTTATTTTATATATATATATATATGTATATGTATATGCTTTTTTGTATGTGTATATATAATGCATTATGCGTACGCATGTGTAATACAATGCATGATATATGCATATATACACATATGTATGATGTAAATTACCGTAGCGTCGAAAGTAGTGATACGAATAGTAGATAATGAAATACTGATTTTTCTTAGTGAACACAGTAAACAATGAAAGGGATCGCGCTACGCCTTGAAGATGCCTCGCAAAATCTTTAAAAACATATATATATACACACATTAAAATTTTTATTACGAAATTTTGTTTCTTTTCAACTGATTCAGTGGGTTAGTGTGCTTTTCTATACGATGGCTTTAAAGGATAAATGTATCGCAACATTATAGATCAATTTTCTTGTAATTTAAGTCTGTTTTATCAGTCGTCACGAAATTTTATCGAAAACACATCTGATTTTCCCCTTGCTATTCTCCGACAATTATAATTTACCGAAGTTCTAAAACGCTGATCAAAGAATTTTGACAATTATCACGCTTCGTAACAAAAAGCAACGCAATAATAATAATAATAATAATAATAATAATAATAATAATAACGGGATTTAAAATTTATCCCATCCCACTGACATTGTGAAAAAGTTTTGAAGACCTTTAATATTGCGTAGCTATATTTACTGCCATCCTTTATTTTGAATCTACATACGTTTGATTGAGCACAACTGCCATTTTTCAAAGTTTCGACATGTACACTGATCAATGAAGAACCTGTTTATAGTGTAAATTAATTAAGAATCATAACATGTAAATTTAATGTAGAGATCTACAAACAAATATAAATAGCGCTAAACGTAAAAGTATGATAATAATAATTATTATTATAACTTATTGTTATTTTATTATTTAACTATACTTTTTGACGGCTAAGATCGTACGTTGTTTCTGATTAGTAATTCAAATTGAATGTCAGAAAATGTAAATTACCTTTGTCGAATACCAATAAAAACATTAAACTTTCAAAGTTTTAATTTTTCCAGTTATTGGGTTCAGAAATTTCCCAACTCCTTTCATTTTCAACCTTTTCACTTTCATAGGTTCATACTTTACAAAAATATCAAAACTATCTGCGTAAAATAGGTTCAATTTCTGTAAATTATTCGTTTCAATAAATCAAGCAACATTAACCATTTTTAACATACTCCTGTAACATTTTTCGCATCTTCATTCCTATTTTATAATTAAATTAACTATCTGAAATATTTTCTGAATTTCATTGATATAAAGTTCTAAATTTTTAAGTATTTCATCATTAAAAGAGAATTCCGAAATAATTCTTTTATTAAAATAAAAAGGTAAATATACTAACAGGGTCGACTAACTAATAATGCTATTTATTTTTCAACATTATTATCTCATTGATTAAAAGTGATATTAGGAAATAATATAATAATAATGATTTTTGTCTGTAACATAATTTGAAAGATTCGAATAAAACAATTTCTTATTAGAACCTAGATTGATGTAAAAATAAAGTGCAATGATTCTGAAAAATAAATGATATTTTATGTGATTACAGATAGTAGCAAGAATATGCAAATTTATGAATATTTTTAAATTTTAGAAAATTACATTGGCATTACGAAAATGTCACGCTAAACACTAGAATTTAAAGAAATATATCAAATGATTATATATATTAACGACGCAAATATAATGCAGGATTATATGCATAGAAATTTCACGGGTGTCGAAAATATTAAGAATAACATTTGGGTAATTTTTTATGTATTTTATAATTTTAATGGCAGCGAGGATTTCAATTTAATGACGATATAGATTATTTTTAAAAATTCCGCTGGTTTAAAAAAACCCTCAATGAAAGATAAAATGCTGTTTCCTTTTCAACAAAAATTTAACAAATATGAGAGTTGCGAAGTCTTGTTGAATAAAAATGCCATTCATTTCTTCTAAAAAAAATAATAATAATAATAATAATTTTCCATATAATATGAATATGTTTTTGACGTACATCTTTTATCAGTATAAAATTTTAAAGTCATGCTTAATTCTACCTTTAAAAAAGTTTAACTTATTAATTTCCATTCAAATTTATACATCATTCAGTTTAACACATTTAGCTTTGATATAATTTTTTTACATCTCCAGTACAAGATATTCATTTTTACGTTTATCTTTATAATAATTTTGTCGTTTGAAAGTTAAAACATACATGGTATGATATTTTTATAATCTATTTGTATTAAAATTGTAGATCCCTTTCAGCTTAATATAATTTTTTGTTATTACTTAAATGATACTGTAAATATTTAGCTTATTAATTAATTTAATTTAATTTGCATATTATTCGAACTGTAGAATTATGTAATTAGCAATTCGGTTAAAAAAAAGAACATTTTGAAACGATTTTACGAAACTTCCCGACTTTTCGATATTAAAAATGTTTTTATAATATCAGTAGTTAACTCATTTTAGAATTTAACCATCGTAGGATTCTGTTTCTGTAAAGAGTTTTACGTAGTTTTTGTAAAGAGATTTATTTTTAAGAAAAAGAAAATACCACGTATTAATGTCAAAAGTTAACGGACTTCCCGTAAACAAATATAAGATAAGTAACGAAAAGGAAAAGAATATTTTCAAGAAGACCTTCAGATTTCTAATTGAAGACGACATATTGGGTTCAGTAGTTCAAGCGAACGAATCTACGTTCAGTCTTACTGTAATTTTCAATTACTGTACGTATATAGCGAACAAACAAAAGCATAGTTATTTATTATCCGACGTTTTTAACGTAAGCATTGCTCGACTTTTTTATTTAGTCTTTAAATTCAAAATAGTTTCAATTATAATTAAAATATTTTATTTCGATACCATGCCATTCGATACATTTTTATACACCATCTAAAAAATTCCTCTTATATTGATTATTGAAAATTCCAACTAATAATCAAATTACCAATGCAACTCTCAGTATTACTTTTTTAATTCGATGCTTTGGTAACATTTAAAAACTGAAATACATAACTTTCTATGAACTAACTATTGTATTGTATCTGGTATAATCTATTGTTAATAAATGTTTTTACTAATATTCAATACGCTATGATAAAATGCTTTTAGAATATTCAGTCTGGTATTCAAATTGAGTGTACAGGATAATAGAATAATATAAAATAATACAGATGATTAAAAACTGAAACGCTTCAAACGTGCTTATTTAAAAATTTTTTCTTTCTCAACGAATAAGAAGAAATTAATAAAAATTTAAAATATAGAAGAAACTTGCGTAAAATCTTCGTGTTTATTGAGTTATTTATACATTTAAGATTAAAATTATATTACGCTCGTTAAAAATTTAAGAAATATTTTGCATTACAAAATATAAATTTTATGTCATGCTTTTTGATAGATGATACAATTATATCATAATTGTTTTTTAAGAAGAAACTAGAAAGAAAAAACATTTAATAGACTTCATAATAAGTATTTCAATGCATATATTGTGCGAATGAAAAATAATTCAATGTTCAAAATAATTTAAATTTGGTAAATTAAATATATTTTTAAAATAGAATGTTTTTTATACCTTGCTGTAAGATATATTTATCAATATCAAAATGTTAAAATTATATCTACGCCTATCGTCTTTTGTTGATAAAATTTATTTTAAAATAAATCGCAAGTATAAAATCTTAGCAAAGTAATTCGACATTTATGTTTCCTTTATTTCTCATATAATTTACAATTAAAAAGCGATTACAATATTAATAATTGTTTTGGGTCAATGTCACATCGTTTTTTTCCTCGTTTCCTTGACAATCCATTTTATTTATATGCAAGAATTATTTGCTACTTATTTCGCTTCCAGCAAAAGACGCGTATAAAACTATTACAAACATTACGGTTCCAGGTTGCACAACTTATCGATTTCGAAACGGACAGTAAAATGGTCAATAAAGTTGTGTAGCTGCTTCTCTTCGAAGTTGCAACAGTGCGCTTTTTTCAAAAGTGAAATGGAATGGAGTATAACAACGCTTACAAAGTTTTCAAATCAAGTTTACTTCTTTTAAGCACCCAAAAGCTCTCAATAAAATATATTTGCATTCAAAACTTTTCTTATTCGAATCTATAATTATACCAATAATACAAATCGAAAACCTAAACTGATGGATGGGACGTTTAGCTTAAATAAAAAATTATAAATTATGAAAAAAAAATAATACGAAAATTAAAATCTGAATTTATTTCATTAAATTAACGAAACTCGTACGCAACGGTACAAATGACTTAAAAAAAAGCCTCAAACAGAAGCATAACAAATGCAGCGTGCAATTGTGAAGAGATCATAAAAAATACTCTGCCAAATAAAAAAACGATACATGGTAGTTCACCAAAAAATTCTTTGAGCTAACTGGATTTAGAAACTTAGCTACAATGTAAACTAATCGCTTCGAAATTGAATAATAAGAGAAAAATTGCATTGTACGTAGCCGCCTGGTGGCTGCTTTTCACAGTGGCTACGTGATCACGTCATCTCTCGGTGACAATTAGCAAACTGGTCGTCACAACGAACTAACCTTCCCTTTCACACAAGCAAGACGCAAAATACTTATTGCTATTTCTCACTTTTTTTCTCCTGTATCATCGTCTACCGCGTAAAATTCTCAAGTGCGTTTCGATTATATCACTTATATTATAATTCCAAATTAATCGACAATAATGCAAAAATAAAGAATCAGCAAAGAAAAACCAGAGTACGGTGGATTTCTAACTCATAGAAGACGACGCAGGCAAGGCCCGTACCAGTGTTAAAAACAGACAATATATGCGCGAGGTAAAGAACAAAGTATCGCATAGTTGTATTCTCAAGTATTCCTAGAAGAGGTACAACATTCTCGTGTCAACGCTTCGAGCCAAATGTTAAGGGCCGGTGCGTTACGAGGTTATGTAGTTCCTCTAATCATTGTTCTGTTTGTAAAATTCGCAAGGCTTTCATTCTCGCTTGAATTTATAAAAAAATCATTAACCAAAAATATTTTAGATCGTACAAAAAACACTGACGACATGATCAAGAGCGGGGAAGATAACATGCGACAGACTGTGTAAGTTTAATTTTCTAGCAAATTTTCCATTTTCTTTGTTTTCCAATGACATATTCATTAAGTTATAATGATGCCATCAATATTTGTTTTGTTTACATTTGATACACTTATTTGCCTACTTTGTTTTGTTCTATTTAATGTAATAAAATAATGATAGTACATCTATTTATATTGTGTAATTTATTCTTATAAAAAATTTTTTGAATATCTATAAAACTTAAATGTATTAAGTTTGTGTACATCGTATTTTCTTATATTATTTAAAACTGTATATCGATCCATGCATCAATAATAGCAAATTTTATTTTGTAGCTTATTTTTTAACTTTTTTTATCATTTAATTAAGTATGTGATTTCAATTTTTCTGTATTTTAAAAATTAAGGGAATTTACTGGTCGAGAAGATCAACTTACCGCTGAAATTGTAAGTACCAATGTCGTCATAATACCTTCACCAGGAGGACACAATCATGGAAGTTCTAAAGTAAAGTTAAAAAATATTGTTGACTTTACTTGGGAACATCGATATTATGTTGGACAATTATTAGCAGTTCACATGTCAGGAAAATATCTTGCGTATGGTATAAAAGGTAATCAATGAAAAATAAATATATGTAGATTATTAACACAAATAATTTTTATAATTAAACAAATTTATTTTGTACTTTTGGTTTTATAATACAGCTGGAAATGGAAATGGTGTAGTGCGTGTTGTAAATAAAGAATTAGAACAGAGGACCCTCATAAGAGGGATGAGGGGTCTTATTCAAGATCTTGCATTTGCTCATGTTTCCAACCCTATTTTGGCTTGCGTTGATTATACCGGGAGTCTTTTTGTATATGCAATTGAAGCTGTGAATACAGAACTATTGTGTAGTCTAGTTCTACAAGTAGCAGCAGATGATGTGTCACCAATGAACCATAGAGTTATATGGTGTCCATATATTCCTGAAGAAGATGTAACCGATGAAGATGAAGTTTCAAAATTACTTGTTCTTACTCGTGGATCAAAAGTTGAGCTGTGGTCAATTGCTGCTGCTTCTCGCCTTTTTAATGTACCCATAAAGGTGAATTATGAAAGTTAATTTGTTGAAAAAAATTATTTAATTATAAATAATGATTTTGAAATTTAAATCTTTTTATACATTATGGAATGACATTGAATGTAGGCTACAGATCCAGAGATAAAAGAAAATAATGTGATGGTTGAAATCTATCAACATTCAGGAAATATTGTCGAAGCAACATTTAGTCCTGATGGTACTGCTCTCGCAACAGCAAGCTCAGATGGCGAAGTTAAATTTTTTCAAGTTTACTTACATGGAGCAGCATGTGGACAGGTACCGCCTAGATGTTTACATCAATGGAGGCCACATGATGGGCGTCCGATATCTTCGCTCTTTTTTCTTGATGATCACAAGCACCATCATTCTGAGTAAGTATTTCAGGAAAATTACTTCGAATAAATGATAATCTGAATGTGTAATTTTAAAAATCATTAAGTAAATAATAGAATTTAATTTGTTCAACAACTACTCCCGGAAAATAATAAAATTATCGCTAATGTACAAATTCCTTAAATTTAAGATTATTCGTTGAAATAAAAATTCATGTAAGTAAAAAATCAGAAAGTAATTTTAACAGATTAATGAAAAAAGGGAGTTTTCACGCAAGCAAAAATATACGAATTTAATTACGTTAATTGATGTTCAATCTCCTCCAAAATATTTTACAATAAATAATGCATTTATTGAAATTTGACATTGAAGAAGTTGGCGTTTCTGAATCCATCTTTTTCTCTATTTCTAATATTATAGTACTCAATTCTGGAGGTTTGCTGTAACAGGCTGTGAAAACAATTCCGAATTAAAAGTTTGGTCCTGCGAATTATGGACTTGTTTGCAAACCATTAAATTTGCACCAACGCCCACTACGCAAAAAGCGCCAGTTCTAAAAGCCCGACTAGACCTTGCTGCGGGTTATCTGCTTCTTTCGGACATTTATAATAAAGTGTTATACATATTGAGCATTACAAAGGATAGTGAGGAAGCAGTTGCTTTTATAAACACAGTATCTGAATTCCTATTGCCATATCCAATTTTGAGTTTTGCAATAGTCGACGCCGGTCAGAGACGGTTGAGGCCTACCAGCGAATCGTTAGAGGATTTGTGCCCGGGTGACGATGAGAATGAAGATCAACTTGTCATAAGGATGTACCTTGTCCAACCGAAGTCACTCCAGGAATGTCATATCGCATTTAGATCTCCTATGGTGATGAATGGTAACTGTCTTATGGATACTTTAACACATGATTCGTTGGACTATCCTGAAGATTTACCTGACATTAGTACAGTTAATCATAATGGTATTGTTGGAGTAAATGACGTTGACGAAGGTAATGACTTTATAACATCGATAATCTTATTTATTATTGATTACAGAGGATTACAAAAAAATTTCTTTTTAAAATTTCATAAAAAAATTAGATATTTTTTAAAGATATCTAATTCATGACTTAAATTAACGTAATTTATAAATTTATTCAACCACGTCACGAAGTCTTAGAAAATTATGAAAAGCAAAAAATGTTTGAAAAATTGAATAAAATCACACTAGTTCTTCTATATTTTAAAACACTGAACAAAAACTTTATGAATAACACTTATGCTTGGGTGTTGTGTGTTTTATTTTTAATTTTTTTATTAAACTTTTCAAAGAAATGTTTTTATAGTCTTTTATTATTATTATTTATTAATTTATTATTCTTGATTAACTAAATGATTTTAAATTAAATATTATAAACAATTTTAAGTTATTAGAATTAATTCTTTTAAAGATATGTTTCTCAGAAAAAATAACGAAAAATACAAAAATTCTTATTAGTAAAAAAAAAAATATAATTATTTTAATTATGAATTTAAAATAGTTGTTAAAATCTATAATATTCATTTTTTTTAATATTAAATTTATAATATATTTTAATCTAAAATAAGTATTTATTCCATTACAGTAAAAATATAATTTTCCTTTGTATTTTTTTATTTCCTATTCGGATAATTCATAAAGTACTTACATTAAATATATGTTTGTATATTTAATCATAAACCAATATTTACATTTACACTTTGCTTTCTCGTTGCAAATATACAGAACTTTTAATAAAATAAATAATTTTTAATATTCGAAGTTTTTGTATGAAAATAATTTGATTGCTTAAGACGAAAATGGAGAAGAAGATGCTAACATCACTGAAGCCGTTGAGTTAACTTCCAACCATAATTCAGGGTTGAATTTAATGACACCAGATGCTTTTAGCTCACCAGCAAAAAAAGAAAATGCGTTAGATTCAAAATCTTCTAGTCCTCAACTTGGCAATATAGAATCTGCTAGTCCATCCATTGCTCAAACTGTACAAACACTAAATACGTCGGATCAGCCACTTGCCACAAGTAGGCTTAAAGATCTTGTTGCTCCACCTAGTGGTGGCAGCAGTCCTTCGAGAGAAGTTTGTGAAATTTTGTCTCTTGCAGAGCCTGAAGAAAGTGAATCTGAAGTAAAAACTGAACCAACTACGACAAACAATGAAGACTGGTCCCAAATACCTATGTGTAAATATATATTATATTTTTTTAGCATTAAATAAAGCAATCAGTAGAGAATAAAATTGAATGCACAAAATTAAGAAACGAGACCAAATATTTAAATTCATTTATTAAAATTCGATTTATCGTAGAAAAAATTAAAAAAAACTATTAAATATAATTGAATTATACTTTAATAAAAAAATTTTTCTATCCCTAAAAGATAGCATCAGTTTTCTAAATTTACTAATTTTTCATTCCCAGGTTTAATAAAAGACGCATTCCATGCTATGCAGGAACAAGGAAAAGAAGATATCAATAGCGAAAAACTGCACATAAAGAAAGAACCCTCTCCAGTTCTAGTACAAGAAGATACTCAAGCCAAGTGGAATTTATCTAACCAAATGTACGCAATGACGAACAAACTTGATTCCCTCCTTGAGATAGTCCAGGACCAGCAACAAGAACTCAGCGAACTACGAGTCGAGGTGATGCGGATTTTTTTATCCAATTTGGGCAGTTTGGCCACGCTGTAAAATTTATAATTTTCGGTAAACTGCTTTTATCTTGAGGAAATCAATTTTGATAAACGTTTGATTAAAATTTTAGAAAAATGAATTAATTTCTCACGTAAAAAGTGAATTCGAATTTTGTACGGAACGTAGAAGATGTTATTCTTGAGAAATTTGCCTTAAAAACCCTTTAATTCTTTAATAAAAATAAAAAAGTTGTGCAAGTTTTATGAAATATAGTTTTTCATTAACAGTAACGTTATGTCTGAAATATTTATAAAACATAATCATTAAATTTATAATTCGTTGTTTATACCTAATTTGTTCAATGATAAGAGGTTATTTATTATAAGGCTTAAAATACTAGGGGGGGTTCATAAAAATACTTGTCGGTAAATTAATTTTTCATACCGATAATAAAATTATAAATCATTGCTCGAAATACTTTAAAAGAATGTTTATCTTTAATTGTAGAAAATCGTATATAAAAAGTTCTTTAATATTTAAACACAAAATGGATTTTCGTACATTTGTTTTATCTTTCGCAACTTGGTATCTATTAAAATTTGTTCAAATTTTCCAATGTAATTTTCCAACGTAAGTCTGTTGGTCATTTGAAATATGTGATTTTAACAGTGGCTAACAGTACCCAAATCGATTATACCCAAGATTTAACTTGAAAATCAATGAGTATGTTTTGTTGACGTAGGTAACGCGTCTTCGCCAAGAAACTCCGCTTGCAAATCGCGTGGAGTCAGCCATGGCAAAAGCGGCGCAGCAGCAAACTACGAATTTCGAACTGTCGCTGTTAAATCATACTTCCCGACAGCACGAGTTCTTAAAAAGCCTCGAGGTCGCTGTTAAAAAGGAGATCGAATTGACGATACCAAGGGTGGTTGATAAACTTATCGAGCCATTGAAGATGCAACTGAGATTAGATGCTGCGCAGATCGATCGACTTGTTCAAGATAACTTGTTGAAAGTCGTTGGAGGACTGCAAATGCAGGAGACGATCGCTACGGCGGCAAAAACCGCTGCCAAACCTGTCCTGGAGCAAACATTTAAAGAGGTTTTCACGGGCACACTTTTGCCAGGAATGGAAAAAGCCTGCCAAAATATGTTCAAGCAAGTACAAGATGCCTTTCTCATCGGAACGCGAGAATGTAAGTTTAAGGCTCATTTTATTACGTAACGTAAATACTAGTCATTATTGCTTAATATAATTTTAAGGATATGACTTAGTAGCAAAAACATTTGAATATTTCAAATCAAACGTAAGACTTTTTATAGTACTAAACTCAAAAAGTGCAATAAATTATACAAAAATTTTGACTGGTGAAAACAAATTATTTATAATTTAATACTGATCTTTATTAATCGACTTATTGCAAATTCAGTTTAATCTTAATGCAATTAATAAACAAATCAAATCCACTTGTACATAAATATGTTTTCTGTAAATCTTAATTGTTTTTTAATATAAATAAATAATAGTTTTTTTACTTAAAAATATTTATTATTATTTTGCAGATCTTCAAAATGTGGATTCCATAATGGATAAACAATGTCAGCGTCAAAATAGACACCAAAGCGAAGCTCTGGCTACTGCAGTTCGAGAAGAAATGCAGAATGAATTTACTAGAGGTTTGGCGATGATGCAAGAGCATACAATGCGAAGTGTCCGAGAATCTGTAAGAGAGAATTTCACTCAACACATGTCAGATATTTCTGGTATTCGGTAAGAACAGTAAAATTAATTGTATTCTGATTAAATATTTAAGATTCTGTATGAAATTTTTATTAAATTAACGCTAAAAATGAACTTAATTTTAATTTATTTCTATTATTAAATAGAGTCCCATTATGAAGAGTTGCCAATACTAATGTTTAATGTCTGAAATAAACGAAATTTAAGAAGTTATAGATTTTTATAAACCTCGTTAATAGCTTCACCACGTTACATGACTATAAAATCACAGCTCAAGAGCGACAACCCCCGGGCTGCCAGGTTCGACGCCCATCGATGCCCAAGCGCGGGTTATGTCACTCCTCCAGCGGGGTCAATTAAACGCAGCGTTCCAGCAGGCGCTGAGTGCCAGCGATCTGGGACTGGTGGTTCTCGTCTGCGAGAACACGGACCCCGCGCGTGTATTTTCGTGCTCCATGGGCCCCAGCCAGGGCTCCAGATGCGTACTGCAACAACCGGTGCTCCTGTCACTCGTCCAACAGCTTTCGGCGAATTTGGGACACAGAACCGAATTAAAGCACAGGTTCGTAGCTCAACTTTTCCTTTTTTTTGTCTTTGTGATTTTATTTGAACTTTTTATGTGACAGCGATTGCAAGTTTGCTTGTTAATTAGAAATAATAATGTTTCTCCCCTCTATTGCAACTACCAGTGTTACAATTTAATTTAAATTGTTTATGCCCAAATAGTTACGTGATGTTACAAAATATAAGAAATTTCATTTAAAAATTTTAAGTAGCATATTACGAAGATAATTTTTATACTTCAATAGTGATTGAAATGGACGCGTAAATCAAAAGTACGTGTTTTAATTCAATTAAAAAATTAGGTTTAAAGTATGAAGGGGATAATTTTCTTATCACTGGATCTGCATTTTTCTATTCTACTTCTATTCTACTATATATTATTATTTATTTATTTATTTATTTATTTATTTAGACATTGTTATTTACAATTCTGTATGCATATGACTAACTTGTATTCTACTATGTAGTTACATTAGTGATTACTACTATACATATTTCAATAGTCCCACGCTTGAACATATCACTTATATTGCATTCCTCTAAAATATCAGTTTCTTTCTTTCTTTTTCGTAAACAAATTCGGTTTCTTTTAAATCTTCCAAAATGGCGAGTTTGACATCTGTATACCTGGATTTATCTTTTGTTACCCTACTTTTATTATTTTTCTACAAATAATTGCATTTTTTAAAACTAACGTCTAAGTAACAAATTATATTCAATTATTTATGATAGATACAATTAGTACATTATTAAAATACATTTATTTTTATTTCATTTTCTACTAGATGGTTGGAGGAAGCTGTTATCAGTCTAGACCCAAGCGATCCAGTTACGCGAGAACACATGGTTAATGTATTATTAACATTGCAAAGTCAAGTTGCTTCTTTTATTTCTGCAAATCCAAGTCATCGGTCAGTAAGAAGATTGAAAATGGTTGCAATGGCTGCCCAAGCTCTTTTAAAACCTTCATAAGCTTTTCAAATATTATAAACACTATACATAATAGAGATTTTTCATTTTATGATCACTTTTCAAAGTATGTAATAGTTTGTACGTATTTGTCACATATAAGACTGGAGATAAGTTTTATTTAAAGTACATTATCATCAATGTATGTATAATATTGATGTTTATTATTTTATCATGCAAAAAAAACTATTTAACATAATTGGTTTAAGTGAAATTGTAGTTGAAAATGTTTATTTCTCTATTTTAGAGAAGCTTGAAATTTGATGAAAAATGTACATTGAAATGTCTCCTCTATTAAATTTTTTTATTATTTTACAAAATATTTCATTTTAACCAAAATTAATATTTTTTTATTAAGTAGCTTTTTGAATATTTGTATTGATAATTTTTGTTTAGTTAATCCTTCCATTTATTAGATAAAATTTCTTCTTAGAAGATAATAATAAAAGTTAGACTAATAACATTTTAGAATAATATCGCGAAAAAGTCAAACTTAAATAAAAATACTTTATTCTTATTAATTGAACAAAATGTATTATAATAAAAAAGTAAAATCTTTTCCATACATATTTGTGTTCTCATTTCATTGTTGAATAGGTAGCATCTGCTTATAAAAACTATGAATTAGTTTTAAGAATTTCCTTTACATGAACTGGTAACTTTATCCGTTTTCTTTTTCGTATTTTACCACTTTCGTTTACTTTATTTGTACTTATGCTTATATTCGAAGTACCTACTTTGTTTTTCTTTTTTTTACAACTCAAAGGGTTAGGCCCAGGCTTTTTATGTTTCTTTTTTGGTTTTATTTCAATATTTGTTTCTAAACCAGACTGTTTTTTTAATGTTTGTATTGTTTCTTCTTGAATAGGAGTTATTATTTGATTACGCGTTTTTAGAGCAAATTCACGACTTTTTTGAGAAGGTGGTTCAAGTGTTGGTGTTTTACCATGTAAATACATAATTGGAACGCCTGGTATATTTTTCAACTGATCTTGAAGTAATCGATCTTGTGTTGCAATTATATACCTGAAAGTTATTTTAAAAAGAAACAACATAAGTTATGTATAATTACTATAATTTAACTGCTTTAATCATATATTTGATTTTTAAAATGTTAGTACTGATAAATATTTAAGTATTACATGTGTAAATTAAAAAATTTTAACTACCTAGATGAATTCATTGACGCGACCATTGATAGCAAACATTTTGCCCCTGTTACGTGATGCTTTTCATGGCCACATTTATGTACTGCAAATTGCTTTATTATTAACATTGCACCATAAAGTTTGGGACCTAATTTCTCAGTCTCCAAAATAACACATTGTGTTGTTAACAATTTAACTTCTGATTGGAAATATTTAGCCATTTGTTCGTGAATATTAAATTTGTTCTAAAATACATATCAAATTATAAATTACAATGAAAAATAAACAAACTGAATTTTAGGTTGGAAAACAAACTTGAAGAGCTGCAAATGAAAACGTTCCATCTAATAAAATCTGATAAGGCTTATGAAATTTGTAATTATTTACAAAGAAACCAAGATTCTTCTGAACCTTTTTGAGTCGCCGAATCTTCATTGTTACAACTACTATTAAATATTTAAATGCAGTAAAACATCACGATTTGTGTTCACGCAATGAACGTAAAGTTCTGTATTTCAATCGGCCAACAGAGGCGCTACCACATTACTCTCCACAGTCTCAAACCTTTTTATTATTTTTTGGGATAAATTAGAGTCAAAAGATGAATCTCAATACTTGACTCTCGTAAGGTACCCGCAATGTGTACATTTATCTTTCAATAAAGTATTTTTATGTCAAACTATATCTAGGTCTTTGTTGTATCCGAAAGTGCACGATGATCCGTCAGGTGTAGAATTTTGAAATAGATATGTATACCATGTGCGCGGAATCGTCGCATGCGCAATTGAAGTGCAACTTTATGGGCTCTCATTCACGCGCGAAATTTGAATAATAAAATATTCAAAAAGTATTAAAAAGGTAGTGTCAAGAGTATAACGTTTTATCTATAGGAAATATTTCTTTTTATTGTATCTAAATTCATTTTGTGATCATATCTTGTAAAAAATTCTTTTCATAAAGAATAAACCACTACATTATTGTTTGATATTATGGTAAACTTAACAACGATAAAAAAATAATTTTCTCTTTTAATAATGTTGGCCTAACATTTGTACTTATTAAAACCTAATATAGTTGATATGTAAAGTCATTATGTACATCTATACAGTTGATTACCTACATCCCGCGTCAGAACAAAAATTTTATGCATTGTCTGCATCCTTCTCTTATAGGCTAAAGAGCTTCATAAGAAATTTATTACACACATCCACACATCAGCTTCTATTTGTTTAGTGTTTAGTATTTGAATTATTTGTTCTATTTATTTAGTATTTGAATTAGTATGTGAATCAATATCAAACTTTAAGTTATTCGTCTATCCAAGTTTTTAAAAACATTCAAATTTATCTCAATATTTTGGTCGAGAGAATTTGATCAAGTTTCAAGTGATATCGACTTACGAGTACAGTAGGCAAATAAAATAGATATTTGTATATAAGCCGGGAATGAAATACCGCTATCTATTATAAATGAGTATTGATGTCAACATTTTCACACCGATTATGCGATAAACATTTAATGCCTCTTCGAATTGGCGCAGCAGAAATAAACACTTTCGAACAAACGACGCGATAATCCTCGTTTATTTTATTCCCTACGTTTTCCAAGTAAATTTTCATTATGATGAATGATACACGTGAATTTAACTTTAAAATACAAGATCAATAAAGATTGCGACAGTTAATAGGGGACAATTTATTACTTGTGCTTGTTATCAATCCTTCACAAAAATAGTGATTATAAATTTAATACACGATATTCTCCCAAGCAAACACGAAGTGCCGATGTCAATCTGCTTGAATATACGTGTAAGAGCACAACTTACGTACTATATTATAATTTCATTGATTAGTCGTGAAATGAATTCGTGCAATAAAAACAAATAAAATATATGGCTGCTCTTTTATTACGAAGAGTCGAAAAACGACGTTTTATAACTCAAATAAATAAACTTTTTTAATTAATTAAAATTTATTAAACCTTACTTGTAATTAATACAAACAGTGATTATATAAAGTTTCTGAATATTTTGAATAAATGTGTTTACCGTATGAGAATAGGCAGGTTGGTTTTAATAAGTAATTTTTTTATCAACGATGAAGGTATAAGCAAATAACTAATGCTAAAAACAGATTGTCGAATTATTTAAATAAATGGCCGGGAAAGTAGATTAAAAAACACATGTATAATTTAATTCACAAACATTTTATTCTCTTATACGAACTATTTACATCCAAGAAAATCAACAATAACTGGATCGTGTTCAAATTTCAAGTTGCATAGTATTTTGTGTACGCGATACATGCTCGTTCATCTTGAACGTTAAAATTAAAATAAAAAAAAAATAAAATACCGAACATGCTCCAGTACTTCTTGCTTCTTTCAGATGTATAGTAATTTTCTAATTAACCTCGCTTATTTTATACATACGAGTAGATAGGACTTAGGTAATCATCGTTTTATTTACATCTCACAGTAAAATAACGCGTTCCAGTGTTGGCACCCTATAACAGGTTTAACGCACAAAAAGACTTGAATCTATAGGACCCTTTTATGCGTGCTCTTTGAAGTTACATTTTGAAAATTACATTTGCGCTGTATACAACAATCACTGATGCAGACAATGCTAGCCTTTTCCTCTAACTAAATCTACAAGCTGATCATACTCGATAATTCCTTTGATATCACTGATCGAATTACAAATTACAATGAATAATGACATTAATTTTAATAATAATAAAAATAATAGTAATAATAATAACGACAATAATGATAATGATAATAAAACAGAAAACAAATTAAAATTAGGAATGACATGAGCCAAATTTAAGGATGAGAATTCGAACGAATGCGAATCAGAACGAATATTTTCATAATACGTTTAATGATTACTGAATTGATCAGTCTGGAAGATTATACGTTTGTCGATAGTATTACGAAATCCTATTAATTTATAAGCTGCAAGCCTTACATCGCCTATCATAGGTACATAATATCATCGTTGACCCGGATATACGCGCATGCACGTATGTGGTCACGCGTATGCGTATGCATATATAATTCACGTGTTCACAAACTTGTGCTCTCATCGGCATAAGTATGTGCGCGATTAGAAGATCGGAAAAAAGCATGTGAATTTTTCCGATTTGAACTGACTATGTGAAACTGAAAAAGTGCATCGTGCAAAACTGCACCGATCAAGATCGCTTCGCTCATTAAGGCATCGAGTCATTCATCGATGACTTCTTCAAATTTATACATCGGCAATATTATTAATACTACAAATAAATATCGAAATGGCTTTTCCACAAAATTGGTTCTTGACTCTTTTATATTTCGTACGGTTGATTACTTTGAAATCTGCATTTATTTTGATTATTCCATACCTCGAACTTTGTCATCGTTTAATATTTAATTGTGTTAAGATAGCAAGTTATTTATAAATGTACAGGAGAAAACTTATTTGTATAGCTCGTGAATTTTCGTTTAAATAACATTATTATTACTATTATTATCATTATTATTATTACTATTACTATTACTATTACTATTACTATTATTTACTTACGTACAATTTATACATTATTATTTACAGTTTTGTACATGTTATATCACTAACTTATATTCTACTGTATAGTTACACTATTTATATCTGACATTGAAAATTTATGTCTAAAAAACATGAAAAATGTAGTTAAAGAAGACCCTGCCAAGTTTCACGTGGATGTTTTCTATCTAACAGGATAAAAGGGAAGGCTTATAATGACGCAATAACTGCGGCAGTATTAGGGTGTGTGGGAACTTATATTGTACAATTCTATGGTAAAACAACGTTGGCCAAATCTCCTCACTTTGAGCGTAACAAAGTAAAAGGTTATAAGGACTTTTCTCAGGAGTGGGAGAACATATGCAGATTTTACAAGGCAAACCAAGCAACTAGGATGCGTAATGCAAATGATATTTTCTTAACAACGACAGACAAAGAAGTGAATAACCAAGATAAAGTAGATGCCATTAAAGAAAAATTTTTTTACTAAGCGTACGTTCAAGAAGAAGGAATCTGAAAATGGTGACGAGGAAGACCTTGACGATGATTTGCTTGCAAAGAAAACATCGTGAACCTCGGCTATCGCCTTCTCGTGCACCATCTGCACGGGCACAAAACACTGAATTTAAGCATAGCAGTCTAAAATACAGCAACAAATGCAGAAGAATCTCGAGGGACGAGATTTGTAGATGAACTTAACAGTGGAAAAGAATTCCCTGTGAACGCCTAATAAATCGTAAGCAAAATCGAAAAATTAGAATAGCAGAAACAAAGAAGGCAAAAGGGAAGATATAGTAAAGCTCAAAGGAAAACTTCAACAACCTTCAGTACCAATAGGTGAACCACGTACAGGCAGACAAGAGTTTAGCTAGTTCAGATTTTTTCTAGTCATATTTGAAACCTGAACTTTCATTTCTTTACTTCTTTTCTTTCCATCTCATTAAAATATTTGCGTAGCTGGGCTTCTTTTCTCTCCTTTTTCTTTCAAATTCACAAATTCGGTTTCTCGAGAATCTTCCTCCAAGTTTACGAGTTTGACATCTGCATATCCGAATATCTGTTTCTCGTGTTGCGTATCAATGATTTTTTATGTTGTCCTACTTTTTGATCAGTTTCCTCTAACAACTCTATTTCTACTTCCATTACTTTCATATTATATTCTCTCGTGTAACCTAATTCTTACGCACTTCTTCAGAATTCCCTCGTCTCGTCAGTTTATTATTTTACTTTCAAATACACGAAAGTCTGCCCGCTTTGCTGCGTTTATTCCTCTAGTCTATTCCTCTTTATTTTTCAGATAATCAAGTATTCTCTATTTTCTCGGTGCAATTTTTTCTTCCTTGCTACAGCCCATCCTCATATTTCAGCACCATGCAAGTAACACTTTTTCCACTAATCCTCTGAATATCCTCGTCTTTAAGTTATTCTTGAACCACCTTTTTACAGTACTCCATATTTCTAACACTATGTTATTTTATTCTATTTTATTAAAAGTGTTGTTTTTCTTTCATTCGTCCGATTCTTATCGGATAGTTTACCCAGCTTAAAGACTGGGAATGGGGCCTGTCCACAACCAGTCTCGGAACACGCGGATTTTACGCGATTCTTTAAGAATGAATGAACTCTTGCGTTAGCAAACATTGGACCATTCGAGATCATCCACTGTCACAACCAAATACAGCAAACGCAAAGAATTCAACACCACGCCACCTGATTTCACGCCTAGAGGATTTAACTGACTATTTAAACCAACTCCAAATCTTCTATTCTATAGACATCTAATCTCAGACCTACTACAAATCGAAACAATGTTCTCCAATCTTGATGTCCCTTCCGACAATACAGAAGTGATGGAAAATATAAAATATAACGATTTGGGACTATCAAGAAAATGATACGATGGTCAGGTTGACAAAATGTTACCATCCACGCATTATTTAGATCCGTATGATCCAACACTGTTCTCGACAAACTCAACCGGAACAGCGCTTGCCAATGCTATACCAGACGACGCATTGATTTAGCATCTGGTTGTTTCGTCGGCGCAGATGACGTTCCTCCAGGCAAATAGATAGACATTATAAACCACAATTTCAACATGGTGTTTCGCCATTTGCTCCATTTAGATGTGGAAAGAGTTCTAGTTTGTGAGAGCAAAACCATTTTATTGCTCCGATTACTGGATTACGAAGTGTTGATTTAAACGACTCTATAAGTAGTAACTTCAGTAGGAAATTGTTAATCGGACTTTTGTCTGCGCCCGGAACTTTGGACGCCTCTTTTAGTAAACGATGATTAGTCATAGTGTTAAAAATTCTCGGAACTTCGGAGACTACTGAACTCAGTAAAGCAGGAGGATTCAAATAATGAAATCACAAAGAAATTTACAGATTAATTATTATTTTCGTTAATAAATAATCAATTATGCACAATATGAGAAATAGACGGCCAAGAAAAAAGTCTGAAAGAATGTTGACTTCCAGCTGTTTGTTGTTGCTCATTTACAAACTCTTAGATAAAAAAGTTTGCCCTTATATTAAGTACGCGGAGTGTCAAAAAGAAAAAGCAATATTATCGCACCAAGCGAGCTTTACAAGTTTCGACGAGAAATACCGAAGTAAGTGTTTACATATGTAAATAAATACACACCTACACACACGCACGCGCAAGCACGCAGATATGTTCCATCAATATGAGGCGACGGTTAATCACCGCACATCTATTTTATCAGCCTATAATTTACAAAGTTCATCAAACGCTAGAAATTTCTTTTTAAACCGTTGGTCACTTACAGTTGTTTGTGTGTTTGATTATGTGTGAAGGCGTGTACGAGTGTGTGTTGAGTATGCTTTTAAAAAAAATTTGAAGACTTTCTAGCCTTCTAAATGCCTTACATTGTCCTCTTTTTCGTTTTGTTTCATAGACAAAAAGCTCATTCTAATTTTTTATTTTTTTGTTTTTTTGTTTTGTTTTTATTATAAAATCTACTTGACCAGCTGGATGTAAAGGATAAGTTTCGAAGCTAACCTGGCTTTTAAATTCAAAAGTGCATATTTTTTATCGTCTTTGCGAGCTTTTCAAAACTACCTCTAAATGCATCTTCAGCTCTCAATTTTTCTCGCAACGAAGATTGACATTTATATACAAAATATATGATAGAATTTTCATTTTAAAAAACACGAGCTCTCACGAATTTTTTTATTAAAAAAGCCGCTCGACTTTTTCTTTCTCAAATACTACTAAATTTAGTACTAGCAAAAGCTGAATTAAACAACATCTAGTTTATTTGTGTAAATATTTATTTAAACAAATCTTAGACGCTACCTACTATGTACAGGAAAAATGTTTTTTTCATCCAATTAAATACTTACTTGAACTGTTAAATTGTAAACGATATTTAATGTTATTAAAAATTAAAATAAATTATTTTAATTTCAACGATACTTAACACTAAATTTGGTAGTATTTTTCACGATGATGGCGATAATTTACATATATATATATAATTAATTAAAAGTGTTCAAAATTAGTTTTCAATAAATTAGACATAGTTGCATATTTTCTACACACGTAAATCTTCGTTGACTTTGGCGTTCTTTCGAGATAAAGCTAAGAACGTTCCCTTAAAGCTACAAAAAGTTCTCAATGGTTCAATTCGCACATAAACAAAATCACTCTCACGCTAGTAAAATTTACATGAAGTTACTGCTAACATTACAATCCTAAACAAAATGTACACAACAGGAAGCGATATCTTAATTTTCATAGTATCGATCGCTTAACAAACAAGTTGCGTTTTTTTAGACACGAGCCACATCAATAATTTCTATGCCAATTTTTGTAATCACAATAAATGAATAATTATTCGTTTAAACAGCCGACACTAGGAAACGTATATTGTCAACGTTTCCGTTCGATCACTGCGATTTTTCTTCATCGCCTTTTTATGCAGAATCGCAACGAAAAAGTAGGTGTATATACATATAAGCACGCACTGCGTATTAATTTATGTGTGCGTGTGTATATACAAACAGGAAACTCCAAAGCACGCGCAGCCTATCGTACAGTAATAAACGAAATAAAGGATTCCATCGGCAGAGAGGATCGATCATTCTGCTGAAATGACTTTTCCAAAACTCCGGACTCTTGAATTCTTGGCCCTCGAGACGTAAGCGAAATTTCACTTAGTTAATACAGACAAATGGTTATAACGAAGAATAAATTCACGGAGTCGCGGACAAAACAAGAATTAAAACGAGTAACAAGTGCTTGATACACATTACCGGGCTAATTATTTACCGACCCTCTTTTTACTCGAGATCGGAAAAGTCCATACCGCTTAACCGCTCCCTTTTAGCTACAACGTAGACGACGACGCTTGCGCTCGATTGTACGTGTACGACGATTTACTCTGGCCATCGTTTACGGAAGAATCGTAGACCGAAGAGTAAATTGGTCATCGCGACCGACAATCCAACTTTGCATCACGCGTGTCCACCTTATATTTCCTGTATACCTCCGTCTTTTTCCACAAACGAAAGAACCAAAGATTCTTGATCCCGGCGAAGCACTCAGTCCACTCCGACTCCAAGAACGAGGAACGAATTCATTCCAAAAATCGTTCACGCGAAAATGTGCAGCGTCGCATTAAGGGAACGCAGGATTTCATTGCAGTTGCAGTTGTGGTTGTAGCTGTTGCAGTTGTGGTTGTAGATGTTGCTGCTGATGCTGCGGTGACTGCTGCTGCTGCTGCTGCTGCTGCTGCTGCTGCTGTTGTTGTTGTTGTTGCTGCTGCTGCTGCGGCTGATGCTGATGCTGTTGCGGTGGCTGCTGCTGGGGGACCGGACTAGGACTCGGACTCGTTGGCACGAGTTGATCATGACCGGCTGCACCGGTTCTGCCAGGGCTGGGCCTAAGCGGCCTCGAGAGCCAGGGGTGAGCTAGTGCGTCCTCGGCCAGGGGCCGCTCCGCGGGCTCCCGCCTCAGGAGAGCCCGAACAAGGCACCGGGCCCGCGGACCCAGGGCCTCGGGAACGGCAAAGTGCCCACGCGATATTTTCGCAAAGAGACTCGCGTGCTCGGCGTCGTTAAAGGGATATCGGCCGACGAGCATCGTATACAGGAGCACACCGAGCGACCACATGTCCGCAGCCTTGCCCGAGTAGGCGCGACCCGAGCGCAGCACCTCTGGCGCGACGTATGCAGGACATCCACGTCGATCCGAGAGCCGATCGTCCTCTGCGTCCACCAGTACTGCATCCTCGAGGCTTTCCAGTCGCAGTTTTGTCCTGGAAACGAAAAAAAAGGAGTTAGTTGTTTACGTTTTTTGTCGAATGATAATTTCGTGGAATCGAGCAACCCAATCGTCTTTCAAAAGCCCGAACTTTTGAGCAGTTGCCGATCGCGCGTTCAACAGATTTCCCGCGCGTGCGAGTATTTTGAAAAGCGTATGTGGTTGACAAAGGAGTCGAAAGACGCCTACCTATCTCCGGAAAAACTTACGGGGGAGGGGGGCAGAGGAGGAGGAGGCGGATGAAACCGAGCTCCCCAAGAGCGCGTATAATATTCCGCACGCGCGCACACACGCGTGACCGCGAGGTATTTGGTTTCCCACAGCCGCCACCGCGATTGAGACATCGTCGTAAGAGCCGCGTTTTTCCTCTCGCGCGTGCACACACATATGCGCACACATCCTCGACCATCTGACGAAAGAGGCGAAGGCGCCTTCGCCCGCGCACGTGTGTGGCTGCTTTTCTGTGCCTCCTCGTGTTTCCTGGATCGCGGAAGCGCCACGGCCAGCAGCTGTCGCGGTTCTCCGGAGAAATCCTGCGGCCCGCCAGCCGGGATTTTCCCTTTTTCTTTTTTCTCTTCCTCTCTCGCTTTCGTCGGTGCCCTATTAAAATTAGGCAATCACTCGCTCTCGCTCGGTGCTAATGATTTACGAATGCCATCTTAGTACGAAAGAGGATCGTTCTAACGAGCGCGTAATTTTATTACAAGTGTTCATGACTCCGAATGTGACCTTTACTTTCTGACTCACGCGAGTGACCGTCAGCTCGAGCCATTTAAAGGAATTATTATGACGAATTAATAGGCGGTTTTCAAACATTCGGACATGAATTATCTATAAAAATAAATGTAATTTATAAGCGAGTGCCCGATTAGCTAATACTTTTACTATATACAGGCCGCTATTCGGTTACACGAAACCATTGTGCGTGTTTATGTATTACGAAAAATCGATCGTTGCTTAGGTATAATCGTTAAATCGAGGTTGCTTTATCAATTCATTAGCGCCGTGTAGGTTTATTGGTGTTATGTTAATCACATTAACGCGGCGCGTAGTTTCCTTGGGAATTGGACAATAATTCGAGTTCCGCAATTTCAGAGTAATCGAGCGATGATATCGAGCGCGTCTCGCACGAGAGACAAATAAATTACAATTAAAGCAAGAAGAAGGCAATAGACTCTTCTCGGAGGCGCGTATCTTAAATCGCGCAAAAAACGAATTTAATGGTCCGCACTTCCGGACTTAATTGATACCCGTGCACACGAGCGTAGACCTTATCGTGTAACAGAGCACAAGGCGACCAATACAGAGAGAGGGAGAGAGAGAGAGAGAGAGAAAAGGAGGGAAAAAATGACGAAGGAAGCAAAGTGGCACAAGGGCGAGCGCTGCGAATGTAAAAAGTAGAACAGAGGCCAATCCTCGGAGCCACGACCTACAGACATCAGCAGCAGCTGACATCGTGCGAGTGTTTCACTCCACGAGTGATCGCAAAAACTCCATAAATACACGAGAGCGAGGGCCACGCGATGCTCGGGACACATTTCACTTCAAGGACTTTGGCCAAGAGAAGCGTTGAGAAAGCACGTGCAGATATTTCTACGACTATTGCCTCTTTTCTTCAATCGGCAAAACGAATTCCTTCGGTTAAGGCGCTCCGGCGGCGCTTACTCGTGCATCGGAGAATTCGGTTCGCACGCACACTTGCGTCGTCGATCTTGCCGCAGCTCCATTGTCACGCAAAACCGAACCAACGCCGAGACTACTTATTTTAACGAATTTAAATCGCAATTAGCCGCAGTGCATAAATATCTTATATAAACGTTTCGTAGACAAAATTGTTTATCGCTCCTTTCCACGGCATTGTTTATGAAAATCCTATCCGATGAATAACGCACGACAATGCACCTTGGGGAGGCCGAGAGCTGAAGCCCGAGGGAGAAAAGAGTCGAATTAATCAAGCGTATTGCAGGTCTCTCTTCTGCTTTACCGCGAGAGAGAGAGAGAGAGAGAGAATCCTGGTGACGGGCTGATACGTGGGCGTCCAGACGAATGCTCCGCGTACTTTTGTCCTCCGTCACCAGCCCTCCGCCCCTCGCGCGCATTTTATCTCGAGAAGATATTTCGCGCGCGTGCGCACGCGCTGCAATAAATCCAGGGAATTATGAAACTTTGTTTGTACTGTGTACGAAGTGTTTTGAAATCGAACAATGGGAATCGAGGCTCGCGGGTAATCGATATTTAATTGAGACACGCGAGCAAACCGTTTTCCATTTTATAAATCATGCGTATTTTTCTACTCGTTATTCTTATTTTTTCCGTTCCTCTAGTTCTTATTCTTCTTCAGCTGCTGCTGCTGCTGGTGTTGCTCCAACTTATTCCGATGAAAGCGGATTAAGCAAAAGAAACAATTGTTTAACGGTTAAGATTCAGATGTTCCCAAGATATACGTGTTCGAATAAATAGGCAGCCATTCTGATCGAGGAATGCGCATGGTATTTTTCGAATCTCCAAGAGCCGATTAAAGGTTGGCCTATTCGTCGAAGGAAAAGCCTTTTATTCTAATTGCGCCCAGCATTACAGGTTAAGGAAGGTGGTTTCCTATCGGGGTGAACATTGGAGACCTCGAGAGCGCGTCCGATTAATTACCGATTGTAAGAGCAAGAAAAGAAAAGAACGAACTGGAGTGAAAATAATGATAATTATAAATGACGGCGCATCGAGCGTCAATTACGGCAATTGAACTTGCAGCCATTTGTAATATTCAACGAGCCATTATCTCCAAACGCAAAAGCGTGCGACACATGTGTGCGCGGGATATTGTCCCTGTATACGTGGTGCGTATCGTTTTCAGTTCATTCATGCGAGTAAAATCGTACGAAGAGCTCGGTGCTGCGACCCCGTCCGTAACTGGATGCAGGGCAGCAATCCCCTTTCCCAATTTCACGCGGAAATCAAGAGAGCGAACGGAGTAGCAACATCTGTTGGAGAAATCCGTGGAAAAACGAGCGAGCGAGCGACGAAACATAAGTCATTGTAAGATTCGTAGCATGTGTGACCCGGAGACGACGAGTCGGAAGCCCGAACCTAGACACTCGCTCGCTCCTAACTTCGCGCGTGTCATATAAAAAGAGAGCACGAAAGTATAGCCGCGGCGTCGATACCGTCCAACTGTTCCACATTTGGTCGTTGCTCTCGTAATCGAGGTCGTGCTCCATCGATATTAATTTGCCTGCTTTTATTTTACGCGCCGAACGATACCTCGACCGTTGATTAAGTAACAATGAGTGCGACCCCAACCAACGCTTTTCGAGTGCGCGGTGTTTTCGTCGTCGCGAATCTACTCGCGCGACTCACCCAAGCCGCACACGAGTAGAACGTAACGAGATAATAAAGCACGCACTTTGCAATCCGATACGTTTCGCTGTTGTTATTTTCATTTCGATTAATTTATCGCGCGTTTCGAGCTGCTATTGATTCGCGCTTAATCGCGATGGACTGTCTCCTTCGGGGCTGCGCGCTGCTGCTCGACAATCGTGCCCAAGCCTGCCATATTAAGAAATCTCCCAGAAACGAACGCGAGTAATTAATTTATTTGATTGCACGTCGAGGCGCGATTCCGGCATAAATTTCAAGCGGAGGTCGCTAGCGGTCAGCCGCTGCTTGGCTCAAAAGCACCGAGGAGGCGAGCTTAGCCGCGACCGAGAAACGAGGCTGGTGCCACTACTTAACGAGCCCACGGAGATCCGGAATCGGATCGAACAGCTGGTCGGGCTGCGACGTTTTATCGATGTCGTAATACGCCGGGGAAAGGAGCAGCAGCTCTCTCTCTGGTAGAAAGAAAGGAAAAGGGGGAGAGCGAAAGAAACGCCGGGAGCAGATGTGTCAATGGCCTCCGAACCGTGTTGGTGTAGAAACAGTCCATTCCAGCGCTCGGGCTGCTTTCTTCGCAAACTTTCACCCATCGAGCGCACCGTGCGCCGTCTACGAGTTCAAGGAACCCTCGAGCGCGGGATTCCAGGCGAGTTCCGAAAATCGTTTCGAAACCGCGGACGGGATCTCCCCTTGGAAAGCTACGGGCGCTGCTTCCATTCCCGGAGGTGTCCTCGCCGAGGCAGGCACCGCGGCCCCGCCACGGCAAAAAACAAAACAACGCGCGCCTCTCGGAGGAAGAGGGAATAGCGCGCGGAAACAATAGCCGAGCATGTTAGCGCGAATCGCGGTCAAAAGCGGACCAGCAGCGCCTTGCCACGTGTCAGGGTCAGGGAGCCTCTCTTTAAATTACAATAAATTACGGACTGGCTCTTTTTGAGAAAGGAGGCGCGCGCGCACAATCGAATCGGCCCGTAACAACATTCTCGAATATTTCTCTCCCTCTTCCGTCAGCTCGGCGGCTCTCTTTCACAAGCTCGGAGAGAGAAGATCATTGTACAAGGTAATCTTCGGGAGGGCATCGAACCTCGGAGTCGTGTTCCGGGACGATTTCGCAAGTGCCCGTCACCGCCTAATGCAAGGAGCTTCTCTAAAATAAAATGAGTCTCTCGGAGCGGAGCGAAGCAGCGACTCCCCAAACTGGATTCCAAGCCGTGGCTCCGCTCGAACCGCAGTTCAGCCGACAGGTACATAGTCTGCGTCCCCGTCTCCGTCCATTCGTCTCGATTAAGCCGAGACTCTCGACGCGACAAAGTTACTCGGCTCCCCAGCGATAACAGCAGATACATTGTAGTCCGAACGAGTTTTTTCCTCCTCTTCTTCAGCGCGTGAATCGGCGGATTTCGTACACGTCAGCGAGATAAATACCATTCGTAAATTGTGTATTATCCGAGAAACGTGGAAAAGGCAGTTTCAACTCGATTGCGCGGGCACCAACAGGATGGCACGACCTCTTAAACGGCACCAATTGCGCGCCGACTTTTCACAAAAGGGCCTCTCTCTCTTTATAACGTTATCAGTCGGTAAAAAAAGTCCTTTGTGCATGACGAGAAACGACTCGAGTTATTAATCGAATGAACGCACCACCTAATTGCAGTTAATGCCCGGTCAAATAATTTATAGCCACAATACAAAGATTCGTCACGGAGATGACGATCGTCTATTGGAATCCACCTGACGAAATTCAGCCTCGTGTTTTTTCTCATCGAGCCGCGGACCCGAGAATTCGGACCCACTCGGTACGCGACGGCACACACACACACACACACACACACACACACACACGTATGCGATGCCCGAGCGTACGCAGCGCAATGCATGAGAAAAGATAGCAGTAGCGTTGACCAATTAGAAGGAGGAAACGAGACAAGTAGGCAGGTATCCGGCAATTTTCTGAGGTCAGCTCGACGAGTGGTTGCGTCAACTCACGCAAACTGTTTACTTCCTGGACACTGGACATCGGAATCAATGACTCTCTCGCTCCGACTCGTCGTAATTCGTTCGCTTTTCTCTGTTTCTTTGTCCTTTACGTTATTTTTTAATCCTAGTTCTCGCAGGCGTCGCTGCTTCTCTTGCAAGAGCAGCGCGGAGAGGCCGTTTCACCTATGATTAAACGCCTCGTCCGGTTTTCCTCGTCACTCGTCGTCAGACGCAGACTCGTGTCGCACTCGAGCGCACGGATCGCGATATATTTTTAGAGCACATGCAGACGGATGCTGCTTTTCTGGGACATCTAGTTACGGATTTTAAGCGATAACCGCGCGCTCCTAAATATTCTCGCACCTTCCCAAATTTCGGCCAGTTATAATTGATAATTGCTCTGCTAACCACGATAACGGCAAATTGGTTTATTCGTTGAGTAACTTGCCGGCGATAATTCGTCCCGACGATAACCGCCGCGCTCGTTAATTACTTTTTTACTATAATTTACTTGACAAACGAAATTTGTAAAAGCAAATGTGGGTCAGTTTCCACTTCTATTAAGAACAATTAATAAACGCAAATAAAGCGACTGCTTCCTGTGGTTCACTTGCATAAATAAATTACGGAAAAAGCGCGCAAAAAGGAAGATTGGTTTTGGCTCGAGACACCCAAGTTTATTTAAGAATTAGAAGCTACCAAAGTACGAGAAGCAAAATAAGTAACAAGTTTTAAGCGAATGAGACAAATGCAGAAATTGAGCAAATACAACTTGTGCTCTTCTCGCTCGCGAGTATTTTATTAATTGCGTTGGCCCTGAAATCGAACGAAATAATAGACGATTCGACATTTGCTCTCTTCTCTGAAAATGTTTAGCTAAATATTAACGAAAAGCCGCTCGACTGCAAAACGCGTTGATAACGCGCTCGTCGTAGTTGTCGAAAATAAAATTAATTTTCCGGGAATTCAATCAATTTCCAGATAAGCGGGTCCATAAATATATTAAAAGCGGCGCGGACGAAATGGATATTTATTATAATTGATTTCCTGCTCTATTCTTCTTCCCGCACCCGAATGGAATTGCCTTACAAAAGGAAAGGCTTAAAGATTTTACAACAACTAAAAGATTTTGTCCGGTGCAGTTTAAACTGAGAAAACGGTGCATTTATAATGAAGTTGGCGTATTTATTAACGCCAACTAAATATTATTGAAATAATACTTATACATCCGTTAAGTGTTAAGAAACACAGGTCATTTGCTCAACACAAGTAAATATTTGACTGACACCACGCAAACCGAACGTTATCTCGGAGTCATAGTAGCTCTTTTTTAAGCATAAATTAATCCGACAGAGTTTTAACGGAAAAATTCCTAGCGCAAATTGAGCCGTGAGTCGTTTCCCAAGCGGCCCCCGCCGATATTTTCAAAACGCTCGCGCGAGTCTTTTCGCGACGCGCGTCAACGTAACATTTTGCGCGATTTCTCAAATGCGCACACGCGTGCGCGCGCGGCCACACGTACGTCGAAAATTGCAAGCGTTTGGTGGAGTAAACATAAGCGGGCATGTGGCGAAAGGCGTCGCACTGCCAAGAGGGCGAAAGAGAGAGAAAGACCGTCGGGGACGGCGACGGCGGCGGCGGCGGCCATTCGTTTCCTAATTATACAAGAGAGGTTGTGTGTTTCAAAAGCCCCCGAGTCGATGAACCAATATACTTTTCTACGCGAGCAGAGCTGCTATACACAGCTTGCAACATCCCTCCCGGTCTGCGCTCGCGCTCCTTCTTTATTTTCCCCCCTCGAGTGCGGGAGTGCGGCGTTACCAGCGAATCGGCCGATTAAAGCCTTTTAGCTTGCGTCGCGATTGTTTTAACAAGGTGGTAAAGGTGGGAAAGTTGTATAAAGAACGTATAGTAATTTTGTAAGACTTTCGATCACGTCGATTTTGTAATTTAACACTCTTTTCGTGGTCTTGCTCGCCAACTTCTTACGTAGCTGGGGGATCCACACACGCAAACACACACAATTACGCTCGCTCGCGCGCGCGCGCGCCCGCGGTATTCCAGCTTTAATAAATCAAGATGGAGCGATAAGTAATCGCGGATGTAATTAAATAAATAGATATGCCCAATTAATTATTTAATCCATCGGGGATTTTTGTTCGCGGAATTATGGGCCGGCTATCGGGCAATTATCAAAAAACGGTATCGTAATTTTTACAATGCCGAACAAGATAAAACCGGTATCTCGCTACGCGCCGCAAAGCGACCACAATAAAACAATGAGGAGCTTATCCGCTTAGGCGGAATCTGCTTAAAAGCCGAAAATTCCCCGATCGGGGCAATAGAGCAGTCGAGGAGGATCGGAGAATCGGCCGAGTTGGAACAAGCGCGCAGCACCGGCGACGGCCATCGGAGAACAATTGGGGGCTTTCGCTCGCGAAACTGATTTAGCCATTATTTAGCGCAGAACGCGCGGCTCCTGTGCCCTTTCTCCCGGGTGCCTGTCTGTCTTTTCACACGTATAACCTGTGCGCAGCCGTCAAGGAATGCGAGCGCGACGAACTCTTGGCTAATCAAACGGGCTCGACCCGAGCTCACGACATAACCCACACTCACACACACACACACACACACACACACAGTCAGCCGCGCACGTGTGCTACTCGCGTAGATGTGCCGCTCGCCGCCACCTGACAATGCGACTAAGGACGGTCCTTTTTTATCGGATCGCATTCGCGACTTATCGCGAATAAGTCTTAACCCTTTCGCTTCAATTCGCTCGGGCGATCGATCGGCTTATTTATTGTCCGGCGACTTGACCGCCGCTCGCGTTTCACTCGTATCCGGCACGCAGGCGCATACTTTTCTATCGGCGGGCCGCGGCGATTTTCGAGAGCCGTTCCTTCGATTTATCGGCTCGGCTCGGGGGAGGGGACACCAGCCGTTACTCTTCATACAAACGAATATTCAGCTAATGCACCTTTCGCGTGCACGATTGAACTTTGCGCGGCGCGTTTGTTTTGAAACAAACGAGAAACTGATACAACGTGCGAGTAGTCCCCGTTTGGTAAATGACCGTTAAAAAATTAACAAGTCATGTATGATTGTGTCATAAGCGGAGCTTATACTTTGCACGTGATTATTAAACTTTCCAGGTAGCAGACAAGCATTCCTCTGAAAAATAATAAAAAAAAAGCGAAGAATTTCCCAAGAATTGTTCGCGCTTAATGATACGTTCACTCGGCTGGCTACGGGTGCGCGCGCAAACATGACTGGATGGCTTTCGTGTACATTACGCGTTCCCTGGGTGCTTTTCCTAATTAAAGTTCAACGAACATCGCGCATTCCGCCGCGATGATCTAACAAGTCCTTTCGAGAAATTAAATATCCGCAGCCCGAAATTAGAAAACTGCCGGTTAGTCCTGTCTGCCCACGCGCTTAAATCCGTCCGCATTTAATTTAATTTTCCCTCGTGATTAAATATGAGTTCCGACAGGTTTGGCCCATTTTCCGTAGAACCCCTTCTTGTCTCATCGGCATGTGTCTCATTGATCTCCTTTCGGGTTTTATCGCTCCGAAATATAAGGACGAGAAGGCGGACAGGCGGCAGACGTAGGTGAGTGGGTGGGGTGTTCTTTTAGAAATAATTTCACGCGGCAATTAAAGGTGGCATTGTTGTGTGCCAGCCACGCGTAGATATCGAGGGCTTCGAGACGAATGCAGATATTGCAATCGCAATTGGAAAAGCGACTTGGAAAATGGCCGAGTCGATTAAACAAAGGAAAGGTGAAGTGCCATCTCGAATCGTGCGAGGAGACTAGAAATTTTTTCCACGGTACCCGAGGGTTAAATTCGAATTCGGCTCTCGAGAGGGCGGATGTTCTATAATGGCTCGTCTTCTGCGACTCCCTGTGTGTCTCTTTATTAAACCGACCTTTTTTCTCGGAAGGTATTTTATGATGCAGGCCGCGACAGTATTTCTACACACCGGTAAAATGAATCCAGCGGCGAAGTCATGGGGCCTTAAGGCTACGCAGATCTTTCGGGGAACCGGTAATGGGCTTTTTGTGTCTGAGAGAAACAGTGTTGTCTCAACGGCCCTGGCTATCCGTTAAATTCGTCATTACGAAGGACATCGAATCGCGCCGAGCTTCCTGTTCTAATTGTTCTCTCTTTTCTCCCCCCCCCCTCTCTCTCTCTATCATTTAATTACGCAAATTTTCAACGATAACGAACGAATCTCGTTTTCAACATTTGCTGCTTCCCGCGCTCTCACACTGTAACGCGCTTAATTATCACAAGGAATTGAGTTTTCCAAGAGGAAGAGTTAACTGCAAATTGGTCGCAGCAACACGTATCTAGATTACGTTATTTACATTAGCAACATCGACATTTTTGCCGAGCTTTTACTTTCGCCAAGGATTTACAGTAGGAGCACGAGCTTGGCAAATCTCCGTGTCATCGAACCGCTACAAGCGATAAAACGAATTTCGTAGATTTTTCGAAAAGCTGTGAGCGTCAAAAGTGGTGCTCGCTTGTGCGGTTGCGACAAGCAGCTTTTTAATCAGGCACCGCAAAACTGGATATATCTGGATTCGTCGTCGCAACGGTAAATTATCATTGTTCCGGCAGAATTGCGTGTCGCTCTCGGCGATAGCTGCATTTTCATCGATTCCGCAAAATTGCCATGCGTTAAAATTAAAACATAAAGTCTGTGTGTGTGTGTGTAATCGAATAAACTGGCTTGCCGCTCGCTCGACGCGTATCGAAACTCCTCGTTGCGCAGGAGACACCACCGCACCGCACACGACAATACATTTTTCCCGGCACACAATTATTGTTTTACCGTGCTCGGGTCACATATTTTAAAATCGAGGTCAATTTTATCTGATTTAGAATTGCAATGGCTCGTACGTTGGTGTGTCTGCAGAAGGGGAAGGAGAGATAAACGTGACTCGGAGTTCACGAGCGTGGCTTATAAGCCGCAAAAATCGCGGAGAGCAATCGATGGCGTGCAACAACCACCTGACGTCTCGCGAGTCGCGAGCGAACGGCAAACCATTTTTCTCTCATTACGGTGTCGGCTTCTCATCTTACCTCGCCTCATCGGCGAAGACGAACTTCCGGAGCTTGAGGTCTCTGAGGACGACGCCGTTCTCGTGGCAGGTGGCGACGGCCCTCGCGGCCTGTCGGAACAGCCGCCTGGCCTCCGGCTCGCGCAGCCTCCTGCGTGCCCTCACGTACGCGTGGAGGTCGCCGTGGTGACCCTCGAGGAGGAGGTAGCGTTTGCGGCCGGCGTCGACGACTCCGGCAACGGCGCTTGCCGCGCCCGTGCCCTCGAGGCGCAGGTGCGCCTGCAGGAGGGCCTCGGCTCCTTTGTCGCCCATCGTCAGCTCCTGAAACGTCGATGGGTTTTAAATTTCAAGCTGGGAAGCGGCTGGCTGGAGGCCGAAACTCGACTCGACCCAAGGTCAAGGGAAAAGTCGCTCGGTCGGTTGCGCCGTCGACAGGCACGTGCCCGCGTGCGCGCAGGAAAGTTAAGTCGGCGCGTTATCTGTTTTATGCAAAATAAGAGTTGCAATTAAAAGCGAGGGAATTGCGCCACGCGGCCGCTTGCGCCGATAAATCTCTCGCTCGGATAATCTTAAATTGCAATGTAATTACTTATGCATGCACTTAACGGAGAAATACTAGCCGCCCTCGTGGAAATCGTCTGGAATTCCGATTCCCCGGAGCCGGATATAAATTTAAGCCCTTCATAAATACGCCACCAAGTGCACAAGGGCAATAATCATGGTTGTGCGATCGCCGGGATAATAAGGGCGAAGGCGGTTCGAGGCCGGTTATCTGGCTTGGCGCCGGCGGCCGACGCACGACGATGGCGTCCCTTGTTGTTGTCGCTTTAAAAACAATCGTCGCGATGCGATGTCCCCTAACCGAGCGCGCTCCTAAAGTTCGCCAGCTCCCCGCCTACGCCTGAGGTGGTAGCCGCTTGCGTCACGAGGAAGGGGAGGGAATGCCCTCCTCGCGCGACTCGCAATCGTCAGAGGCAACGACCGTTAATACTTTTGTTTGCCGGCCCGCGAAAATTGATATTCGATTCCCGTACGAGTGCGCGCGCGCGTAATTGGTCGCGTCGCCGAGTTTTCTAATAAAAAGCGTTTATCGAAAACGATTGGAATAACTTGTTTCATCATTAAATTTAATATACTCGCTCGCGCGTGTGTACAAATACACAAACTAACATAAATTAGAAGTTTATTATACAATCGCGGGGCCCATTACGAGCCATAAACATCATAACGAGCACCCAATTATTCGTAATTATTTCATGGAGCCGTACGAAATTTCAAAGGGTACTCGGTAGTCACACACACGCGCGCGCGCGCGCGCGGATCGGCATCCCGCGGGTCTCGATTTTGAAACGCGAACTCTCCTCGATGAGTTCGCGCGAGCGCGTGTGACGAAACATGCGCAGCCGAGAGGAGAGAGAATTTCACAACGCGAGTGCACGCCATTTTACTCTAATTTAATAAAGGTAGGGCGACGTCGTCGCGCGCACTTGCAAAACCGAGGGTCTCCCGATTTCGATCGATTACCTCGAAGGCCCCGCGCGCGCGCGTATTATTGGATGCATTCGCAATATCGGGGGAATCGCATTATTGCACGACCTGTTTTTGAACGGCGGCACGGTTTTGCAGACCTTGGAGCAAACACCTGTTTTTCGGTTAATTTATCGAAGGGCTGCGCACGCGCGCTCTCGTGGTTTGCGGGACAGCAGCGTTGACCGGCTAACGCGATGCTTATTAATGCTCGACTCCCCCCTGCCCCACTCCGCTTTCTTCCTTCGATTACCCATTCCTTTTACGGGACGCCGTTTTTTTGCGGCGTTTCTCTCTGTATCTTTATTTTTTAAACGAAACTCCTAATTACAAAATTATTGCCCGGGACTTTACGAGTCCAACTGAGAAAGTCCGAGCCGAGTCTCGGAAGCTGGTATTACGAATGTTTTTGAAAAGCAATTTGGAGCTCTGCGTCGTTCAATATCGAAAGGCGCTATTCATTTTTTCCTCGGGAGATCATCGATAAATAAATAAATGATATATATTGAAATGAGAAGTATAACAGTATAACAGCATTCGTAATATACGTACATAAATTATGTCTTCCCACCCGTTCTCTCTATTCTTACTTCACTTTTCTCTCTTCATCTCGGCTAAGGATTTTCGCTCGTTGCGCAAATATCGATTGGCGAATTTTATGTTTGCGTAAGCTTACGCACACTCACCATTTTCTATATATAACGCGCTGAAAATTCAGCTCACAGACGCGAAATTTGTGCAATCGGCTATACACGCTTATACAACAATTAAAGTTTTAGTACTTTTATGTGCATAAAGACACCGAGATAAATAACTAGCGACATTTTTGTTTCCTTTTTTTCCTCGTGATAAGTCATCCACTAGTTAACAACGTTTCATTTCATTACGAAAGCGTACAGTAAAATTATGCGACAAAAACAAAGAGAGGGAGAACGGCCACGTAATTTTCGCTTATATCAATACAACTGGCTCGAAGCTTATCGGTATAATTATCTTCAATTGCAGCAGCTTTATTTGTCAATATCAGACGAAAATCAAGGGAACTGCCTCGGTTTATTTCCGTATCTCTTCGCCCTCCCCTCCCCGCGACCCACCCGCCAAGCCGCTCGTAATAAATTTAATTGCTTGCAAGGAATGGAATTATATTCGTCAAACGTAATTATGTAAAATTGGAAAATATTAAAATAATCTCCTTGTGTAACGCACGCTCGGCAAATGAAACGCAAGATTAATCATCGCCAAATAAAATAGAAGCGAGGGAAAAATACGCGAACAATTAATTGCCTTTATTAACCTTGCAATATTTTTGAAAATATCTTCCAACGCAATATATTTCAAAAGCATTGTAACGCTGCGATCGTTTTTCATGCGAAAATAAAAAGAACGAAACGTTTCGAATGTGTAGAAACATACCAAATCATAAATAAGTGTCGCAAGCTATTTATCCTGAATCATAGCGCGTTAAAAAGAAAAAAGCGGCCGGGAGCTTATCGAACTCGAAAAAGTCCCCAACCTCGGATCAAACTTTTCGTCGCTCGAGCATTCGATAAATCCGGAAATCAGCAATGGTGACGACGACGGCGGCGGCGGCGGCCGTTTGAAATCTCGAGCCGCGCGTTACACAAGCCCCCACAGCGGCAGATGCGTAGACCAACCCTGAAACCACACGCGAATCGCGCGACTCACGCACGCGAGTTATTACGCGATTGCAGCAGGAAGATTCGCGGGTGACGTAAATCCGTTTTTCATTGTATAACGCGATCGTAGCCGCTCGGCGTCGTAACGACCGCCCCCCGGATTTGCAGGTTACGTCCGCGGAAAAAGTGAAGGTGTCTCGGCGGCTTTTCGCACCGACAAGTGAATTCGAAGAAAGAGACTGGAAAATAAATGACTGCTGCGGCCCCCCGACGATTTGCGCGCCGATCGCGATGACGATCATGTGAACGCCTGCCTCCGCGTGCGTCTGTACGTATTTAGCTTAACGTTCAAGGTCGGTCAATGCTCGTTTTGCCAATCAAAACCGACCGCGTATTCAAGCTCTAAGCCAGTGTCTTGTACGTGGGAATCAGGAGGGATTTTCGTCTGCGATTCGCCCGACTATCTCATTTCCTGCTCGGCTTCTTATCTCGAGTGAGAGAAGTGCGGCATTACACCGAGACTCCCGGGGCATTGGCGTTAAAAATAAATTGAGCGATGCTGGAAAATAGATCGATATTAATTGCGTCGTAGAATGGACCCACAGAGCCGACTCGTCAATTACGAGTTACGATTCTCGCGTCCTCGGCTCCGTCTTCGCAGACCCTGATATCCGTGCCTGAATAAATTTATCCGTCCGCCGATGGGAATGAACGAGGAGCGCCAAGAGATAAACGAGTGCATCTCTCGCAACCGGCTATCCGGAATGCAGCAAATGCAGTAACGAATTCAAAGCCGCCGTTGTGTTTCCAAAGCCCCGCTGCTCTGCTGCCGCTGCTGCCACCGCCGCGCGGCTCAATAGCGAAATCATCCTCTCGCGTGAGCCTCTACGTGTACACTTTCCCGAATTAGAAAGTATGCGAAAGTAAAGAAAAGTGCATTGCGTTCCGATTGCACCGGTTGCACGCGCGCGCGCGCGACAGACGAAAGGTGTTTCGTATTGGTGTCACTGACACTGCGACTGGACTTCCCGAGGCGTTCGTTCGTCATTGTAGTCGGCGACAGCGAACAGGCGGAGGCGCCAAAATCAGTTTTACAAATGTAAATTAAATCGCGCGATTAATCCAAGCGTCGTATTTAAATGGCGAAGAAGCGTGTAGGACGTTCGGGAAAGCGATCGGGAATGAAAGATTGCGATCGGGCTTCAAGTGGAGCTGCGGCGGCAGTCCGAGTACATCGCGTCGCGTCGCGTTTTATTTCGTATTTTGGTCGAGACCTCGATTCGGCGACGAGAGCCGCTTGAATCGAATCTAAAATTAATAACATTGTTTACTGGCGTCGCTTCGCGAAACTCTGCGGACGAGCGACTGGCGCGCTGTAATCCGATCTTCGATTCCGCACTTCCGTCACCTCCCACAACAAAGGAGCCCAGTTCGAGTGGAACAACGGGCCACTCTCACAATGCGCCCCCCGAGCCGAGCCCATTCATCGCGAAAAAATCCATCCCGCGCCGGCGCCCAAAAGCTTCTTTCGCAGCATCTGCGTGTGCGCGCGCGCGCGTCCCGCCGATGAGTCAAACAGGAAAATTAAGAACCTGACGCCCTTAATGACTCAGCGACGCAGCCCGTATGTGCGCACGGGCGCGTGAACGAACGCTCGACGGAACGAGTGGCCGATGACGCCATATTATCGATTACCAATTCTGTTTGTTTGTATCCCAGGCTTGGGGGGATGGGTTGGAAAGGGGCTGCGCGCGCCCGGCTTTTTTTATCTAATCGAGCCTTGGGGCAAAACTATGTTGGGGCTGATTTTCCTCGAATTTTCTCACCTACGGACGCTGCAGCTTTCCCGGGCACTCGGTGCTGGCGCGCGCAACCTATCGCCGCTCGATAATCGGAGCTTTCTTGGCGAGATAACGAGCAACTGTTTTTTATCGCGTGACCTGCACTTTAACGGTTCTCGAGTGCTTACGATCGAGCGTAGATTAGAGCAGTCACAGCTGTTCCAAGGATTCGTAGGCAACGAGGCTTCCGACGAGTCTCTTTCTCTCATCGTCTTAACAGCGACGCTGCTTCCTGTTTTTTTTTTTTTTTTTTTTATTATTGCCCGTTATTCTCCAAGATTTTGCTCGAGTCAATCGTCGGTATCTCATTGCACGAGACAAACACCCGTGTATTTGGACAATGGGAAAAAATCCGTCGGTAAGGAGCAAACGTCTCCGTACCTCCCGGACGTAAGAGACGCGAAAAAGAGGTCGCGCCGAGTGCATAAAAATCGCGCGTTTTAAGATGTTTTGCATGAAAATGAGCATTAGCCTGCCTGGCAACAGCGTGTCATTGAAATTAGTAGACCATTTTAGTAAGCGGCTCCGATATTATCTCATGAATAAAACTGGATCATAAAAACAAGCCAGAGGCTTGCAGTAATATTAGTCGTTACGCACAGTGTTTAGCTAATGCGTACGCTTTCGCAGTTTTCCGCAAAAAATTTCAAAACGCAATTGGAAAACCTCTCCTTGCGCAAAACAAAACGTAGAGGACAGCCAATCTTATTAACGTACGATGTGCCAATTGACTGCTTTTTCGTGCACTCCCATTCGAAGTATAAGGAGAAGAAAGTAAGTGAGAAGCGAAACGCGGGCGCACGCGCCTGCAATGATTATTCCGCAAGATTTGCAAACGTAACATTTGCCTAAATTACAATCGTCCAAATTGTCGCGTCGCGGAGGAGGACAATATCAGGCGGCGATTGGTCAACTCGACCGTCGTTATCCCGCATCTGCATATTTTCAGCGCCGCCGAGGATCGACGAAGGCGAGAGGAGGGAAACAAAAGGGGGCGGGGAGGGTAGAAGCAGAGCACCGAGTCGCAGCCATCGCAGATCAGTCGAGGCGTCAAAGCTAACGAACCGAATGTCGTCATCAGGCCCGTCGTCGGCGTTCCAGCGACAATCCGTATCGCGGTGGCGCGTCATCGCCTTGCACAGCGTGAGAAAGAAGCGTCCGATCGGGCGTAAAAAATAGAAGGCCCGCGCAGAAGCTGCTTTTTATAGGCGAAACGCGAATAGACGCGGCGCGCGACGCCCGCCGTCGGGCCGCGTCGAAAATAGAACGCGCCCAAGCGTTTGCGAATGCACGCGGGACGGTTTATTCAACTCGCGATTTATTTCGAGAGATAAGGACGGGATATCGCGGCTTTTATCGGCGGCGAGCCGCACGCGATCAGCCGCTTCTTCTTTCCTCTCCTTCATTTTCGCTGCCTTCTGCGCCTTTTTTCTCTTTCCGTTTCTTCCGCCTTTCTTACGAGGACGTCGGGGGATGTCGAGCTCGCGAGGAGGAGTCGCTTGTTTTTCACCGCGCGGCCATTTGTCGCGGAGGTATACGGAAACGTTGTTAACAGATTCGCTATCGAGATACGAGCTCGCACACTCGTAGACTCGTACAATGTCGTGGGCTCCGAACCGCCAGAGCCCCATTCGTGGAATTGCGAAATAATGCACGGATAAGCCCCAATCCGGCGATCGCTACTTTTTTCACTGCGCTCGACCCTTCGATTGCAGCAATTATCGATTTATCAACTTTGCTCGAGCGCGCCGGTGTTGGCCGCTAAGTTAAGGCCGGTTTCGCAAGCCCCGGGGGATCGCCCGAAATTCAACGGCGCGATCGCTATTCTTCCATTTCCCGGGATCCGTTTCGCTCCTCGATCAGAGGCGTTGAATTATTGATACTCTCGTGTACGAGTTCTTAAACGGTAGGTTCGTATTGCTGCCGCCGATACTCGAGACGCAGCCGCGCTCGGTCGAAAATAAACGAGTTTAGCGGAAGCCGGTCGCGCAAGATGTCGTTTGATAAAAGCAGAAAAATAACGAAAGAAGGACGGATAGCGGGGGTTCGCGCGAGGTTCGTTAAATTGGACTTCCGATAAAGCGAGCGCGTACGTTGCTCCTTGCATAATATTTGCCGGTTACCGCTGCGCAATTACACGTGCGCTAGTTCCGCGTACTTCCGCCTTAGACGACGTCTCGTTTCTTTCTCCCGCCTCGAGGTGCCGCGATTTCCTTGTTCGCGAATATCCCCCAATTGATGCTTGCATCTCTCGCTTATTCGCTCGCTCGTGCATCCCAGGAGATTACCGCTCTTCTGCCCGTAATTCTTTAATAAAGCTCGCGCGGTGTATTGATAAAAATCTTTTGTAATTGCTTGCTATTGTGGGTTGCTATCCGTAGTTTGGCAATCTAGTCGAGTCATTTTTGTCCCGCTAATCACCTAATAAAAATTCAATTTCGAGGCGCGCTGCGAGATCTAAAATTTGTACATGTATAATAACCGCTGCTCCCTGTATCGGCGGCTCCCGTGAATTTGCATCTCTTTTGAGCCTGAAATAGCCCACGGACTCGCGATAATACACGTCTTGACGAATTCGTATTTATATCTTTTCGAAAATCGTTATTAGAGTTACGGCTGTTTTAAGAGACTTTCGCCGTGCAATAAATGCTTTTTGTACCGTGACGTTGCCAAGCGACGCTACGAGGAGCATTACGAGAAAATGTGACGTTTGTCGGGGAAAATTGGCTCGAAGCACACCACCACAATGAAAGGAGCAGTCGGTCGAGTGGAAAATCGGCGATTAAGGGGCTCGTATCTTTATCTTTAGCCCGCAGGAAGCAGGGGCGCTTGCTCGTCCGAAGCCGAAAGCCCGAAAGGCTCTCTGGACACCCGGAAAACAATGAGTTCGGAGAGACTCTTGGAGAGAGCGGGTGTGCGCGTGCGTGTGACACCGTTCCTGGATACGCGCGCGAAATTAAAATCGCACCGATGCGCCTAGAAAGGCTCGCGCACGCACGTTGCGTGTCTCTTCCGTGACGGTCAATCATCGGGAACGAGCCTCGAGGAGGCGGAACATCGCAGCCGACGAGAAAGTTTAAGGAACTCTTTCTCCCGACCCCGGCCTCCGCGCCTCTTTCTTCCGCTCGCTCACTCGCGCGCTCCATTTCGCGACCTTTTTGCTCTCTCGTGCTAGTTTTTGCCCCTGCGACTACTCCCGATCGAGCTGCAACTTCTTTTTCACACTTTCCAACGTGGTTGGAAACAGCGTCGCCGCTGCCCCTCTTCTACCGTACAACGATTTATCAATTTTTTTGCGCTTAGGGTCAAGCCGCGTGCTTTCGTCGCGAGAGAGTTTACTTTTTTGCAAAGTGTTAAAATTAGCGCAAGAGTGGGCGATTAGATAGTTCGCGGCGAACAGCCGTTATCTTCTTATCGTGACCGACGTTATTGGCTTCGTCGTTTATTCCAAAAGTGTGGTACTGTGCTTAATAGCCGGTGCGCCCAAGATAAAGGCAGTTTAGCGACGAGGCCGTCGATGACTGCGATCTCCGGGTCTTGCGGTCCGCGTCCACGTGCACGTAGACATCCGCAGTAACGGACGATTCCCGCCAACCGGACGCCAAGCGGAAGCGCCAAAGGAACGTCTCAACGGCCCTTTTCCTCTTTAGAGCCACCATTGTGCGTAGTTTTTAGTGGTGAGCGGGCGCGCGCGCGAGCACCGGAAGTCGGGAGAGAGCAAGAGCGCGCCGAGCTTCCGGCATGCGTCGCCGTGTATATGTGGATCGGGGCAAATTGGGCTCGGGCACGCGGCGGCGGCGGTAGTTATAAGCGGCCTCTAACTCGAGCTTTCCGTTCTCTTGTGCGCGCAATCGCCTTCGTTAAACCCGGTCGCTACTAATCGGACGCCTCCACGTTTCGCCGGAATCCTCGTCTTCTTCTTGACGAGAACACGGGCACTCCCTCGAGTCCCGGCCGCTCACAAAAGATACAAAGGCCACGATGATGCGCTTCGCTCCCCCCTCCCTAACCCAACCCAGCATCATCAACACGACTTTTTCCTCGATCGCGCCTCTTATCGCGCTCATCGTTATTTTAATTTCGCCGGCTTTGCGTATTTTTGCATTTTGTCACGTATAAGAGATAAGTGTTTTCGAAAGCGATGTGCCCCGATAATGAGTTTGCAATCGAATCGCTGAAATTGAGCGAGAAAACAAAATACTCGAGAAAGAGAATTCGGATAAAGTGGCAGATCTCTTCGATGAAGACCCCGAAGTAAGTGGCTTAACTTTGGCGCGACTTCAGTCGTGGAGTTTTTCGCTTCGAACCAAATAAATGTTGTCGCTAATAATTCATCTCGCGCCGCGCCAGAGCAAGTCTTTCTCTCTCGTGCCTGCGACTACACGAATGTACTCGATTAATGCCCTCGGCAGGCAAGATCTCTAGATTAATGCCTCGCGATCGTTACGATCGAGAAAGTCGCATGACTCCACGACTCCTTATCCTCCCCTCCCCCGAGGCTCGTTATCCTGCTCCAAACGCTCATCCGCGTGTCGTACGAGCTGCGCTCGGCTCCTTTTTTCGTCGTAACGAAGCGACGAATTGCAAAAGAGCGCGCGCGCGATTACCGCTCGGCTACCGCTTGCGCAGTAATGCACAAGTGCGCGCGCGCGGCCGAAGAAGCGAGTTTTAACAATAAGTCATCGGGCGTTATAAGGCGCGCCCCGTGATCGCCTGCAAAAATTATACATTATCGCAATAGCGCGCGCGCGAAGAAACTGTGTCGATGACGAGTCGCAATTACCGCGATACTCCACTGAAACGCGACAACACCTTATCCCAATTTACCAGCGCGCGAGTGACTCTCCGTGACGAAGGCGGCGAGCCACTGCCCCCTTTTCTTATCGCGACTTATTAAAACGCTTATTGCAATAAGCTACGGTGTCGCAACCACCCCGAGAGTATCTTCGTCGCTTCTTGGAGCGCGAGGCGCGAAATGTCCGACATTTGAATTTCAAATCGCTCGTTAATTCCGAGCGCGATCGCGGAATGACTAATGGAAATTTTAATTAAACCATCGTTACCTAAATGGTTATAAAAGAGCGACGGCTCAGCTACGCAGTTCGAGCCGTCGTCCCAGAATAAAGAAAGGAAAGAAGGACGAAAAATCAGGGCTATACATAAGTTTAACGGCCGTCGTTAGCTCGTTTCGCAATGCGCACGGGCGCGCGCGCGCAAGAATATCGAACTTATTTCCGTGGATCGATGAAACACAGAGCGGATACGTAGGTTCGGGAGATCTATAATTAAACGGGCGGTAGCTTTGAGGGGAGAAGCAATAAACGTCCGTCGCCGAACGGTCGCTCACGACTTTTCGACTTTTCGACTTCAGGGCCGAAAATTTCGCAACCTGTGCGAGCCACGTAACTTAAGCCCAACGGCGGCAGCAGCAGTAGCAGCAGCAGCAGCAGCACCAGGATCGATCGCGCGGCCGCTTCTGGCGAAAGAATTTGCATGACGCAAGGATTTCGCATGCACGTTTGCGCGCGCGCACACGCACGCACTCCGCGAAAAGCTCTTTGAAACGCGTGTGTCCGCGGGCGCGATGCAAGTCCAAGTTGGTGACGCGGATTCGGAATATCGACCCACCCATCGAACACGGCCGGCGATTCCTCGGATTTTCGCAATTCGTAAACGAGGCTCGGACACATTGTCGATGCACCATTTGCGCTCGCCAAAGTGTTGCGAGTTGAGTCCTTTACTTTCTTTTCCTCCTTTTCATTTTCAGTAATGCTAGAAACTGCTAAGACGAGCGTTAAATTACCGGAAAAAGGACGTTTAGTTTTACAGCTTCATTGCGCCGGACAGCGCACCGAGTCCTTACGTCTAATTAACTTTCTAAAAGATCATAACGACGCATGTCTTAGTGCCTCGGAAGGGAAAGCACCTGCTCCGAGTGCATTTATGCGTTTTGTTGTGCGCTGCGAATTTATCGAGAAGAGCAAGTCTATTGTGTGTCAGGAACCTCTGCTATCCCCTTTCAGCCCCTCGGTCCTTTTGGCAAAACATATTAGCAAGAGCAGAGACTCAAAGCCTACATGGAAATAAACGCACGCCGGCGGCGACGGCGGCAGCGGCCCTTAGTTGGGCCTCGTCGTGTCTTACCACGCTTGTATGCGTACGTGACGCATTCCGCGCCGACTCATGCACAGACGTTGTCACCCCTAGCCCTATTCGTGAATCCACGGGCTTTGGGAAAGTTCACGTGCAGCATTTTCTGGATGAATCATGATAATGACGAACGAGCCGAACGGGACACTGCACCGACACTTGTCCCTTTCGTGGAAAAGCTCGCCTCGTTTCCATCCAAGCTCGATCGAATAAGTCCGTTTATTATTAGGGTCGCCGTCACCCCCACCGGCGATCGGCACCGATTTCCCGCACATTCGAGGGTCGATCGTTTTTACGGGTGCGCGCCAACGCCCGTGAATGCACGGAACAGGTACTCGCACTCGAATGCCTCCGTTGTCGGCATAAGGTTCGCGCGGCCGCTGTTAACTTTACGTTTCGCTGTACAATTGCGATGCAAGGCGATGCAAGGCGATGCAAGACACCGAGCCGAGCGTGTAATTTTCAAAACGAACTTTCGTAGAGCGAATCTCGTGTGCAGTGCGATAAAGCCGAGCTGATCGAAGGGAAGCTAAGGTTGCTTATTAGTTGCAATACGTGTCGAGTCACTCTTGCGGCCTATCCTCGGTGTAATCGCAAAGGAAACGCCCTTCAAGCCTTGCTCTTGGGCTCGAAATTAAAAAAAATAAGTTCGCGGGAACAATAAGTCGTGGTAGGACTGCGTGGAAAAAAACCTTTGTTTCCACAAATGCTTCGGATCGATTCTTCTAAGAATGTGTGTATACGGGAGGAACAAAACGAACAAAAATAAGAGCGTGGAATGCCTCACTCGCACACGAGCGCACGCGCACACGCACACGCGCGGCAGTCCTGTTGAGCCAAGGATGCGTATAATACAGAGCTAGAGAAGATTTATCGCGCGTCCCTTAGCCTTGGCCCTTCATCTCTCGTCGCCATTCATCTCGGCCCGTTTCGCTCGCTCTTTCTCTCTTTTCTTTCTCGCCCTTCTCCATCTCCCTCGCTCGCCCGCTCTCTCTCTCTCTCTCTCTCTCGCTGTCCTTCTCCCACTCCAATCGAATCGAATTCGTTACCTTGGCGACGACGAGTCGGCGCGACCGGTTTCATTTTTAAATAAAATGCTTGGTCGCGATCTTTTCTACCATTTGCATACGCGCGTATACATCGTTTTCAGCGAATCCCTCCCAAAGATAGAGGGTCGCCCTTTTTTATGCGTCTGAGAAAACTTTTATACGGCGGAAAGCCATAAAGAAGGGCGAGATAAAAGTGCTCGTAAGATTTGACTCGACTCTTTCCCGAACGACAAGAGCAGATGCTCTTTAGGATGAGAATTGTGGAGGGGGTCGGGGGTCGGGTGGCGTAAAAGGTATCAAAAGAAAGGCACGCGGAAAAAGTGCGGGATTTACGATTAAGTAATGCGGTATTTCAAATATTCGCCGAGTAAATATATACAGTTTATCACTTGTTGATGTATACTTTGAATCTAAAATATTTGACATTAATGAATTTAAATTACCAGCGCGAGTCAATAAGAATAAACTTCATTCTCGCGTGCGCGCGTGCATTAATAATGCATGACCCTGATGATATTAGGCGCGACTGCGAAAACTTGGATTTCGACAGAAAAGGAATATAAAGCCGGGGATGGCTTTTTCGAATTCAATCGACCATAGAATTACGATAAGAATTGCAACTGTATTTGGTTTGTTCGTTCACTCGGCGCGACGCGAGCACGAACAACGATAGTTGAAAAAAGGCAGATTCTAGATTGCGCCAATAAAGATTGGAATCTTTTTGTTTTTAGCCAACACTGCCCGAAGCAGGACTGGGACTGGGACTGGAATTGTACTTATGCAAATGAAGGCCCTTGTCTTTGATCAGGGAACAAGAGAGAAATCTGTCCGGATAACGTCGGCAAATAAAATGCTCAACGTGCGTATGCTCTTCTGAATTTATAAGTAAACGCAGGCTGAAGCGCTAGATGCGTTTTATCGTTAACAAGAGCTCGCGTATCGCTCGGCACAGACTCGCCCCCTCGGATCCCTGCTGCAACGCTGTTAGCTTTAACCCAGTCATTCGAGATTTCGAAATGTCGCGCGCGGATTTAGGCAAGGAGGAGCACTCGAGAGGGGACGGGAACAAAGTTCTCATCCTCCAGCAGCGATCGTATCGAAAGGAGTAAAATGACACTCAGCCTCGACGCTGCTGCACACGCTCTCTGCTGCACGATACAATCCGTTGAGCACACGTCTGCGCAGTCCCCGCAGGCGAATCGATAATGCGCGCAGCAGACGGACGACGGTTTGGTTTACCCGACCGACCAGAGCCGAAGAACGGATCGGCGGATGGGCAGAGGATGAAAGCGCGCATGACTCACCTTAGCCACGAGCTGCTGCCCGGTCTGGACGTCGACGCACCTGAAGAGCGTACTGCCCTCGGCCGGTCCGACCAATAGGAAGCGATCGCCTAGTATCGTCGGTCCATGGTGGTTGGCGGCCGCGGGGTTGGGGGGCTCGCAGTTGGGAAACGTGACCGGCGTCACTGTCGAGACGACGTCGTCGCTCGCCAGCTGCTGATGATGATTCTGGTGCGTCTGATGGTGATGATGCGGCTGCTGATGGTGATGATGATGGTGGTGGTGGTGGTGATTGTGGTGGTGATGCTGGTGAGGATCCGGACTCGCGTTCGGACTCACGAGGAACTTGCCATTGTTGGTGCGTGTCACTTGGAGATGCAGCGGATGCTGATGTCGCGTTGACACTCTCATATTGGCGAGGCACTTGGGACTCTGGGTGGGGAAGGGACTCGGCCGCTGAAGCCGATCACACCGCACTGTCTTGCCTCTTCCTTGTTCGGGCGAGGTCACCCAATATTCGCGACCTGGCGCACCCAGGCTCACTCAACTTACGGATGCTCACACTTTTACAACGACCTCGCTTGCGCGCACACTTTCCCAGTACTGCGACATGTGAATGCGTGCATGGGTATTGTGTATATTAAAGGTAGACGATACGGACTGGCGATAAGAGTGCGGAGGTCAGCACCTACTCGGCCTACCTCCGTCTGAGCCGCCTCGACGATCCTGGGGCACGAGAGTCGTGTCGTGCAGGCCCCTGCAGGTGCGTGAGATACCGAGACGCCGATATCAAACTGGACGGAGAGAAATCTCTTGGTGCTTCGGGCGAAGGATGCGCCGGCTGTTGCGACGACGCCTTCGTGAAAAGGTCCTGCGGCAAAGAAAAGAGAAAAAGGGTGTTTTAACAATGGGCAGTCCTTCTCTCTAGCTCGGCTACGATGACTAATAAGAATATACAACTCGCCGGAGCTGCGACAAGCTGCGTTGCATTCCTACGCTCTGCGTCTCTCTCCCTCTCTCGGCTTGCTTCTCGGGAGAAAGACGGAGGGAGAAAGAGGGAGAGAGAGAGAGAGAGAGAGAGTGGTAGGGAGAGGGCGGTGGAGGTCGGTGGCCGCGTGTACGCTCCCGCGACTAGTTTGATGCGCCTTGCTAACGCGGATTCCCGAGCTGAGATTTCGCTCGCAATCGTCGGGAGTCGTTTTCGCGATGCCTACGCGAAACCGAGTTTTTCCGAGCTTTTATTTGGTCCAAGTGCATTCGCGCGTTGTTACATCATTGCGGCATTATCGGCTATTGTACTTGTTTTTTCCCTCCGAGTCGCTCAACTGCGCCGGCTTTTATTCTCGATCCGTCTCGAAAAGCGCGAATTTTCGTCGCTCGCTGCTGTTGCGAGCAAAGCCAACCTCGCAATTTCAAAATATAAATTCGAATTTCGAATCGAGCAACAATGAAATAACTTGATTTATGAATAATACCTAGTCAATGTCGCTGTCATCATCGATTTTTAAATAGTGAATAATTACATCGAAGGAATTACTAAACGAGGCAGTTAGATCATCGTTATTCGTCACTTACGTCGCGAACGCTATAACTAAAGATCTATAAAACTGCGAGTAACTAAGCTTTTTGTCCATTCACGGAGGAGAAAAGGCATTTAAAACTACAATATAGCGAAACGTTACAGTTACAGTTATGTGCGTTGTGAAACTTGTAAATGCCGCAACCCTTCGGCTATTCGATTCGTCAGCTTTTTAAAAGTACGAGAATTTCACAACTGCTTATGCACTCGTACGTATGTACGCGAATAACCTGCCGGCCGCAGATCGATGAATTAAGATTGCTCAAAAAGTGCATTACGCATGTGCATGAAAACGATGGAGCGCCGACGAGTTTTCGACAAAACGTCGAGCGAAATTTATCGCTTACGGCGCGGGATGTGCAGGTGCGCGCGCGCGCGCGCGACGCGGATAACTCGAAATAGTTGCAATAATTCGTCGGGCGACTCCCGGTGTCAGCTTCCCAATGTGCATTTTCAAATGAAAATAACAACTGCTGAGAATTACGGGATTACTCGAGTGGCCGTGCACCGGGTTAATAAAATACTCTCCTAGGTGTTCGCTATTACCGGCGCTCGCAATCGCACGCAAACTCGTCAACCCGTAATAATTACACACACCTGCGGGAGCGACGCGGCGAAAAGAATCTTTGTTACGTCGACGTTTCCATTTCTCTCGGCGCGTATGACAATTTTTATGCAACCACGAGAGCCTTCGAGGATTTTCAAACGGAAGCAGCGACAATCGCTCGACCTCGAATCATGGAAAATAATTACTCACCTAGCGCTTCGCGCGCAACGTACAACGAATTCACGATTATTATTCAGAAAGATACAATTTTTCTCTCTCGCATTTCGCAAGAGCCAGCTTCGAAAACTGCCTTTGAATTGCTTTTTTCGTCCTTCGAATCAAGGTTAAGGGGATTATTCGCAACGAGGCGCGCGAACGAAATATCGATAAACTTGAAAATTAAGCGAAGCTATAAGTACGAAGCCGCTCGCTCGCGACTATGCGGACACGTGTGCGTCGACGAGTTCGATCGCGAATCCTGATATCTAACAGAGAGCGGCCGCGAGCTTTTCTGAAGAGGGACGAGGACAAAGGGACCGAGAGCCGAGGGGAAGCAGTGAAAAGCGGGCGGCCAAGCGACGACGAGTCCCGCAGCGCAAGGGAAAAGGGTAATCGAGTCGTCCCATTCCTCGATTATTCAACTCTGATTCACGCGCTCGCACGGACAGACGGACGCGCGTTATTTCAAAAGCAAATGCACGGGTTTCGACATCCGTCCGCTAGCGAGGCTCTTATGCAACGGCTCTCGGCTTCACGCCGCGAGGACTCTAAGGTCAGGGGTATGCCAGCATCGAGCTCTGGAAAGGTAGTGGTGGTGAGCTCGTCTCTGCGATCTTGAGCGATAATGCACGTTCTCCCACCCTCCGGTTGCGTGCGGGCGAGCGTGCGCGCGCGCGTTCTCCGCTGCAGGCTTTTCGCAATCCTTCTTATCGCCTCATCCCACACGACGACGCTGCTGCTGCTGCTGCTGCTCACGTTCGCTATTATCGGCGACTCCGCATCGTGCCGATTTGTCTGGTGCGTGAAGGAGCAAGAGCTCCTACAAGACCGAACGCGGCTGGAGGCAGCGACATCGTTTTATCGGGAGTAGTGATGCAAGTGAGCTCGAGTGATCGAGCGAACGGGCATCTCCTCGTTTTATAAATAACCGCCTTAATAGGACTCGGAATCGGAATCGGAATCTGAAACGGCGCGGACTTTGGTGAATACGAAATAGCCGGCGCGTACGCGTGGCGGGAATCGCTCCTCCCTAATTATCCCCGGGGACTCGTCGGGAAAAAGAGAATTCGCTCGCTCGTTATCTCGGGAGGAGCTGGAGGACGGGAGAGGGAGAGAAGAACGGCGCCGGGCCGCTTTCCGTTAAAACGCACTTGCTATGCGCCGCCCGTCCGCGTCCGCTGGCTGCATTCCGCGAAGGCCGGAGAGCGATTCATCAGCGACGCCAGTATCGTGGGATCCCCGGATTTTCAGGTACGCGTAGACTCACGTGCGCCGAGATGCCAGCGGCGCACCGGCGCATACGTGAGCGAATGTCCCGTGCGCGGCGTGCAAACGTGACGGCGACGGGCCCGCGTGACGCATCGGTAGCGCTACGGCCGGGGTAACCAAGGAAATGCCTGGATTCGGCGGCTAACAGTTGCCGAGGAACGTCCGCCGCTTTTCGCGCAAGGTCAAGACCGTGGAACGAGCCGCCACCGCTGCTGTCCCCCGGGAAAACGGAAGCAGCTCCGCTCTACCTGAACCTTACCACTAATCCGAGTGCGAGGCGAGCAATATTTTTTTTTCTGCCTCGTCCACGCGAATATCGATTGCCGATGCCCGCCCCTGGAGCATATTACTCGCGATAGCAATAGCTACGCGCGTAGGCAAATGTTTTGAAATAATGACGCGAATTTAAAGCACTCGAGCTGTTACTGCCGAGAGCGAAACCAGTCGATAAAAGTAGATTGGCACGCACGAGGTGGAAACCGGAGACTGCGAACGCTCGCGAGGGATCCCAGTTTTCAATTAGAGTCGAGTCAGCCCAAGGAAAATCGTTGAATTATGACTTTCCTCGACGGTCCGCAATACTGCTGCGTTTATTCTTTTACCTGAAACTCGTGTGTACTAGTCACTGTTGCGCTTAAAAACCTCAATTGCCAAACGATTAATCGACACCGGACGGCTGGCTCATCTCACCTTGAAAACTAATGCAAATGCAGCAGCAGCGCGCCGATGTGAGTCGGATTAATAACGAGTCGGTGCTCTTATCGTTCCGCGAGCAACTCACTCGTATATGTATCATCGATAATTAAGAGGAAGGCGATAGGTTTCAGAGCGGGCGAGTAGCGGAGAAAAAATAGAGGGAGGGGAAAAAAGTCCCCGGTCTAACATCTCCGTTTCAACTGCGAAATCCCCGCGGGGTTCGCGCGACCTTATCGCCTGATGACTCCTCTCTCGACGTGTACGGCGTAGCGCACTTGTGTAAGTCTCGAGGCGCGCTGCGGTCGAACTCAAAGTCCCTGCTGGCCTCGGCGCCCTTTACCTCCCACGGTCAATAAAATAAACGCAAATTTCGATCCACGCCGCTCGTCTAATTTAATTATTAGCGGAGGCTCCGCGTGGACCGCGTGGTCCTTTTGGAAAACGTACGTTAGCTTCGCTCGCGAGTCGTCGGCGCGTGACGAAAAACTAAGCAATTACACGATTTTCCACGTATTTAGACTCTGTGTAATGATGTGTAGCAATGCACGATTCCAAGGTTTAAATAAGATGGCGATCTTGCGACAAATTTGCAAGAAAAAATTTTCCCCCGCATTTCAATGATGTGGCAAATTACGCTGGCGCGTGCACTTTATTGTGCAAAAGATGGCTTGTACAATGTTAAGAGCAGTTGCGAATTCCCGAGGTTTATCGATGGGTAAACAAATTTCGGTTTTTCCTTAATTAAGAATAAGCATCGGCGGCTTTAGTAACGACAGCGAGATTTCACAAGCGCAGAACTATGCAACGCGTATTTTTTAATAATAATTACGAGCGTTAGCACATAGACGAGAAGAGCAGCGCCAATTGGTGTTAGCAGCAGCGCGGATGAAAAAAGTTTATCAGCGACAGGCTATTGATTTGCGTTTCAAGGAAGAATTGCTCGTTCGTGGGATAACGAAACGTCTTTAGACGAGAGGTAGTTTTGGCTAATCCGACAGACGCTCGCCAGTGCCTCGTGAATTTCGTCTTGTGAAAGAGTTTAGCTTTAAATAAAAATAGAATCATCGGTGAGAGTTCGCGCGAAAAGCGACGCTTAAACGCGCATGAAAGAGTCGGCGCGATCACAGAAAACCGTTGTAAATCAAATTTCAATAGGGCGAGAAGGAGGGCCGAAAATATCTCTGGGCTTGAACAGAAAAATTGTCGAGTGGCCCAAAGGAGAAGAGGAGGAGGAAGAAGAAGCACGAGAAGAACGAAAAGAAGCCATCGACGAAGCCACCCGACTATTCAAATTCACAGGCTCGGCGATAAAAGCAAATCGGAGCAGCGCCCGAGAGGAAGAGGGACAGGAGGAGGGAGAGGCGGAGACGCGCGCGTGTGTGTACGCAAGAGAAATATGACGAAATTGGGCGAGCGGAACGAAACGGTACGTAGAGCTCGGCTCGGAGCACATTATGACGAAACGCGACTCGAATCTCGCCCGCGGAGAGCGAGTGATCGCCTTCGAGTTGCGCCGAGAGCCGAGAGATAGCTGATATCCTTCGTTAAGGTCAAAATGGCGGAGTTTCCACGGCTGCCGGCTCTTACTCGCGCACTTCAATAAGCGACGACAACCCTGATTATCGCCCGCGAAAGAATCAATCCCCGGCGCGATCGCCGCTTTTCGATAATCAGCTCTGTGCGCGGAGAGCTGGGGGTCGGGGGACTCGCCGCTCTCGAAACCGAGGATCCCTCCAATCCCTCGGACGTGATTTCTTAATAAAGATCAAGATAGCATAATGGAGAAGCTCGACGTTCGATGCTCGACGGAGAATAGTAGAGATTTCGCCCCGCTCCGCCCTCCTTCCTATTGCCTATTGCCGCGCACTCTGACGCAATCGTGCAAAATAAATTGGCAAATACGCAGTTATACCTGAGCCTGAGCCGGGCCTCGTCGTCGCCTCCGCCTCCTTCCATCTTCTCCTCTATTCGTGCGCCTCTTCTGCTCGGAGATGGCATGCAGGGAGGGGAGGAGACGAACCCCGCGCGCGCTGGGTCATCGATTCGTTACATTGCACATGTGCGGGTACGTGCGCTTTATTCAGCGCAATAGAGCCGGAAGTCGCGCTGCCGACTTCCTTCGACCGTTCGCACGTTAAAAAGAGAGAAGAGAGAAGAGGAAAGAGGAAGGAAGGAGACGCACGCGGTCCTATATCCAATCCAAGCCGAGGAGCCAACGGTACGGGAGACTCAAGGGGCTAGGGCTGCAGTTGCGTTTGTAGTTTTTGCGGGCAGGGGCCCTTCGGGGAGCCGCGTTACCGCGCTCACGTGGGCCCCACGGGAGGGGGAATCCGTTGCGGAAGCGCGCCGATTCTCGTCGTGCCTCGGTACGTTGCCGTACGTTATTTTGAAAATTTTGCGTCCCCAGGTTGATAAATACGTGACGCCGATTAATAAACAAGTGTTTACATAAGCAGCATTTTTTCTTAATAACTCGCCGAATGCTAATCGATTCTCTTCTGGGGAAGCCGACGCCGCCGCCGCGGATGGAACGAAGCCGAGCGGAGAATGCGATTCGAATAAAGCCACTGTGCTACAGCAGGTCGCAGCGATCGGCTCGATATTCCCATTCGTTCGCCCTTCGCTCGCGCGTTCCCGAAGCCGCCGACACTCAAAAGCTGTCGACGCGAGAAAAACGCAGAATGCGAAACACTCGACGTTTTCGCCAAATTTCGCAAATCGCCAACACCACCGACCTCCTCCACTCGAGCCGAGCATAAGGCCGCGTATATCCAGCCGACCCTAAGCAAGCAGCTGCGTGTGTACAAAGTTTGCTTAACGCGCGCGATGTCCCAATGCCTTAAAACAGTAGGTTATGACCATTTTCGTTAAAACGCAAACTCAAGAAACGACTGCTGCCGCCGAGGAGTCAATTAGCAAAAGGTAATCATAATACGCGAGAGGAACGAATCGCGGGACGCGATTTCAAATTGTATGTAAATATGAGGAAAGATTTACTACGAAGTAATGCGAAACTGTAAATAGCACCGACGTCCCGACGATTCAGAATTCCGCGAACTCTTTATTTTCTTTTCACATCCTCGTTTAAAACCCCTTTTTTCTTCTGTTTTCCGATCGCTGCTCGAGGAGCGCCGCCAGTTAGGAATAACTCGATGATTCGACGATTCGCTCTCTCGCGACGTGCAATTAGGACTATCGCCTTCGCGATTACAATCGCGATTAATTTTAACGCGGAAGCCAAGCGCGTTGTAGTCGAGAGTGAAATAGAATGAAACGACGTCGAGCCAATGGAAGAGGAAAAAGAAGAAAAAGCACGGTAAAGAGGACGAGGGGAGGAAAATAACGCGCTCGTCTGCCGCGATAATATATAGTGCATGTTAAAAGCGACATCGCAACTTGGCCAATATACAAGTGTGTGTAATTGTACTGCACTTTGCACTGGGCAAACGGTGTAAACACTTTGATTTCTCAAGCTCTGACGCGAGTCACCGTCGTGGTCGCCGTCGCCGCCGCCGAGCGAATGGGCTTTTGCTCCGAGCTTTCCTCCGCGCTTCACTTGCCTCTCGGCTGCTCTTACACACCGCTCCCGATCAATAATAACTAGATTCGTGGTTGGCTTCTTTAATTCGGCCCGTTTTCTAGGCGGAGGCGGTGTTGAGATTCCCGAGCTCCAAGGGCCCCGGGAGCGGAGGAGACCGACGAATCCTCCGCCGCCGGGAAACGAAACGAAACGATTTCGCAGCGGACGAGGGGACGATGTCGTCGCTGATATTCCGACACATCGTCCGAAGCATCGAACGCTTATGCAAATGACCGTGTGTAAGTTGAAAACTATTTTGAGTAACGTCATCCTCTATCTAGAGATTCGGTCGGTTCGTTAAGCAACATTGTGAAAACGCCTCGTCGAGTACGCCCGAGCCGACGTCGTGCCGCGCGCGAATTCTCCTCTCCGTGTTATAAATGTAACACCGGCGGCGCTCGGCCCCGATAATCATCCCCCCGAGTTCATCGGCGAGTGATCGAAAATAACCTGGCACTCCCATAATAACGGGAATTCGCGCGACAAATTGTCGGTTCGCGCCACTTGAGCCCGGGGCAGGGCAAAAAAGCCGTTCACGCGCGGCCGCTGAGCAAAGCTGGCCGAGAGGGGCCCAAGGGCCCGCTGCCGCTGCCACCGCCACTCTCGGACGAAAATTACACACAACGCCACTAGCTCCGACCGGGCGCCCCTCCAGTGGAAGATCCATTCGTTACTTTACCTCGTGCTCGTAGCTTCCTGTACGGCAGACGGAGAGGCTCGTTCGTCCCTCCGTCGTCTGCTCGCGGGTGCACCGGGCGATTGTTTTTTCCGCGCACTGGTGCTCCTCCCTTCCTCTTGTAGATACGTCGAAAAGGAGTCCAAGGAGGCCGAAGGTCACTTGCACGAGTGTCGTGGCGCGGCTGCTCTGCTATCCCGCGCAACCAACGGTCCAATGCCTTGGGCCGTTCCTCCGCTCAATAACGACGGCAGGGAGAAAAGAAAAGAACCGTGCGCGCCATTGTACGAGCGACGACTGACTGAGTGGTCGTTCGGTGTCGGCTGTGTTTTCTCTTTCGCCGGAGGTCGGCGCGCGCGGCGCTTCCGCCGCCACCCGACGCCGCCGCCGCTGCTGGCTGTTGCCGTTGCCGCCGCCGCCACCGCCAACCGTCACGGTCACCCATTCGCTACCGGCACCCGCCAAACTCTGGGACCGAGCTCTCTGTCATTTGACGGTCAGGCTACGAGATCTCGGACGCCGGTTATCGGCCGAGATGCCGCGATTATCGCGAGTCGACCCGCGGATGAGGTCCCATCTTGGGCTATCTTTTGTACGCGGCGCGGGTTTTGGTGAACGAGGCTTGTTTGTTAACTCGGTGATGGCGCAGGGTGACGTGGCCCACGACTGCCGCCGAGTCAGTCACTGAGTCACTCGATGCCAGTCAATAAGAGTACTGTTGCTCTTAGCTCGTACGCGTGTGCCTCGTTCGGCTCTAACTCGTAACGTATGCCATAAATATGGTTCCTTTTTCGTGCATTACTTACGCAGCCCCCGCGCCCCCCGTTCACGCCGAATTCTCATCCCGTGGGCAAGGCTTGAATTAAGCCTCGTGAACGTACACTCTAAGCACGCCACGGGATTGCAATAACTTTCGAGTTTGCTTTCTTTTTAACAACTTTCCCGCTCATGACCGCTTGATTTTTTTTTTTTTTTTTTTTTTTCGAATACTTGTATCGCCCGAAATTACGGTATTATCTATGCTGTGTGCACATGTGGACGATAGACCGCTTTGGGAAGAAATTTATGTGAGTAATCTTACTTTTTTTTTTTATCCAAGAGTATTTCTTAATTGCTGGAGGATGGGATTATTAGTTATTCGCTTGAATTTGCGATAAAAAAATTAATAAATCACGTGCGGTATGAGTCCAGACTTATTTGAGATAAATTCCCAAATCATGAGTAAATTTAGTATCTGAAATTTTATTGTCTCTCCAACAACACAGATAATGTATTCTCGATAGGAGCTCATCAACGAACGGCATTTGACTTAATTTTTAACACCTTACCGTTAACGTTGCCAGCATTAAAATCTCAACACACCTGATTTTTTCAAAGTCTCCTTCGAAACGAAATTATTAATGATCTTATTAGGGTAAATATTCAAATTTTAATTCCATATGAAATATAAATCACCTCGTATAAATTGAGTATACAGAAAGAGAAACTCATTTCGCACGATGAAATATGAATGCAATACGCGTATAATTGACAACCCGAGTAGATATAATAAAATAATTTATTTAATAGACAATTTTATGGAGTCTATAATATAACTAAAATATCGCTTGCTCTAACAATAAGTGCTAAAGCCATAATTTGTTTTGATTTAGATTAAACAGTACAATACGAAAAGTAGCCGTTTTCATTTTTCCATTGATATAATTATTAGGCTTAATAACTTCAATAAAATGATATAAACAATAAACTATGACTAATTTTTTTTGTTAAACAAATGTTGAGTTTTCTTGAGTTTGACTAAGTGGTAATCTTAGCGTGACGTGATTTAGTGATTTACTCAGAACGAGGGCATTACAAGATAAACATTATGAATTATTATTTATACCACTTATAAGGGACTGCGCACGCGCTTTTAATGCTTAATTAAATTCTTAAATATTAAAAGCAGGCGTAACGTTATTTGCACGAATCTTTTCTTTCAAATCAAAGTTAAAGCTGGTATTCTAGTTGGTTGAAAAGACATTACGAAGCTCGCGTCGTATCAAATGTGAACGAAAAATCGATTTTGAAAATAAATTCCTACCCCGAAGTATGCATTAACGCAACATTGACATAGATGATGCTTCAGCCAAGCCTGTATAAATCATATTGGAGCAATACTTAAGAATTTGTATTTGGAGTTATTTTTGGAAAACGAAACGGAAGCGAACACTTTTAAAGCTCCTTAAATCGCTGTTCGATTTCGAGAAATGCTAGCGTGAAATAAGCAACTCGAAATCAAAGGAGTAACGCCAGGGTTTTCCTTCATCGGTGCGCTGCTATTTTTCACTCGCACGGCCTTTGCTAAAAACGATTATTGTTTTTAGAATACGTACATATTATTCAAATTGTAATCTGGCTTCCCATATAATAATGTCGAAACGGTTCTTTCGTAATTCACGCGCCAAATGATACCTTTTTATTTCCAGCACGAAAATTAAAAATTTATACACACACGCGCGCGCGCGCGTCATATATATATATATATATGTGTGTGTGTGTATATATAACGCTTGTTTGTGATTAGAATTATTCTAATTTATAGTTCTGAGTAATGGACGTAAAGTGAGAAAGATTCACTTACATCATTATCCGTTGTTTCTTACAAAGGAAAATATGCAGATTCTAATCTATTGTTGAGAAGTGAGAACACAAGTAACAAATGTTTCGTTACTATGTACATAAGATAGGCACCATTCTGTCGTAACTATAGGTAAAGCTATAGTTTCATTTGGAAAAGGAAATATATGGTGATCCTATTAAATTTATGAAACGTGCGCTATGAAATAATTTATCATCTGGAAAAATCACAGAAGGACTTAACAACACGTGAAATCAATAAAATACCGAGATACCGCTGCTCGAAATATCACTCGGGAATGTTTATCCGATGAAAATTACTCTGGACTCGTGTCGTTCTTGAAAATCATGTTTTTAATCGATTAATTATAACTTTCATCCTTCGTTGGAATTGGCCTACGGAACCGTTACCATAGACGAGACATCCTGTCTCACCGCCAAAGGTTCCGTAGGCGGGTCGTCGTTTTATTATTTATTGAAATACGATCTATTTGGTACCTAAATTTAACGGAAAATTGTGCATATGTGATTAGCCCAACACAACCCTTGGGCTGTTCACCAAAGTATTTGTACCGAGTTTTTCGTGGTATTCATTTCCTTAATGCACGACGGTAGTGCTTCCGTGCCTTGCGAAATGATAAATTTAGATTTATTCGCTGGAAGTAAACGCGGCGAATTCTTTTTTCGTAAATTCTAAAACCAGAATGCATTTTTATTGCTCAGACAGAGGTCGTGACGTTTGGGCTTTCGTGGCCTGTCCCAAAATAAGGCCCAAGCGTTATCGAGAACGTTTGCAAGTGCAGCGGCGTTATCGAGGCGAGCGGAGATCGCTAAAGTGCATAAAGCGTCGCGCGCGAGACGTAACGCGAAAATCGCGATGCCGTGCAATAGCATATTTTTCCGAGAATACCGGTATAATAAATATTTCCTGCGCGGAAACGCAAATACATTACGCAGAAGTAATTGCTTAAGTAGAAGTTAGGCTTCGCAACAGCCAGCCTTTCCGTCACAAGTAAAGCGCGTCGATTGATACACGTAAGAGCGTACGTGTGTCGGCAATGAAAAAATCGGCGCAATTGGGGGCGGCCAGGGCGGCCAATAACCCGAAGTGAGGAGCACCAAAACCCAGTGGATGCTTTTCAATAATCGAGAATTTCGCCTCCACCCGCTTTTGTTATCGGTGGGTGCGCGAGAAAGCTGTGGCGCATGCGCCGGGGCTACGTGTACTAAGGTCGTGCGTAGTTGTCACGCTCGCCCGTACACGTGGAACACGCGGCTGAGTTCGCCCTTCCCGCGTCGCGGCGCCCGTTCACGCGAGCGCACGCTCTATATGCCGGGCGCGAGCGACGCGTGCGGTTTTTGCCAATCATCGCTTACGTTTATTGCATCGGCTTACGTAACGAGCCTCGGTTTTTTCGACTTTTTTTTGCCGTGACTTTGCGTCGTGCGCGCGAGGCGCAAGTTGTTCCGGGATCCCCGAGCAACGGCGATTCTTATCCGCCGCGGCCTCTCGATCGCTACCGGCGATTCTCCATTTCGGCTAATCGAGCGCGCCGATTAATCTCTGTACGTGCAATTCCTAATCTTTGATTTACAGGAGGAAAACAAAAACGCAACCACCGCCGCCGCCGCCGCCGCCGTGTCTCGTTGTCGATTCCGCGGCGCGTAAGTCCGATTCGACTGGCGGCGATCGACGACTCGGGAGGAATTGCGCCGCGCGCAATCTGTTTACCTCGCGGAAACATTCTAGATTCCAGGTTGGATACACATTCGTGCTAAATTGGTGTAATTTCGAATGTAAATATTTTTCGTATTTGGCGAGATGGGACGGGGGAATAAATCTTATGTCGCCAACTTGTATTATAAATCGTAGGTCTCGACTAAAGACAATTACGCGTAGTCCCATTCTTAACGGAATTCCTCGCAGTTCGTGCAACCGCGATTTAGAAATCTCCCCGTTATTTATTATTTCAGCGATTAATCAACTTTTGCGTGTTTCATTTATAAGCAATACAATGAAACTGGACGGGGGACACTATTGACGGCAACCGGAGGGGAGCGTAGCATGAATGGAGGAGGTATTAGACGAGTTTTCATTTACCGATTCTCGCATATTATTGAATAATTTCATCTTGGCGCATTCGCTCGCGCGCGCAACTGTTAAAGCGCCGACTAAAAGCAGTAGTCCGATTTAGTCGCTCGAATAAAAGAGTCGAGGAAAAATTGCGTCGTTTCGCAGACGATTCCAGCTCGACAAAAGTAAATAGGAATGGACGCACCGACGCATCGAACTAAAAATACTTTTACGAACTCGCTGCAATTTATCCTTTGGGATGGCTTTGTTAATAAAAGCACTAGAACGCAATTGCGTGGCGTGTATCCCGTGATTACATCAGGGGTACGCACTCGAGCTGTATTTTTAGACCTTCCCTTAAAGTGATGAAATGGACCGAGACGTTGCTCGCTTCAATTTCAATTAAGAACAATGAGAAAAGAGGAAGAGTGAAGCAAAAAAGAAAGGTCGCTTGTGAAAAGGGACATTTATTATTCCCTTCTGACGCCTTCCCTCGGCTGTTCGGCTCAGCCTTACGATTAATGCTACCTACACTTTCGAACCTTCGTTTCCGATCGAAGGTGTAAAGTACCGGCCGGATTATCATTTGCGAGTGCAAATGAAAGACTTTGACTTTTGACTGGCCTCGTGGTGGAAAGGAGGGCGTCCGCAAACTACAGTTTAAAGTAGAAATAAATTAAACGATTCGTGACGAAAGCAGCGGTGACTCTGAAAAGTTAAAAGTCACATATTTGAACATTAATTCGGTTACAACTTACTAACCGCTCGATGATAATATCTAAGCCGATAGAACAAACAAAGTCATCGGGACGAATAATTAAAATAACGATATTCGTTATTTTAATGCAAAAGAAGTACTTGAAAATGATCTTGGAGTGATAAAACCTTGAAAGGAATATTTCATTATGTAATCAGAACCATCGGGGAACAGTATGTAAAGCTTCGTACAAGACGTTTCAATGTTGCCGTCACAAAGTATAATGTAGACAATTCGAGAAAGAGAGAAAAGTCATGCTTCCATTCGTTTCTCTTTCTTTATTGTCGTTACATTGTCGATACTTAATGCAGAGCCATTAAAAGAGTTAAATAACGTTTATTTGTTAAATTACGGATTCCAATAAATGTTCAAGAGTGCGGCATTATTAAAAAAATATTAATAACCGTCCTGCGTGGAATTTTTAATTTTACTTAAACGCATTGTCGTTCGCAGGTTCAAGTATGTAGAGAAGGAGCGATAAATGTATCTCCAGCCGAGAGCTAATAATACAGTTTCGTAATATTTTGACGCAAAAAATGCAATTATCATCGGAATATCGTGTCTAATATACCAGCACTTTTCGGATTATAAAAGTATTGTAAAAGAAAATACAGACTCGCGCTCGGCTCTCGGTTAAAAATATTTCAATGTAACGTCGGCTAATTTATATCCAATAAACAATAATTACGTATGCTATGTGTAATATTCGCGAATTAACATTCAATACACAGCGTTGGGGTTTACAATGGCAAATATTCCATAATTTATAATATCTGGTACTCGCGTATTTTTATCGCTGCGATTTTGTAAGCATTAAGTCATTACGATAAAATATAACGAATGCCATTGTAGAAAGCAGAGCAAAGAAAGTGTCCGGGCCAGATTAAAAGAAATTCAAAATATTTTCCAACAAGGGGGATTGTAAAATAATGGGTGGATGAAATTTTATTGCAGATCGAATCGAATAGAGTGAAAGGGACAAAGGAAGCGAAACTCCAACTTCGAATCCCAGATCTGCTACTCTTGTAAAACTTGACATAATCCTTTAGAATTCGCGATGAAAAGTTGGCTGGAAACTATAATAATGCTACAGTTTTATCTTTCCCTCCGCTCGAGCTGCCCCCCTCCCTCCACGCAACATATAAGTCTCGCTTCTGCCTAACAAAAGCTCGCCTTTCACAGTTTCTCCCCCTCGGATAAATCAATATTTCGTTAGCGCGACTATCCGCTTTGCGTACGCGCGCGTACACGCAATATCCGTGGAGCCGGAGTGGAAAAGCTCTCCCAGAGCCGGAAATCGCTCGCCTCTACGTCGCGCACGTCATCGATGAATAATATTGCGGCGGCGGCGGCGGCGGCGGCGGTGGTGTCGCAGTGCCAACAAACTGCCGAGGAACGCATGACCGCGAGCCGTTCTTCTTCGTCGCCGAGAGATAAAACAACGTTACGGGAAAGCTACTCGCGTGTGTGCGCAATGACTCGGGCTCTTGCGGTGTACGCACACAGTCGTCGAGCTACCGAAATTATACACACACAGTCGGACGGCTTCTTGTCGCGGTCGATGCGGTGTGTCCATATTTACATAGAAAAATAACATTCTACCTTTTATAATTCGAGCGACCGCTGCCGGCTACTTTTTCCCTGCGCGCAATTCGCGTTTGCAAACAAACCAGGCGCACTTTTAAGCGAACAAATCACTCCTCCGATATATTGGGAAGCGTTGTACAAAGTTATTTATAAAATAGACGAGTTCGCCTCCTCTTCACTTTTTGCACGGAGCGTTCGCTTCTGCGACAGTGTCGTCGTCGCGCAATCGCGTTACAGGAATATGATCTTTTGAAACTTGGTCGCAAGCCCCCTTGCATTCATTAACGCGAAAATTGAATCAACGGCCGCCCCCTTGTTCCTTCTTCTTTTCGAGAATCAAAGGAGCCTCTTGGATATCTTTATTCGCTACGATACTCGCGTATTTACTTCGTTAATCCCCGCGTATGCATATTTATAACTTCGCATTAGCATTTTGATGCGCGCGCGCGTGTAAACCGTATCGATATTTTGTTGCCACTCCGGATGCCTTTCGTACAGATACAACTTATATTTCCTGTATTGGAACTGAATACGCCGATGATTTGCACTACACCAACGTGTCGCGCTCGAAGAGGAATTTTCTCAAATAATACCGAGGAGACGCTTACGAAAAAAGACGAGGACTAAATGAATAATAATATATCGACAATAGCCATAATGGTGAATTATTGAAGAAATTAAAAAAAACGATTATTCAAATTCCTGGAATTTACGATACTCCGGTGAGAATATTCTTAACATACATTAAAGTATTTAAATATTATTAATATAATTAGAGTTAATAATTTAACGTAATTTATTTACACTGGCCATTGCACAAAGTAAGTATGCGAAGATAATACATACGACTTACTCAACGTCTGAAATATTTCTATTAATAATTCGGATAATGTGTATCGCGGTTATAAACACATTGAATTTATTTTAAAAGAAAAACAAGTCGATTATTTGTAAATTTAGCAGACAAGAAATTAGTGAATGATTTTTAAACAAACGTTTGTTAGCTTTTACACACAATTGATAAAGTTTACCGATTAAGTTTATCAGTCCTGCAAGTCAACACTGCTGCGCACAGTAAATGTTTTTACGTAATAATAATAGTACGTACTGCTTTCATTAAAAATATCGGCCGCAAACAGCCAATAAGTTATAACAACTAGATATGTTGCAAAGAAATAGGAATGGTTGGAGGAGGTGCGCATTAGCCATTTTTCGTACGATGCGTGACTTGGCGCAAACATAAAAGACAATATAAACCATTTTCATGCTAATTCCAAATTAATAAAAGAATCATAAAAATCTCTATTGAGCGATATCTGGTTTCTTTAGCGCTCTGGAAAAGAAAAATTAAGTTCAATAAGCAGCTTGTATCTGCTAAAGTAATAAGTTAATCGAATCATAATTCCTTAATTTCAGCAACTACTTCTTATCTCTCAGATACTTGTAATTTATTTGGCTTTAATTGACGCGTGGACTTTCTCAATACTATATAAATTAATTTTAAATACAAACCTTTGAAGATCTGCCAGCATAGCTTAATTATTTAATAAAAACAAGCTATCAATATGTACTTAGATATAATTTATTACACTGGAAAGATTGATCGTTGCAACGGTAATTATTTAAAAGTAAAATTGCGATAATTCGCTAAAACCTTGCTCGAACCTAAAATGTCTGCGATCTTTAACGTTGTGTTCGAAAAGCTCGAGAAACATCGAAGATGAAATTTTCCTGGGAAAATCATTCGTTTATTGTATAACAGCAAGCGCGCCTTAATAAAATTAAACACCTCGGTTTGCGAAACGTGAAATAAATATTTTATAGTTTGCACGACGGTTCGCACTGTAGAAAAAGCACGCAATTTCGTTAAAGGCGTAAAATTCTTCCAAAAATACAGAGATAAATAAAGTGTATGTACGTGTGTATGCATGTATTTATGCATGCATGTATTACGGATAAAGAGGTTCGCTTCCATAATCAATTTAAGGTAAAATATTCTTAATCGCGTCGATTATTCATAAGAAAAACTTAATTAAACATATAACGCGTTATTGAAAGCTAAATGATTATTACCTCAGCGCACTAAACATCAAAGTTAAATATAAAATATAAATAGACGTGGTTATTCATTAAATTTGCATGACCATTAAGATGTAAATAAATAAATTATATAATAATTTAAATAAGAAAATCCGTGGCTGCGCATTTCATCCGAAACTGTTTCACGATGCACGCGTGCATCTGCAGTACACCTCAAACAAAGAATTCAATTAGTATTTTATTCCCGCGCGACCCATCGACTTACTCATTTATATATGAATTATAATTAAAAAGGAAAAAAAAGCTTGAAAATGCGACCTCAATCTTCGGCTGTGTTTTCCATTTATACAAAATATTGTTGTGGTCACAGTAAACGCCGTCGCTGATAGGCAAACGTTCGCGTCGTCACGTCTGCGCTGTAACTTTTTGCCTTTTAATTATCACGTGCATCCACGTATAAACACGCATTCACATTAGAAAGCACTTTGTATACGTGATACGTGCTTTCTTATAAACTTTATGACGCAATTATTTGTCGCATGAGACAATAGCGTTTATCGGAGGCTCGATTTGTGTTAAAAAGATGAAATCGAGTTGGCTGGGCTCGTTAAAGGGTTAGGCATTGCCAGACCAATACCAGAAGATGGCCGATCGATAAAGAGCAATTAAATTAGGTGTCTCTCGAAAAATTTAGGTGCAAATCTTGATCAGCGCCAAAGAAATCCATCAGCTGCCTCCTCCACTCGCGCTTCCATGGACTTGACTAAATTTGAAGCGCATCGATGACGAGCGTAAATTAAATAAATCATAAACAGTACGTTTCTGGGGAATGACGTGGCGCCTGGCGGGGGGGGGGCTATCCCTCCTCCTCCTCCTCCTCCTCCTCCTCTCTCTTCTCCCCTAAGATCTGTGCGGCTTTAACGATCGCACTATCTGCTTGTGACGAGGCAGTGCATCTGCTCGACTCGAACAATTATTCGCAAAATATGTAGGATTCGATCTCATTTCGTGGAGACGTTTCTTAATAGCTTGTCAAGGTACGAAACAAGCACGCATCATCGTAAACCACTGATTAATATAGAGAGGCATCGGCCATTAATATTCATAAATCATAAATTAATGCGCGCCATTACATAAATATTTGTTTCATAATATGTAAACGTAAGAAAGATTCTTTAGAATGCGTCTTATTCCGCTGCAAGCATTTCGCATGTCGCATGTCGCGTTTCGCGTTTCGCAATGCCACCAAATACTGTTTAAGGGAGTCAAAACTTTAATTAATCGATCCTCAAATTGAATTTCAAATTTACGCGTGCAGCCACGATTTATTGTAATTTTAATTTATGTCTTTGCTTATTTCTCAAATAAAGACCTTGTATTGCAGTACTCCAATGATGCAATTGTTGTTATAATATTGAACAAACGATGCGCTCCTATTCTTTGAGCCACCTAGGGCCATTATTGTTATTATAAAGTTATAATAATAACGATGATGTAAAGAAGTGTACGATCGTGCCTGAAGTATTAATCTGTCGAAAACATTTTGATTTCGTTCACGTTTATATTACAATGTTGAAAAATTCAGACAGATACGTTGCCAACAGCGGCATGTTGATCGAAATTTTTAAAAATTACTACAGCGATACATGGTTTTGCGCGTATTTAAAAACGCCAAACGATCACACCTTCATTCGAATTCGAGCAATTTAAATTCGAACGCGTTATTTGCTAAATATTGGCTGCAAAGTTTGCGATTATAGTGTGTGCATCGGCGTGAAGCTAAAGGCACAACGATAGTACGATTTCTTTAAAGCGAACGCGTAAAGCATTTATATCCCGCGCATGCAAAAGTAGCGCCCGTGTAATCGTGTTTTAAATTGCAATTATATTATGTTTGTGTACGAATTATTACGATATGCAAGCGTATCATTAATAAGCGGCTGTGGTGGAATCAGATTAGATGAGTGATAAGCGCAGCTGTGTTGTTACGCACAAGTACAGAAAACAGAGCTTTTGTAATATAATAAATTATTCTTATTCATCGTAGAGCGCAATACGTAACGAATGGCGCACTTACGTAACGCCCACGTTAAATTTCCTTCATTGATCGCCATTTTTTTAATAATCCGGACTGCGAACGTGTACCGAAGGAATTTCGAGTCCGAGACAAAAGCCCAAACTCGGTCGGGCCGGACGCCGAATATCGGAGACATTTGAAGTTAATGCGAAATACTTGTTGTGCGTGCGTGTAACTGTCGCTGAAAAATTCCAGATTCCATCATCAATAATAAAAGTCAGCGCTAAGTCGAGTTATAAATGAGACGTAGAGAGTAGAGTAGCACTACGTTAAACTGCCAAGTTGCAGTGCGAGGCGTATAATTTAGAAGGAAATAAAAGAATCTATTTTCAAATGGAGCAGATGCAACCGAGGCAAGATGCTGTTGTTGTCGTTGTTGTTGTTATTATCATCATCATCGTTATTATTGTTATTACAACAACAATTCTTGTTTATCTCGTTTGAAAAATAAATCCATTATACGTTGAGTTAAGATTATTATCCCCGTTAATTGGCGCGCGTTACTCGCGAATCAATAATGTGTGTCTATTTTTTCCAGCTTACGACTTTAAAATCTGTGTCACTATTTGACTGTTGCTTCAATCTCGATTCATCGGATGACACAATCGCAATACGATTCAAGCTTCTCGCGATGCTTTATTCGCTGGGTTTCCTCGCGCACGACTCGTGCGACTAGCTTAAGCGACTCCTCGCAACAGCCAAGATCGCGGAAAAAGCGCGGCTCGATGGCAGCGAAACTTGAGACGCGCGCGGATCGAAATCGGCCGACAACATCCTTCCAACGTCGAAGGCGGCCCGGATGTCGATCGACTTTCGGGATCCGACATTCCGGTTAGCCTCGCTCACCTACGCGCGCCGAGTCCATTACTTCTGGCTGGAGGCAACGACGAATAAAAATAGGCGACCGGCGGCAGTTACCAGCAGTCCATCGGGAAACGGTTGCGTAATCGGCCACTCGCGAGGCATTGATTTGGAAATTGTCGCTTTGGGCTTCAATGGCGGCGCTCGTAACGCGCCACTCCGCTTCCCTGTTCGAGTCGTGTATTATCAACCGTTTGTCAATCGTCGGCAGGGACGGGGAATCGCCTGGAAAGCCGAAATGCCCGGCCATTGTATTGTTAGCGTGCGCGCGTAAGCCGAACGCATTTTCACTCGAATTAAACGAACTCTAATGCGAGGTTAATCGAATAAATTTTACAACAACGTTGCTCGCTGAATGCTGGACATTTATTTAATACTCGATTTATTATCGGCTTAATAATTTTTCAATGTCCTTGCAGCCACTCGTGGAGCATCGTTTGCATTAGTTTATTCTACGTTTAAACAGCGAATAAAATAATGAAAAATAATGTTCGCGCGCGAAGTTTGCAAATTTCATAATTATGCGGTTTGTTTTTAAAATTGAAGCAATGCTTATTGCACTAAAATAGTGGCAACGATTAAACGCCGTTATGAAACTAATCGTATTACATATTAGTAAGCTAATATTATTTGTTAAAATAGGAAATAATTAGCCGCTAAAAATTGCACTGTTAACAACCCAGTTTAAAGCGATAAATTATATAATATATCGCGACTTCTCCTCGCAAAAGAGTGCGTTTGGGTGTTCGCGTGTGTGCTTTCGACTTAAGCCTTTATATTCATAAATGTGCAACTATCTCTCGTGGTGTGGATGTATTTTAAAATAAAGTTTGCAATGGCAAAATGCATCTAATCCGTAAAGGCATTATGAAAATACTCGTAAGTATCTGTAAGTGATTTCAGTTCTTCTTTCTTCGAACGATTGCATAATCAAATCAAATGCCTTCGTGTTGATTAATAATGCGCAATAAACGCTTATCGTCATAAGAGGAAAATTATCTGTTTGATTTAGAAAGAATTAGAAAAGTTAAGTATAGACGACACCTGACAATTTGCTTATTTAGTCTTCTTAGGGTTTATCGCCCCGGCACATTAATATCGCAATTGAAATTCTCGATAAACGAATGAGGAAGACATGAAATATTTACTTTCATGTAAAATGTTTGTAGCCGTAAATGGCTGTTTAAAAATTAGAGTTTTTTTACTCAGTAATGCGGTGATTATAATGTTTCTAATAACGTTAAGGTTATTGTAAAAATTATAGGCTCTAAAAATTCTAGGTTTCTATAAAAATGGAGTCATTAATATTAACTTTATTTACTAGCTTCCTTTTTCGCGTAGTATATGAAAGTTTTTTATTACAATGGTATATTGAGAACAATAATTTTTTATAAATAAGCGAGTGAAAAATTTCTCTTCCTTACCTAAACGAAATGGGAAAAAATATAAAACTGCTTTGAATAAAACAACTATATTCATGGTAAATTGTATTAAAATTGTACACTGTTTAATAAAAGCGATGAACGAATAAATCCTCTCGCCAAATTTCGTTTCAATTAATTCAACTAAAAGTCATCCGTTTATTTATGTAAATATTGTAATATTTTGACAAATTTTAGATACGTTTCACTTAATAATTTCGAGTGAAGTTGCTGAATTTTTGAGTAAAGATTGTACAACATAATGAATTATTCAAAACATTTAGAGCACAGTAACGTTGGCATCTTGATCAATTCAATAAGTCTAACGTCTAATAAAAAAGATACAAAAAATCAGAAATGATGTACCGATTACTTTTAATTTATGACGAGAGCTGAATCTTTTGACCTTCAACATATTTGACTCTCATTTAAATTTTTTATGTCTTAATATCGAATACTCGAGTGTCTAAGGTATAAAACGAAAAGAATGAAAAGGCGAAGAATAAAATTATTGAATGTACAAAAGGGAATCGCAATGTTATATTATCAAACTCATAATCTTTATCTGAATAAGATAAGATAATTTATTTAATGTACAATTTTCTCGGGAGAAACAGAAATTTCAAAATCCAGTCGTTTACTTTTAATTCGCAGCAAAACAAGGCTTTACTTAATGAATGTTTACACGCAAACACGAGTATAGGCATATAAGAAGAAGAAGAAGAAGAAGAAGAAGAAGACGGAAAAGCGGTTGGTTTGCAAGAGACCGGACGCGTGACGATGCAGACGTACGCTCAGGGCCGATCCTATTTTTGCAAATGCTTCACGATCTCTCGAACTTACACATGGGGGTGGGAGAGGGGGCCCGTCATCACTACGAGCGTCGATGACCAGAGACGAGCGGGAGGCGTCGCGTCACTTTCGCGATTAAAGCTATTCTCGGGCCCGGCTTTCCCAATGCGCACACGCACACGCGAATTTTTCGGCAAATACAATGCCGCTGTCGTGGCTGGAAAATTATGGAATGGCTTGGAGCGCGAGGCGCATTGATAACCGGAGAAGCAAGGCAAATTGATAGAGACGAGCGGTCATAATTGCTACAATGTACGATTGGAATATTACAAGTATTACGAGATCAAGGAAAGTTCAGTTGACGCGCTTAAGAAGCTCGCGATGTGCACGCACGGAGCTTGGGGACAACGTCCAGCGCCGAGGCGAACCGAGAATACCGCCCCACTGCTCCAAGAGAAAGGTCAGAGACGGTTACTTTGACAGCAGAACTCTCGAGGAGAGCCGAGCAAAAGTGGGAATTAGCCATGATTGTTCTCGTGTGCGATTTGCGTACGTGATTTCAGCCGCGGCGTAGCGTACGAAGCGCGATCGTGATAATTAAACCGACGAGCCACGTGATTCGTCAATTATGACGGGCTTGTACGGAGTGATTACTCGCCATTGCAAAAGCTCGATGTAGCAAGCGATCCTCGTTACTTTTTCCATTATCAAAGTGTCGCATAATGAGAGACGACGACTCGACTCGAAAGAGCGAAAAAGCAGCCAATTTTGCGTTCCTGAATTTTAAACTCTCCTTAAGCTCGCTCCGGGTAAGGAGAGAAAATGCCCGCGGAAATCCACGCGAGCAGGAGACGCCGTCGTAAAAGGCGCTCGTGCGAATTAATAATTATAATACAACGCCATTGTGCGCGACGTCCGACGGTGCGCGTTGACAATTTTAGCGTGGATTCGCAATGCTGCCGAATGACTCACCTGCCAAAGGTCTATCATTTTTCTTTCTTTCCTCGGCAGCAAAGATCGTCAGAAGATGATGGAAAAAGGGTCGCTTCCAGGCCTTTCGTTACTTTTAAATAAACAATCTCGCTCGAACAATATATTTATATCAGTGCGTTGCGAACGAGCGTCATTGTTTACGAGTGCACATTTGCCGTGCAGTTTGAGCGAAAAAGATATTAATAGACTCGTTAAAATCCCATCCGAGCATCTTTAAACTAGTAATGAAAATCTAATATTTATACTTCATTCTCTTTTCTTTAACAAATATCGGCGATTGTTTATTTGCTTTTAATGCGCGTAAAAAGCGGCTTTCATTCAATTGGGTCTTGCCGTTAAATTAACGTTAAAAATAATTTCAAAACTAAGCTCCACACTGTTATTTATTGCGACACTAAAAATAACATTGAATTTTATATTCAAATATTGTCTGCTCGATTAATTTGTGATTTATATTTATTTAATTAGCATAGCTCCGATGGGAAAGGCGACGGTACCGTACTACATTCATAGCCGCGCTCGAATAGCGGAAAATTTTCAACGTCCATTCGGCGGCAGTCGAGCGGCGACTGAATAAAATTTGGAATAGAGTTTTCACGAGGCCTCCCACGCGATCTTCCGCGCGCGGAAGCCTTTGTAAAACACTTATCCTCTGAGACCCTTATCCCACGCCAAGTGTATTTCCTGTCACGAGACGTAGTGGAAAACGTACGCAAACAGGTTTCGGGCTACAGTCCGATTTACAGGAATCGACTGACAGACCTGAAAAGTTTTCAGCGAAACGACGAATCCATCCAATAGTACTGCCAGCGGAAATTGCAAAAGATGGACTGCTTTGCATAATTACAGCAGTCGTAAGAGTTTTCGAGGTCGCGCCGATCATGAGCGCGGGATACGAATTGTAAAATTTGAATAAGCTTGAGCAAATTAGTGCATCTCTTAAAACTCCGTCTCGGATATCGAGCCCAGTTGCATGTAAATTTGAAAGCTTTGGCTCACGACCGCGAACTCATAGTCGCGCATAAAGTAAAAATGAAAATTATTCGACGCTTAGAGAGGAAGGCCCGGAGCTGGGGGGGGGGGCGAAAAGGCGTCGTGGTTCTTCCCCTGAATTCGAGTACTCACTTTATTAAAGTCGCGAGGAGCAGAGCACCGAAGGCCTTGCGCTCGCGCCTCCAGCGAGTTTTCAAGGCCGCGGCCGTTGAATTTGCATCGCTTGAGAAACGCTGGCCGCCGTCGCCAATGTCGTTCCGCGTACATATGCGAGCTTTGCGAGCTCTTGGGGATTCGCACACACAGCCACATTGGGAAACGTATCGCGTTTGAAGGATCTTTGGATAGAGCGAGAGCGAGAGAGAGCGAGAGAGAGAGAGGCAAAGGCAGGCGGGTCTTTCGTGTGTTTCGATATCTCCTTTTTTTCGAGTCTTGTCGTTGGGCAAACGCGGAAAAGTAGTGGTGGGATAGTCGACGTTGACGCGAAAGCAAAAAGCTTCGCCGCGACGCGTTGGCGCATTTGATTAATTTTTTTCTGTCTTTTTTCCTCTTTTATAGGCGCGCAGTTTGTGCGAACAGGTGTTATTTGATTTGATAAGGAGGATTTCGGATATCTCCTGCGGTTGTCGAATTTCGAACGCGTCCGCGTTATTTCACGCTGATACGAAATCAATAAAACATGTGTCATGCTCTAATAAGCCATTTATTAATTCGATTTGTAAAAGGATGCAACGATACGAATGAATATTGATTCGCATACCGAGCCAAGAGGCTCCAAGACTCATTAATAGTTAAGTGCCGGAGCAATTAAGAGAATTTTTATTTCACACTTGTAGGCCGAGCTGCATTTCTAACGCAGGCAAATTGTTCTGCGGACGAAGAGAGCGATAAAGAAGTGGCACGAACAGACTAAGCATTTTATTTTCCTATAAATCATAGGCGCGCACGAGCTGGATATTAATGAGTTAAGGTGCCTATTGTTGTTGTTGTTATTGTTGTTGTTATTATTGTTGTTATTATTGTTGTTATTGTTGTTGTTATTATTATTATTATTATTATTATTATTATTATTATTATTTTTATTATTATTATTTCAAGTGTTCGCTTCTATTCAGGCAATCGGGAAGGACTTGCCCTTCGCTCTTTGATACGCGATGCATTTGAGAATCTTTTCCGGGGTTAATAAAATTACGATGCGGATCGGTACGTCAGGAATAATTAGGCAAATAGCAACGATCGCCTTTGTTCGAAACACCGAGAATTATAAAGGGGACCTGACATCATCGTACGAGTAAGCCGGAAAAGGTTGATGATAGAATGACGTTTGCCAAATTCGGAGAAGACTCACGATGGGCCTCGGTAAAAAACCTTCAACCGCCTAATTAGGGCTCGAGGGAAAGGGAAGAGCCGTACTTCATTTTCCCGTGGAATCTATTCGTTTTTAGCAGGTATGCCCGCTTCCTGGGAGCCGAGAGCACGAGGTAGAAAGTTTTACAAAACCTCTCTCCGTGCGCATGGTAATTAGGGGGACTTTACAATAATAAAAAGAATAATAATAATGTACGTGACGTCTCATCGGTCCCGCAGACTTTTACGACAATGCATCAGCATCGGCAGCAGTAGCAGCAGCAGCAGCAGCAGCAGCAACGGCAGCAACGGCTCTCGGTCTTTGCGCTTAAAGCTTCTCTCCAGTTTGGCCGCATTCGGTAGATAAAGCGAGCCAAAAGCACCGAACTTCCGGTTTCCTAGACGAGCCGGCGCAACTGAACCTGAGCAGAGCAATCGTCTAGTCGTTGTCCTTCGGGATGCATCTGTCCGCTCACCTTTTTTAACCTTACGAGCGGACACGTCTCGCTCGAGTTTCCCAGGTTTACGGCCGACCGCGCCACGGGGTTATGGATCGTAGGTGTGGCTCCACCGGCCAGTATTTATGATGTTATGCAAGCATAATGCTGGTAGTTTACGAATGTTTTTTTTAATTCGGCTGGGGGGCTATGCTGAAAATGTTGCGCTCCGCGAGGAGAAACGGGTACCTAGAGATTACCATTTTTGTCTCGTAATTTAAAATTTAGTGGCTCTCAAAGGATTCTTTACAAATAAATATCATAACTTCTTTCTCCTTTATATCGGGATCCAATTACCGACTTGCCTTTTAAGAAGCAAAAAATTTTGGTCAGTCTGCGGCACTAAGTAACGACAAAGTAATTGGAACGTCTACTCTACTTGACGCAGCGGGATTTCGCCCGTGAGACTTTCGCCAGAATCAATAGCGAAACTCGTAATGGGCTAAATATTTTTACAGCAGCTATGCAATAGCGTCAAGTTAAAATAATACAAAACTGCGTATTGGTTAATCAACAGGAAATAACCATTTTGAGCAAACATAATGTCTCGAAGCTTTAAGCTGTTGCCGCAACGAGCGACAAGCCGACATTACACATAAAGTTCTCGAATATTATGGAATGCGGCGAAATATAAAATGACTTTAAATATTGCGTTGCATCGGTGCGAGTTTTTAGTTTAGTCTAGCTCTTTTATAAACATGTAATGAGCGTCCGTGTATTGTGTGCGAGATATTGGTCTTTCACAACGATATTTCATTGATGACACCGTGACCTAAAATAATCTGACCTCTAAAAGAGCAATTAAAATATAAAATACAATGCGCCGATTTTCACGCAATAGGTTAGGCGATGCCTTTCCTTTCTTTATCGACGAGCGTATACGATATATATATATATATATATATATGCGCTTTAACCCGTTGTCTACGGAGCGCGTCTAATACGCGAAACTGCCTCCTCCCACCCGGGGGATACACGAAAAATGGCGAGCTCGATTTTACCGCAGCGCGTCGCGGCTCCTTTTTCCCTTCCTTGCGGTTATATTCAAAACAAGCGATCTAAATGAAAGATGAGTCTCGAAAAAAGAGCTGCCGGAAATTGAAGATATGCTTCGACATCACGAGCAGTCAAGAGGAAAAAGGCAGTCATTATCGCGTCATCACACCACGAGTGAACTCGCTCTTATACATCATCCTCTTCGAACTGTCTCTATTTCGAGTTCCATTCTTGAATTCTTAATTTCCCGTGGGCTCTCGGGGCAAAGAAAAGGAGCTCCGAGACAAAATACGGGCACGACGATAAATTTGACGCGCGGAGCGTTAAAAGTTTATAGCTCGCGAGTGCGCGCACCTCTGCTTCCGAAATCAAAGAGGCGTATTTACAATATTAACATTTCGAATGTTCTTTCTCAATCCCCGAGCTCCGAGTTTGTGCAAAATAAGTTTGATGAACTTTAAATAAATTCGCACCTTCGATGAAAATAGTTGTCGCCGACGTACTTAACTTTCGCTCGCTCCTTTGCTCCTCATCTCCAGTAATTTCATAACTTGGCGTCGCTCTTGTGCGCAAGAAAGATTAATTTTTAGACGAATAGTTGTAAAGTTGAGCCATCGATAAGCGATCGAGCCAAGTAAGTGTCGTGTGATTTGGTCAAACGAGCAGCATTGCGGAACTTGGCTACACTCGTTTAGATATTGAATAACCGCCACGAACCATAATTGTCTACTCGCGAATCGACATTGCAGCTACGACTTAGCAACTTTATTAAAACGATTAATTACCGCAGGAGCGATGCTCATCGAATTAGAAAGGACTCGCCGAGTATTAACGAATATCACCAATGCAGTTGCGCAACGAGCGCTGAAATTTCACTTGGAAACGCGTACGCGCGTGTATAACTCTTAAATCATGTTTTTTACCACAATTAATATGGCTGCAATAAAATAAAAGACATGTAAAGTGGCTTCGATAGCGGCCGCTAACTTATTGATAATAAATCGAACTTGTTGACATTACAAAGTTCTTTTAGCTACTGATAAGTGTAATTCTGAGAAAGTATCTTAACGCATTAACACGAGCGCCTATAAATACTCCTAAAACTTTATAAAACTTTGCGGCAAAAAATCCAATTTCCAAAGTGAAAACATTCGCGTGCCAACTTTCAGATACGAGGCCTAGATTGCATATTTTATTGATCAGTCGGGACAAGTGCCTTATGAAGTAAAGCCGCGCGCAGTACCGCGGCAGACGTGACGCAGCGAGCGCGAGGAAAAGGGAGTCCCGACGAAAGCGGAAACTTCCGGGTCGTCTCTTTCTCCGGCGATCAGTCCATCCGATAAAAAGGCTCGCGCTCGCGCACAAACACAGATACGCCGGAAATTATCTCGCGCGAGATAAGCGCTCCTCTCTTCCCTTTCTCGCGTGACGCAAGTTCCAGCCTTCGATCGGTGCAGAGGCGAGACCGGAAATGCGCGAGTCGCTCTTACCTAAACTATGCCGCTGACACGATGCATGTCGAAGTGTATTACAGCCGCCGTGGCGCATTTGTTTCCGGCCGAGTTGCAGGCGCTCGATAAATCGATAAGTCAGGCTTGGCGACAACACACACACGCCTATACTTGGAGCAGTACAGTCTAGCCCAGCTTCCAGTTCCAGATGTATTCTATTGTACTCGCGCTCTCGTAATGGTAACGCTTTTAAGCTTTCGCGAGAGCAGCCCGGACACCCGCGTAAAATCTTTTCGACAGTCATTTCGCTTATTCGCGATAAAAAAAAAATTAACCGCGCTAATGCACAGCTCGTAAAGCGCTGTGTACTTTTACTAACAAGAGGGAACTCGAATTACGCTATCGGCTCTTTGCGTAACGCCAATAAAATAAAAATTCACAAGAGCCATCAATCAGTTTTATACTAACAATTTACAGTATGTAAATAATAACATCAAATCCACGAATCACGTACGTCGAAGGAACATAATATTAATTCATTCCAGCGACAATTTTACAAATTCGAAATTAGAAATCGCGTTTCACGGATCTCGGGATAAACCCCTTGTTTGGGAACATAACCGACGCGCAACGCCGAGGACGGGAGGATGTTTTTTGAGAAAAAAGGAAAACATCACCTTTCCCAGGCCGCAACACTACCTAGTTGTGTAAGCGTCGTATTAACGTGTGTGCACAGGGTGAGGCTCGAATTTGACGCAGGACTTAGGATGCGTTTGTCGTGCGCTCCGCGCCATCGTGTCCTTTATCTTTTTTTTTTATGAAACGATTAGGATTTTGTGGAGGAATTAAAGACGAATAATTGCAGATTATCAGCGCGTGAAACTTTCTGGGTTTGGGTCACGGTAAAAGTGCTTTGCAACACGCACACGTGTGCGCGAAAGAAATTTAGAAGCTCTTCTCGCCGGTAATTGATGGCTCGCGGAAAGCGACGTACGCGCGGATAAATTAATAGGAAAACGCTTAATAGTCGTGCCGGCTAATAATATATTAACGGAACAAAACTTTTTCCTCGAGCGAGCAGCAACTGGCTCCAGGCGAGCCACTTAATTTCAGACTCGCGAAATGCGCGGACAAATAAGTTTTCCAATTGGAATGAAACTCGAAATCAATCATCGGTCGGCGCAGCTACGGTAAAAGGCAGTGCATTAATCTCGCAACGATGTAAAAGTCTAGAGCGCGACGAGGCGCATACTTGGAGAATGACATACGCGGTTGTCAAATGTTTTGTCTATTACGATACTTGTCATGCGCGTATGATGTTTCATCCGCGCGAGTCACGGCGAACAATTGATGTGGATCAAGTGCAGTGCACTTTCGAATCCGCCGATGTGAATTGTAAATACGAGCGCGCGACTGTGTGCCGGCGACTTGCGCAAAAATCCAATCGATTATAATGACGCGCAAGCCGCAACTCGCTGCTGCACAATTCGTTGAAGCGATCGCGACTCATCTGTCTTATCGATAGCGTCGCGATCGCGCGCCTGAGATAAGTCCCGATCGAATCTGGGGGATAAGCCCGACGTGTCTAAGATAAAAGAGACGCGGTAGCTCGCGATAACCTGCGACCGCATTCCGCGCGGCTAATAGAACGGGCGACAGGTGCACGAGATATAAGCCAATAAGCTAACCCTTGCGCCGATAATTCGAGTCTTTTTCTCGGTGCATTCCTCGGCGCTGTTGCGGGTCCGTTCGACGAGGCGTTGCATCAATTGTTTTGGAGTGGAATTTCGTTTTGTAAGAGCGAGACACGCGCGCGTGCGCGCGACTCCATTTTGAAATCGGTGTGCTTTTGCTTGGCGCTTGACGCTTGGAGTGAACTTATCGGCAATCCGCCGCTAAATAAGCTCTTATCGATCGATTGCACGAGTTGTCGAGAGTCCCGTTCACCCCTGCTGCTGCTGCTGCTGCTGCTGCTGCTCAGGATAGAGCAAAGTCAAAAGGAACCGAATTATCGTGGTCGCAGAAATAATTGGGTTTCCGCAACATTTCGATTTTTGTCTTCTTCTCGTCGATTCGCAAAGCCCGAATAAATAAACGAACCAACTTATGCTCGCGCGTTATTTTAATTAAGTAATAATGTGCCGGATCGTAAAGCCGTGGTCTTTTTTACCAATAAATACAGGCTTATGTAACGCGCGCCGGCTATAAATATAAGCATCTCGAAAAAGATTTAAAGAATTTGGTGAGTTTTTTGCATTAGATTTCGAAAAAGATTATGAGATATTCCCCCGGTAATTATAAACTTGTTTACATAATTAATAGTTCGTTTAACGCACTAATCAATTGCAGAAATTTCATTCTATTTTTATTTACTTGGCTTCGTTTCATTAACGCTCCTATTGAAAGAATAAAAAATTGAGAAATTATAGCGAGGAATATAAAAATGTTTCGAAACCGGGATGACTACAGACTGAAAAGATAAAATAAAATTATGCTATTATAGAATCATAGCATTTTGATGACGATATTTCATTTAAATAAATGAATCTTGAATCACGCTGCGTATTGTGTAAAAAGGAGGATCATTGTTGTATTCTTCAAATATACGAGCGCCAATAAAGTGTGCGTGTCTGACGTGCTCTGAAAACTTGTAATTTGTTCCTCTTTGACGAAAGAAAAGCTTTATTTAATGCGTTCTCGTCGAAGACGACGACGACGACGACGAGCCAAGAGATTGTTAAGCGAATGTTCAATGTTCGTTCGAGTTCGATCAAAATAAAAATTGTCGTGGATCGGTGTAATGAGAAATTAAGTAATGATATTAATCAAGCTTATGAGCAATCGTTTGAAAATCCGATAATAAAAGAAAGAATGACCCACATGTTGAAGAAACAATTTCTTATACTCATTTTTGCAGTTCGATACCTCCGGTCTCGTTATACGGACTCGGCCTGATAAGATTATTTAAACAATAACACAAATCCGCTTAATAATTATATTTAACATTTACAATTTACAATTTACAATGACGAGAAATTACGAATGAGGAATGGCAATGCATAAAAGTTTAACGCAAGAGTAATTTTAATGATTTAACTAGAAATCATCTATTTTTATCAGATTCCATAATTCTGAATTCATCTCGTAATATTTAGATACCGAGATAACGCTCGTCAATTTTGTGCCGCGGCAATGAAGCATTTAAAACATCACATAAAACCACGCGAAACAACCTTAAGAACAATCTTTTGAAATCTTCGCAATAATTGCCAAAGAACGAAATCACTCAGCAACGAAGAAATGGAGAAAAAAACGAGGCGACGGTGATGGAAGATGGAGCGACTTTGTACAGTCCGGCGAGTGTGTGCGTGTGTATCGCGAAGCCTCGGACCTCGAGTCGACCTCGAACGAGGTTGCGGTAGCGCAAGAATCGCTTGCAAAATCGAGCCCGAAGAGCGAGCGAGCGAGCGAGCGAGAGAGAGAGAGAATAAAGCCAAGTGGTAACGTCCGCTTACCGTGACATCCGCGCGCGGTATGGAAAAACGCTCTCGCGTGACCTGCATTGTACTCATGGATGCCATGCCTGTAATAATTGTGCACACACGGATAGAAATGCTAATGTCCGCCGGAGATGAGCAGGAACGAGAAAATGCCCGCCCGGGCTGCTGTCGAGTTCGGAATGGTGTGGGTCTCGTGCGGGACAACAGGGAAGGTCACTTATCCGACGACTCCTATCAAATCTATTTTCATTTTGGGTAATCGGGAAAGGTCAGGCATTGCATTGCTAAAAACGACAGGAGGTTTAAAATAGTCCCGCACGCCGATAATCATTGTTTTAGTTAAAATTTTGAAGCGACGATAACGACTGTCCGAGCAAAAGACACAATTTCTTATTCAGAGTGAGAGATAATTCGTTAATTATTGATATTTAAGGCGACTCGGTCGGTACGGAACGAGCAATGATTCGTTCATTAGCTACACGTCTGATACTTTGGTGAAGAATTTTAATACGCGAGGCGACGACGGCGACGACGACGACACGAATTTCTTGTCAAGCTCCAACATTTTCCCGATAATAATAACATTTATAGATTATTTATTAAATTAGAAAGATAAATAAGAGTCTGGTTGTTTTTCTCACTCGGCTGATAAAAATAAAAATTTCGTTCGCTGTTGTGCAAAGCAAAGTTATAGATCCTTTTCGTTTCACAATTCACAAGCTCGCGGATAATATATACGTATGTATTAAAATGAATAGAATATAAATGATAAGTAATATTAGATAAGGAAGGCAAAGTCGGCGAATGGAATACTTATTTTTAGTATTATAACGGTAGACCGAAGACCAAATCTGAAGCGATTAGGCTCCATTGATCGTAGAACGCGCGCGCGCGCGCACCTTCAACGATTATAATAACTGAATTTTTAAATATTCACAATGTGGCGAATATTAAATAAGAAGTGAGCGATTTCGACATTCCTTTTTTCGCTCCGAAGCTGCGCAAAGAAAGAAAAGTTGGAGACGCGTCGTAGAGTAGCAGTTTGTCAAGAGAGGTTATTCGAAGCGAGTAAAACTTATCGTCAACGCGTCGCTAGCGAGCGAGCGAATCCACCAATTTCAGGAGAATTCCCGATGCTTCGAGCGAATCCCCGCTACCATTAATATTCTTCCCAAAGGCTCCAACACACAATTCAGTAATCGCGCTCCTGCTATTTCCACAGACTATTAAGATAAATCTTGTTAAAAAGCCATTTTTTCATTGCAAATTGATAGAAATCTTCCTTAATTATTATACAAGAGAAAAGAGCATTATATTCGCCGTGTAATTCAACCTTTCACTTGCAGCCTCGAAAAAATGGCATTTTTTCCTTCCGCACTTCCTACGGCGCGACTGATTCTTTCGCAAACACGTTTTGAAACCAATGTTAAATATTTCGTGCTCATACTTTCAAGCCGTAATTATGGCACATATTGTCTTTTCGCACACATGAAAAACGCGAAAATAGCTACGATGTGAAAATAACCTTCATTAAATAAGGTACGAGACAATTTTCAGGATTTCAAAATTTGCACATTTTGAACAAAAGTGATTTTGTATTATCTAAATGCAGAAAAGCCACGTACGTTGCGTTACGAATAATCGCCAGTTGCCGAAAAAAATTGACACACACGTACGCATGCCTGTGTGCGTCTCTGTATAATTGAATTAAGAACTTTCTATAATTTCTAGAATTCGCTGCGACTCGTATCGCGTTGACAAATGCTTCTGTATTATTACTCTTTCTTATCTAGCTTAAAGAATGCTGCACTGAAAATAGCTGTAAATAATTTATCAGCGCGCGAGCTAATAACTAGAATAATTTTAAATTAAAGTAAAAGACGAGAAGGAGCTCGTTGTTCGCGCAAAGAAGATTACTTATCGTGCCGGAGCCGATGTTAATTGAAAATATTGTTTACTACCTCGGTATTGTAATTCCTTATTTATATATTAAATATTTGAATTTCGCCCAGCGAGTAATTCAAATATATACTCGCTGCGAAAGCGGATTACAAAGAAGCTCTCGCACACACAGAGGCGCGGGCGCTCGTTCTTACGTACACGTAGAACGCGCCGAGTCGGTATTCGCGGTCGTCTTTTGAATCCTCGCAGGTTCATTCATCCGACAAAAGCCCGAATAATTGCATCAGTCTCTCGTGCATTCTTAAATTTCGTTTCTCTTTCTCCTTCTCTTTTCTCTTGGCTCGTATTTGATATTGGGAAGACGTATAATTTGCCTGTTTCGGAAAATCCTCGAGGCCTCTTAATCCGGCTGATTATACCGCTGATTATCCTCGGCCTTTCAATTATTATTAATTATTGCCATTCGCGCACAAATCTGAATAAAAGGGGAAAACCATACTCGCATTGAAACAGCGTTGCATTTTAAGATGTGCTGGACGTTATGTAAGCGATTGCAATGCTCAGTTAATAACTGGGGAGCCTATTATTATTTTGAATATTTAAATTCTTATACAATCGTATTATGGTTGACAACAAGGTCTCGCGCACGGTAGCCTAGCAACATCGCATTTTTATCTAACATTTTTTAAGGTCTGTGTGTCAATGAGAGTTTGCGCTGCGCACGTCACGGGAAAGCGTTTCGAAATTTGCGATCGGGAGCGACGGCGAGCGTCCAAACGAAATTCATTTATTACGGCTTTACGCGCAACTCCTACGATCCCTGGCCGCAAGCCGTCGCAGCGCCAGCTCTGCAATTTCCATTCCAGCAGTTTCATCGCTAATAATGATAAAGCCGGTCGAGCACAATCGCTAAACAGGCTTGACGCCTGCGAAAGGGCACGAGGAGCGGAGCCGCACTATCTCCCGTAACGACGTCCTTATTCTCGGGGGCGACCAGCACGAGAGAGAGAGAGAGAGAGCACGAGAGCGCCCAAGGCTCGCACAACATTCTCTAGAAAAATTATTATTTCCGCACGCAGACAAGCGCACGCAAGCGCACACGTACCGGGGCTCCAGCGGCGCAATTTAGCAAACCAGCTCGAGGACCATTATGTTGCATCCTCTCGCATGCGCGCGTGGGTGGAGGCAAGTCTGGGTCCTCGGGCTGCCCGAGCGCAGGTAGAGGAGCGGGCCGGGGCCGGTGAACGGAGAGCAGCGGGGTCGGGGGAGCGAGGCGACGGGCGCCCGAGGTGCGTCGCATTATAAGGTACACACACTCGGCGTACGTAAACCGGAACTCCTGCCGTCCCTCCGCACCCGCGCGCCCTTCGACTCGCAGCCTCGGCGAGCTTTATTGCGGCGCGCGGGGCGTGAAATCGTTATGGCCCCGGCGAACCGGTTCCCGGCATTTTTCGATGCACCTACTCGCACTTGCGCGCCGATAATCACCCGGGGTGGGAGTGCGCCGGTTTGCGACACTCGGCTCCGGGCCACGCGCACCCTGGACCCAGGGCTGCTGCGGGAGCTTCGTCGTCGAGCGCGCGACCGGGGAAGAATGCACTTGACGGGGCGGCGGCTTAGTCCTGGTTCAGTTCCGTATCTGGACGCTGGATCGCTTAGAAAGGATACGCGCCCGATTGTTCGCCGCCGCTGCGTTTCGCCGCGAGAGCAGTCGCGAAAGGTCTCGACAATTTAGTCGTTACTTTTCATTCGATTTGCGAAATACCCGTGACAGTTCTTAAATAAAAATGCGGCTCGCGAAAGCCCTCTGGCGTTCCCGATGATAATAATAATAATTAAGTAGCGGCGACTGCGAGCTGATTGATGAAATCCACCTAAACTATCTCTCTGTAATTCGATAGCATAACTTTTGCGAATAAATCCCCATTGCAATTGCGAAAGCCAGATAGAGGCGAGCTAATGCGAGTGGAGGAAAAAGGTAAAAGGAAAGACTTAATGGACGGACAAACTTATTAAGCCACTTGTTAAACCATCAATAATATCGAGGAAATGCTATTAAGGCTTTCTCATTTGTATATCATTAGCGTCATTAGTCACCCTTTCGATTCTTTTACCTTTTAGCTCCTGTTGTAAAAATAGCATTGAGCGCGTGCGCGTGCAAAATCGTTGCAAAAACCGACTGATTTAAAATTTTAGCTTCTCTCTCTCTCTCTCTCTCTCTCTCGAGATTGTTCTAAAATACAATCCTACCTTGTAATTTGAATCTCCCCACGATAACCGAAACTAATCTTTTTATCAGCATTTCGAGAAATAATATTGTTCCTTACATTATACGTTATAATTGGCTAAGAATACAAGTTCTCAAGAATTTCAAATATCTTTATAACATAATTACTTTATTCGATTAATTTTTTTTTTTTTGCACAATCTACACGCGTTTCGTAGATTTGATCGGAAACCTGTTCTCGCGACGTTTGATTAGAACTTAAACATAAACTTGTTAAATTAGCATTGCCTTTCTTATGCTCCTCTTTTGGAAGGCCAGCTTGAATAGTTTTGTTACGCGCTTTTCACCGAAGAGCGACGGGGAATAATTGCATTTAATTTCGTCATTGTCATGGGTGGATGGTCAGGTTCAGATCGAAAAGGTCACTCGCGTCTAGCGTCCAATTTGCATCCTTCCAATCGTTGAAGCTCGTTTCAAGCTTCCCCGGCGGAGTCACTAGGAGCCTTGCCCGAAACGGCGTCGCGCACGGTTGCGACGATGACGCTATAAGATCGCCGGAGGAGCGTCACCGTCCGCACATTGTAATGCGAGAAACGCAAAGCCCAAAGCTGCTTTCGAGATGAGCACCGATTTCCAAGCTAAGAGAACGCGCGGCGCAAATGTATAACGCGCAGTCGAGTCACACAGGCACGCACGCACACGCGCACACAGAAGGGCTCGTGGAAAACAGTCAGACGCTGGGCCGAACAAAAACGCGGAGGCGAGGGATAATACGCCGCACGAGGCCTGCCGGACGCGTTATTACGCTCCGATGTGTCCCTTTTTGGATAAAACGCTGAGCGGAAGGAGAAAAGATCGTGTCTTCCCAAGTTGCCGAAAGGATTTGCTTATACTGCTCTATCCCATTTCTTGAGGAAGATGAAGCTGTTATTTACTTAAATTGAGCGAGCGAGAGAGAGAGAGAGAGAGAGAGAGGAAAGGAAAATGGATAGGTTTTTGAATACTCGGTATGATTCACATAATGGAAGCGGAAAAAAGGATTTTCGGTTTAGTACACGTATCTTTCCTTGTCATCGTCTTATTTGTTTGCTGTATTTCCTGTTTTAGACTTACGGCCCACAAATCTACGCGAGAGTATTACGAATTGTTATTCTTCTCGTTTTCTATGAGATGAACCTGTATACTTTGGTTGTTTTTTTCTTATGCAGCCCCCTAATTCTTAAAATAATATGCTTTTCATTTCAAAATCTCGACTTGAAAACACCTATAGGAATTTATGTTCTTTCGGCCGTTACATTCCCACCTATTATTTAACGTTTTAAAGAATATTAAGAGTTTATTCGAAAAAAATGCGAAGCTTTAGCGACGAATTTATTATAATAAATTTTTATAAAAATCGTAATAATTCTTAGTTAGAAACGCAAATTTTATCGCAGCTATTCTCGCGAATGGTCGAGACAACAAATTTATTCGTTTTTTTTATGCGTTTTTTGCTCGTCAATAGATGCTTTAATACGTTATTTATAACCCAATATCAAAAATAATATTCATAACTTGGGCTCGACCGACTGAAAATATACTTTTCGACAAAAAGTTCCATTACTTGTTAATTCGATATTAAAAAATTACGAAGAAATTAAAAAAGCCAACGAAACAGTCGGAACTCGATTATTATAAAATCGTAACTAAAATTTTAAGACTCTTACGTCTAGAAAAATCTGCAGATAACGTTTTGCTCGACTCGTCTGATTCAAATTTACTTTTCATACCGTTGAATACATTTTATCAAAAGTAAAATCGAAGCTTAATCAGCGCACATTCGACGTTATATCTAAATATGCCGACGCGTTCTTGCTCATCTTTTTTCTCTCTTATTTGCCAATTGGAAAAAACCATCAACTTCTTATCTTAGGGTTCATGTTTTTCCATGAGTATATTTTGTCGTTACGAAAGATGTTATTGACTATATTAAAATTGTACGACTTTGTATCGATTAAACTATAGACTTGCGATATTAGCGTGTAGTTCACGAACGATAAAGCCGTCGTGATTAAAAATACCAACTGTTGCAACTGACCACCTAAACCATAATTTCATAAAATTCTGCTCCTCGATCTTTGCGCGTAGACGCCACCGCCGCCGAGGATGTGTGTGTGCGCGCGCGCGCGCGCGTGTGTCTGTCCGGGCTAGGCTGGCACATCGAAATTGGTAAGCGTAATACGTACCTTCGCTATCGCGTTCAACGTTCACTTGTGTTTCAACTTTTTTTGCACGACATTGGACGCGTATTTTAAAATCTTCGAGCGATGCTGTTTCAACAATTCGACTCGTGATAACGCGTAAAGTGCGTTTCGTTCGAGCGAGAAAAACCGGTATGAAAAAAAGACGAAATTGCAAAGACACGCTTTGTTAGTGGTAGTAAGGCGAAAATCGTGTATTTACCGCGAACGATCCAATTATACAAATTATCATGGGAAGGGACATGAGGTCACACCAGCGAAACGATTGTCATTCCATAAAGCTATTAATTTATCCTTACTTAAGCGACACTATTACCCGCCACGATGAATAATTCATTTAATTCGAATGAAATAAAGCGAGATGGAAAAGAAAGAAAAAAATTGAAACGGACTTTTCAATTTCATCATCGGGCTGGAGTCGCCCTAAAGCCCCGCAGCGACCGCGAAACCGTCATCTCGGCATCGACGCATGCGCGGGACCATGAGCCATAAATCGAAGGCCCCGTCTCGCGTGCGCATCGCCGGCGAACGGCCCACTTGCATCCTGTTGCGCTCTCGCCGGCGTCTAGACGGATGCCACGGGTGGACCGACCGCGCGAGGCCGTACCTACGCTCCTGAACACCGACCTGTCCTTTTTCCTTTTTCCTCTTTTCTTTTCTCTTTTTTCTCGTTCTCCTCCGTGCGAGGAGGGCTCGGCTGAATCGCCTTTTTTGCCCAGATCCTCTTTCGCGCACACCAGCTTTAATGAAATATCTTCGCTGACGCCCTCCTCGCCGATATTCGATCCCGATCCTCTTCGCTTTGTCGCGCGGGGCTCTAGGCGGCTACGGCAGGACGATTATGCGATTGTGCGATTATAGGATTATACGATTATTCGCGAGGCAGCGGCCAATTAAAATTATTAGCGAGCGAATACCGCGATTGTTTTTTACACTAATTAAAGCGGATTTCTCGTTATGCTAACGAGTTTCGAGTTTTTATTCAAATATCCGCCGTTTCTTCGCAGATCCCCATATTTGTGGAAAAGAAGGTGGTGGTGCATTATCTTTAATACGCTTGTGCGTATTCGTAATGTTTATAAGCGACGCCTAACGAGGATGACGGCGTACTTGAAAATTATGATTGCCGCGGTGCAAAAGACAGTCGATTCACGGACGGAGCGGAGCGAGCGGCGCGACTCGTTACGAGTGATTCGTAAACGCACGAGTATCGCGTTAAAATTTGCATTGTCACGAGATCGAATCATCATCGTCTCTAATGCAATTCACCACCGTTCGGTTTTAAAGAAATTCAGGGTTAGCGGACGGCGGCCGCCAGCTCCGCATTCTTCTTGGCTTCTCTTTCAATCGCTCGTGTCCCGGGCCGACGAGCGCACAAAGGGATCTTGACTCCCACAAGGATTACTTCCGCAACGGAGTCTCGCAGATTTTCCATCGCCTCCGGGTGCGTTCGGTGCCACTCCCCCTTCGCCGGACCTCGGAACGCGCGCCGAACTCACCTGCACACGCCGCAGATGTTGTTGCCGCGTGGCAGCTGCGCTCGGAATCAAGGACTCGAGCACGCGTGCAGCATCCTTTTCACGGATGATGATCCCGGCAGACGCCAACTGCCGCGCCCCAAGATTGAGCCACTTCGGACGGAGGAGGGCCGGGCTCCTCTTTTTATCTCTTGCGGCTTCTCGTTTCTCCTCCTTTCTTCTCCCCTCTGCTCCTTTTGCGCCAAGAGTTGCGCTCGTCGATCCTTGCGCCGTTGCCGCACGAGCCGACGCCGACGATTTTGGAAGGGTCATCGTTAGCGGCGCACTATTTCGATCTCTGGATCTCGGCTGATTTTAATTGTGCGATTCATTAGTTACGTGCGCGCATGGCCGCCGCGCTCTGATGCAACCAGTCAGGAATTTTAAAGTGTTTGCGAGCGTTGCAAGTGTTTTAAAACGGAGTTAGACTACTTCGAGCTCGAGCTTATCTATTTTTAGTAATTTTGCTCTGGATGCGCGTTTTGAATGTTACGAGCCGTGCGAACGCCGCCGATTCGCCGCGCTCGAGCGAAAATTCTGTTTCGCAGATTTTTTTCTCCCCGAGAACCCACACCGATTCGGCCGCTAACGCTCTCCCGAGTGCATAACCATTGCACTCGAGCGCCTCGTGGTTCGACAAAATAACTCATCGCCGCGCTCGTAAAGCGAGAGCAGACCTGGAAATGTAAAAGGCGTTTGATAGATAAATTTGTGCGTAAATTAGCCGTACGGAGTCGAATCGAAAACACGGCTAGATAAATTAAATTTCATTTTGATTTACCGCGAATACGCACTTTGCCAATGCTCCCGAGTAACCGTTGCACAAATGCACCTTATACGTTTTATGCGTTTTTCGCGCAGCTCGGTTGGGGCGCGTTACACAAACGCCCTAGCCATCGTCTTTGCGAAGCTTTCGTTCCGCGCTAATTTAATAAAATCACGAAAACGAGCCAATGCCGATATAAACCATATCTCTTTATTATTCTATCCTTGTCTAAAAGAATACACGCGAGCAATGCTGCGGATTTTTCAAATCGTTTCGTCACCAGCGCATTGCGCAATTATCGTCGCCAACAAGGTCTGCGTGTCACCGTGTGCTGCTCCTGCAAGCTCACACTTTACAAATGACTCAGACTTGGCTCGATCGAGTCGCTCTCCTTAATTAAAAAATGCATCCTACCATTTGTCATTTTCATGTCTCTGCCAGCTATTGTTGCTCGCGCTGGTGCTAAATTGCGCGGGAACTTTCGGACAGGTACTCGCCGCTCGGATGCGCTTTGAACTCTTTTGGTGTCATTCCTAGAAGAGTTGGCGATTAGCCGATTAACGCGTCTTTCTCCAGCTGGAGTGCAGCCACGGCTCGATCGCGAAATAATTTAGTTTTCAGGGTGGAAAAGGGACTGGAGGCGCGTGCGAACATCTCCCTTTCCAAACTGTCACTCGGCCGAATCTTCTCGCCAGACTCGTTTTCGTAGGTTCGCAATTGTAAAAAAATGAGCCTCGCTTATGCTTATGACACACATAGACTTCTCGTAAACGCTTTGACTTTTTGTCCGCGAGGTTGCTAAGCCAATTCCGTCTTAAAGCAGGTGTATCGGCGGCAGCGGCAGGTAACTGCAACTGCAAAGCGGCGTTTGTCCCGGCCTAAGCTACACACTCGTTACATAAAAATCGAGTGCAGTCCGTTACGAGAGCAGATTAGGTGACATATGCCGCAGTTTTTGTGTTTACTATAAGACACTCAGCATGAGACAGCAAACTGGTAAGTAATTGAAAAAAAATTGAAAACTCAGTCACAGCCAGTTTTTACAAGTCCCTCCACCGGTGTGCATGCGCCACATGTGTCAGGGACTGTGGGAGAGAGTCATGCAAAAGTAAAAAATCGAAATTGTTTTTATTGCATCATATCGAATGCATTATTCCCTTTGCGCAACATTGTTATATTGAAATTGTGAAAAATAATTTGTAAATTAAGCTGCGCGCGCGCGCGTCCGCTCGAAATTTGCAATCGAGAAATTAGCAAAGCCGCCGTGATTAATTGTGCGCGCCGCCGATTCGACTCCAATTGGCGAAGCGTTATTATAACTACTCGGCCGAGTCCGAATCGCAGTGCGGATTCCGTAAATTGCGGATACTCGGAACAATAGACCTCGCAGGCTGTAATTGCCACACGAGCAACCTTATCACTCTAACTGACTTTGCGCAAGAGACGCGAATTCTTCGACGACCGAGTGCGCGTGCGCTTAGTCGAGGGGAGGAGGGTTGTGGCATTTTGCGAAAGGCTTTTCCCGTGCCTCGGAGATTCGCAGGTGGATAAGCGGAATCGGCGGAAAAGGGTTGCTAAGACCCCCCCCCTCCCGTCCCGCCTGTTTTCGTTTGCCAGCCGCTCGAATAAACTCGTATCGCCTCGGCGCGAGTATAATTGCAGAATTATTGCGAGCCGCAGCTACTGCACGGCCATTAGATAATAAAACTGGCACAATGACATTAAGGCTGGCGGAATTTTATTACGTGAGAACGACGACGCTACAATGGCGCGCGCCGCCGATAATGCGCCTTTCCCCTGACTCACGTGCAATACTAAAACGTTACATTGTTCAAGACGTCGCGCCGTGGCTTATCTCCGACGGCTCGAGCTTCTCCAGGTATTGCGGATCTACTACTTGAGAAATCCTTGATCGGAGGATGCGATGGAAAACGAGCGTTTGCCATTTTATGGATTCTGATAAAGTCTCTCTGAAATCGATATTTAATCCAAGGCCCTGTTAATCGCGATTGATTATGAAGGCACGTTTATATGACACGCGAAATGGTTCGCGGTAACTAAAATTCACCGCCACGTGACTCGCGATCACAACTAAATTTACTATATCTCTTTTCTGTTCCGCGGTGACTCGGCGGCGGTCGCGGCCTGCACTGCAGGCTCGACGAAATTTAGCGCAAACCTAATAGGTTCGCGTCGCAACTGGAGCGAGCGTTTCCTCGTTTTTGCGAGGATACGAGCGTTTTACGCCGCAACGGAATATCTTAGCGCTCCATTGATAGAACGAAGGAGAATCTATTATAATGATTTTTTACGATTTTCAACTCTACTTGTCGGCGTTGCTTACAAATTGAGCGAGTGGAATTACACTGTAAAAGATTTATCGCGAAGTGTTTCAGCTCGTGTATTGTTTATTCAGCCATTGTGTTGACCTGAATCGAAATGATGTTGCCGAGTAAATTTATTCCTTTTAAACAATATTTTCTCGGTAATGTGTGCTCTTTATGATTGAATCTCGTTAAGCGCACATATAAATTAGAAATAAATAATAATGTCGCTTATAAATAGCTTTCAATAAATAAGTTATCGAGCACAGTTGCGAGACACTGGCCATTTTTAGAACGCGTTAACCAAGAAGCGAAATTAATTTTCTCGCCGACTGGATCATTTTGTAATTGTAACGGTTCTGAATTACGTCGTAATGGTAACGCTCATCTCGGAAACGAAAGTTTCGAGTGATATCGGACGTAATTAAAACGTCCACTTGGAAGCGATAGTCCTGGTTGTTGTCGAGCAGCGAGTAACTGAAAATCTATTGCGAGTGGCGTAATAGATGCAGATGAAGTTTTAGAAGATAAATTGGTCGGTAGATAAATTAACGTCAATTCGCAAAGAATTATTATTGAATTATTGTTCTTAAACTGCGCTCGTTATTTATCGTGCATAAAATTAATAAAATGTAATGAATTATTCAAAACGGTCGAGTTGTCGTTAAAGCAAAAAATGTTCTTTTTAAACGTTCAAACGCTGAAAAACAAACTTTTTTCCGTGAAAGAATCACGGAGTATTTATTAATTTTGCTGGAAGTGAGTCGAGTGGTTCGGGCTAAAGGGTACAATGATCTCGCTTTACGCACGTATACATTCGTTCTCTCTCTCTCTCAGCTACAGCCGCATTATTGCACGTGGGTCCTTCGGATGCGCAGGTGCACACGATTGTCATTTTTGCGGCTCCGCAGAACCACCTGAGAGACATGTGCACTCATACGCGGTGTTCGAGAAGTGCACGCAGCGGAAACACCATCCTCGACGCGAGATAAGATTTCTAAAGTCTCTCGTGGGGCAAAAAAGGAGCAAAGTACGCTTCTCTTGGTATGCTTACTTAAATTATTGGTAAGCACCGGTGGTGGTTGATTAATTTGACCTTACGAATACCAGCGTTCTGTTTTTAATTAAAGACAATTTCAGATATCGCCAACTTCATTTCACAAAAACAGACTCGAACGTAAACAGAAAAGTTGAGTTTGAGCGCGCGGCGCAAGAAACTTAATTGCTTGCCCGTATGCATTTCTATAAAGGCAGCAAGGAGAGGTTAATTCGCAGTCGAGTTCGACGGCGAATAAATTCAGTCGCGAATGACATAAATTCGCTCTTAAAAAATCGGACGCATCAACAGTTTCGCGGGGCGAGTCTTTTGTTCAGCGATGCGTGCGTGCGTGCGTGCGTGCGCGCGCGCGCGCGCGTCTGCCGAATTCGCGGCGCGGCTGGATTTTTGCGCGTATTTCCCGAGCACCCTGTACGTGTGTGTGTGCGCGCGCGCGCGCGCCTATTGCCATCGTGTCGACTGACGCAACGGCGAAGCTGCGGAGCACAGGGAAACGAGATCGCGCGACGACGACTCGTAAATGTGAATGCGCGACAATTGCACATATAAAACATGATTTATATAGGCAACGCAGCTCCTAATGTAGCGTCGCTGTTTCGCTTGAGTCGCCTTGATTAATCAACAATGTTTTGTAGAATTATTTTTAGCCGCTAACGAGTGGAAATATCTCGCGATAAACGATTGGTTAATTTCATATGTTTAACACTTTATATGTATTGGGAATACACAGTCTAAGAGGGCGTGTACGAGCTATTGGCGTGTTTGGCCAAGGATTTCACATCTTGGATCGACGAAACAATGTTTACCAACGCTTCGGTTGCGGCTTAGGGCTAACGGCTCGATCCCTCCGCACGCAACTAAATATTTATCGAGTTTTTATTGTAATCGCGCAACGAACGTTTTTTTATTTAAATAGCTTGATTAATGCCACGGCGTGGTCGTTATAAACTTGATCAACCGTCAAATTTAAAATAAGAAAAATTGCAACAGAATGTGTCGCGCATAAATCACTTTTATGATGTACTTAATTACGTGTGATACTCGGTGCAATATATTAAGATTTAATGTTAATTGGTGAATTTATTGTAACGAGTCGAGAAAAAATAAAAGTCAATAATAAACTCGTAAAGTACTCGTTTTTAATGCAATGCCCTTTCGACCTTAAATATTATGAATTGAGTCGCGAATTTGCAAAGCCTTGATGCGCACACGCTTCGTTATCTTCCACAAATCTCTCATTATCTATTGAATTAAAAACAAGTTTATTAATTTCATTAACTAAAAAAGTTGATATAATGACGCGATACACGCTTGATAACGTTTTATTCATTTTATTCACGAGTACGAGTTATTCTATTTCTTAATCTTAAAATTAGTATTTTTCGAACAGTCCAAAAGTCATATTTATAAGTGCGATTATTATTTGAACAAAACTGATTAAACATTTTTATACCGAATTCAACATTTAGTACATTTACGTGGAAACTGCGCGCGTTTGATATCAAACTAATTTTTACCAATGAATTTACTCCCCGTCATGTTGAGCACGTCGACTTTTATAATTTTTCTCGTTAATTCGCCTGCTATTATTCCATATTTTCAATAATAATTTTTTGCATTTAAGTAGCTTATTTCAGTAAAATTGTAGCAGAAAGATAAAAAACAACAATGATTTATCGCTAACAATGCCATTTTTATTAGATTTCAAAGTCGATCGAGTGATAACTTCAGTTTCTATACGTCTGTACATATTTGCAAAAGAATAAATTTTTCAAATTTTGGATAAATATGGCACTTTTTGCCCCGGGAATCACCTTGTTTCTACCTCCCCGACGAATACATCACTTTCTAGTTGTTTAGAAAAATGAGTACAAACATCTCGGCGGGTCATTAATAAAATTCAACTGATAATATAACTTTGAAATACAGAAGATCGCGCTTTATTATATTACTATATTTTTAATCTTATCGACAAAAAAAAAAAATTAAAAAATAAAAAAATTAAAAAAATGATTTAACCGTTTAAGAGAAGATAGTTTCAAATAAGTGACATGCGCACGTCGTGACAGTTAAGAAATCGTTTAATCAAATAATCAAATACTCGACTTGCGTACGTCAAAAGTACGACTCGCTAAGCAAAAAAAAAAACAAATAAAGAACAAGTAATCTGCGCATAATTAAAGATAAAGAGCAGTTTGAATCGAAGCGCTAAACTCCAATCCTCGCTGCTCCTGTTTTCCCAGGGACGCACTCACCCTTTTATCAACCTCTTTGCGGAAACTTTTTCATCCGCTTTTAAAAGACCACTCCATCTTGTTGTTGGCGATGCGCAACACGCGCGTGTACCTTTATCGAAACCTACTTGCAGCGAGGCAACAAACAAGATAGATTTCACGAGCCTCGAGGTATCGGCGGCAGTCAAGCGTACGTTGCCGCCGTTGATACCTTTTCCGATCAACGAATCCTCCGCTCCATTGATGACGGCGCCATTGCATCGACGTCTCTGCGAGGCTCTTTCGAGCACTTTTCGGCAATGCAACGCCCCAACTATTTTAGGCATTTGGATAAAACGCAGTTTTACACCGAGCCAGGCTCTCCTTTAGATTTTTGTAACTCGAGAAACGAGATCAGTTTGCAACCCGGCCGGAGTTCATGGAAATTCACGCTGCTCTTAAGGGATCGAAGAATTTTCCCGCCGAGAGCATTTGAGGAGGACGAAAGAAAACGGCCATTGCTGTCCAAATAACCTGGCGCTTGCACTCGAGTTGAGTTGCCGAATTACGCATTTGCTCCAATATTATTGTACTCCAGTGTGGCTCTGCGTTAAACGCTTCTCGTTTCTTACTAGTATTAGTCGGCTAAAGCAAGTTCTAGCTGATGATACGTCGCCGAACGCGGCTAATGCGTATAAAACGTATCAACCACATCGCTTTTTCCTTGCCGCGATAACGATTATTAATGTTTGAATATTTTAAGTTTAGCGTGCGCGCGTGTGCGAGCGCTGAAATTTGATATCAAATATAATTAAGGATAAGTTGTTACGTATCTGGCGTGCATCCAACGGCAGTTAATGCACGGTATGGACAGCTGCTTTTTCGACGTAAAGATGATTCTCGCATTTACGTCGTTGCGGCTGCTTAACGGTCTCCCGCGGCTGTGCTCGTGTGCAATTTTACCAATATAATTAAGATACCCGATCGAAACACATTTGCATGAAAATACAAGCAATTGCTCGACAAGTTAATCAACTCGATAGGGAGGAAACAGTTCCTTTTAAATTAAGAATTAAATAATAAATTATCAGTGGGTCGAGTGCAGATTTTAGTACTATCGAGCATTTTCCGCTCACTACTTTGCAATACCGTTGAATATTTTAATGTTTAGAACGAGCATTTGGAACGTACGTAACAATAACGAATTTCAAATTACCGAAAAAGTGCATCGCGTCGAGTATTTTTTATCAATTGACTCAACAACCAGCCAGTCGCTCGCCTTCGTTAATTTAATTAAGGGCGCTGAGGAATTTTTTATCGCTACTAAAACAAACTGGGCTCGCTTTGAACAGTGACCGCGCAATCCGTGCAATGAAGTTATATGATTTAATAAAAACTCGGTAGTACTTCCATTTCCATTCTGCTAATAAGTATATTAAATAAATGGCTAGAGCCGTATTAAAAGTTTCGTCGTACGCGCGTTGCGATTTTAGAGAAGTCAAATTAAAATTTTGATTCCAACGGCGTGCGCCGGCAACGAGGCAGAATTAACGATCGAACACATTTCCTACATTTTGGGTCAATCGAATTCAATTTTCACGGGCGTCGCGAGTCTAAGCCTTTATGATTATTCCGAAGTAACAAAAAATAGGGGGGGGGGAAGGAAAAGATCTTTTGGAAACGCTGCAATTTCGTTTCCGTAATACTTAATTGCATTCGCATTACCAGCTTGTGCAACGTTGCGGCGAAAAACCTCGCTTTGCTAATTTATCGAGGGCCCGAGCGAGCCTCCACTTTTTTAAAAAGATTCCGCCGAATAAGAAAGCAGCAGCCAGGGCCGTGCTCGTTTTTTTCGGGCTTTTCGGCTGGGAACTCTGCCGGATTAATCGCGACAGCGGCCGGGGCATACATCTGCCCCGCATTTGGCGTTATAAATACAAGAGCGTAATCCCTATCAGTGGCACGAACACGTGCTTCATCTTGATAATTTCGAATAAAAAAGTAAACATCCCGAGCGAGCGTCTGATTCAAGGTTGGGTGCCCGTGGCGCAACGTAAATCCCGGCGAGCCCTCGAGGAGCTCCGGAGTGGCCTCGGATAAATCCGATCAGCCTCCCCCGGGCGGCCGCGATCCTTTATCGAGGAAGTACACAAACATAAAACAGTTGGCCTCCGTTGAAAAGGCCCCGCGCGCCACGCGACGGCTATCACCGCTCGGCCTCCTCCTCCCCCTCGGACCGACTCGGTTCGTCTAATTCCGTCCGCGTCGCGGCGCCTCCCGTCCAAGGCCTTCCGCGGCTTTGGGTCAACAGCCGCGACCCCACCCGCACCGCGACGCAAGCTCGAGCCGCCGAGCTGCAGCTGCGTGGGAGTGGCGCAACCGCGGCCCCTCGTGCTTTCCAGCTTCTCGTGTTTTGCGAGGAAAAAGGACCTTCCTTACCTGCGGGACCAAAGCCTGGCTTCGGCCCTCCGAGATAATCCGGGAGGATCTTGGCTTTCTTACTGCGAATGCATCCACGAGGTATCGCGCTCCTTCATCCTCCTCCTCCTCCTCCTCCACCTTGGCGGTCTCGTCTTTTCGTTCTTTTCTTTCTCTTGCCTCTGCCCCTGGATCCCATAGGTGGAGGGAAACTTTTAAGAATGGAAGGGAATATTCGCGGATCGTTAGAAGAGGCTTCTTCGCGCACAAAATGGTGCCCCGCGCGAGTATTGTTGTGTGGGTTATTTACGGGGCCGTTTAAGGCCTGCGAAAGGCTCCTCCGTCGTCCTAAGCTGCACGACGACACGTGATACTTTTTTTATCTAGCGAAGCGGCGAACGGTTTTAAAAATACGACACTCGCCGCCTCGTTCTTATTGTCTGTTAATAAAACTTTATCGTGAATTAATTTCGCAATGTAAAGAGAGGCGAGCAACAATTGAACGAATTACACATTCATAAATGAGAAATGGCTGACGATATTTTATTCTCGCGGGAATAATGCGAAACGGCTGCTGGCTTTTTTCAAAGTTCATCAATATAAATGATTTAATTATTTTTAACGAGGCCTTATCCGCGCGACTCGCCGCCGTTTGGAAAAGCCGAGCGAGCGCCTGTTCGACTCGATACCATCCATACTTTTAATGTTAAATCTGGGAGCATCAATTATCGTGCGTACGCGTACCGTACAGAAGACTGATCTTACGCGTGAAAAATCGAATGTACACCAACTGAAATAATGTCATTGTAATGTTTATCGTGGGCTCGTATATCTTTGTTATCGAAAAAAATTATCTCCTCTTTTCTCAATATTTGCACAGTTTTTCTCTTCGTAATGTTTTGCTTAGCGTGCTGCAAAAATATGTGGGACACGTGAAATATTATTGAAAATAAAATTGTTTACTTTTGACGACGAAGCCGGCGACGGTCCCGAAATTTAGTCAATAGCTCGTTCATTCGCGTTCTCACGGGGAGTGGAGGAGTATTTCGAATAAACTCGGGGCATTACATCAATTTTGGATTCGAATAAAGTACCGCATCATTTCTCGGTGAAATGTTTCGAAATATGATTTATATAAGGGTAATCGCATAAATATCCGGGGACGCTACGCTCGATAGTTCGTTGAGTATGAATTAGTGTTTTTCTGTCAACATCTGATAATTTTATGCGTTACGTATATGAGATCATCAATAAAAATTGAAATTTTGAATATTCTTTTGGTTTTGCAACCGAGGCCGTTACGTAATATTTATGAAAGCTTAATCCAGGTAAATGCGAAATACAATAATTTGCGATTATTTGAATATTATTATTGAATTATGATAATAATGATAAGCCTCCAAGTACAATAAAATTCCCGATGAACGCTTTAACTTCTGATTGAAATGCCATTCGAAGCTCGTAATCAGAAATATCTCGCTTATATCCAACATTAATTCGTAATAAATTTTTGTTCGTTTTCGCAATCTAATTGTCTCTTTTAACACGTTACGAGTAGTTTGTTTTTCTTTCGAGAGAAAAGCGAGAGAGGAATTGCGATTTAACAACTTTTAATAGAAAAAGGACGGTGGAAAAATTCAGCGTTTCAAAAGCAATATTTCGCGCGCAACGAGCGCATACCAGAGTTTCTAATTTTATTCTATAATTGTAATATTGCTTTTGAGTTTCTTAAAGCAAAGTTTGCAAAATACAAGTTGGATTTACAAAGCTTATGCCCTTGATCCAATTATTGTCTTAAGAGAGCTTAAAAAAATAAAGAAAAATCGCGTCGTTGTGCTTTTGATTTATTACAACTAAAATTGTACAATCAAATATAGAATTAAACGCAACTTTATCACACTCTATTAAGTTTTAACAGCATCGTTTTGTTTGATTAAAGCAGAAAGCCCCGTAGAAGTAACGTAATAAGGAAAGCAAGCTTACCAAGAATGTCATTGTGTAATCTACAAACCTATTTATACGTACAAACATAATTTTATCTTCGTAATAAATACTTTACGATAGGTGGATTACACACCTTTCAAAATAGTGGTCACGAAAACGTGCGAAAAAGGCGCAAAAAGGCGCAAAAACCGGGTGGAGGAGATTTTTAAATATTCCCGATTCGCCTCGGGTCGACAAAAGTCTTCGATAACGCGCTCCCGAGGCTAGCGTCTCTGCAGATACCCACACGGGCGCACGCGCACACGCACACGCGCACGCGCACGCACGGCAGCGAAGGAACGCACACCTGCACCGGACCGGCAGTGCGCGATAGGCCATTATTGCCGTCGGGAATTCGAGCCCTCGGAGACTTTCTTATCGCCTCCTCTCCGTCTCTCCTTTTCTCCTCGTTTCTCGTTTCTCAATAGTCCGCAGTGGCGTCGTTATCGTCGTCGTCGTCGTCGTCGTCGTCGTCGCCGTCGTCGTCGTCGTCGGCTCCTCTCCAGCTCCGTCGCTGAGAGCTGAATCGCTCGTGTATGTGCGGCGCCGCCTGCAATTGCACAACGAGCTCTCGCAACGAGCGATCGGGAGCGTCGCGGAGATAAAGCTCGAGCGGCGGATCACGAAATTTCAACGGGAAGCGCGATACTGTTGACGACGCACTTTTTATCCCCTCGCCCCGCCGAGCCGTAATTGGGCCTCCGTGGAGGTTATTATTATTTTATTATTTATATATCGTGATTGCCGATGCCAATGCGTCCAGCCCCCGAGTCCAGCAGCGACGTCGGCGAGTTCTTTTTGCAGCCGCGCGGTTCGAACAAAGGCCTTCCTAGAGCAGCTCGTCTTGTATTTTTAAAGTTAAGTTAAACTTAGAATATTTATAGTCTTGCCAACATTTTCGGCGTCGAAAAAATGGCTCCTCGTCTATAAAATGACGTCTCGGGCGTTTTCAAAATTTATGTAATGCTCCTCGAGCGCGGCGCCCGTGCTGTGTAGAATTTTTGAAGAAAACCCCGGCCGCTCGTTGCGTCATTTATTGTACAAAAAGATTCTCAAACTTAAACGGGATTTGGCCCTCAGAGCCGAACGAAAAAATAAATGAAAGGCCGTTGGAAGTTTGCGTCATTCTAAATATGTGAAACAAAGGCGGAACGAGTTAGAGTTTCGAGTCTAGCAAAGTGTTTGATCCGACTAACTACGATTCTTTTAGCTTTTCGCGTTAATAAATGGTTAAAAGAAAAAAGCTTTTTGCGATAAGGCGTCTTGCACAATAAATGATTTAACACTTTTCATAAGTCTCTCCTGGAAGCACTAAAATTGTGAAAAGGTGAGGCTTATAATACATATATTTGTATAAGTGAGTACGCGATTGCGAAAACACTCGATCTGTCGTCGTTAACCAAATTAAAAATTAAAATAAAGAATTTAAATTGTTTTTTTCGCTCGCGAATAATCGTGCGATTTGCCATTGGAACAAGTGAAACCGTCGGCAAATGTGTAAAAAAGATGAGAAAAACGCGATTAAATCCAGAACGAGACGAAGTTGCCTGACATCTGTATCATCGCATTCTCATATTTGCAGATGGATTTGTTTGATATTTATTTGATGTGCTAAAACCCTAAAATTGAAGGCATAAATAGCGTCGATTTGTAAATCAGATTTTCATTCTTAGTCGCGTTATTAACTTGGTATTTATATTAGTCGAGATAATCAATCGTTTAACATTTTAACGATTTTCCTCGTTTGGCCGACCACACTTACGTCTTCTGCAATACCTAAATATATTCTTCGAATATAGTGTAAGGTAAAGGCTGTAATTCATTGCCTCGTGCAAACAATTAATTTTTTTTAGTACTTTACCTTTGCTCAAGTGCGCGCGCAATGCAAAGTAACTTTCGTAATGTCTCAATAAACTAAAGTGTCCCTCTTTTGGAAAATGCGTCGATTTTAAAAGTGCAGGTATTGCGGAGCGTAAATTCGCCGTTGATAAGAGGAAAATCATTCGTAGACTCATTATTGGTGCGGAGTAGGCGTTTAATGAGGTCGACCATCATAATCCAGCTCGTCCATCAAACGAAGAAGCAATTGTGAAATTGACGCCAGCATCGGTGCGTAAAACAGATACAGCAAGAGTACAGCGTCTCGTAAAATTTCAACCAGATATGGACAGCAAAATTATTGTACTAGGCGTTGCCGTCGAGCGAAAATGTGCGCACAATTGCTTGTGCGCGATTTCGCAAAATGCGACTTTTCTCCGATGCCGCGGTTAAGCGTTAAATACTCAAACTTTTAACAGGCTGATCGAAAAAAAAATCGCCAGATAAGATTGCGGCCGCAAGCGCACTTGCAAAATATCGGCAGATACGGATGCTCGGGGTATGTGTGTGTGTGTGTGTGTGTGTGTGTGTATGCGAGGACAGGAGCGGTTTTGCTCTCGAGTAATCAAATTCACCTCGAGCTTGGATCGTTGTTCTTCCGATGATCTTAATGGCGGCTAATTTGAGGTGTGCGCGTGTGCGTGTCGCTCGCGCGTAAGCTGGCACTGCCATACACGGGCCAAGCAATTATTCCGGCCAAAGAGATTTCGAACGAGACTCGATGAATTGCAATGTGGGTGTAATAAAAGAAATTGGAAATTAGTTTGCATTGATATTCATGAGTCCATTTGAATACAGAAGAGTACTATTTAACTATGGGTGCTGATGAAATTTTCGTCGGCCGTTGAATAAATTACAGGAGAGTATTATTCGGGTAGTGACACTTTCGACCGGATTGTCGTCGACTGCTCGCTCGCGTTCTCGCAAAATTATTTATCGTTCCGATACTCCGAAATAATTCAATTTTATAATCGGCCCTCGAGCTTCGAAAAATGAAAGAGACGATTATCCCGGCGGCAGGGAGCTTGCGAAACTTAGCGCGTCTGCCCCGACAAACTTTTACGCATCCGAGAAAAGACTTTTGTAACGTTAAAGTTTGCGCAGGTAAGAATAGTCGGTAATTTCCGTTAAAATAAAATCGGCTTCGGTAAACGTACGATGTTGTTTAACATGTATTAAAACTGGATTTATCCATAAAGTAATTGTTAGCGGTGATTAATATAAGGTGCACGTAAGCATGATTCACGCGTCACAGAGTTGTGTTCGTAAAACTGCTCGACATTACGCTTAGATTTAAAAAAAAATTACAGCATCGGACACACAAACACACGCGCTTTTTATTTGCAAAGATTACGAGCTTGTGGATTTTGAAAGACAAGAGAGTATCCGCAAAGATAGGGCTCGACGAGAGAGAGAGAGAGAAATGAGAAACGAGCCTAAGACTTTATTTGGAATAAAATCTTGGCTCGAGGAAATTATAAAGATACGAAATTTCGCTACAAGATCAATGACTCTGTGATACATTAAAGGTCTGTTTGAAGAAGCCAGCAGTATCTTTACAATTCCTTCAAGGTCGAGGTAATATTTTACGCTGCAAAGTACATCTCTCTCTCTCTCTCTCTCTCTCTCTCTCTCTCAGTCTCACTCGAGAAAAAAAGAAAAGAAATGAAAAAAGCGATAAAGGCTACAATGTCGCAACATCGACATCCTTCCCACTTATTTATATATTTATTAATCAGATCGCAACACAATAACGCCGTTGATTATCGGCCAGAAAACGCCTTAAAATATTACCTGCCGATAAAAAAATGCCGGCGAACAATAGGCGGCCGGAGGAATCGGCAATCACATAAACCGTTGACCCGTAAAGTGTCGAGGCACGCATATAAATATACGTACTAAAATATAGGGGAGCCGCTCGAATATGAGTCCCTCAATGAAATTGAGTTCGAGGCCGGATTCGGGGATACGCATGCCGACGAATTTCACGCCTACTGGCTCATGAGATTGCTCACAATAAAAGACTCGCGTGAGAAGCCGAGGTTGTTACACATGCTAATCTCGGCGTGTGTGCGCGTACGTGTAGCGCCGATTCGGCTAACGAGTCGCCGCGAAGAGCTTTCGATGGCTCGCGCTGCTAAAGCTGGATCGAGCGCGACACGCACACAAGCCATCCCCGCAGCTCCTGCGCCGCGAATTTTCGTTTTTTATCAGCTAACGCTATTCGTCCAATCTTCAGCTCGTGGCGGACTATTTTGTCGAGCCTAACTGTGCATCGCGTGCGTCTCTCGTCGCTCATTGTCTCGCGCACCACCGCGGCTTCGCAATTTTAGCGAAGCTATCGGCAGCTTCGGCCGTCTTTCTCCGAGCCGCGATTCTTATGCAAATGCCCAATTTCACAAATGCATTAAATGTTTCAATAATGCATTTTAATTCAATTATGTGCTCAACGTCGCCAAGTACGTTCTAACAAACTCGCGCGTAATTGTTATCGCGGAGCGTAATAGTGATTCGTTGCGCAACGAATAACCCTAGACAGCTTTTTTGCATCTGCAGTCGATCGGTGCGCGCTAAGTTATTGAAAATAAAGAGAATTCCTTCAAAGTTGCCGTGTTGAAACACTCGCTTTAAATAGCACTGCAATTATCCCTTCTCGGGCATTACTTCGATTTATTATACAATCAATTTCATAAATAAACTCTCGGTTTGCGAAAACGAAAAAACTACCTCTGCCAAAAATTAAGCAGGCGACATTTATTTCGGCATTATGTTTCAAATTTGCCGTGCACGTTTTTAATGGGTTGCGAAATTCGAAAAGCGGGGTTCGGCATCGATTTGCCGGGGATTTTGCATTTCGCCGCAATACGAGTGCGTAATCGCGTAATGAGATTCGCCGTAAGAGCATTATGGAGAACAATTTTCGAAAAACGTCTACCGTCGCGCGCTCCTTCCACGGCGTCATTAGTTTTAATTTCAATAATAATTCGCTCCGTGCGAGGGAGAGAGAGGGAGGCGGGCTTCGCTTCGAATTCGCTCCCAATTCCCGACTCGGCCGAGACTTTTCACAACCGCGCGCGCGAGATCATTAAAAAAAGAGAGAGAAAATCGAGATCGGAATTCTGCAAGTGTGCGCCGCGGAACGAGCGCAGACCGGCAGGAGGAGCATCGACACGCGAAGCGGCTTGGAAAAGTCGTAAAGCGAGCGAGAAAGACGACGACGCGCTCGAACTTGACTCCGTTCGAGGTTCCTCTCCCACCCGACGACCGGGGCCCATGGCACCGGCTGCTCCGTATCCTCGCGCTCGCTCGCGCACACGCCGACGACCCAGATACGCGCGAGAGACTTTCGCAGGACGTCCGAAGGCCACGGATACGCGGGCACGACCTCCGAGACGTCTTTCGAGAGCCGAACGAGAACCGACCCTCGCACAGGACAACCTGCCCAAGCGCTGCTTTTCACGCCGGGGACTCGCCGCTGTGAAAGGTCCGCTGGCACTGCAAACGTTGCTGCGCAGCAACGAGTTGGCAGCGGAGCCGCGCTCGGACTCCACCGCGGAGATTTAAATTTGACGTCGGCCGCCGATGCAACGCCCGTCTCTTGATTATTCTTGTTTCTCTCGGGCTTCTCTTCGCTAAAGATGGTTGGCTGCGCGGATGAGAGGCATTAAGGCAAATCTCGAAATGTAATTGTCGTGCGTTTACGCTGCTTTTTATCGAGGCGCTCGGGACTGAAGGCGACTAACAAAAACTCGCGGACTATAAAAAGACCACGAGCTCGTACGGCTGGGCATGGCAATTTCAGAAACCAGTCTTGGAAAATTACGCACGATATTTTTGTAACTGCCGCGCGAATTCGTATTTTATCGAACAATATTGCGAGATTGCAGGCATTAGGGAAAATTTTTGCCCGAAAAACGCCCTCCTTTCAAAGTGCAACTTTTATATAATGCGCCCGAGTTTTTTCCCTTTTTTCCTTACAAAAGGCTTTTATAATTTATCGATTTTCAAAAAAGCGGCGAAAATTACAAAATACACTTTCGTAAACAGACAGGCACGAAACTCGTTTGCAGTGCTTCTCATTGGAATGAAAAAAGCTAGAAAAAGAAAGGAGAAGCCGATAATAATGTCGTTTATTACATACTTGGCTTGCACCTTCGAAATACCGTATGTACACGAATAATTGTATACATTTTATAAATGGTGGTGCGCAACCGGTGCGTAAATTTCCGCGTTGCGGCATACGCGGAAAATTCGCGATTGCCCCAGCCTAAAAGTTCGCCGCAGCGCGAGCCCTTGTGCAATTAGTCGTGCAATAGACACGCGCGCAATAAACGTGTACGTGTGTGTCCCTTCCGACACGCACACGTGGCCTAACTTTTATGCCTGCAACTTTTCTTCTGACTCGTCGACGCGAATAATGATTTAATCACCCACACGCCTGCGCGCATAAAATATAGATGGCTTGGGATCGTTCCACCTCAACAAAGGCTTTAATTTTCGGCCGCCTCGACAAGGACTTGCCTTTCGCGCTTGCACTGCTGTCTTAAGTTGCTGTCAAGCTCCCGAATCGCTCGCTTCTCCGCACAACTCGACGAAATTTTCTTTATTTTCGCGAAAATGCAAAAAAAGTCTTCCGCTCGCGGGGTTACCTTGACGACTAAAACGCAGCTGGGGACGCGTGCCGGGATCTGCGAAGTCGAGGATGAAAAAGCGCCTCGTTCCCTTGCACCATCTTGTGCAAGCGAGCGCGCGGCTATCGCGAAGCACTCGTGATCGCTGCAATTGATACGGGACGTAACGCGAAAATAATCGCGCCACGGCGAGTGCGAGTCCGTCCTTGGGTCCGGGAGTCGCGCGACGTCCGATTACGATCGCGATAGATGAGGCTCTAGCGAGTGATCGCTCGCCGCGTCATCGCTGACGATAGTGCGTCGCTTCTACCCGAGCCAACACACTTCGTCATAGGTTCCTGAACCACTTGCCAAGAATTTCGTGTGTGCGTGCTGCGACTATCTTACGCGCGATCGGCGCTTTACATATAGAACGAGTAACGGCAAGTGGAGCCGAGGCGTGAGAATCTCGTGTTTTTATTAACGCGACGAGTTCAACAGCTGAGCTGACCGACCGAACCTCGCGATTCGACAATCCGATGCAACTGAAGAGAGAATTCGAGAATTCCTGCGTTGCCGGAATGCGATTGTTCGTGTTTGGCTGATCTGGAAGCGCCGATAAATTAAAGAGTCCAGGTATCGTTGCATCAAAGATCGTGGCTTTTAATGATTCTACTACCACGAGGCATTGGTCACGTTTGCAATATTATTAATAACGAACGCCGTAATTGCACGTGGTTAGCGTAATAATATAAGTACTCTCTTTAGCCGCTTAATAAAAACAACATTTTCCACATACTTTACAATGCATAATTTTCCGGATAATAATGGGTTAGCGTTAATACACGGAAGCGGGTTAATTTTTTATTTACATTAGCAAGGGAAGCCTTACTATTATCTTGCTTTTTTCGAATTTAGCTCCTCGTAAACGAAAAGTTGATTTTTAAACGCGAAGAAAAACTAAAATGTGCAGTGAGCTCGATTTTAATTTCTTTTGGAAAGCAAGAGGAAGAGGTGATCGTTCCTTCGTCCATTATATTCCGGGACAGGCCCAGAAAAGTCAATTTCCAAACGACTATTCATGTTCCTATGGGCGAGTTAATGTAACGGAAGTACTCGACTGACTTTCCGACTTTTTTCAATTTTTTGCGATATTAAATATAGTCGAGCAGCAGCAGCAGCAGCAGCAGCAGACGTTGATTATTTATGCAGTTTTTTGCTCCATTAGACTTGGATAAGCTTCAATGACGCGTTTTACAATAGTTTTCAATAATTCTTCGTATCGTTGACTGTGGAATCAATGCGAGTGAGTGCCTTCGTTGAGAATAATTGAGAATATTACAAATTAGCTTGCACCTGGTGTTATTGCGCCCGCGAGCTCGAGTCGCGCAAACATTAAAAAGCAAAGCCGAGCACGTGTAAAAGGTGGATCTGCAGAGGTTAAAAGTTCAAATGGAAAAAATGATCGTTTTACTCGTAACGACCTACTTTATTACGGCGCGATTAAAGCATGTAATAATAATAATTTTTGTGCGTTTTTCTTTGACAAGTTTTCGCGGAGAAAAATATGTAGAGCAAGTCAGAATGAAGGATTTGTTTTTTGCACAGTGGAAACTCTTTTGTTAATGCAATAAGTATACTGTTGCTGAATCAGCTCAAGCCGATTGCATTAAACTGTGCAATTTCAATTCGGAATTTCGACCTTACAAAAGATCATGCGAATGATGATTATTTAAATAAATTTCTGTTTACTCGGAGTGTTTGAATAGTGCATTAAACTTATTCAATTACCTTATATAATGTAGCTACTATCATTTCATAATATGCGCGAATCGAGGATTCGAGCTGATAAGTTTTACGATTCGAACAAGTGATTGCGAATTATTTTTACGATATTGAATAGATAATTAGGTTTAATTGCGCTCACTTAAGTTTCTCTATCCTCGTTATTACACATTACTTGGAAAAATTGTGTGCAAGGCGAGATATAATGCATGATAAATAGAAACGAGCGTTTGCTAAATATCGACGATACGCGTTAACTGTACGATTCTGCTGCACATCCGCTTGTCAATTGGAACAATTCGTGAAATATCAAGCCTTAAATTAAGGGCAGCTCTCGAGTTTTTAAACGCTTTCATCGAATCAACGACGGCTTTGATTCGTATTTATAACGGGCGGAGATTCACGTTCTGCATTCTTGGCGGCTTCTCGGGGAAAAAATGCATTGCACATTGTACGCATTGCGCAGCTCTCGACTCCAGGCGCAAGCTTTTGATTCAGATTTCTTCAAAGACGCCACTTGCACAATGAAAAGCATGTAACACTTTCATAACAACCTTTTGTGCTAAGCTTATTGTAATGACTGACATTACGATTGCAATTTTGCATTTAATTTTACAACTCTTTTGTATGATAAATTAATTTCTCTAATTGGCATTGTTTAGCCCATTGGCAAAGGCTCGGATGCAAAACCGTCGTCCGACACTTGTAAAATGCAAAGTAGACCACGGGAGATGTGTAAGTGATTTACCCTAGCAGCTTAGGACGCAAAGAAGATTATTAATGCATCGAGGGTCATAAAATTCACTCGATAAAGTAACGCAAATATGAATAGAATACGAAACACGACGAAAATACGATTTCATTTCAAGCGGATGACCGGGACATGAAATAGGCTGGAAAAATGGAACGGATGTCGCGCAACGAACTGTGTTACGTACTATTAAACGGTGATGCACGTAAGGAAGAAGAATCATAATTTAGGGCTAAAAATTAGCGTTGTGCGCAATGCTTGTAATACCGAGGCGACGTGTTTTTTTTTTTTTTTTTTTTTTTTTTTTTTATCAAATCGATTAGCGATAAATTTCTAATGAAAACATTTATATTAAAAAAAATATTCTCAAATTTACGAACGTCTTTTTACGAAATCACGAATGCTCAGGCTAATTTTGTCTCTTTTACCATTTGCCAATACAAATTTCGAAAACTTTGATAAAGCATCGTTATTTTGGACTCACAAGTTACAGTTAATAACAATAAAATATGGCTAAAATGGTTAAGCAACAAACGACAAGAAAATAACGTTGGCTAAGTTTATATATTTTCTGGTACTTAATTAGTTGTCAAACAAGATTCCGGTTATTTTTTCCCAACGAGAACAAATACTCGGAGTTACCGCGATAGCTAACCGTACCATAACTAAAAAAAATTACTATAGCTGCAATCAAAAATCGCGTTGGCCACAATTAATTTTCATGCTCGTATAACCAATAGCGCGATTCCCGGAGATGATAAAATTCTTCGAAAATGCATCTATAGATGACAATTTAATTAGGAAATGATAAAAAAATATAAGATACGTTTATTTTATAGGTTTATTATTTTCTTCGATCCGGCGTTAATTATTCCGAGCGCTCGAATACGAATCATTACTATTTTGTAGAATTTTTAAAAAGTATAATACTTGTACAATATCGAAAAAATATGTTATAATTTATGGCTATATTTGCATATTTAAAGACACAACTTTGATAATAATGATGACGATGATGATGATGATGACTACAACAATAACAATAACAATAATAATAATAATAATAATAATAATAATAATAATAATTGTTGACTGATTTATTATCTATTCGATTATTATTAACATTTATTTTTACGATTTTACAAGGCTTTCAATCTCGAAGATATTTTATTGAAAAAGTAACGATGCGTGATGTTGAATTCAACAAATAATATACAAGATTTTCGGTGTTGTCAAAAAAGAACAATTTCTACTAGAAATTTTATATCGTATATATTTACGTGGCTGTACATTTCATTCGTAGGCTGTTTGTTTATGATTTATCGAGCACATTGAAACCCGCGAAAATCGACGCAATTTTGGCTTGCAAACTTAGTAAACCAATAGGATTTCCCAAGGTAAAGTCCCAAGGTAAATTATCTCGCTTTTTCGAACAATGAATTATAACAATAAAGGTATTTTTGTATCGAGCCTGCCCTCACTCGCGCAATTAATCGAGTAAAACCAACTTGTTATTTCGCATTAGGCTTTTTTATTCAATAAAGCGTTTATCTGTATTCGATTTCCAAACAGAAAGAATAAGCAAGATAGTCCAACGAAACTAATTTCAAAATTACTTCACACATGTATTGTCGAATATATAAAAAGATTTTTTCATGACATAGGAATTCGAGTTGTATATAGTATACATGGCACGTGTCGATAAAATGTAAAATGTCGAAATTTTATTACATTGGCATAATCTCCTAATCAAATAATTACTGATATCATTCTATTAAACGCAAAGTGTATTTCAAAAGTCTCATTTAGATTATTACGCGACGGAATAATAACAGAAGGAATAATTGTCTTGTTAGTCCTCATTTTGACTTCCTCAATTCCATCGTTATCGCAACTCTACTCCTCAATGTGTCAATCTTGTATGACTGTATTTGAAATTTTGCACAATAATCGCTAGCACAGCGGAGTTTTTTCGCATAGCGAATATTGCGGGGAGAGCCGGATTTGCGGGATTGCGAGTTGAAACCTATTTTAAATCCAGCGGCTGAAGGTTGGCGAGCACTAAGAGCAAGACGATGCGAGAGGTCCGCGCGTTCGTCACATTTTAGACATCCGGCATGCCGGACGCTTTATTTTGGAAATACGTCGTAACGGATGCTCTTAAATCGCAGGGGCCTCGAAAGCGCTTTTCCGGAGAAAACACTCGCAGATTCGACTTTGAAATAGAGTTCCGCGATTTAAATCGTCGAGGTGGCGGCGACGGCGGCGCGCGCACACACGAGCACGAGCGCATAAAACCGGACGGCATTCCACGGAGAAGCGAAATCCACAGCCGGTCGAGGAGACCCGGGAGAGGAAAAGCGCACCTCCACAATGCACGGGGAAACATAACGTACTTCCGGTCGGCCAACGCGTGCACATTCCCTCGGACAAGCGCGATTCCCGTCCTACGCTGGGCGCGGCACCGGCAACTTTTTCTGGCGCTACCGCCGCCGGTGCAGTTGAAATATCGCTGGGTACCCGGAGCCGCGTATGCAGCTCACGCGGAATTTCGATAAGATTAGAGGCGACTAAACAGAGTTTGTTGGAATTGCTGTCCAGTGTTAAGCGCGTATTTTTTCGATGACATTTCGATAGGAATAATGAAGGCGCGAACCGGATAGGCGAGAAACTTGCGGAGGAATTCTCGCTCCTTCTTTTGTCTTGGGCATCGCACTTTGTCGATACATTTTTGCAGCGTCAGTGAGCGAGCGTGAATCTGCATAACGGACGTCTTGCCCTCGTGTTATTTTGGCTTTGTGCGTCCGAGCTCCTTTTTAAAGCTGTCGATCGCTCCGATACCGAGCGCCGCCATTTATCTTTTCTACTGTATTTTTCCTCTCGGAATCAGATATCTGGCTTCCAGGACTTTACTCCAAGAGTCGTTGCCGCTGCACTTTCAAAACACGACTAGAAATCGTCGACGATAATTTAGCAACAGCTCTCCCGGTCAGTGCGAATAACGCGTTTAAATAACGCGTCCGATTCCGATCGCTCAAGTTCGTTCGCTTGGAGGACGGAGAAGCTCGCTTTTCTGCAGCTGGATTTCCTATTTTTCCGTTGGGACAATCAAGAAAGTACCGGCATCTCCTGCTTCGTTTGCGCTGCGACGATCTCTCGACATTTAGGCGAATTCCCGAATGTCCTCCAACTCGGCGAAAACTCGTAAAATTCAGTTTTTACTTCGGCATTAAGCCTCGTCTCGTTAAAGAGCTCGATGTTTCTGGAGCAGCGAGCAAAGCTGCTAAAAAAGTAGGCACGCAAAGGCGACGCGAGAAGAGGCGCGTGTTTTCTCAAATTTGGCTCGATCGAATCACGCTGCTAATTTAATGGAAAAAGCCGCGAGTCTCGTTTACGCAGTTGCGGAAGTCGGTGGAATTTAAAATTTAACGGCGTATCCAAGAGCAACGCATCCTTCGGGTTGCGGCAATAATCGCGCGCAAAAGAAGTGGCGCGGCGAGACGAGGCGACAGGGCTGGTTGTCGAATAATCAATTAGCCGAACAGAAGAGACTATCCGGCGACGTGCCGAAGCGACTAGACCGGATGTGCGAGCGTTGACGCATGCGCACGTATTACAATGTGCGTACACCATGATGCCAAGCCAATTTTCCGTGAAACAACGCGCGCGCGAGTTCGATCGTAAAAGTCGGCGACGGACGAATTGCGTCACCATCTCCGCGCGAAGGCGCAGTCAAGGTCTGGAGAATCGATTCGATCATCCGCGAAAAAAATCGTCGAATATTTCGTGCTCGCGACGAGGCCCAGCGCTAAGTCGTAAAATACAAAGGCCAATGGCGAGAGCCGGAGTTTCTGTACGGAAGAGCTGGTCTCCTTTTTAATCCGAGAACGTCTGTGCGATTAGTATCTCTGTTAGTCACCGGCAGGAACCGCGAGACCGATTTTCGGCGATAATCGACGTTTGCGCTCGATTTTTTCTCTACAATACCTAGTACTCGTCGCCGTCTGCTCAACAGGCGCTTAACAATTCTTTCGCTGGGCGTTTTTCAATTCTCTCGAACGAGAGACAATATGATTCAGTGCCAAATTTGGGGTAGGAGAGAATTCGCGCAGTTTTAACGATGAACTTGAGCTCGCGAAAAAGTCAGGTAATCTTGCGATTTATCGAGGTGCGCGCTTCGTCTCAATTAATAATTTTTATTTCTTCGAGGCTCTTCGACGCTCTTGGGCGTTATATTCCTTAAAAGAAACAAATTGCAAAATTTTTAACTTACATTTCGCTCGTTTAAAACTGTTTAATTTGTGTCACGAGTTGTTAGCAATGCCGACTCTCTATCTGTATGTGTGCATCGAATAATTATTTTTCTCGTATTTTATTATTCAAGATTTTTTAACCTTAATGGCTTGCTATTTCTGCGTTCGCTTCATACTCCTTTTTACCATACGACACATCTATCGGTGCGCACTTTTTCATAATTTTAACTAAAATGTAACTCATAAATCTATGCACATATTCACGATTGCGATCCATTTTCATAATTAAAGTAGTGTTAAAGGTAGAGTCGAGTATTCGTGGTATTTTTGATATTAAATTTTTAAATCGAATTTTAAAATCTGCTTTATCAACTTGAACGAGGTTACGAAAAAAAATTAGCATTTGCGTAATTTATAAATAAAGAATTTTGTTGGCCAAGATGAAGATGATGCGGCTTAAATAGAGATCGCGAGAGAATAATTGAAAAAATAATATCTATAGTAGAACTTTTTTCGAAAAAACATCTTACTCATTGCTGAATGGAAGTATTAACATTGATCTATTTACTGATTTTTATTCATACACAGACCTCATTTCAGCTCCAACGTACACACGCATACGCATCATTATTATAATGTAGGAAATTGTAAATTTTACACGTTTATTTTTAATTTTAACGTCTCAGTTTCAAGATCACGCGCTGCGCAACAGAGCGAAGCAATATTTTAAAATATAAGTAAATATAAAACCATGCCAATACATGCTCGTATTGCCACTTTTTTAAAGCGCTTTAGTGCTCCGCGTCTAATTCGCTGAATGAAATTTGCACAATAAGAAGAAAAGAACTTTTAAATAGATCCTAGGCGTTCTTTGGCGGTGATGCGATAAACGAGCTGCAAAGTATAGAATATTTTTCGAATTCCACTTTATCCACGTGAATCAGACAAATAATACGGCGAGTCATTTTACAATCGTCAACGTTTAAAAGCCAGAGCGGATTATTATTTTGCGCGGATCGGGCTGATGGTCGGCTCCATTAGTTCGATAAAGGCCCGAGCTCTTCTAGCCCAGCCACGAAAAAGGGGAAAGATGTCGATCGAAGTGTGTGAGAAAGGAATTGCTGGCAGCAAGTCCTCGCGGGCATCGTATCGTGTGAATCGGCATCGATAACACCGAGCGCTGCTCGGGACAATCTACACACCAAGTCGATAATCGAGGTCTTGACTTTCGGCGAGATACCGGGCAGAACTCCCGGGCAGCTCAGACGTATGCACACAATGTGGCTTATCAGAGTCTCGTGGCGCTGCCGGCGTTGCGTCAGATGAAGAATTTTTGCGCTCCCGCGTAGAGCGATAAGCCGCGTATACCTAGATTATGTGTATACAAGAGGTTGCTCGCGCGCATTCGTAGACGCGATCTACCTGCGACAATAATTAGGAGACCACAGCTGAGCGCTGCCTCGTCGCGTTGCTTATTAGATCGATAACCGACGCTTCGCTGCTGTTGGCTGTTACCATTAATACACTACAAACATACCGCTGGGGCTCGCAATCGCAAACACCTGTTGCAGCCCGAGGGAAGCGATGCGCGATCGAATTGTTGGATTCGCGCAATCGCTATTTATCGCTGGCTTGCGCCGCGTGCTTCTTTTTACAATTAACGCCCAAGACGCGGAAGCGGCGAATAAACGGCGGCAGAGCTTTGAAGTGCTGCCAAAACACTGTCCCGAAATTTGAAAAATCGAGACGTCTAAAAGGTGCTCCCCTGTCCGAGGGCGTCCAACTAGTTTGTTTTGTCAGCGTTTTGTAATTTTAGTTTTATCACGCGAGAGCAATTATTTCGAGTCGCGCGCATTTTTTGTTGAACCTGTAGTAGGCTCTTTCGAAAAGACATTATCGCTCGATATTTAAAAAGACCGGCAACACTCGTAGATTGCCGCTCGTTACGATACGTTATTTCGGCTTTTACAACGTTAAACTGTATTTTGTAACGAGTCGCTCGGACTCGATCGGTAAATATTTCTATTTATAATAATGTCTGCGTGCGTGCGTGCGTGCGTGCGTGCGTGCGCGCGCGCGCGCGCGTGTCAGTATCGAGTGTACCGGAGCAGCAAACCCTGAAAAGCGCGAAAAAATGTCGCACGACACTCCGTACGCGCTCGTATTTAGTCATGCGCATAAATAGAATATCGCCAAAGGTAGTAATAGAATTTTTAAAAAAGCTTGAATTTATTCGTACACTCGCGCGAGCATTAGAACACCTTGACACTTTTTCTGCAAACAGAACAAAAAATTTCGGTCTTACAATGCGCGCGTATTATAAAACAAAGAAGGAAAAATGAGAACTCTCAACTGCGAATGCGTAAGCGGCGCTTCGTCAAATGTTTTCTTCGGTAAATACTTCGAGGAATAACGTAAGGTCAAAGATTCTTCAGCACGTGACGTGTCACTATCGTGATTAATAAGGTTCACTTTAAGCTTTCTTTTTATCGACGAGTCAACGCGCGTCTCTCTTCGTACGTATAATTTCTCGAGCCTCTGCTCGGCGCCTCGATCGTAATTTTTATTCGTTTACTTTTAATGCGCCCAAATTGCTCCGAAATTTTTGAAAGAGTTAATTCCCCGTATGGTAATTTGAAATTTGCTCTTGCGTGTAATTTGAACGAAAGCGAATTCTTACTTCGAGAACGCTATATTAAATTAATTTTAGTATACCGGCGCAAGTAAATACTCTATAATTTTTCGTCCCGCATGAAAATGATAATTCTAAGTTCTCGCGCCGAGATAAGATCTGATAAATTTTCCTAATATATATTTAAAATTGAATTTCGATATATAAAACAAAATATTTGAGTAATCGTTTGCTTAATTCGTAAGACTCGTTAAATCATCATAAGAGAGCTTTTTCGTAAATTAAATGTTGATTCGAAAGAAAAAGCATATAGTAAAAAAACATCTTTAGTCACCTTCGACACCACTGAATAATGACTGAGTGAGTAGTGATGAAACATTTCACGGCGTTAAAGTAATCAAGAGAGAGACTTTATATTTTCGGAGTATTTGTCTTTTTTATAACGATCGTGACAATAAATCTATTGTGGTTAGAATAAAACAACGTGGCGCCTGTTGTTTGGATGTAGTAGTCTTACACCGATCGAAAATTTAGTATTGATTACGCATTTTTCGTGCGAAAAGAATTCTGTTTTACATATGAAACACTTTACAATCTCGATAATCAATACATTTTTTCATCTCGCATTATTCCCCCGCGTCTTGGGGAACAATTAAAATGATTTTAATATCGAATTAAGACGCTGAAAATAAAAATCAACTTTCTATCGTTGCCTACGAATTAGCCTCAAACTCTTCGTTGACATTTTTAATTCGTATTTTACAAGCATAAGTAATAAAAAAATGTGCGCTCGAAGCCAACGAATGGTCGAATAATTAGGAAAAGTATTTTATTCTTTCTTTAATATTAATTCATCGCATAACTCGAAGCTTTAAGACGAATATAAAAAGCATTTCGCAATTTTCGAGAATGACGAAAATATTCCTTAATTATATATGTGAAATCAGCACTAATGAATATAACGTATTTATAGAAGATACGTCTTATTCAATTTCATTTTAATATTTGAGAGTAAAATCCACTTATTTATCCGTATGCTTTATTGTTGACGAATAAAAAATTATTAATATTTCGAAGTGTATCGAGAGCATTCGCAAATTTAATTTAATAAATTAACAATAGGGAATACCTACAGTATTTATAACGCAAATTGCAAGTCGAGTAAAATTCAAGTTTTTTGTTTCGAGTCCAAATTTTTAAGTGTAAGATAAAGCGATTACAGTTGTAGCCGCTGTTAATTTAATTGAGAAAATTATTCGTACACACTTTTTCGGTTGAATTATTTGATTTTAAAATAAAGCTGAAACTTTGAAATAATAAGTAATTTACAGAATATTATACAACGTGTTAGTCATCATTCTGTGAAAATAAATTTTTGTCAAGGCAGATTTTTTAAAATATCGTTAGGTAAGACTAATACGGCTAAAATTAAACGAACGTAAAATTCTAATAACGTAAATCGCCTTATATTTGTATACAGACGTATAATTATATAAGTTCGTTTATTCGCACAATTGTATTTTAATCATTTTTATCTGCAACGCCATTAGTTCCGAGAAAAGCAAAATTAACTCTTTTTTTTTAACGCATTGCTTCATAAATCGTTAGATATAGTGATTTCAAAATTTCCCCAGATATCATTATTACATAATCGGCGATTTTACGTTTTCAAATTTTCTACAGAATTCATCGTGAACTGGTGCTCAATCCAGGCGATAGGAGCTATTTGGTTTTTTCTAAAAGCAACCTTTTTTTTATAGAGTAAGAATGCGTCGTTCGCTGGTCAAAATGGTCGTCTTTTTCCAATTGTATTGTTTGCCAAGTGTCTTTTTTCGTCTTTTATCGACAACGACGTTCTAGACTTAATAAATTATCTGTCTTCTTGGCAACTGGGAACCACGCGCGACTGTCACTCGCAGTCCGAACGAAAATGCATTTGCACAAGACCAGAATTGGGTTTGCTCGACGTGTGCAGCCGACACTTTTTATTCTTAAAGTTAGGTTCCACATGTTTCCTCGTAAAAGTTGGTTAGATAACGGCTCGCTTAGTCCTATTAGGACATTCTATCAGGCGGACGACAGCGTCAAAAAATTTGCGCGCCACGCACTTAAAAATTGAGGCAGGATTGCTATATTATTTGCGAGATATCCAGCGTTGTAGCAGAATTGCGCACGTGTCTACCCATCGGATGGAGGACATTAAAGTGCGTAAGAGTAACGAAGCAAAGTTGCGTCAGAATCGCGTAAGCTTCGACAGACACGTGAATTTCAAGTGCAAACCTTAGCAACAGAATCGTGGCAACAGCAGCAGCAGCAGCAGCATCATCATCACCACCACCAATGCCAGCATTGTGTGCACACGCTTCTTTACGTCAAACCGCCGATAGAAAAATGCGTAAAACTAATCAAGCGGATTTGTGACAGGATTGCGCAAGCTCTCGTTGATTATAAACGTATACATGTATGCACGTACGCGTGTGTAGCTTAAAACCCGCAAGTTGCTGAATTTCTTCTCCGTTAATACACGAGAGATAATATAGCTTAGGCAGTGATATCATAATTTTGCGAAACAGTTTCGCTTCTAGGCGCGTGTGCGATCGCAACAATGCCGACTTGCTCGCCGCTGCTCGTGATTAGGCTTGTTTGATGTTCCGAGTGCGCTTGCGCATTGTGCGTTCTGCCTGAAAATAATATATTACTTTTTTGTCGATCGCATAAGACGTACGTATATACCAAAAGACGGAAACGTTATAACTGAAAATTGCGACGCGAGTACTGGCTCCTTTTCCACGCGGTGACTCGTAAAATGCTCGTTTTCGCGAAAAGCCCGCAGAATTCGATCTAGCTAAAAATTGTCGCACTTTGGACGTGAAATAAATTCGATAAATTCCGAATCTAAGCTAGGGAACGTTGAGGGATCGGATCGATGGTGTTGCAAGCCAATTTTTCGAATTCGGCTTGCGTGACGTAACGGCATTTGCCTTAAAAACACGTGGTCGAAATTCGAAATTGACAATGCAATGTCAACCACAAAATTTCGCGTGTAATTGAATAAAGCTACCGGAGAATTATGAGGAGAGGATAATAATCTTATTATAGAACTAACCTCAAAGCTAACTATTCATATTTGTAATCTCAGTCACGGGTTTTTAATAAGAGTTCCTTTCAAAACGGATTATTTTTAAGAAAAAAATCTAAACCGTTTACAGTAGTGCGAGGAGACGACTATCTGCTTTTCGCATTGGATTAAGAAAACCTTTGCGAAATTAATATCATTTCGATGTAATTTATGCGACGGCCGTAGCATAAAATATAAAATATTGAAAATGAAGCCGTAATTTGCGGGAGGAAAAGAGGCAAATTAATTATCCATTTTAATCGTAAAATCATATAAAATTCAATTGCGTAACGTTTACAATGCTTTCTCTATTTCGCGCGGCAGAGTCGCGCTGTAATTAAAATAGCATTTTACTGCTGTCGCGTTAGATGCCGAGGAGAGGCACTCGGTGCAACGAAAACCAGCGGCGTCGTTCCGACTAATAATGAGATCAGAGATTAGGCAGAAAAATGCGACAAGACGACAAGAGGACGTTTCCCGTTTCATTCAATAAGGTGTTGGCGTCGGCGTCCGCGTCGACGTCAACTCGGACGTCGGACGTCGGCCATCGGCGATTCCGAGTAACTCGCAGGAACGGAAAGCAGAGCGAAAGCGCTCGGGAGGCAAATTTTTGCAAGATGTACGCCGGCCAACGGTTGCGCGCGCACGCCTCTGCATATATCACACTCAGACATTGGAGCGAGCGCGTTTAACGACGCCACACGTCCCGGAAGTCGAGTCATCCGCTACACGATCCTCTTCCGGTGACTTTTCTCTTTCCTAGATGGCCGCGTGTACGTACGTCGCCGGCATTCCTCACAGCGGCCGAAAATGCAAATGCGCGTGAATCGACGCGCCGGCGTATGCCTAATTCGTATGACGAATCCCACAATGGCTCTTGTCTTCTTTTTTTCTCTCCTCGTCTCCTTGCTTTCTCTCCGTGGGATGGACGGATGGATGGATGGCTTGGCTTGGCTTGGCTTGGCTTGCCTCCCCGCAGCCTGCGTAACGTCCTCTAGCGTTTAATCCGGAGGAACTCGGTGGCTGCACCGAGGTAAAGCCTTTCTCACGGCGTCACGGCTCGCTCTTTGACTCTCGACTGGATTACCTGTCCATTAAGATTTGCTGGCTTAACCCGGGGGGCATTAACAGTTTTTGGATTTCCCGCAGACACTTGCCCCGCTTACGGCTTCAATTTTACAATTGCGCTCGCGTTGTTTGCGGTTGGTCGTTGCTCGTTGCGAGCCAACGCTAACTGTACAAATCCGCGTCTCGAACGCGTCGAGATAAATTGCCAATCAAACAATATTTTACAGCGACGTATGAAACGCCGCGGCTCGCCTCCTTATCTGAATATTTAAATGTAAGTTATTACAGGCGAAATTGTGCAAAGGCATTTCTCGAAGCTTACATCAAAGCAATACAATTTACATACTTGGAAAAGTCCTCGCGTTTAGCTTTGCTGGAATTTAAGAAACAACCCATTGTTTGATAATTCACGAATTAATGAAGCTCGAAAAGAGAGGAGAAAACGGAAGGTGTATCCGGAAAGAAAAAAACCCGCTTCGTGTGTTCGTTCCTCGCATTTCTTATTCGATAGTTGTCCCGTCAGTTGCGCAATTGATTTTGCCCGCGTTAAGCCAAATACGTACAAATTCGAACCGACGCGTCTAATTAATCGATACTCGAAATCATCAAGATCGAGCCTTTCCTCGTATTCCCCGTCCATTGAGAATTCGGCGGAGGAGCCGGACAATGCGTGCAAACCCTCCGTATTAAAGGGAGAGAAAACGTTTTCGTAATAGAGAGACGAAGTCTAAAAACGACTCTATCAATACGAGAAACTGGATCTTGCGAGTTCAAAAGGGCGGGAAACCCGAGAAAGATTACGGCATAAGCAGCGGTAACACAATATATGGTACAAAGACTGCGAGCAAGAGACCATGGAACGTAATAACGCGGGGAGCTGCTTTTAGAACTGCGGCGCAGATATCGATCTGTAACTTGATTTTGTAAGGCTTCCAAGTGCCGTTTTCTGATTGCCGTTCGCGTACACTTTCTTTCAATGTTCCTTCAATTCACCGGGCGTTTGAATACACAATATATACTTAAACATCGGATTTGGACACAAGCGTTAAGCCGAAACTTCGAATTTCATAAATATCCTCGATCGTTGCGTCGGATAAACCTCGATTTAGGAAAAATTTTACAAGCTATTGCTTTAATGTTTCCAGTACCCTGCGATACTTTGCCTCGTGTGCTTTTGAAGATACGCCCGTTAAAACCGAGTGTGTTGGCGAAATTTTAATTAATCGCAGCGGCAGACGTAAATATTGTTAATGTTTATCTGCCGAAACCGAGCAAATGTCGTGGCAGTAGTAAGTTGTGCAAAGAGACGACGCGAGACGTGAAATTTTATTGTTTTATTGTTGCGCCCCGCGTGTTAAACGACAGTCAGTGGTGGTTATCTTATACTCGCTCCGAACGGAAAATAAAAATAAATTGGGTCCAATTTTATTAATAATAAATATAATGACAAAGCGAAAAGTTATAAAATTTATATGGACTGGGTCTCGTATGGGTCTCGGGTACGTTTGTCCGGAATCTCGAAATTTTCCATTCCAGCATTTTCCCACAGTTGCGCCATAAAATTACAAACAGTTTCCAAGCGTAACGCGCAAGAAGCCGCAGTTTTGAAGAAAAAAGCCCTTAATGCCGGAACGCACGAGATGCTTCCCGATGGAACTTAAGCGCACCGGCGGAAGTGTGAAAAAAACCCCCGACGATGAAAAAGTCTTTAAAAGTGCATTTCCCGAGCGCAATGGCGGGGGGACGATAGAAGCAGCGGTCGCACAAAACGGGCGCAGAGATCATTACCCGCGTACGTCGGATTCCCGCTGAATGGCCCGAGCGGAGAGAAAAGCTCCCCGAGGAGGGCAGGAAGGGCGAGCGGTGCCGTGCGCATATATTACAGGTACGCAGGTATACGCGCGGACGAGGGGCGGAAGGGGACCTTTTGTCGACCGCTCACGGGGGCGGTTTTCGCTCGGTGTGGCTCCGCCGCGGAGGTCCCTCCTGACGAGGCGCATGCGCATGCCCTCTCAAAGCAGGCATTCCCTTTTCTCGGGCCTTCCGAGCTCCTCGTGCCGGATGCCCGCCCGCCGCGAGCCGGAAGAGGGATTGTAACCGCGTCACTTGCAAAAAGCCCTTGCTTTCAAGACGCTTCCGTTTTTTAATTTCACTTAAAGCCCCGTTAGTTGTATTTACGCTTCGGCCGGATTCCTGCTAATGGCTTGCGAGGATGAATGTCGGAGGTCACGGGTTTTTATTTTTCTGTGTTCGAGCGAGGCTAGTAAAACGAATCGCATAATTGGTGTCTTTTGCAAGACGCTGATGTGTCGTACACATGTACGATGACAAAAGCCTCCATTTATACCCCGTAAGTCCGTAAATTGGTAAATAGAGGAAACGTGACGAGACAAACGGTTACGCTCCTTGCGTATGTCTGTCTTAATTACAATGCCGAGTTTGCTATTTGTTTGCAGGACAATTAGGTGCCTGATAAATCGATGCTCGAAATCCAGAAAGCGATAATACGAGAGATGCCTCTTATTTATCGACAATTTTTTAATTGCATTTTCGTTTATTTATAATAGGCATTTGAATACAAATGATTATTGACGCGAAGGAGCGACAGCTTACTTGGTCTGCCACCGCCGCCGCGTTTTTTCATCGGTGTGTCGCGAGCAATTTTAGCGGAATAGAAATCGCGCAAAAGCCACTATTTTACAAATATAAAAATTAAGGAAATCCTAAACACGCTTGCCAATATCGCTAATTTTATGAAAAGCGCTCGCGATAAAACGAAAATAACTCTCTTGTGCATTGGCCTGTCTAATTTAAAATGGGAAAAAGTGTCACATTCGTCGAGCGTGATGCAACGCGCACGACAATAAACAACGCCGACCATAAAATCCCAACCAGTTCTATTGTTTCCGTGTGTCTTCGCATGCCTCGGAGAAGCAGCCCCCGAAAGTGGACATTAGCATATTCGTCGCACAGAAATTAGTCTTCCCCTCTTGCCGCCCTCGACGAGCCATTAAATTGTATTGGAGGCCGCGCGTACGAGCGATCCACGTTCGACATCCCCAGGGACAGCGGGGAAAGGACCTTTTGAGCTAATAATACGAAAGTGTCAGCGACGAGCAGAAAGAAAGGCAGCCTATTGCCTTCGCCTTCTACTTCCGGGGGTGTCGAGTCCCCCCGCTTTCTCCCTCGCACTCGTTTCTGTTTCCTCGCCGCGGGAGGTGACAGATCGAGGAAACGAAGACAAGAACCGCACGAGGCAACAGAAGCACTAGTGTGTGTCCCCGATGAAGGCAGAACAGCTGTTACCGGGTCCAACTACAAGCCCCAAAGTCCGGGATACGGCCCTTTACCCCCTTCCTCGGCGCTTAACGAGCGCTTTCACATCGAGTTTGCGTAGAAGCAGCAAATTATATTGTAGTGTCAAGTCCGGAAACGCATGTTTCGACACACCACGACGCTTGCACATTTTCTTCGGTTTTCGTTCTTTCATTCATCGGATCGTCGTATCATGTGCCCTATACATGCAAAGAAACACCCCGAGAAGAGACGTCGCATTCAGTTGTAACTTGTTGTTGTATTCATCCCTAAGCTTACATAAACATTTCCTCGAGTCGAGTTAAAAAAATACACGCGCTTAGTACAAGTACGTGTTGCTGGTGCGACGAGCTCTGCGAAAATACAAGTAAAGTCTTTTACTTGGAGTAAATAATGTTCAAAAGTAGTGTTCCTTTAATGCCGTCGGAATAAAGGTTTAGAGTCATCTTTCATTAATATTACGGTCGTTCGACTGATTATTATTTTTTTTTTTTTAAGTAATTGCGGTGGTACGAGAGCAAAATCGTAGCCGAAGTCTTCCTTTATTCTTAAATTCTCAGGTTATAAAACGAGATTTTACGATTTCGGCAATTCGTGTAAAGAACCTCGTAAAATTTTCCGCGTGCAAGAACGATAATCGACAACGATGTTAAGAAGACGTTTACTAAATGTCATATTCCCACAGTAAAAAGAAGTATCTTAAGTAAAACTTGAATTTTAAAAATGAAGCAGGAATTTTAATAGGTCTTCGAATATTTTACGTCATTTCGTACCATGACGTTGTAAAATGTCAACTGAACGTCAGGCTAAATTGTAATATTTCTCCTTCAATCTCATTGACAGTTTATAACTTCCGACTTCTCACAAGCTTTTAACTAAGACGGAGCAATAAAATCCGAAAAAAATTTCTCATGGATCGCTGGACCAGATTTGGTAGAAATCGAGTAAAGCGTTTCTCGAAAAATATGACTCTATTTACGAGGATTTCGGAAGGTGCGTCGCACGAATTACATTCGGCTCACTGTGACTAAAGCAAAACTGCCCCAAAGATTTCCTCTGTAATAATTTTGGTAATAATTCTTATAACGGATACGTGAGTAGGTGAAAAAATTACGAAGCCACCGTTCAAAACGAAGATAATCTGAAAAGCGCGTGTTAATTCAATTAGTAATTAACGAAACTTGGCTTTAACGCAACGAGAGGCAACGGAGGAATTTTTAACACCTTATTGAAAAATTTTCTCGTCGACCCCTTCGACACGTGCTCCTAATTTCCCTGGCGTTTCGAGTCAAGGGCACGAAATAACTCCGTTAAAGGAAGAAAAATGCCTCGGTGGTCCGGGACACGTTGTGGGCGGATCCTTTATAATCCAAGTTGCGGTTCGCTGTGTAAATGTTTACAATTTTATTTCTGGTAATGTCAACGAAAGCGCCGATTAAGACAGATAGGTGTATTACCCGTCACTATTTTAATTTTAGATAATCTTTATCGAACATAATTTGATAAGTGCTACAATAGCGTTTGATAAGATATCGAGAGATTCTTTTCAATTTCAAATTGGAATTGTTGAAATTATTTTCAACGCTTACATTCGGAAACGTTTCTTCGCGTACACTGACCGATTCAAATGCATAAGATCCCGGAAAAGTCGCCCTTTCCCATTTCCCGTTTCTGCCTCTCGTTTACTCTTTTCAAAGCTGAAGAAAAATACACTTCGCTCGCTTCTATTACACTTATTGTCATCCTTAGCTGCTTTCGTTGGGGTATTAAAACTTATAAATCTCAACGGCTTATTTTTCAAACGTTCGAGATGCACCTTTTCATTGCTCTTTATGCTATACTCTGATAATTCAGTAATACTCAAAGTTAAGCTGTTTAACCGCGCATTTCTTAAAAACAGCGAATTACGTCATGACTGCTTTCGTATTATACGGCATACTTTTACGTTGCAGTTAATACCGAAGCATGGGGTATATTTATTTTAGACTATAACTTATACCGAGGACGTAATTTTTTTTAATCGTAGAAGGACAATAAAAAAACGGCGCTAACGAAGCGCACGAGAATTAAATAAAAATAATAGGCGACGATAAATCATGCCGATTCGAATAAAATTGAATAATATTCTTTTTAAAAGTGATGCGTAATAAAGTGCTCGTGTGTGCATAAACTTGGGAATAAACGATTCTCACATTTCACGAGGAAACTTGGATATTTGCAGATGATAACTTTGGAGTAAATTTGGTAAGACGAGCATTCCATCGTATATAAGATAGAAAGAAAGGCACGTGTTATTAGCACGTGTATAATTTTACACTCGCAGTATTATACGAGGAATGTATGCATAGCAATGTTTCGCGGTGATTACTAGTGCAATTCTACCGGGATTGGCATAGTCATTATGCATTATAGGATTGCAAGAAGCGACACTTGTATTTTTACATAAAGTTGATGGAAATAATTCGTAGATGTTTACGCGTTCGTGGCAGCAGCGCTTGAAATTTTTTGCAATTACGTTAAATTTGCATTTGGAAGGTAATTGAATTAAATTTTCGGAACTTAATAAATATGTAATGGAAATCTCGGCGTTGGCTGTAAAAGTTTTCATTTCTCGATATTAAACGTTTGTCGTTAAATTTCGCAGCACACGAATCTGTTATCTGATTAATAATCGACGACAAGTACGGTCGCACGAAAATATATTTTAGCAAATTGTTTTTATAATACATTTGCCGAGCAATATATTTAAAAATACGTTTAAAATAAATTTATTCTTAATAATACAATTTATGTGATTGTACATTATTTACGCGACCATAAAAATCAGGCATGTATATTATAATCATTAATATTCAAAGTAATCTTTTCATAACAATGATAAGATCTTATAGTTTCATTCGCGTGCATAAATATTGATTAAAAAATTTCATGTTTCATTTCATGCATAATAATTGAGCTTGTGACACTTTTTGTTTTTCTAATTCTTCAAATTTGCGAATAAGTGTACTTACACAAGTGAAATGTAAATACGAGATGCTTTTGAGGTCATGAGAAAAAAGAGTTTGATTTTTATAGTATTTCGAAGATAAGAAATTTTAGAAAGATAATATTATAAATAAATAGGATTTCTTAATTATGAATATACATGCGTATCAATCAAAATTAATTTATCGGCGATACACATAAATTATCAAAAAAAGCTATGCACACATGTTCGCGTCTTAAATCAGTGTTGATCAATTTTTTTCATTTTTGTATTTTTGATTTCGTAATAAAAATTTATTGTTAAATATTTTACAACGCTTTGTGTATTATTATGTCTTTGAAGGTATCAGTGCAAAGAAATAACTAATCTATTTAAATTAGTCTTGTAGAAAATTTCGCTTTTAGATAAGAATTTAATATCGCACTAATTAAATACTGTGCTTATTAAATATTTTTACTCGTGCATAACTTTCGCGTAAAGTTACCTTCGCATCCCCAAAGTAGAAATTAATACAATTTTATCGGAAAATTTTAAATTCAAATTTGTTCAACGAAAATTACCGATTATCCTTCGCACATACCGGTTCTTTCTTTGTAAACATTTTTATCGCCGAAATTAAAAAGATTTTTAAGTATTCTTTGGCGCACACATCCGAGATTATTGTATTTTTTTAATCAACCAATCCTCGATTCAATAATGCCCGTGCACGTGTATTAGAAAGTGCACAACTAAAATGATATAAAAGGCTAAGCATAAAATACATTGAAAAGCTATTCTTGCCTGAAAGTTTTCCGTTAACATTTGGACCAAAGTGTCGAATTGAAATAGATAAACTTGCTTTTGATTTTCATAAGTTTGTAAAATCTTAAAGCAATAGACTAATCCTAAATAACGGCTTATTCAATTAAATTCTATTTTAAACATTGTCGTGCGCTATACAATATCTCCAAGTTTTCATTATTCTTTGAAAATGGTGGCGGCTCTCTTTTTCTCACGCACGCATACACCCACAGAGTTATAAAAGAGCTCGGAGAGTTTTGCAATGTAAAACGATTTACACAAAATTTTTTTACAGTAAAATATCAATTCGATGTCTCGAATACGTCAAGATATACAGAGATTAAATCGAGGCTCATTTGTAACTTTGCACTCGAAAAATTGCAAAATAAGAATATAAAGTTGAAGTTATTAAAAGAAAACCCAGCGATATTTTGCAATTAGCATTCAAGTCTAAAATTTACAAGTTATCAGCAAAGTGATCGGTCACGTTGATAATAGATTAACTTTAAATTCAAAGACTTCTCAACGTCATTAATAATGTATAAAATTAATTTTTTGTACCGTAAGCCGACGAAGGAACGAACGCACGGCTGCACTCGTTGCCGTTAAAATTTGTCCACTCCTTCCCTTCCCCGGCCCGAGCCGGAACTTTGTCGGCAGCCGTTTATACCCCATTCTCCTAGTGGTGGTACCACCCAATCAACAAATTACAGTCCAACAAGAAAAAGAGCGAGAAAAAGAACCCGAAGATATTCGAGGCGCGTGCAACATCTCTACGGAGAAGGCGTCGAGACCCATATTTTTATCTGCACTCAAAGGCGCTCGAAACTCTGTCGTAATTCCCTCGTTATCTCGGCTGTGTCGCTGCTGCCTTACGGTGTACACATCTGTCGGCGAGAAAAGGGAGAGCACCGAGGAGGAAATCGACGATTTATCGGGCGTCGCGTCGAGAAGAAAGGAGCCGGCGAATATGCAGAGCCCCCGATGAATAATGCACCACCACATACGAAATTCGGAAAAGCCGCCGCGTACGTGTCGCCTAGCTCGGCGCTTACGTATAATGCACACCGGCTTACCCCCACCTCCCCCCCCCCGCCGACCACTCTGTGCGGAGATGCGTCTTCCGTGTACTTTTTCACGCGGCGCTGCAGCGGAGATCCGACTCGGCTGATTGGTTCTAAGCTCGGGAGCGTACGTGCTCGGAGGCCCCGAACGAAAATAGTCGCCGATCGTTCGATTACGCGGAACTACGGGGGGGGGGGCAGCTTTTGTCGGTTATCATTTGGAGCGGCTGCAACGTATCATTGCCCTCGCCAAGCGTTGCGCTAATTATCGGACTCGGCGATGGGCCCCATTTTACTTTAAACTTAAGCAGCCCTTGGCGTTATTATATGCAAAATCTGCAAAATTCGCGTGCTGGCCGCATTTGGTTAAACGTCGTTATTAGCCTCGTCTTCCTTTTTCGCGCGCGAAGCATTTGCGTAAGAGAGATCGGTTCCGTTAAAGTGCGCGCGCCTCCAGCGACATTATCTCGAAGCAACGAGGCTGCAACGGCCTTTTAACAAAAGCAGCAAAATTAACTCTAATAAAGGGAAGATTTGCGTTTGGGAAAAGGTTGTGGGCAAAATTGAGTCAACGCACGAGCGCGTTCCTTGAAAAGTACCTCCGGAGGACTCTTGAAAACCAGCCCGCGAGGAACTTTCTCCGAGGATGCGCGAGGAGGAGGAGTATCTCCGCCGCCGATACTCTTTCGAACGAGAAAATAAGAAAGGAGGCAAAAGAAAGGACAGTTCGTCACAATACCGCGCGTAATCTAATTCCCCTTTTGAAAGCAATTGACGCGGCACTCGTAATAAAGAGGGCAGATGCAAGCTTGCAGCCCGAGTTGAGTTCATGCGGAATACGATAAAGTCCCTTTAAAAAGTAAAGGCCGGCGGCGTCAAAAGGAGCCGAGAAAAGAGCATCGAGAGCGAAAGGAAAAAATGGAAGGCACGTCAAGGTGGTCGTTTGCTCTCTCGGCATAATAACGCACGTACGGACACCCGATGTGCAACACCTGCTTGTGGTGTAAAGAAAGGCACACGCGGCGAGCGTCTTGCGATGGCTCAATGGCCGGCTGTACACGCAGAATGTGAATGAACTCGAATGCGCGCTCGGATGCGCGCTTTTAATAATATCGAGTGACGACGCTAAGAAACCCTTGATGCCGACCACTCGACGAATTCCTCGGCGACGTCCACGCGTACAAAAGCTCGCCCCTCCCACGTTCGGCGTTCATTAGCGCTCAACCTGGACCGCGGGCTTTGTGGCGCGACTGCACGCACACACGCACGCCTCGGTTGCCCAGTCGTTGGCTTGGCTAATTCCATTGGCCCGCGAGCGAGCGTTCGCCGAGCGCTGTAATTGCCCTGTGTCGCCGCCGTCTACCGCTGCTTTTATTCCGAAATCGAATCGTTGGGAATTCGTTATTTCAAATCCGACAGACCCGACGCACCGCTGTGTACTTGTTTGATCGAAACATCCAACATCTACGCAAATATTAACCTACGGGTTAGACACGCTTCCTTAACAATCATTTGCTGTTTGTCAATTCCGCGTTAAAATTAGCAAACACTTGTTTGCCAATTTACAAACAGCTTATCCGTTATTTAAGCTTAACGCGAGCTAAGCGTGTGTTGCGCTTCAAAGTTGCGCTTAGATATCGAAGCGACTGCGCATGGTGATGATATTATCGAGCAAGCGAGCGCACCTAGTGATTTGCTCGGGCACTGGCTCAACTGTCACAAGGACGAGGACTCGAAAGGTTGTCGAGTCACGTTTTCCGCACACGGGAACGCATCGTAATAATTATACACGCGCCAGGCCTAATTCCCCCTCCCCCCCCCCCGCGTCCTTTGCCGTCGATTCTTAAAACGCCTACACTCTAACGCTGAATTGAGGCGTTATTCGGTTTTAACGCACGCGTTTCTTTTCGCCGGCGCAACGTTCAATGTACTTTGAGATTACGCGTGAGCGTATTGCACACAATATAACCGAGAACAAACATTGATAATTGAAATGCAGCTCGATACAAAACGATTCGCAATGAACTTTATTCCCCGGCTAAAATCGGGGGCAGGCGAGCGAGCGCTAATTTGAATCTCGAATCATGAGTGAAGGGAACGCGCTGAATTTTCCATCGGCGAATTTAAATTTGTGCGCGGCTGCAATTTGTGACCCATTGAATATCGAAATTCAGAGAATTAAGTTACAATCGTTTAAATAAAGTAACTTTTGCTTAATCATGCGTACGAGACTGAAATCTCGGGAGCTTTTTTTTCGTTTCGAAACGTAACAACGGCGGCGTTTATATCGAGCAGAAAAAAATGTGTATTTACTCGCAACTTGTATCTCATAGACATTTTTTCTCTCTTCGTATTAATTTGATAAGCGAGACTCGCTTTTTCACGTTGTTACATTATTAGCAGAAGTTTGCGACACGAGGACTGAAAAAATGTCGTTAACACTCTGCTCGCGTCAAGTACGCACTTTATTTAATAAGTCGCGAATCAGCTCGAAGCCAAGCAGCGTGAGGAACTTTCAAAAGCACGAGCTTATCTCGACACTTTTCGAAAGAACTGCCAGGAAAGTCGGAGCGTTGCAATTGCACTTTTGATATTACAATCTCGGTGTATTCCCTAACAGCGATTCCCAGCTTTCTCGACTTGTTGGATACACGCCTCGTCTGGTATCAGACCAAATAAACAATCGCAGCAAAATAAATCCGGCGTAAAGTGCCCGAGACGACTGAGTTTTCACAGTTGCTTTGTGGCATCGCCTCTCCTTGTGTGCGCGCGCGCGCGCGCCTGCGTCTGTTCGGAGAACAACAATGCAGACAGGGCCAAGGTCTGCTCGACTGCGCCCATAGATCCTCGTCTCAGCTTATGGTTTGCGCCACACAATGAACTACAACACGAGTTCACGGATGCGTGCGCGGACACGAGAGCAGCAGCGTATACCTGCGGCGCGTGTGCGCGGCTCTCTCTCTCTCTCTCTCTCGGGCGCAGAGAGAGAGAGAGAGAGAGATGATAATGTAGCAAAACCAAAGCCGAGCGCACGGTTATTGATCGAGAAAGGAGGAGACTCTTTCGAAAGCGGAAAAATCAGAAATTTTACGATCAGGATTGATTCGAGCGCGCGCGAGGGGCGACAAGACGGAAACACTCGCTTTCGATTTCGATTTGGTCTTTGGGAGGAAAGGAGGTTCCCCTCCCCGTCTCTCTCTCACTCTCTCTCTCTCGGTGTGAAGCGATTGTTGTACGAGCCGCTTTTTAAATTTAACGAGGCATAGTGGATCGTTGGGAGAGAGTGAAAGCCGATGGTTACTTCGCGAAAAGCAAAGTCCTCGTTCTTCAAGTGCAGCGCCGCATCGGACTCGTTTGGCCAATTTTAAAACAATGGCCAGATAAAGAGTACAGCCCCCCTCCCCTAGGCCCCTAAAAACAGCTGCGTTATATTTTGAAGGGCAGGCGGTAAATCATGACGTTAAGTTTTTAAAATGTCAGCGGCACGGAACGAATAAGATATATCCGAGTTTCCACGTTGCGTTTGCACTGTTCCGAGACACCGAGTCGAACGAGGCCCTCTTGGACGATTAATCGAGCTCGAGCAACCAGCCAACCCCCCCCCCCCAAACTCGTTTCGTCGAGAACGTGGACGGGCCCTCGGCAGAATATGGAGAACGCGAGCGAAATCCAAAATCCACGAAACCAAAAAGAAAGGACGGGATCGATCGATTTCTCGCGCTCTCGCTCAACCTCGTCCCCGGGGATCGAAGGTCGGGGCCCGGCCGATGTAGGTCGCGGACGGCTACTCGTCGTCGTGTCGCTGCCGCCGCCGTCGCTCAGAAGCTTCCTTCCGCTCTTGGCAAATCCTCCTCGCTCTGTTTCTTCGGCGGCGGCGGCGAGTCGGGATTTTGGCGAGACCTCGACAGCGACTCGAGCCCCCGCCAGAAGGAGGCAGCACGCGACAGGAGGTTCGTCTCGATCTCCGTGGCTAAATCGTTGCTGACCTTTGTTAGGGCAGGAAGTCGGCGAGGCTGGACCCACTCCCGTCGGGCTTTGCGAAGCGCACGATTCTCCTTCGTCGGATGGTAATCTTTTAACGGAATTTCATTTTTAAGAAATGCTCAGTATCCCGAACGTGATTCTCTTGTTCGCGTATTAATAGTCGCTTAAGCTGATTTAACGTAAACGCAGTAGTCGTTCGTCAAAAAACAAATAAGCGCACGTAAGCACTCGACATTTGTACGGAGAAAACTTCGACATTGATATTTGAATTTCGAAGACTTTAATGAGAACTCGGAGGGAGAGAGAGAGAGAGAGAGAGATAATATTTTGGGCCTTGTTTTTTATTCCTTTCATTTTGTGCATTCGGTCGTTGTTCCGTTGCTTTTTGAAAGTGCACTTTGCATCGATTTCTTTATTCCGAATCCGAGGAATAAATTTTTTTCGCATTTCTAAATTATGCCAAGACGCACAACGAGGCGGAGAGAGTAACGGTAACAAAGTAATCGTCGCTCATACTTTATTTGCTAGAATTTTTGAACAAATATGTAACATTTCTTGTGTAACTCGTGTATACGAAACACTCACTTGCAGCGCAATGCATCGAACTTGACAAGATATTTATTCGAGTGTTGTCGCGCGCCTCGTTTACTTCAATTAGCAACTTAGATTTGACCCGACCAAATATTCATTTTCCACGACAAATTCTTTTTTAAAAAAAAATAGTAGCGCGCGCGCGCGCGTGCGATCTTTGCGAGTAAATGATTCATAAGCGAATATTAAGCAAGTGCTCCTTAAAAATTGGACGCAAACTTTTTAGACTTCGTAAAAAAATGAGTTCGTTTTCGTTTCGAGCCAAGTTTTTATCCGTGCCTCGCCGAATGATCTTAAAAAGTCAAAAAATAATCGACGCAAAAATACTTGGGAGAGCGGAGAGAGGGGATCGAGCTTTAATTACATTTTTACCGGAGGCTAGCCAACGATATGCAAATTTTCTGCACGTATTTTATGATCGAGGTTTTTTTTCAACTTGTAAAGAGAACGTCGAGTTTCGAGCACTTTTATTTGGTTATAACTTCATCGGATAGATGATATTATTGCTGTATTTGGCAAGTACTTGCGTGATGAATCGTGCGAAACGAGTATTTTTACTTGTTTGTCGAAAGATCGTGATACGAACGGTTCGATGATATATATTTGCGAGTTGCTCGAGGTGACACATGATTTATCATCCAACGTAAGCAGGTTAACGTTGTTTCTCCTCCTTCTCCCCCTTCTTCGTTATTATTTCTGTGCTTTTTGAAAGGGTGAAAATTATGAAAAGCTTACAATCTTGTTAAAAATAAGAAATATTCCTGTTTTAGTTCAGCAGCACATATTCATAATCGTAATAAACAAAATGATAGTCATGCGAATAAGAGACATTGAAACGTAAAGTTTTTTTACGTAGATTCATTTTACGTGGCTGAAAGTTGATACTGAGTTACACGTAGATAAAGCGAAAAGTTATTTTTAATTGTATTAAAGGCTTAAAAAGCTGTTTGCTTGAAAAACTTACGTTTACCGACATCGCAACGCGTACGGCTTTATGCGTGTTTCGATAAAATATTATTTATAACTGCATTTCAATTAAAAGAAAATTATTTGGAATGCGCCAAGAATGATAGGCGTAAAAATAATAAATGTCCAAGTGTCAATTGCATTATAAATGTAGGAGAGCGATACACCGAGACTGTGTAAAAGCAAACAAAATGAAGCTCTAATATTAGACGATAAAGAAAACTACAAAAAATACGCGGCATTAAACGTATATTATGTACACACAAAGTTAAAGTTAAAAGTTCTGACGTCAAGTCAGATTATTTTTTATCGTAATAAATCAATTTCTAATAATACACAAATACACTTTTTAGATATAAACTTTTTTACTGTTAGTACTCGGACTTTCGTGTAAATTATTATTAAGCATTCGTCTCGATAATAAATAAATTGTCTCGTCCCGAGCTATAAAAGTTCGCGTTTGCACAACTTTTAACTGCATTTTCATTATTTGCACCGAGTGTTTTCAACTGCTTCAACCGCTTTATTTTTTATTGTATTATTAGCTGGTTATTTAAATAATTTTCAGTGTATTTAAGTTCATAAGGGATAGTTGTTTTTGAACATCGTAACACAAGTTTTTCCAATAACGACTCTCAAAGACGTACATTGAAACAGACAGGCTTATTTTTATATTAACTATTACAAATATATTAGCAGTCTCTTGTTAAAAAGATTTATGGCTCATTAATGCATTAATCGTTACATTTAACCGCTGAATAAGAAATCTTTCCGAGCGATAAGTGCATTCGTGAGTATTCTTTTCCGTTGCACTGCTGCATTGGAAAATCAAGCAATTACGCAATTCAACGCTTTTCAAAGATTTCGGAAAATACCTTCACGGTTTACGCCCCAGCATTTCGTTGTTAACTAAACGATTACAATATTTCCGTGCATTGATAAATCAGTTGTTCGTCGTATTTTTAACTGTTTCGGTTACAAATAGTCGGCAAACGCGCAAAAGTTATTAACAAACATTTTGTTTTCGCGGACGAGACGGGTTATGTGACGTGTCAATTTTTTTAAACTCATTGTTATTAAACGTGCGATTTTTGCAATTAAAAATAAATCTTTCGACAGACATTAGTAATGAAATTGATGATTGATTGCTAGAGTAGAGCGCAAGAGCTTTGCACTTGCAAATGATCAATTTATGCAATAAATAAATAAAAATGCCCCGGCGTGAAATCAGAAAATTCAAATTCATTTATAAATTATCTTCTTCTCCATAATTTGAAGATAATAATAACGAAATAAGCGCTTATATCGATCTATCTCAATGTGAAAAGATAAATTATCTTATCGGCTTGGCTTGGCTTTTAGCACGCTCCGAAAGTGTGATAGATAGGGGATTACGAAAATTAAATATTTATATCAATACTTATGTGTGTGTCCTTCCTGACTAACTTTTTGCTCTCCCACTTCCAGCGAACGTCCCTGTAAATATTTATTCTAATCTTCGAGAAAACAAATTTCGCATTACATTTGTATTGGCTACGGTTATTTCTGACTAGTCGCGAGCCATGATTGGCATTTTCCCCCTTTTGCTTTTAGCTCAAACCGTGTCTTTCCATATCCGTGCCGATAGATTTTCATGAAACGGGTATAAAAATGCTTCTGTACAATTGCAACGCAATATTACCTTTTCTGCACCGCTTATGGCATTTTATTTGGATTTAGTTTGTATATAATTTAGAAGAGTGCCGCATACACAACAATAAAGCGCATCTCCATAATTTTGCTAAAAGGGTTGTGCAAAGAAAAGTTCCGATCGTATTCCATCTATTTACATCTTCCGAGGATTGCGCACTCATTAATTATTCTTCTATTGAGGAATAATTAAAATTTGATGAAATATTTGAACAAAAGAAGCTTTCAAAGAGCAACAGCGCCGCTCTAATTATAGCAATTAAAATTGTTTCAATCGAATTTCAGTTTCGTTCCTGCTCGTGCTTTCTTTTATATAACTTCCTGTCCTATTTCCATGACCTTTACGTAATTATGAAAAATTGTATTTTTACACAACAAGTTGCAGCGATTGAAAAAATTTGTAAAAAGTCCTGAAGGCCTTAATACTTTAATCGTTAGTTTATTGATAAAAATGACTCTGCGCTATTTTTCACGCGCGTTTTCAACTGTTTGTAACGCAATCGGAGCGACCGCGTGTGGAATTCAATTTCCACGAAACTCCGCAAGTCATCCTCGCACGTGGCCACGACCGCATGGCATAAAGCCAGCACTCGTAAAAAAAGACCTTACCGAGTGCTAATGACGTTTCAGGTGACGAGGATGTCCGACTCAGGGGAGGCCGAGACCTCGAAGTTGCCGATCCGGGCGCAAGTCGACTCGGCAACTTCATCAACTACTACCAGTTTCACTCGGCAGAGGAGCGCATCCGACAGCTTCCAGGGACCGTGTGCCAGGTGGCCGGATCATCCCGGAAGTACGTCGCTCTAGACGTCGGGTGCAACACCGGGGTAAGTTTCGGAATTTTCACCGTCTCGAGTTGATGAGGATTATCGAGTCTTTCTCATCAACTGCCGGTGCTTGGAGGAGATATCGACTTGGTTTTTAAGCCTTTACTCGAAATTCCAATCAATTTTTCGAGTCTTTTTTCTCGAAACTTTCTACATGATGATGATGACGATGATGATGACGATGATGATGGGCTCTTTAAAGCGACTCTTTAAATGTCACATTTTCACTTGATTGAAATTCGCGTCTCGTTCGCTTGCACTTAATCAGAATCCACTTAAACCGATAAACGGTTTGCTCCTATTTAACAAAATATTTATGCTTACCAAATATTATTACTATTATTTTTGCTCTATTGAACAATACATGCACTATTATAATATATTTTCATGTCCTTATAAATAATCATTTATCTTTTTAAGATTATAGAATATTTCAGGTACTTTGATTTCTTAATACATTTATCCATCTTCGCTGTTTCTATCTTTCTTTCTTTATTTTCTACACGCGGGTTTCCCTTCTTTTGTTCTCCTATTTTTCTCTTTCTACATCAGTAAATTATGTGCGTGTTCCCAGTGTCTTTTAGTACACCTTCATAAATTCTATCCAATTTTTTTTCTTTAACTTGAGTATCTTTACATTGTTCCGTAATATGTTTCATTATTTCTTTCTCTGTATATTTTCTTCATCACTTTCAATTTCTATCGTTCGATATATAAAAATAGGTATTTAAAAAAATCAATGTTCTTAATCTACGAATTCAAAGTATTAGTTTCGGCATATTATTCAAGGTGTTTATTCCACACTTATCATTACTCTTTTAATGTCGAATGTCGAACCTCGTACAAGTTTTTATTGTTCTTTATATTGGGTATTATTATTATTAATGATTTATATTATATTCATTTATTAGTTCGAAGATGACTTCGGCAATCGAAAATATTCCATGCTCGGTTTTTTATCGATTTTATCTTAAATAATGTTATTATAATTTATTACATCCTCCGTATAATTTTCCAGCAAGGCACGGTAGAAAAAAATGATATAGTTTATAAAGAAAATATAAATACACTCCTCGCTAATGCAAAAATATATAGAAAAAATTACTCAGGGACAGGAATAAGAAGATTATAATGACGCGCCATGGCGTCTGTTTAATTTTAGGATGAGTTATAGAGTTTGTCAGATTTTCAAAGCCCTTGAAAGGGATTTGTAAAAAAGGAGGGGCAAACAGCATGCGTTCTATCACTTTCCACGTTCCTTTGAGCTTTTTCTTCATTTAAACGTACGTTCAGTTGTACGTACATACCACAGAGTATGAATTCATTCTGTTTTTCATTTATGTTTGTACCTCTAAAATCAGGATTAACGCCAAACATAATATCAGTACACTTATAAATACTTTTCGGGCATTTAAAATTTATCATTTCTATTATATCACTTATTTTATCGCAAAACCATATCTTCTTAATTCATTTCTTATATTTAATATTATTTAATCAAGTTTTTAAAATAAAATCCTGTCATAATTATTTTATTGTAAATTCAGTTTTATGAAGTTAATTTTGTCTAATTCTTTTTAAACAAAGTTTGACTTTATGTACTAATTTTTCCACTTATGTGACAGATATAAGTTTAAAGAATAATAGTAAACGCACAATTTGCAACGGTCATTAAATAAAATTACAACAGTAGATATTATTATAGAAGTTATTTCATGATACTTTTTTGTTCGATAATTTGTTCAGCGTTTGTTGCTGTGATACTTTAGTTAAAAATTATTAGCACCGTATGTAATGATTTTTTAAAAATTGAATTACATGACCTACACAGAGTTATTTCCGAAGTTCAGATTTTATTGTTTCGGTTCGTTTATTTATTATTTAAGAGTTTCGAAAATTTTTAATCGACCGATGAAATTATATTTAATCGATTCGGTATAACATTTTAAAGTACGCTTTTTCCAATTTATATTCACTTTAAAAATGTCTAGACCTTCAGCAACGAAAAATGCGCTTCACTTTTTGCGTGTATCTTTTATTAATTTACACGTTCTACGGGCGAAAACTTTATATTTATTACCGAAATGAAAATTTAAAAAATATAATTATTCAACGGGTAAAGTGATAGATGTATAAAATTGTTAATAAGGTTATTCCGAATGTTTTAGATAAGAAATTTACAGCGTCGAAAGGAAAAAATGAAATTTATCGTAAAAATTAAACTTCATACATGCGCTATAAACTTTCATTTATTTCGTCAGTATTTCCTTTGGTCCCACTAAATAATTATTTACAACTTGTAAATTATCTCTCGTCGATAATAAATTTCTCTCGCAGTCCTTTAATAAACTTTTCTTTCGTATTGTTTTACATTGCGACCCGAAATAGTGGGTTTATAATAATTTGAAAATGTACAGGTTTAGTCGAGCCCCGCCACTTATAGCTTCTTCGTCTTACGACTTCTTTATTTTGGTCTCCCTTTATTGACGGCGGCGGCGGCGGCAACAGCAGCAGCAGCAGTTCGTGAACCGTCTAGCCATTTGAAAAGAGAGAGGAAAGGCTCTAATTGTGGAATGAGCGAAAATAGAGAAGCGGAACGCGGATCGTCTACTTCCGGCTTGTTCGAAGCGCCCGCAATAACGAAGGCGAGAGCTGCCGGAGAAATTTACGATCCAGTTTCAGTTTTTAATTTTTTTCATTTAAGGTCACCTTTTTCGGTGAAGGGAAACTGAACGGGGGTATGAGAATTTTCTCCGGGAACTGATGTGAATCAGCCAGCTACGTTTGTCGGTTCGAAAACAAATTTCTTTTTATCGTTCTCGCTGCCTTTGACAAAGAAAATTATGATTTACTTTCGCGCATCACGTGAACACGCCATTCTTTGTTTATTAAGTATTGTTACTTTTTTCTAAATGAATTCTTGCAGATAATTGCAGCGAATATGGGTGCTCCAGTTTGTGAACGGCGTATTGTTCGGAAACATTTGTGTACTCACGATAATTAATTAAGTTTATATAAATTGATTCGTGCTTGTACTTGCAATTATTGTAGCTTCGAATCTTAAAAAATTTATTACGCAATAAAAGTATGAAAGCAAAAAAATTCGCGCTGAGATAATTTATGAAATTCAACGTCCTGTGATAAATCGAGTCAAGCAATACTTAATAAATAATTACTAATAATTGTTAACGTGACCCCAATCATCATCATCATCATCATCATCATAACATTATTATCATTATTATTATTATCATCGACACAAAGAATGGTATGCGTTCTTTGGAAATATGGATTAATATTAATATTAACATTAAAATGGACTTTCAAGAGGAGAAACATTTAAACTACATCGAACGTTATCATAATTGCCTTATATTGCAGGATCTAACGCTTGAACTCTACAAATTCTTAAGCGAAAACCTTCCAGGCCGAGAAATCTCGATCATGGGTATCGATCTCGATCCGATTCTAATTGAAAGAGCTCAGGAAAAAAACGACCATCCGGAATCAGTGACTTTCGCATGCCTCGATTTCTTCTCCAGCGATCGCGAAAGTGTTATATCGTCTTACTTGAGCAGACATGAAAAAGTTAGTTAATATTAAAGTTGTATTGTGCGTTATTATAATTTTTAAATATCCATTCGTTATATCCTTAAATTTTAACCGCGCATTTGTTATTTATATTAATTGCGACAGATTTGAAAATTTACCAATCGAGGGAAATAACCGAATGTTGTTTATGAGTGAAAAATAGGATATATTTATATACACCTCCGATATATTTTTATTATTTTAAAAACAAAAAATAACTTTAAAAAATATTGTATTCGTAATTCGGCTTATGATATATTAAAATATATGAACTGACAAGCGTTATTTGTCCAAACGAGTGACGATGATCGGTCCCCTAAAATATCCGATATAAATAACACAGTATTTCGAAATCATTGCATCTTTTGACTCTAACATACATCGAATAATAATGTTATTTAAAAGAATGTGACTAATTTACAAAGCTCGATTAAAAATTAAAAACAATAAAAAATCTATTCCATTAGCTGAATCATAGGCTACCGATACGACTCAATACAATTCAAAATTTTGAAAACGTTCGTATATTTATGAACCTATCTACCAATACATAAATGAAAAGTATAACTTGTCTATTTAAGGTAAATAATGCTCGTGTCAAAAATAAGCAGCGCTAAGTATTTATAGAATACAAACTAGCGTTGAATATTATTTAAAGAAAGTTTATTTGAATTGGAGCTAAAATTTGTGCAATTAACACAGGCGCGAATGTTTCCGAAGGACAGGTAATGGTTGAAAATAATTATTCGTCTACTCGCAGCATTAAAAGTGGAAAAAGCCGTTATTTAGTCCGACGAGACGAACAAAATAAACGCTAATATTATTTCAGTAAGGAATAAAGATCCATCGGAACCGGGCACAGACTCTGTACTCATAATCATTCGAACGTAAAAAATTGAACTCTGAATTTGTGAAGCTGCTAGGCTTGGCTAACGTTTCTCTCGATGTCGGATTGCAGAAGCGGTTCGACGCGAGTTTTTGTTTCTCGGTCACGATGTGGATCCACCTGAACAAGGGAGACGCAGGCCTGACGCGATTCCTTCAAGAGGTTTGCTCCTGCAGCGAATCGGTGCTGATCGAGCCTCAGCCCTGGCGCTGCTACCGGAACGCCGCGCGCCGCTTGAGACGAGCCAACCTCGGCGGCTTCCCCCTACTCAAGAGCCTCCAGTACCGGCCCGACGTGCAGCGGCACATTGAGGTCATTATCGAGAAGTGCAGGTTCCGCAGGCTGCACGTGTCCCAGGAAAACGAGTGGCAGAGGAGGCTGTTACTCTATCGGAGAGACTACGACGAGCCGCTGCTGCACGAGTCCCCGACGTGATGCGCACTTGGCTCTGAGTAATTCAACCTTAGCTTGAACTCTGTGATTTATGAAGATTCTTGAACACGAGCCTGGGAGCGACTCTAAACAAGATTGTTTCCCCGTCGGTTCCTCTTTTTCACCCACTGCTTCGCTCCAGTTTCTTCGTTTCGAGGAGCCGGCAAAGCGAGATCCTTTACAAACATCAAACGCGATTAATTTCTTTCGTATTAATAAAAAAATAAAAGAATCTGATATTACACTTTGCGATTTCGTCCAATTACTCGCGAGTAAATGTATCGGCCGGCTTGCGTTAGAACACCTAATTTGGTTCTGCCAGATCGACGCATTTTAACGTTTAAATTGTACGCGATTAGACTTGGGGCGCTGCGAAATTTAATTTTGCTTAATTTTACTTTTGCGAATATCGGTACACTTTCTGTTTGCATAAACTTAAACGCAGAATTAAGGTTCGCGTAATGTCGCTGTTGTCAGTAATTATTGACCCCGGTGCTCGTCATTTCGCTACTGATGGTAAAGAGGCGTCTCTATAACTGAAAACCGTCGATTCGCTGACAAATCAATTGGAAAGCGTCCTGTGGTATACTTATCCAATTTTCTCTTTTAATTATCCCCTCGATCCTCTCCATAATTTGAAACGAGAGAAAGTATAAAGAGCGTCGTCGCACATAATTTCACAGTGACCGAAACACAGCATCTGCCGCGCGCGCGCGCGCCGCTCATGCAAACGAAATTGAAAGAAGCCATTCTCCTTAAAAATTGTGTAAAACACGAGCTCGCCTCACCGCCTGGATGATTAAACTCTGCTCTTGACTGACTAATCAGTTTAGTCATTCATCATGCGCGTGAACCCGTTGTTTACCTATTCTGCTAAGCGTACGTGGCTGCAGATATTTTCTGAGTTTCGCGTCGTCGGAAAACCACTGTTTTCCTGTCTTTTAGCTAAAATCTTTACGCCGAGCTGTTGCAGGTCAGTGTACACGCCTTCTGTGATTGTCATCGCCGTAGATTCCGAATGCGCGATAAGATTCTTCTGTGCTGCATTGCGGCAAATAGGCTTTAAATAATTTTCGTACTGCAGTGCACCGGCCAAACTGCGTGTCGGCTCGATGCCACCTGTAACATTTAATATTGCTACTTGATATATTAGCTATGTCTTTGAGGTAGAAATCTCCGATGCCTCGTTCGCCGGATGTAACATCTTTACTTTGAAGGCATCGGGCTTGACCCCGTAACGAATTACCTTTCGCCTGCATTTTCTTGATTTCGGTGTTAGCCGCGATGGAAGTCTACTTCTGCCGGTTCGCCCTTCGATCTGCATCTGTTAACTCCGAATAGAATTTCATCTTTTCTCTTTATGACTAGCGAATTAAGGTTTTAAAACCTCTTGATTAAACTCTGACTTTTATCTATAATTATTTTTAATATTATTTAATTTGTTAGAATATTCTTATGTTTTATATGAATAGGATAATTATTTAATGCATTTGTTCGAAGCTCGGAGATGTTTTAGTAATTCATATTTTTAGTTATATAAATTAACGTCTTACGAACACATTCATTTTTTATATTAAAAATAAGCGCTTGTTTTTCAAATTAACTGATTTGTGCTGTAAACGCTTAAATTCTAAACTTTGGGTTCTAATTTTTTAAAACATATTTTACACATTTTGGAATATGAATTATTATTTTTATTGAAAATAATGGAAAGAAAGTTGCTGGATTTTAAAATAATTTGACGAAACTTGGAAACTTGAAAGCAATTGAAATATTTGAAAGTCATTCATTTTATGAATAATTCAACTTTAATACATGTATAAAGATCAGTTAGTTTTTTGCCGATTACAGTCACGACAATGAAAAGGATGAAAAATTTATAATCTTTTATAGATTTAAAAAATTTTCCCTTATTATATAGTAAAACATTAATATAACAATGTTTCGGAGTTAAAAATAAATGAAAGATATTAATGGTTAGTGTAAAATTTGAAATAAACATTCTTAATAAAAATACGAAAGATTGAAAATGTTGTTAATTTGCTATTGCGTATTAATGATAATAAACAAATGCATGTTTAGATTCGATACAAAGGCGGAAAGTTTTATCTTCTGAGGTAAAAATATTTTTTATGAAATTTGTCAATAATTATTATTGATGTACATAAATTTAAAATTTTAATTCAATACGAAATAGTCATTAGTATAATAAATTTTTTGTTTTTTTTTTCAAGTCATGAATACAATAAATAATTTCTGTAAATTACAAAATATAAATAATTAATAAAAAAAATTTCAATTTTCTACTTTTCTAAAGATTAAAATATTCCTTATATATTACGATAGAAGTTGCTTTAAAAAACTTATAAAATATTTATAAACCTATAATATATTTAATTTGTAACCGTGTACATTTAATCATTTAATCATTTTTTATAGTTTAAAGTAACTATCTAAGACAAAAGAATCGCGAAATTTTTTTAGCGGTTTCAATATTTATGATAAAGTATATATTCATTTGATAATAATATAGTTAAATACTATCGAATTTTTAAGCATGGATTTTATACTTTATTTCGAATAATTTAAACTATTAATTATTGTTTTTTGAAACGAGCACAATGAATAAATGTATCAAAACTTAATTATTTTGAATTTAAGTTATTGTTATTATTTGTGTTTTAAGTAATTTTAGAAATGATTTTCGTTTGATAACATTATTTAATAACATCAATACTTTTTATCATCAGCATTAATACTATTTTAGCGATAAATTAAAAAATCACAAAAACGAATCTATCATTTCTGAAAAATCGCAATATTTTCACTACATTAAGACTGTTATTATGGTGTTTAAATGAAACAGTAATTTAATTATATCATTTTTCCCTATAAATTCACGATTTTTTTTCACTACTTTAATGAAATAATATGAATAATATTTATAAAAAAAATTTGTACTAAGTAATATAATAAAAAGCGTAAATTTTATTGATTTATCTACAGGTTGTATACACTATTTAATATTGATCAGCCGATCTTAATTGTTAACATTTTTCTAAAATTTAAATCCGGATACCTAAGTCTCTAAATATTTTTGGCCCAAATAAAATTTTTTAACTTACATAAAAGACAGACGCAAGAGAAATCTTGGTAAAAAATGAGACAAATTAAAATATAACTGATTTTCTGGTTATAATGTGGCTTTACATATGTAAGAATTGAAAATTTTTGTATTTCAACCTGTCGATATGTATGATATAAAGCGGTGATTAGTAAATTAGAAACGATATAATTAATAGAAGCCTAGATTCAGAAACACATACTGTATATATTAATTTCAAGTTTTTACATAATCTTTCAATTTGTAAAATCAGCAAGAATAATCGTTCAACTATCGATGTTGACATTACAGCTGCAAAGTATATAATTAATAGAGTAGTATTCGTTTGAGAAAATGTGGAAAAGCTGGAGTAATTTTTACTTGGTCGCTATTACATTATCGGACAATCTATCGTTAACCTTATAAAAGTTAGAATATTTAAAGTTATTAGGAATAATTAAAAACTACTTGATTTTTAAGTCCTGTTCTTAAAATTGCATAGAATTATTGATTTAAAAAACAAAATGTTTAATTACGAGTATTTTGTTACAAAGGCCGCTTGCATAGTATTTCCTAAGAATGAAATATTGACAAAGAAAATTTAAATGGAAATGTGCAAAGTCAATCACCTTGGTACTTAATTTTGGAAAAGAAGATAAAAATAAAACATCGTTACACGTGTATACATATTTATATATATATATGATTACTCATACTCTGTTAAACATAAAGTTCAGATTTATCAGCAAACATGTATTGGGCTTACTTATAAGCTATCGACGAATGGAGTTTGTACATGTAGACTTATAATATAAATACATGTATTAAAAATAAATGTATTCCATCATCATTAACTAATACTTGCTTTGCAGAACATGAAATTGACAAAATGGCTACAACTTTAAAGGACAACACTATCGAATGATAAAACGGTCATCGTCTCAAGGTTTACGATGTTACTCTGGTTATTTTAATACCAATAAATTTAACAAGTGATTTATAAGATGATTTTAGTAAATATAGTGCAAAGAAAATTGTGGTCCACATTGGTTACAATATAAAATTATATCTATTGCTAAATATAAATATATTTCCTGGTAATGGCAGAAAGTTGATAGAGAGAGAGAGGGAGGGAGGGAGAGAGAGAGAGAGAGAGGGAGGGAGGGAGAGAGAGAGAGAGAGAGAGAGAGTAAGTGAAATTCCATGCTAACATCTTTTAATTATTTTTAACTAGATGTTGTAACAGAGAAGAAGTCAGTGGTATTCAATATGCAATAACCTGTAGAGTTATTTTACTTTTAAAACATTAGACGATTACAGTGAAATTTTCTAAATAATACTATGATTAAATAAAAAATTTGTCCGATTTGTTAAAAAATTACGCATTCTTAATTTTAAGCCTTAGAAAATAATTTATTACTTGAAATTAAATAATTCACAAATATTTTCTTAAAATAAGATTAATTATTCATATAAAAATACAACTGGTCATTTTACAACTTTTGTATGAATTACTTTCATGATTTCCATATTACTGTATAGTTTATTATTTTAAAAACGCAAACAAGATAAGTATCTAAAAAAAAAGTAAGCATCTAAAAAATTAAAGGAACTGGTAAATTATTATTATTTTTATACATATGTTATTAGTTATTTTCCATTATCCAAATTAAGACTGTCGAGTGTCGAAGCAATGAAAACAAAAATCTGTTTATAATTCTTACCGCGTGTTGAGGAGTATTGAAAACGCGGATCCCTGTAGGGAAAACATATTGTATAAGGAAACACGTGCACTTGTAGCGGGACGAAAACTTGAAAAACATAAGCTTACAGGATGAATGTAAGTCGAAAGGATCGTCAAAACGATACTTTTTCAATACTATGCACTCGATAATAAAAATTAAAAATACTGCTATATGTTTTTTTATTCAAAATCGAAATAAAATTCTTAATATGAACTTTTACGTTTTTTCGGTTTCAAATTGAAAATACTATTACTTTTTTGTTTGATAAACCAGTCACTATACCAATATAAGCAATTATACTTACTTGCACTAAAATAAATCATTTGATATCTTCTAAATCTCCATTTATTCATTTTTATTACGAAAACTTGAAATTGAAAAATATTAATTCTTTTTTCGATAATGGAGTCTTTCAAGGATATTTACAATTAATACAATAACATTAAGGATAAAAATTAATTGAATTATATAACTCAATAAAAAATTTAAACGAATAAACTCGTATTTTAATAAACTTGAAAAAATTTTAACCGACTGTGTAGTTATTTTACATTGTAATATATACAAAGTAACACAACATTATCTAATCAAAGTTAAATATACGTTTTTTATTCCTTTATAATATTATTTTAGAAAAATATAAACGGCACTTTTTTTAATTTTAGCTCTATTCTTAACACAATATTAAACTTGTAAAATCACATTAATAAAAAATATACAATCATCGCTAACTTCTGGGAATGACATTTAATGATTTCTCATACTCATCAAACATATATTTAATACGTAAGATAACACTAAATATATTTTTCTCAAAAGAAATGCTTGTATAACTAAAATCTTTAACACTGATTAATTGATGGGTATACGTTTTAAGAAGATTATTAATTACGTAAATATTCTTTTATGTAATAAGATCGATAAAAATAACTCGTTTCAATTAGCTCTTTTTATTTTTGAACTTAAATCTCTTTTACGGTGTTAATTAAATTAATATTTCCAGCACTTTATATAAAATTGATTATTTTTTCAAATCAACAATGTGCACCAATAATTCAGTTATGCTTAAAACACATCATCATTTCATATTTCTAATAACTGTTGCTTCGTGAGTGAGTTTTTCGTTGATCGATAAAACATGCGAAATTTCTATAAAACAACTTTAATCTTATTGGTTAATGCGACTGTGCATTATGAAATTCGCGGTACATGAAACTCATTCCATATTGAAAGTATTATTAAAATGCGTTTTGTTAAACTAAAAATATGCAATAAAGAAAATTTTATTTAATTGTTGAATCTGAATTAAAGGAAAAAATAAAAATATCTTTTATAACAAATCACAGTGTTAAATATAAATACTTTTGTTTTATAAATAGATTTTGAATCTTTGATTATTCAATATTTTACGTTTCGTATATTTGAATAATTAAATAAAAAAATGTTTTATTAAAAATTAAAATTAAAAATTTAACTTTTAAAATATTCTCAAATTATAGTTTTTATTTAAATTAATAAGTTGAAATTTAATGATTTACAATAGATTATTTAAATTTTAAATCGATACATCTTTTAATAAAATCAATGTATTTGTCCCTTTCTCTAAGCTTAATGAAATTAGCTATGATAACCCCTACACTCTCTCTATTCGCATTATAATGCGCGCGAACACATCGACCAATCAATGAAGGCAAAACTTATCTGCGCAAACTCGAAATAAATTGAAAACATAGATTATTTTCGTACATTATTTTCTCTCCAGTACCGCATAAGCGCATGCTTTTCTCTTCCATTTGCATATGCTTCCTCTGCTCCATGTATAAGTTCTAGGAGAAGTCCGCTAGGGTCGCAATGATCGAGGCAGATCCTGTTTTTTAACATTGAATAGGCAATCTCCCTTTTCGCATATCTGCCCTATGCGTTATCAAAAAAGAGCAGAGATGCTTTATTAGCCAATCACATAGTAGGTCCTACAGGATAGACAAAAGTAGGGGGGATAACTCAATACTAATCGCAAAACGTTGTCATGAACTCCGCCAGCAAGGTAAGTCGAAAAATCTAATTCGAGACGCTTTTCCCGCCAAGTATCGCGACAAACTATCTTTTGAGTACTATCTATTATTTCGGTATAATTTTTGCACAGTTCTAAATAAACAAAATATAAATTTTCCAGCAACACGTGCATCTTTTTTCGGCTTAGCGCCCGCCAAAAAAATTTTCACCTCCCATATCTTATCGCAATATATATACAGACGATGGAATTAAGTAGCGGCAGTAAGGTTATGTTTGGCTTTTGTTTTTATTTGTTTTTTTTTTTAATATTTCAAATATTACCAATGATTTTAATGCCCGAGCTTTACAAGCTACATTTTTAATATTCATGATTTATATATTCAGGTTTTATAAAATTTATACTTACCTATTGGATATTAATGGTTTTATTATTTTAATGATTTAATAGTACTTAATAGTTTATACTAATCAATTGTTCACCAATATTAATTATTTTATGAAAACTTTAAATTTTTTTATTTAAAATTGGTTCATAATAAACAATACCTTTATTACCTTCATTATATGTACATATAAAAAAAATATATTAAATAATTTGTTCTTTAAATTTATTATTATTATTAAATAGGTTGGTGAAATTTTCACCGCTGCAGGAGCAGCATTTAATAAGTTAGGAGAATTGACTATGCAATTACATCCAACAACTGATTCACCAACAGGGTAAATTAAATGCATATATAGCAGTTTGTTTATTTTATTTATAAAAAAAAATGTTTGTAAACTAAATTTATACTTTATTTATAATTATTTTAATTAATTAATTTAGCTTTTTATAGCATTATTTATTAATTTTTTTCTGCATTTTATCATGATACAACCTTGACGCTTGAACTTGCATCTACAGTAAGTGGACTGACGAGGAAATTGAGATGCTCCGTCACTCGGTTAAGACCTTCAGCGAAGACTTAAACAAAATTAGTGATCACATCAAAGGAAGGACAGTGTAAGTTCACTGAAAAATTATTTTGGCTCCGAGAAAACGGTCATTACTCGATTCCTCAGTCAGCACCTTGTTCACTTTGACAAAAATCATTAATTAAATTTTAGGTCTCAGATTCGGTCAACACTTAAAAAAAAAGCTTTTGAAGAAGCTGGTGTTCCTATCAGGCAACAACAAATCATTTCACAATCACAAACCACACAACAATCAAATGTTCAACAAGTTCAATCACAAAAACAAACAACGAGTAATGCAGGTCTTATGAACAAGTCAGCTGAAGTAACTTTAAATATGCTAAATGCACCTGAGTCTGAAGTAGATGTTGAAGGATTACCAGAAGAATGTCAAGTTAAATTAGAATTTGATGGTGCAACTGAAGAAGTTACATCGTAACAGTTAGATCTATTTTAAAGATGTAAAAATTCTGTAACATTAGGCTAATGTACATCGAATTTTATATGCCATTAATTATAATGATAATTTCATCGATTACTTTTGTAAAAAGTTTGTGCAGAAATTATAGATATTTTCTATTTAAAGTAATGCTACATTTATCAAAAATAAGAAATTTAAGAGTACAAACATTTTAGGAATGTCAGTTATATGTTACTATTTATGTATTTACCATAGTGTCTACAATTATTAATTAAGTAGAAAAATAAGTCTTATAAGTGTAAAAATTTAAATATATTGTGTTAGTTGATTTATGTAACTAATCAAAAAATTTTTTTTAAAACCAACATCAAAGTAAATATTTTAAAATTTACTTATTCTTCATAAAAATAATATTGAAATTTATTAAAATTTAGTTTTGTATTTGTAGATTTGGAAAATTCATAATTTGACAAACACGACCTGTAATGCAATAAAAATTTTCTATAAAATAGTAATAGAAAATATATTAGTGTTTTTATTTTACACAAATTTTCTAAAATTATAATTTTTATGTTATTTATTTCAAATATTTTGCACATAATATGGATACATTAATTTTACAGGGTTCGCAAATAATTTTATAAATAATTTTAAAATAACAATAAAAATTCAATTTAAAACACATGCAATATTTACATATTTTAAAATAAACATATTGTCAAAACTAAATTTCAATTTAATGATTTATATTGTATTTATAAAAAAAAATTATTTCATAGTTTTATGAAATATAACGAAAAATAATAGATGCGATCATGACGATTTATTTTTGTTAAACAATAAATTTTTATTTTACATTTTTACAAAAATGATTGAGTTTATGAAATTAATTTTTTTAATAATACTTTCTAAATTTGTTTGTGCACAAAATAATTATTTAAAAATTGAATTAGTGAAATATTTTGTTAAAGTAATGATATTGGATATATATTTATGAATTGAATATGTAAAGAAAAATTTTACAACTTTATAAATACATTGAAAAATTTTATTGTTGTATTAAAAAATTTGACAATGTACTTATGAAAAGTTAACCCATAATTTGAAATTATTTACGACACTAAGAAACGTAAACTTTAAGAAAATCAAAGAATTTAAAAATTATAAATTTAACAAAAAATATTCGATAAAACTGTTTTCAAAAACTTATCAAATTCATTAATTAAAAGAATTTTTAACCTCTAGTTTCCAAAAACTAATACTTGACTACTTAATTAAAAAAAAATTAAAATAATGTAAATTATGAATGATTTATGGTATGTCAATAAAAATTAACTCTTCATATTTTAAATACATGTTTAAGAGTGGTGAATTAGAAGCACAATAAATGTTTAGGAATTATTGAATTAACATTAAATACGTAAACGTAAAATTCTAACAAACTTTTTATTTTATTTATTTATAATGAAAATAAAAAATTAAAGTATTATATGTTTATATAAAATAGATTTGTATTGTATTCTCGCTACCATACGAATTACAAAAAAATAGAGCTTATTGAATTTTTTATTTCGAGTTTGTTGTATGAACGGAGAGGAGGGGAGACCTTCGTGGAATTTCGTATAAAGCCGTCGTATCTCGCTCACTACTGATTCATCTTCAGATATTTGAGAAGTGAGGCTAAAATGAATGCAAGAATAGCATGCCGTATGTGGTTGTTTAGATACAGTTTCTGATGCACTGGGCTGGTTATAATGTTTACTACGATATGTTCGCACAAAAATTACTGCTGCGTGTTTCAATAAATTTTCTGTGTTGAGCTGTAGACATTCGCTACTACATCAGTGTTATGTGCAGTGTCGTGTTATTTGACAGATGACAATGACTATTACTTGGCCTTTGTATTTTTACGATATTATCATTTTTATTATAAATTTTAACAAAAACGGGAAATCGCGACTTCAAAATAGATTTAAAAGTTTCCAGTGATTATTTATTGAGAAAGTTATTTTAGTGAGTGAGAAAACAACAGGAAAAGAACAGATATTAAAATATAAACAGTTTATAAACAATAGGACATATGGAAGGTGGTATTATGGATAGTCCTGATACCACTCTTGGTAGATCTGAAGATCATCCCTCACTGCAAGGATGTTTCAGTCCAAAAAGAGCCACTTTCAGGTTCCTTGGACTTGCACTTATGTGCTTTATGGGATTTGGTATGTAAATTACATAGAAGTATTGTTGTTATGATTACATTTTCCTTTCTTTTTTTTTTAATAATTTATGATTTGAATAGAAAAATTATTCATTCATTTAATATTAATGGTGAAAAATTAATGTTTATTTATTTTTTTCCCTTGATATTCCAAATTTATTCACTGTAATAATTATATATGTACACACACACACACACGCGCGCGCGCGCGCGCGTAAATATGTACATATGCTTAATTAAATATGCATTTAAAGAGCATACAGAAAAATAAATTTTATTTCAGCAGAATATTAAATTAAATTTAATTATAATTTTTATATATCAATTGACAAAGAAATACAGCTTCATAAGGCTATGAACTCAGATGATGTATCCCATTTCATGATTAATAATGACTAATGCTAGTATTTTATCTGGCATGCATGTTGTTTGGTTTTTACTTTTTGAACTAATCGATAATGAAATAGCTGAATAAGCCACAAATAAGTTAGCATTAGTCAGGGAAAATTTTCATATGTAATAATTTTTATTAAAAAACTGAGATTGTTGTTCTTAGAAATTCTCATTGTTAAATACTTCAACGCAAAGCTTTCATTTATTTATCACCTTTTATTAAACAAGACAATACAGTGACCTTTTTGCAATTTGATTAATTACATTTTTTTATAAATACTATATAATAACAATATGTGTATAAATAATAATACTAAAGAATAATAGGTTTAAAACTTGCAAAACAATTTTTAAAATGTATGAAAAAAGTTTTTACTTTTAATATAATGATTCTTTATTAAAAAAGATGAGTTATATTTATTTTGATTATAATTAACTACGATTTTTAAATACAAATGTTAAGTAATATATGTATAAAATTAATATTTTTTTACAAATTATAGGTTCATACTTCTGCTATGACAATCCTGGAGCACTTCAAGATAATTTTAAAAATGATTTAAATATGTCAACTAAAAAATTTGTTTTATTATATTCAATTTATTCGTGGCCAAATGTCATCTTATGTTTTATTGGAGGATTTCTCTTGGACAGCTTATTTGGAATAAGATGGGGAACTATTATATATATGGCACTTACATTGGTCGGACAATTAATTTTTGCTATAGGAGGTTACGTAGATGAATTTTGGTTAATGATACTTGGAAGATTTATATTTGGGTATGCATTTAAAATAAAAAAAGTTTTTAAATATTAATATATATTTAATAATAAATAAATATTTATTTTAATTATTTTAAATCAAATACTTATAATCTTAAATTTTTTGTTATTAGAATTGGAGCAGAATCATTAGCTGTAGCTCAAAACAGTTATGCTGTTCTGTGGTTTAAAGGCAAAGAATTAAATATGGTTTTTGGACTTCAATTAAGCTTTGCTAGAGTGGGCTCGACAGTTAATTTCTTAGTAATGGAGGATATTTATAATTATGTTTCAAAAACCTTAGGTTATTTAGGAGCTGAATGTATTGGAACTGTTTTATTTCTTGCTACTTTAACTTGTGTTGCTTCCATGATTTGTACCCTAGTTTTGGGTTGCATGGATAGTCATGCTGAAAAAGTATTGAGAAGAAACGAAGGCAGAGAACCTACACCTGTAAGACTGACTGATGTGAAAGACTTCAAAAACATATTTTGGCTGGTTGCTTGGATTTGCGTAGCTTATTATATAGCAATATTCCCATTTGTTTCATTAGGAAAGTTAGTAATTATTATTAAATTTTTCAAATAATTAATATTTATGCTACCAACTAAAATAATTAATATTTTTCAGAGTTTATTTTATACGAAAATATGAGTTTGAGCCAGCTGTGGCCAATACAGTAAATTCAATGGTCTACAGCATTTCTGCGATTGCGTCTCCCCTTTTCGGAATTTTGGTTGACAAATCAGGAAGGAATATTCTTTGGCTTGTTTTAAGTATTATTGGTTCGTTGATTGCTCATGGATTATTGGCGTTTACTTATACTAGTCCTTATGTTTGTATGATTCTCTTGGGACTATCTTATTCAATGCTTGCAAGTAGCCTTTGGCCACTAATTGCTCTAGTTATTCCTGAGAATCAATTGGGAACTGCTTATGGAATGTAAGTACAATGAGTTTTATTTTCAAAAACGATACAGAATATATTCAATTTCTTTATAAATATCCGAGATACATAAAAATACTTCAAATTTATTAATTTTTTATTAATTTACAGTGCTCAAGCACTTCAGAATTTGGGTCTAGCAATAACATCTATAGTTTGTGGAATCATCGTTGATAATCATGGTTACTTTATGCTAGAAATGTTTTTCCTGGCTTGGCTTTGGGGTAAGTATTGTATTAGTTTGTAACATTTTTATGAAAATTTTCCAAAAACACAATTAATAATTAAAGTTTACATCTCAGTATCTCTAATCACTGCTGTGATTATTTGGATATCGGATTCAAATTCTACTGGTGGCTATCTTAATATGTCTCCTAAAGAGCGCGAACTTTATGAAAAGAATCCTTGTGTACCAGAAATAATGGAAAGAGAAAAACTACTTTCTGGTGGTGGTTCCACTTCGGATTTATCCGGAGATGATTTACTGCAACCACAGTCAGATACACGAATGAGAAATCGATATCTGACACGAATTGGTGCAGAGGTAACGGACGATGAGTTACAAGCGTGACGATCATATCAATTTAGAATGTAAAATTCCTAATTGGAAATCTGAAATGTTTCAGACTCCAGTTCACATAAAAAATACTGCTTATCGTGCACTGCGATAATAAATTGTATTTTTTTATAAACTAACAAAGAATGCTAGATGGATATCCTGTGAGAGTGGATGCCAGAGTTCTGTTTTATTAGAAATTTATATGTTTGCAATGTACCTGAATGATTGTTATTCCCGATGAATCTTTATAAGCAAATATTTCAATTTTCATTCCAACTTTTCGTTATTTATAACAATTTTTATGAATGTGTTGAAAGCTTTAAAGCTTACTTGAAAATTTATTTGATCAGATAATTATGTTTATAACGTTAAGAGTGACTATATTTAGGTAGATAACGATGATTACTCGAGTATGTTGTAAAAATGTAATTACTGGTAAAATAGACAACTAATGAAGGGTCTATAAATAAAAAATAAGAATTATCTCACTGTGTCTTCCCATTGCACAGCATGTGTCTGTGATGTATTATTAGCTCAAAATGAAATGAAAAATAATAAGTTTTATCAACAAAGGTGCTTTTTGCCAAAATATCAATTCACAATTATATCAAGTTATCTACAAAGATATGGGTCTAGAAGACGGTTTATGTTTTATATTTTATATATTTAATCGTGTAAAAATCTGTTTTATGTATATATTACACTAATTGTATTAATAAAAACGTTTATAATGATCTATGCAAATACATTAACGAAATGTGTTTTATAAACTAAATGTGTTCAAGCGATATTATATATCATAAGAATAAATTTTGATTAATGGATATTAATAAAACGATTATACAATAAACTTTAATCAGAGTTATTAAAATTTAAGAGAATTATAATAGATAAATAATTATATTAAATCATAATAGCTAAAAAATTTACATTATATTAAATAAATGTTGTTCATTATTTATATTAGTTGTTTTTAATTATTTTCCTTTATTAAGATCTTTACTCATTTTTAATTTATCTAAAAAATTAAAACTTGTTAAGCTTATTGAACGATTATGAAAATAGATATCTATTTATTGGTAAATGTACATTACCATTATTTTATTAAAATTAATTGCTAATGTTTTTAAAAAATGTTAATACATGAATATATTTAATGATAATTTAAGTTGTACGTATTTTTATTGGTTCAATGGATTTTTTTTTTAATATTATCGTTGTTTCATATTTATCTATCCATATCGAGTACAAAAATAACTAATTTCAAATAAGCTTATAATTTTAATAATTCAAAAAATAAATATCAAATTAATTATGTTTCAAAACTATTATGATAAAATTGTATGATTTAAAAAATATTTTATCAATTCAAGAAAAATTAAGTTATTTTACAAAATTTCAAAATACATCTTTTAATTTCTTTTATTTTTATCAAGTATAACGTATTTGGGATATATAACCAAAATTTCCTAGTTCTAGAGTAATATCACTTATTAATATTCATTTATATTCGCTATTATTTTATTAATTAATTTTTAATCAATTAATTAATTATTAATAATATAATTAGGGAATTAAAGATTTCAGTTTCAACATTTTCGAAACAGATAATTTTTATTATATAGAAATCTAAGGTTTACTGTAGATGCTGAGTACAAACCAAAAAAAAATTTGCTTTACGCGGTTGTACATTAAATTAGCACAATTCTAATATTGTTCGTTTTTATAAACTATATTAATAATGAAAATTAGTTTAAATAAACCAGAAATTTAATGAATTTTAATCGAATCAATTCTTATAATTTAAATAATTACATTATTTTGGTATATTTCGAAAATCATTGTATTTGTTAAATTCGTTCTATAGTAGAAATTTATGCTATAAAAAATTTTTATTTTTAGCAGATATAAATTTAACAAATATTTCATTAATTTTGATTTCATTTATATTAAAATAGGATAGTAAGAATAAATAATATTATTTTCATAGTTTATATAGCATAAAAAAATTTTTTTAAGTAACCATAATATGATTTGTTTTCTTTTGAAAAAGTTCTTGGTTATTTGATCAACTTAAAATAATTTTATGACCTGTATTAAATTAGATTTTAATTTATTAAAGTTAATTTAATTATTATAAAATAAAACATCCAATTTAAAGAATATAAGTTTTTTTATTTTTTACAAAAAATTATCGATATTGTTTTTTTTTTAATTATTATATAAGATTTGACAATGTAAAAATGTAATTATTTAATTCGACATAATATTATAAAGGTTTTTAAATAATTTTTATAAATACACTTTACATATTATAAAATAACTTTGTTATTAGCATAATAACTGATTTATATTAAGTTTATTTAGTTCATCAGTAATTTTAAGTATTCGGCAAGCAGCAACCCTAGACTCTTTAAAAATACATATTGTATATTGTTTTAAATAATAAGTATGTCTATGCACATTCAATATGGCTACTCGATAAGTTTTTGGTTTAATAATAAAAGGACTGCATTAATAAAATTTATAGTAAATTTTATATCTCAAAAAATTGTTTTTAATGTCACATATTAATTCGAACAGCATTTTAAAAACATCATCGTATTCTTATATTTAATTATAAATAATTGCGGGAAAAGTAATTTCTACAAAATACTACTCCACATATATTATCTGTACCTTGCTATCATATAAAAATCTTGAGAAATCAGAGAGGAGCACCAATCATAATTGCCTTGCAGAGCCAGACTTCGGAAAAAATCGTGCAATCAATTTGTTTCTTGATTGTTTCCAAGGCATGAAGTTGCACGTTCAATCAGAGCGTACTGTTAATGTCGATATGTGTATTTTTATTATACTTTTCTACCAAGGAATTTTCAACAAAAATACTGAGTTACAAAGAGAAAGAAAGCGAGAAAGACAGAGAAGGCGTGAGCCTCTACCGCGATATCATCGGTTAGATAAACCGGTTCACTCTCCATTTACGGATACATCGACAGGCACTTATATCAGACAAAATCAGTTATCAAATTTCATTAAAAGTCACGGATACGAAAATACTGCATGTAAAAAATAACCTTTACTAAGCGTTCGATTAACAAGCATTTTTTGTTAATAATTTTTATCTTTTATGAAATTAATATTAATAAACAATTGAAATAATCTTGAATGATATAAGATTTTATGAACGTGTGATTTACATTAAATTATTAGATATTTAAATATTTTAATTTTAGGTTTTATAAAGTATAACTTAATTCCGAAATAAATTTATAATGAAATAAAATGAAATAATAATGAAATGAAAAATATACTGGAAAAAATTTAACTTTTTTTTTAATATGAATCCATTGACATCGAGTAAATTTGTTTAATTATAAAACACGAGTAAATAGCTTTTATTATTTCTTACATTTTTGTTTCCAAAATATATTTTTAAAATATCTTAATTTGAAATAAAATGGGAAACTAAAAATTTTCACTTATAGTTGTTTTCATTCAATCTACTTAATTTATCGATTTTTTGGATTTTTATTGAAAATTTGTTACTGGGTCTTTATTAATATATAATGATAGATAAAAATTAAAAAAGATGACGTATTTATAAAAAATTTTTCATTGTTATGTTAGATCTAAAGTTTGGAATTTTTAAATTCTGATAATAATTTTGTAAACAGTGATTCTGTAAATAATTATTTAATTTTATTATTTTGAAATAAATGTTTATAAAATATTTTTTTAAGATTTTATAGTTTGTATTTTTTATCAACAATAAATAAAGTCATATTGATAAATGAATAATTAATAAATATTGAAGTTTTGAACATTCGCCAACATTATAAAAAAACAGAAAGAAAATAAACTAAAAAAAAATATAGTAAAATGTAAAAATATAAATTAAAACTTTAAAACAGTTTATCGTACTGAATGAATTAAAAATATTTTTAACACACCTGTTTTTTTAATATGAAAACACTTAATTTTCAAAATTTCTAACGTTTTTTCACTAAATTTATGAATTAATAAAAGCATAACACTGAGAAGAAAGGAATATAAAATAAAATAATAAAAAAAGAAAAGAAAATGAAGATGCAAAGACTACATGCTAACCTTACCTTGTTGTTCCTTTGGGTTGAAGCAGGTGCGGAACAAAGACAGGGTTACCAAACGTATAAAAAAAAAAGCAAGAGAACCAAAGCTGCACTACACCAGTGCAGTATAGTTGTCTTTTCAGAGAAGAAAAGCCTATCGTGTTTAGCGTATTAGAACATTGTAATATTTGTATTTTGACAGTTTATAATATCAGCCCCAAGGAAAATTATTTGTTTTTTATTTAAAAAAGGAACATGTGTTTAATTTACGAGAACATTTGTGATAGAAGCGGATTCATTTTCACATTTTTTGTCAATTGAAAAAAAGTCTGTTCTTTCTTTTCATTGTTTACGTCAAACTCAATATATTTTTAGAAATAGTTGCAAGACGAAGCGATATTAGAAAATAGATCTCCCGGAGTATCTATCACTTAATAGTATTGGAAACAATTTGGAATTTAATTTTTTTTGTAATGTAAATGATCAAGTTTTATTTATTTTTTTATAAATATTGATAACAAATAAGATTTTATTTGCATTTAATTGTGATTTGTGAAGAAAACGTATAAATTTTAATGAAAGCAATGGTGTTACCCTGTGATTGGCAGACAACTACTCAAAGAATTGCTCAGCGAGGTCAATATCTTCTTGAAACTGGACAATGGTATGGAATTATTTGCCTATATTTATTAGCATAAAATGTTTGATAATTATTTTTTTTAATAATAATTGAAAGGTCCGATTGCAAATTTATTGTTGGTCAAGAACCTCATCAGCAAATTTTAGAAGGGCACAAAGTTTTTTTGGCTATGTCAAGTCCAGTATTTGAAGCAATGTTTTATGGAACAATGGCTGAGAAAAATGATCCAATACCAATTAGAGATGTTCAACCAGAGGCATTTAAAGCTTTAATGGAATATATTTATACTGATCGAGTTGATCTTGGATCATTTGAACTTGCTTGTGAATTGTGTTATTGCGCAAAAAAGTACATGTTGCCTTTTCTTGTAGAGGAATGTACAAAATTTTTATGGTCTGATTTATCATTAAAAAAAGCTTGTAGAGCTTATGAGTTTGCAAAATTATTTGAAGAGCCAGTATTAATGGAAAAATGTTTGCAAATTATCTGCTCTAAGACTGATGAAGTATTGAAAGAATCTAGTTGGGATGAAGTGGAACAAGGAACTGTTTTAACATTACTAGATCAAGAAGAATTGCAAATTTCTTCAGAAACTGATTTATTTAATGGTTTAGAAAGATGGGCAAAAGCTGAATGTCGTCGAAAAACGTTAAACGCAGCAGATCCAAAAGCTTTAAAATCTGTTATTGGAAATGCTTTAACAAAAATTAGATTTCTTACTTTAACTCCTCAAGAATTTGCAGAAGGTCCAGGGAAATCTTTACTATTAACACAACAAGAAGCCTTTTCTATTTTAATGAATATATCTTCTAATAGAAGTAAAGTGACAATGCCTGAAGCTTTTTCTGTAAATACCAATATAAGAGCTAAATCAAAACTTCAAAAGAATGACGATGCAAGAGTAAGTTATTTCAGCTTCAATAATTCTTATTGAATATACTTTATATGCAAAAAAAATAAACATTTATAATAGTTTAATATTTCATTTTATTCATATTCCTAATTAATTTAATTTTTAGAAATATAATCCAGGCTTTGATTCGGTAAAAATTTCTATGCCACTTAGACGTTCTTATTTAATGCAATGCTCAAGTGCTGCAGAAAATCCAACAGTTTTTGTACAAGATTTAAGTTATCCTGACATAATTAGAGAAGAAAATCGAGATGTAAATAGAGATTCTCAGGAAGCTCCTAATGAAATACTTATTACAAATATCAGAGACAGACCAAAATTTTATTGTATGAGGTCATTGCTTCACCAATCAAATTGTCGCAATTATGATATTATGGACTGCTCGGTTACATTTACCGTTGATAGAAATATATTTATACTTGGTGTACAAGTACCCACACAAACAAATGTAGACTGTCATTTAGTAAGTACATAAATATTTTAAAAAATGATAAAAAATAAATTACGCTTATTAAATTAATTTTCCTTTTTTCTCTTATAGTCTGAGAGTCTAATAAAAGGCCAAGTATTTTCAAACAAGACATATACAGAAGTTCTGTATGCTCATCTTCTTGACTCTGATGGTTCTAGATTAACGTACACACATTATACAACGAAAGCAGCTGTGAAAGAATTAGTAGAAATTTCTTTTAATCAACCAGTATATATTCAAAAAAATAAGGTATTAATAAATTTGGCTATTGTGTTTAATATTTATTTTCGTGCTATAAAAACTTTTTTTATAATTGCAGATGTATAAAGTCGGTGTTGTTTTCAATAAACCTGGTCTATATCCTATTGAATCTTGTATGCAACGAGTAAATTGCGAAAATGTTTCATTTTCATTCAATGTAGGTGTGAATGGTGTGGATTACATTAGAGATGGCCTTATAAGGTCAATTGTTTTTACGTATCGTTAATCTAGAATCAAACTTAAAATTCATTATTTATATATATTGTTAATTAAAAATTAACTACATAATTCTTTTATAATGATATTTCCTAAAAAACAAAGTCTTGACCAAGATATTTAAATTGTAAAAGATTTTAATACTTCATGTAAATAATTCGGAGAACTATGAATTTTTAAGGCTTTATCATTTTGTACAAATTGTATAATCTGAAACATTTTGACGTCTTTTGTACAGCATTATATTTTTCGTGTATTTGTTTAGATATGAATTAAGAACTTTTTATAAAAATATTTCAATTATACGCTTATACTAAAATTATTTCTATTGCACAATTATGAATGTACAAGTACACTTGATTCGATTAATGAATCAATCACAATTAACGCATATATTTTAGGTGCTCTCTAGTAATATCTAATTCTGAGATAAAATTTGATTTAATGTATTTTTGTCATACTTAACATTATAACAGTATATAATAATCTATAATTACAGTTGTCTCAGTAACATTTTTTTAGGTTTTAATAATATTTTCGATTTTTAATTTAAAAATTATCACATAATTTAATTGTGATAAACACATATTTTACACATATTTTAATAATTAAATTGTCTGATGCAATGTTAAGTATATAAGAAAATATAAATAAATGTATTGAATTATATTTGCAAATTTCATTCCGTTAACGGTTCCTATTAATTTAAATGGTTTTTTAAATTTTCATGTTTAAAATAGAAATTAACGCTGAAAAGAATATTATTAATTAATAAATCTGATATTATAAAAAAAATAAAACCAACAATTTTTTGCATAAATAATTTATTTATTTTTTTTTAATGCGACAAAGCATTTGGTAATTATTATGCTCTTATACCAACGAAAATAAATATTAATTAAAGCAGTGATTGTAACAAAAATAACTTAATTTTATCAGTTTTTAAATTCTCTATTTTATTTTGTGACACATATTTTCATTTATACTTAAAAAGAAGCATAATAATTCTGAAATGTTTGAAATATTTATTTAAACATTACATAACTTTTAACAATGATATATATTGCAAATTATTAAATAACTTTTGAGATATAAATTATACAAATATTCTTAGTTTTTTTAAAAATCGTATAAAAATTTTGTTCGCAAGCTTTATTAATCAGTTTTATATTATTTCAATTATATCACAATAAATTAAGTAAAATAATTATTAATAAATTATTAATAAAATATGTCAAATATATCATACGCCCTATTAAATAACATTAAAATTCATTGTCAGTACGTATATAAAATTTCAAATTAGATTTTATATAAAAAATTTTTATTTATCTTCTACGTTATTTGACTAATTTTTATTAAAAATAAATATAAGATATCATCTGTTTGATAAAATTTTTCTATAACTAATTACAATTTCTTGTAGTGATATGTTTAAACTTGTATTAGAATATTTCTTATATCTTATAATAATATTTCTATCTGTTTCTTTTTAAAATACATATCAATTAAAATGTTTTGAACATTTTAAAAAAAATTCTGTAACCATGAAATATTAATAATAAACAGTCTATTATAGCGTAATATAAAACATTATTTTTATTAGAATTTACGAAATTACCTTTTATACTATTTCTTAATAATTAATGATTTTAATTAATTTAACCTTTGCACACAATAGTAAATTAGAAAATATTCAAAGTTTTCTGTTTATATTTCGATAATTCACGTTATTGTAATTTATATTCGTATCAATATTTGATAAAATTCTATTTACACGTGCATCTTATTTATTGAAATAGGCAATAAATTTTTATAAAATATTTAAAATTTAATATAAAAATATATATAGAAACGCAAATTGATCTAATACATTTTTTCGAACTTTTAAATATTCATTTTATTTCAAATACAAGAATTGAGAAATTTATAACTTTTTATTATAATTGTACTACCTTTTGAAATTTTGCTTCTAATGTGAAAAAATTTCTTTAATTAATAAACATCATTGTGACTTTTACTATCTAATAATTTTCATTTTGAAGTAAATTAAAATTTTGAACTCTTCTTTGCTAACATTAATAAAAATAATTAATTTTTATTACAATATTTTATAATAAAAAGTGTTAGTAAAAGATTAGATAAAAAACAAAATATAATACTTAACAGTATAAGAGATAAAGTTTAAGATTCAAGTAACAGTCAGTCATACATGACTTGTAATATATTTAAAACAAATACTTCGTGAAAAATCCTTCGTGCAAATCCTTTTACCTTATACATTATATTAATGTACACCATATTTGTCAATTACATTCAAAATTATATTTAGTTAAATATTAAAATATTTACTACGATTAATAACAGATAAATGACAGTCATAAAAACAACCCTAACTTTTTAACAAAAAATGTTAATTATACGGGGACAAATACAATTATATATTTTCGAATATTATAAATACTTAACAAACTCTTTAAGACTTTTAAAAAAGGTTTTTAACCTATATATACATCATTAAAGAAGTATAAAAATTTACTTAAGTATTGCATAAGATATTGTACCTTTTTTTAAATAGGAATAAGAAATGTAAATAAATTTTGTTCGATTGCACATAACGAAAATAGAGTTTTATCTATTTTTTCACATAAACGCACCGCCGATAAAGGTTTCAAATTATAATATATTCTTAAATAAAAAATACAATGGTTAAAAATTGTTTTTCAAGTTTACGAGGCATTTAAAAATACCAATAGTACAACATTAGGTGTCATTTTAGAACTTAATTATATAACTTTGTAGCTTAAAAATATTTTTAAAATTATGTCAAGAGAGCTCTATATAGGCAGTTCAGATTCAAATAATTGAAACTTATGTTTTGTGAATAATGAAATCCCACTCTTCATTCCATCTTAACTTTAGCACTTCTTTTGCTGATAATGGAGTAATGCCGTAACTAAGCGCAGCAAATTTACGAAAAACAAATATAATAAAAGCAATCCAAAATATAATAAATAATTTATAGATGGTTAAAATAATCTTCAAATTGCAGTTAATACTGAAATATAAAAGTGTTATTCATTTATTTATTTTCATTATGGGCACTGGTAAACCCTTAAAAAGATGACTCAATAAGTACTTAATAAATAAATTAATTCTAAACTTTACATCCTAATTACTTATTAAAATATATTTTTTATCAAATTAAAAAAATTACATCAGATAAATTTATATAATAAATTAGTTATCGGATATCATTAGATACTAAATTCCCTTTGAAAATAGTTTTTTAAAAACTAATTTTTAATATATTTATAATAATATGTTAAATAAAATTTTGAACGGTAATTATAAGTTATGATAAAATAATAATAGTTTCAACTTACAGTTTTTTCAATACATCTTAACAATAATTAATACTATTGGAACAATACTTAAAAATTTATATTATAGAAAGTAACACAGTTGAAAAATATTGTGAATTATCAAAATCGTAAAATAATTATTTACATTTACGATTATAATATGATATAAGTATTTATCAGATATTACTGTATAATGTTTATCTACTTTTAACTTCAATAGTTTTTAATTATTTACGTAATAAATTAACATAAACATGATATATAACGAGTTATTTAATTTATTTATTAAATGCTTGTTAAAATTTAACGTGAAATTAAGTTTTTTTGAATTTTTTTATTTATAATACAGAATAACATGAGAATTCTTTAGAAATATAAAAAGGCCTTACCAGTTTCCCAAATAAAAGCTAACAAAAGCTCATAAGTAAAATTATTCAAATTTACCTTAAAACGTCATAAATATGATCTACGAGTGCTGCAGTCAATAATACTTTAAAAACAAAAGCTGGTAGATAATGATGTAAAAATAACGTTCGTTCAATAAAAAAAAATGGCAAAAAATGGAGTAAATATCCAACTAAAAAAATTTCACCAATCGAAATAAAACGTCTCCACTCTTCTTCCAATATGTCATAATAATTCCGTCGTCGTCTCATTAAATAGAAAACTAAAAGAGTCGTATAAATAAATAAAGCTATTGTTCCGGAATACCAAATAGCCACATTACCAAGTAAATGAACTTGTGCCTACAACATTTAATCCAATATTCAGATAAATTTATAACAATTATGTTATTTTTTAATTTGAATGTTTCAGCACATACATTACTCTTAGTAGAAACCCAATAAGCAATTCCTCTAGTTGTTACAGGCCAATCTAATGGACTACTAGAATACATATGCGTATTTTGCACTTCCTGACCACCGAATAACATTTTCGTTTGTAATTCAATAAATTTTTCCCAAAAGCTTAGAGTGGTAGCTTTAAGAGGAATCATTTCAGCATTAAGCAGTTCTCTTTCTCTTTGCTTTTGATCCTCGCTTTTCGTGTAGCGATGCTCTTCAACATTCCATATTGAATCGGGTTGATCTATAAGTCTATCAGCTACCATTTCATGCTGATTAAATCCCCAATCTGGTAACTGTCTTCCACTAAACTTCAAAGCATATTCCGAACTGACATGAATCAAGCGAACCTGTTTTTAACATTAAAATAAATAATTTTTAAATATTACTGGCGATATAATTTTTTAAAATTTAATAAATAATTTAATGGAATTAAAAGTTATGAATAAGTGACAATACTTGTGACTGAATTGCATGCCAAACATTTCCAAACTGATCTCGGTTCGCGATTTCCAGTTTCCATAAATTTTGCGCTGGCATTGAAACATTATAATCTATGTAACAAGAAATTTCTTGACTTTGAGGAGTCATTGGTGCTGCAACGTCGTGTGAATTTAAAGCCCGACTTGTAATACCATGAACTAGCTGTATTATATCTCCGTGTTTAATTGGCTCACTAGGTCTTGTTACTACCAAATCATTCATCTCTGGTCTTTTAACGATCCACCAATTATTTACGTCTTTAAACGAATAACATGTGACCTATAATAAATTATCTTTTAAGTTTATCGTTACTTTTAAAAATATATTAAAACTAAATCTATGGATTAAATATACACCTGTTGTTGATGTGAACTTCCGCGACCATCGGCATAGCGCAAAGGATATACGTGATCGTGACTATGCAACCAACAAGCTCTACCATGCGTATGTCTCAAAGTAATTTGAGATCCATGCGTGACATCTATTGGTTGACCTTTTGTAATACTTGCTAAGCCTCCTTCCAAACTTGCTTGAAAAGCACTGGTCATTACAGAATCATGTGGTCCAGCTTTTGTAAGTACAAGTAAATGTGCATAAAATACACTCAGGTATACAAAGCCAACAACTGATACAATTACTAATAGTCTTGCAAAAAGATGTAAATAAAGAACTAAAGCTGATAAAGTCTTTCTAGGAAGCAACGACCAATAGTCTTGGCTTATTAAATAAAGAGCAAGAAGCAATGAATAAAAACCAACGTACTTTACACTGAAATAAAATAATTAGATATAAATAAAAAAATGTAAATTAGCTTCTAATTTTCTACAAATGAAAATTTAATACTAATTACAACTATTAAATTATTCTTAAAAGCGCAAAAATTTATCGATAATTTTTATCGAGTGATAATTATTTTAATTAGAATATAATTTATAAATATACGTATTTGTATAAACAAACCATAAAGCACATGATAAATTTATTAATGCTAAAGTCAACCAAAACCACCATGCTAGTGTTGTTGGTTTATCCATAATCTTTCTAAACTTTAAAATACATAGTAATCCCATCAATGAAAATTGTATCAAAATACTTTCCATTAAGATGAATCTTGATTGGGTTAAGAGAGCATTGTCTAAAAAATAATTTAGCAATGTAAAAGTTGTTAACAATAACTATAATAAATAAAATATAATTTTTCCATACCAAATAATAAAAGTAATGCTGCAATTGCAGCACTCCATTGTTTTAAACCTAATTCTAATGCTAAATGATATGATGTTGGAATTATCAAACTGCCACATAATGCAGGAAGTAATCTCAGTGCAAATAAAGGTACACTATTTGTATATTGTGAACCAATTCTATCAAACTTGAAATTACCATCAAAACCAGCTAAATATGCAGCAGCAGCTATAAGTTGCTTTCCAAAAGGTGGATGTAAGTCAAAAAAAAAAGTTTTCTTCATATAAAGACTGATATACTTTCCATAATGTAATTCATCAAATCTAAAAAATCGAAATATTTTTATTATTTATAAAATACATAAAAAATAATGTTCAAACAAAAAAATAATATTTTAACTTACACTATATTTCTAGGTTCTTCAAGTCGATAAAGACGAGTGCCAAGACCCATTAATAATAATAACACTGCTAGAAGGTCAATCTCAAAATTCACTTTCACACGTGTTAAAGTTTCATAAAATTTAGATTCATTTTTTTTTATCAACTGATTTTTATAATTCTGTTAAAAAATTAATTAATTATAAAATTTTTTTCATCATTTTAATAATATAAATTCTAAATATACAAATAGATTAATAGTCTCAAAATTTTTAATTATCTACTTTAAAAAATATATTCTTTTAAAATACAAATAATTAACATTTATAATAAATCAGTAATATTTAATGTAAAGGTGTACAGTAATTTTATTTTACATTTTTATAATTTTCATTATCGAAAGTTTTCATTAAATTATTAATTACTTATAATTTACCTAATTTTTTAAATTATATCAATATAGTTTTTTAAATCTGTCAACATATGAATATAAATCATACTTATATTTTTATTTAATTCAGTAATTATGTATATAGTTGTATTAAAACTATTATAATATAGTAGTATTATTTTTTATATCCAATTTACAATTAAATAATTTTTAAATATAGATAAAACATTTTGTTTGAAATGATTGCACTGACTTTGGCTTGACATTTAATAGATAAAAATAATAGATAAGATTGAGTATCACTACTTTAGTTCTATTTTTAATAAAATAATGATTATTCTACAAAAAATGATAGATAAATATATATTTATGATTAATAAATATATATATTTTTAAAAAATACCCAAAATAATGAATATATATATTACAGTTTAATTGAAATTAATATCTTAAAAAAATTTAAATTACACATTTTTAAATGTAGTTTTTTTATTCAATCCTTAATTAAAGTATGAAAATAAACAATTATGTTTATTATGTTTATTAAATATTATCTAATGTAAAAATCATTAGATCTATGATTGTGATACTAAAAAACTTCATAAATGTTAATTCTAACATACTTCATTTAATATCGAAATTTGAAAATCATTTATTACAATTTTTTTAATAAATTATTATATTTGATTTCTCTAATAATTTTTATACTTTAAATTGAAATGAAAATTAAAAAAAATTATTTATAAGCACTTGAAAGTGGATTGAATTCTTTAAATATCGATCTTGTAAAACTATCGTTTCTTTTATGTAAAACTGTTAAAATTTATTACAAATTATATCAAATATGAAGGTATATAAATTTTAAATACGTACATCATTTTTTAAATCTTTCGAGACACGAGTCGGTGTCAGACAGCATTTATTGTTTTCGATGATATCCTGGTTGGATTTAGCTTCGCGGGTTTTACCTTTGCTCTTACGCTGAACTTCCATCCTGTTATTATATATTTGCTATTTACTTTTTTGCATATTCTTCAAAATGTACACGCGTATGCCTATCTCTTCATACGTTCACAACATTTTACTTCAACTCAAAAACTCTACAACGAGTTTTTTTCTCATTGCGGTCACAGATATATATGCATTGATAACGTGGAAAATATTCGTGAGATGACTACGTTTCCTTAAATTTTTTTCATCTCTCCAAACATCTTTGGAATTAACGTGCATATGCCTATACATGTATACATTATACACGCGTCAATCTTCACGATCCTTTCTCTCTACTTGCTGAGCTCAACATAACGGTATTGACTGTAGTTCCATTTACCAGATCAAAGTCCGCATCTGAAAACACCATTTATTCCTCTCTATCTCTCTCATTTGTATCACTATTTCTCCGTTCTTTATTTTTTTCTATCTACTATTTCTACCTCTCTCAGTTTATTTATGTTTGGCTTTGTCTATTTCTCTCTATCTAATCATTTCTGTCTTTCTCTATTTGCCTATTTATGTATCTAATTCTCCTACTCTTTTTCTCAAGCATGTATATCAAAGCTTTCAAACCTAACCCGAGATGCCGCGCTCATTATATAAAGTAAATCGTAAATTATTTTGTAATCATACCGGTGTTTGACTTTAGATTCTAATAAGAACAAAATTTATCACCACTATAAAAATCCTTATTTTCTTATAATTTATATTTATACAAAGCTATAATTTATTATTATTGTTGATTCTACCTATATTTGAATTTACTATAAAAGTAGTATATATAAAAATAAAATAATAAATGTTGAGAGCATATAATGAATAACCAAGAAGAAAAAACAAAATTTATAGAATGTCCGATTTGTAGTAAACAGTTTTCTGCGACTATAATCGAAAATCATGTTAGTAAATGTCTTTTTTTAAATGAATCAACTGGCTCTGAAGGATCAATGAAAAGATCTTTTTCCAAACAAGATAATGTGGTTGCAAAAAAGGCAAAGCATGGCTTTGAAAATCAAGGCTGTGTTAAAGGCAATATTCAGTCTTTTACAAAATCATTATCAAATTTAAGTAATCAAGAAAATGTAGAATACGAAAAAACAAATTTGACCTCTGAAAATATAGTATTTACTCCCATTCTTTCAATAAAGCATTTGAGCAAATGAAATAAAAAATTCAATGTTATTAATTATTTATTTTATTTTTAGAGTTCAAATATTAAAGATAAAAATACAGTACAAAGAAACTCAGTTCCTCTTGCTGAGAAAATGAGACCAGTTAATATAATGTCTTATGTTGGACAAACACATGTACTAGGACCTCAAAGTATGTTGTATCAATTGTTAATTAAAACTGAAATACCAAATATTGTTTTATGGGGTCCTCCAGGATGTGGAAAGGTATTTATTATTATTTAATTAATTTATTCAACTTTTCTTTGTTATTAAATAGAAAAACTATTTTGTACAGACTTCACTAGCTAATGTTATAGCAAATATATGTAAGCATTGTCCTGGAGGAAAATATCGGTATGTTAAGCTTTCTGCAGCAATTTCTGGTGTAAGTGATGTGAAGGAAGCAATAAAAATTGCTTCTAATGAATTAAAATTTGGACGTAAAACAGTAATGTTCATGGATGAAATACATAGATTTAATAAAATACAGCAAGATATTTTTTTACCACATATTGAATCAGGAACTATTACATTGATTGGAGCTACTACAGAAAATCCATCATTCAGTTTAAATTCAGCCCTTTTAAGTCGATGCCGTGTTATAGTTCTAGAAAAACTTTCAATTGAAAATTTAATAACAATATTAGAGAAGGCAGTAAGGATTTCAAAAGGATCGATATATGATATGTCTAAAGAAGTATGTTCAGAATTAATTAATATGATTCAGCCTATATAAATTAATTATTTAAAAAATTTAGTTATCAAAGTTTTAAATAGCACAATTCAAAATTAGACAAAATATTTTAATTTAAAATATAAACAAAATTTTAAAAAAATCATTAATTATTATGTAAACAAAAATATGTTTATGTATAATTTACTTCATTTTCAGAAATGTCCAAATTTGTCTAACAGTGATAATAAGTTTTTAATAGATAAAGATACAATAAAATGGTTAGCAGAGACTTGTGATGGAGATGCTCGTATTGCTCTTGGAGGATTGGAATTAGCTATTCAATCTCAACTTTCTAATAATAATGAGTCTGAAAGTGAAGAAATGAAACTAATTTCACTTGATGATATTAAAGAAAGTCTTAAGAAGAGTCATATGTTATATGATAGAAAAGGTGATCAACATTTTGATATTATTTCAGCCCTTCATAAATCTGTTAGAGCAAGTGATGAAAATGCTTCATTGTATTGGCTGACAAGAATGATGGCAGGAGGTGAAGATCCTATGTATATTGCTAGGAGATTGGTTCGTATGGCAAGTGAAGATATTGGTTTAGAAGATCCGAAAGCTTTAGGTAAAAATAATACTTGGAAACAATTACACTTTAACTTTGAAATTGATTGGACAGATATTAAAACTGTCTGAATTAAAATACTTAACAGATATACTAATAAGATCTTTTATATTTTTTATAATTTTTTATGAATTTTATATTTTTAATTTTTAATAAATTTAAAATGTTTAAAACAATATTAACGAATTTGGTTGAAAATATCAATTACATTCTTTTAAGTATTAAAAATCAACTTATTTTATCTATTAAAGTTTAGTTTTAGTGTAATTTTAGAATTATAAATATACTCATTTTTCATAATTAATTAGGTATAGCCGTTCATACAATGAGTGCATGTAAAATGTTAGGAATGCCTGAATGTGATGTACTATTAGCCCAATGTACAACATATTTAGCCAGAGCACCAAAGTCTCGTTTGATGGAAGATGCTCTTAGAGCAGCTCAGCATTTGGTATCAAATTACAAAGGTGCACAACCATCAGTTCCTCTTCATTTAAGAAATGCACCTACAAACTTAATGAAAAATCTTGGTAATTATTTTTGTTATATATTTGATATTACATTTGAGATTAAAAAAATATGCTTTGATTTTATTGATATATTACAGAATATGGAAAAGGATATAATATGTTAAACAAAGAAGAATCTGGACTAAATTATTTGCCAGAAGAAATTCAAAATATTGATTTTTTTAATGTAAAGTAATTATATTATTATATTAAGTATTATAAAATAATTTAAATATCGTTCTGTTTTGTGAGTTAAATAAACAAATTTATTTATTACAAAATAGTAGGTTCATTCAGAGGTTATTTTAATTAAAAGACATATATGTGTATGTATGTATGAATGCGATATATTACATTTAAATGTGTTAAAAAACATAAAGAACTCTCGTCTTATAGCATAGAATTTATATTATACAGTTTATTAATAGTTTTTAAAGCTATTAAATGTATATATTAATTAGTTTTTATAATTTTTGTTTTAAATATTAATAAAATTATCTATATATTTTTATTTTAACTATGAAATCAAAATTTATGTATATTTTGTTAATATTTTTAGTGAATAACTAGGTCATTTTTGATAAATTTTAAAACTGCTTTTGAGAATTAAAATTAAATTTGAATGATTCTAAATTTTATTATAAAATCATTGTATTATTCACAATTTTAATTTATTTAAATTTATGGGAAAAGTATTAAAGCTGAGCACTATACCTAATTTTATTATATATACAATAATGTTAAATAAATTTTCAATTAAAAATAAGTAGATGATTATAAATAATATAAAGACTAAATTTATTAAATACTATCGATATGATTGAAATTAGTAATTAAGTGTAAAAGAAATTAAATTCTTAAAATATATTTTCGATAATTTAATCAATTTTATTACGAAATTAAAAAAATTTTCCAATTTTATTAATAATATTTTTCATTAAAATAAAATGTCAATGACATATAATTAATAAAATTTTTACATGTTTTATGAATATTATTCCTATTTATGAATATTTTTTATTTTTTATTTTACAAGTTAATTTAAAATAATTAAGTTACACATTTAATAAGTCAAAGAGGTCATAAAATTATATAATAAGATAAGAATCTTATTATAAATGTTATTTTTTGAATAACAAAAATCTTTCTAACGTATAACCAAATACAACATTAAATTTTTGAAACTGTCTTAATTGAAATAATGTGTTTTATTTCGTTTTGTTCAAGAATTTTTTTAGGATCGAATATGAGAATACGTTCAAATTTATAAATACCGATTTAACAACTTTATTTTTAAAATTGATTTATTTAAATAATCAAATTTTATATTTACGTTTTGAATATTCAATTTATAGAAAAATATTTATTTAAATTTCTGCTCATTTTGTAAACATCTTATTAGCACGTAATTGGATATCATGCGGTATAAATTTTAAGGCTAGATTGGCTGTATTTTGTAGACAGCATCAAATTTACAAAAGTCCGATTATAGAAAGGTTCGTGTCGTGGCCTTTAGTTACAAAAATTACTCGATAGCAAGTCATATATCCACGTACAGCGTATAAAAATTTCAGGATTCATACGAATAATATTGTCACAATTTTTAATGTGCGGCTCAAGCGTACAAAAGTCTGTTGAATTAAATAACCGAAAATTAAATTGCAAATAATTAAATTATTCAATATCGTATTTAAATTGTTTTATGAAGTGTGTTTGTGTTTTTGTAATTAAACGATATAATCTAGGGTTAAGAGAAATAAAGGACCATGAATTTTTCTCTTAAAATGGATTTTGTTCTTTCTCAAGGAGTCAAATGTATATATTTATTAAATCGAAGGCCTGTATGTTCTGTAAATTTACTATCCTTTTTACATAAATATCCAGAAGTTGCCACGTATGGACAAATTCAATACTTTGGTAGGTTAATTTTTAAAAATATATAAATACCATTAAAAATTAACTTTCAATTTATTCATTTTTTGTATTAGATAAATATCGAGATAATTTATGCACTGTAAATAATTTTGATACATTGAGCAATCAAAATATCAAAAGATTAAAATCTGGACATCTTACATACAGGCTTAATACTGTTCAATACAGTACTTTATCAAAGTTAAATTTTTCAACTAAGTCTGAACTGAAAAAAGATGACAGTGATGAATTACCACAGAAAAATGAAACGTTATTTCAAAAAATGAAACAATTGGCTAAAAAATATTGGAGTGTTCTTGTACCTGTACATATTATTACTTCACTTTGTTGGGCATCTTCAATTTATATTGCTATTAAACAGTTAGTTATTATTATGTTTTCATGAATAATTTTAAAATAATCTATAAAATTATATATTTATAAACTGTAAATGGATATTGATTTCAGTGGTGTTGATATTATAGGATTACTTAAATCCTTACATGTAAGTGAAAAATATATAAATATTTTACAGAAATCTAATGCAGGTGATTGGGCATTTACATATGCTTTTTTTAAAATATGTACTCCAATCAGGTATACAGTTACTATAGGTCAGTTAGACAATTATACATTTTATAAAATTATATTTTTTGCAAGTAATTAATTTTATTATATATAATTTTAAGGCTTGACAACTGCATGTGTTAGATATCTAAAGCACATAGGATACTTAAAAAATGTAAAAAAACTACAGGTTGGTAAATTTTATAATTAATTTTAAAAAATATTTCATTTACATATATTATACTTTGTATGTCTATTTAACATAATAATTTTAATCTCATCTTTTTACGGGTTGCAGCTCCCCCGTGAAATTTCATGTAGGTTAAATAAAAATAAATAAGTAAAGTACAATAATTTAAAATATGGTAGAAATATTCTGGCATAAGTTAAAAAATTTTTTAACAAGATAATTTATATTGTAAATATATACGTTCAAAAAAAAAACTTATGATTTAATTCTATTTCACAAATTATTTATTGCGATAGTAGCTTCAATCTTATAAAGTATATTCTGAGAATATTCAGATACTTCTGAAACATTAAAAATTTTCTTATCTAATGTTGATATACCACATCTGAAGTTAGCACAAAATATTTTATAATAAAATATTACATAAACTCACAATCATATTTTTAAATTCTAAAAAATATATATTAACAAGAGATAATAAAATTTCAGAAGAATTATATTTGTAAGGAAAAAATTATAATTTTTTTTAATAGAGACATATCTTATTTAATATTTATATATAATTTTTCTTATTTGTTGACCAATGAAATTAAACAAATTATAATTAAAAAGTATAACTTCTAAATAATATTATAAAAAGATTCAACAATAAAAAATAAAAATTAAGTTGCATTAATATTTTATCAAATTTTATTTTTAAAATTTGCATCCATCTTAAATATAACAGTATTATTTTAAAGTAAACAAAAACATTAAATAAATATATATATTTGCATAAGTAAAATATGAATCAACTTGTTTTATAATTTAAGCAATATTGAAATTAACAAATTAGAAAAGATTAGTAATACAAAGAATAAATAAAAAATATATTAATATCATATTTTCATTTTCAATCTTCAATTACAATAAATTTTTTAATACAGACTAAAATAGATATAATTTCTAATAAAAAGAAATTAAACAAAAATACTTTACACAATATGTAAAAAATTTCTTTATAAATTTTTTTTTAGTATCTACAAAACTTTAATAAAAAAAAAATTGGATATTAGATATATTTTAGCTATATACAAAAACTATTTAATGTATTTAGTAAACAAATTCTCAACGTATTTAATTTAAAGTAACTTAACATTTAATGCAATTTTTTTTTAATATTAAGGTTTTTTCTTTAATACTACTAAAAAAAACTTATAAAATCATTCTTTTTATCTTACAGATGTACTAAAAAAAGAAAATAAGAAAAAAATCAATTTAATTTAATTCAATTGAAGATAATTTAAAAACAGTCGAAGTTTATAATATACAAGAACTCTATTTTATATATTGTCTAACAAATAATATTTTATTCGATGCATAATTAATAGCATTAATTTAAATATTTTATAGTAAATCGTTCAATTATATTGAAGAAATGTGTTTCTCCAGTAGAACTTTTTTTTCTGCAAGTTTGAAAAGTAATTTAATTTATTGAATCATTAGTTCGTTTGAAATTTATGTGTATATATATACATAATACTCTAAACAAGAATTCATGAAGATTTATATGAAATATGGTCAAAGTTGTTTATATATAAAGAATGACAAGATTTTAATAACAATCATTCTTTATTGTACTCTTATTTCGTTAAAGTAAAAAGCATTACATTTTAGTAAATAGTAAAATTGATGCTTTTTTACGAAAAAAAAATTTTGTTATAGTTTTTGTTGTTGAACGTTGAATATTTAATAAAATACAAATAGTATTATATATTATCTATATTAATTTTTTTATATTGTGGCAATTTATTTAAATAATTTTTAGAATAATAAAGATGATTTGGTATATCGCAATTGGATAATTTCTTTTAATTTATTGATAAAATCTTTATTTATTCTAATATTAAAAACATATATAAATAAAGCAATGCAAGCATTTTTTGTTTATTTGTTATTTAATTATTAATAAATTATTTAGTAACTATAGACATAGTTTGTATTATTTGTTCCGAATTCTGTAATTTAATTTGAAAGCGCATATTTTTCATTGTGAAATATCAGTAAAAATTTTGAAAAAAAACAATGACCAGACATATATCCATCATATAATTAATTTGAGTTCTTCTTTTTAAAAAAATTTGCATTTTATTAATAACTTTTATCTTATTTTTCTACAGCCGGAGGGATTAAGTTTTACCGCAAATTCTTCTAAGTCGACTGAAAAATCACATTTATCCGTTTCAAACGAACAAAAAACGTCTCCAAAAACGTAGCAGAAGACATTTGCATAATATATTTAACCTAATCATCGATTTATTATATCTTTATATTGCTAAAAGCAATTTATGAAAATCTATATTTACAATTTTGAAATAATTTATAGCAGCCTTTAAGTTAAAAAATGTTATGTATTTAACTATATATTCAATTATAATTTGCTAGAGAAATATATGTAGATATAAATTTTTATTCCTGTAATTCATTTATTAGATAATACTTTAATATATAGTTCTTCTGAATCATCTACATAGTAACGCATTGTATTGTATTTCAACTTTTAAAATATCTAATTAAAAGATTCGATGTAATGTAAGATTAATCATCATAAGTCATAATTAAAGTCTTGTTAAAAAAGGAAGCGCCAAACGCAAAAACTAAGTTTAATAAAACATGCCAAGGTAAGAATTAATAAGCATATTAACGAGAAGACGATAATTATATATCGAAGACCTATACAGAGGATAAAGACCCAAATCGAGACGCACGAGTGTTTCTACTTCCAGCAGGGCGCAGGTGTTGGTGGTTATGGAGAGTGAGAAGGTCGCACGAGTGATTTCGCAAGTATACTTGTAATTCTTATGTCATAATAATGTACCGGCGAAAAGGTACTAAAGGAGCTCTATATCGACCAATAACAATAAAATTACGTTTGCCTCCTTGATTTTTGTGCACCTGTGTGATGTGGCAATTATGCAACACCAGAAGTAATACAAGCAGAATTAATTTTTTTCGAATAATTCTGTAAATTAATTTCATTTGAACTGCATGCGTTTAACTTTCGATCCTGCAAGCTTTGCTAAATTTAACAACACCACGAATACACCTACGTTTGCACCTATTTTCCGATAGTTATCGCAGTAATAGTCTCTCGAGATTTCTCGAATTCTTATTTTTAGTTTCGATTTTCATAATATGTAGTGAGTCTTCCGATGCACAATTAATGCAGTCTGATTTACAAAATTTTTTATGCTATCATATAATACTGCCTGTAGCTTTCGACAGTGAGTAATGCTTGTGCGTTACGTTGATTCGATTGATTCAAAATGAAGATCGATACATTAATCGAGATGTACAAGTACCAAATAAATATTGTCTAATTTAATTTCCTTCTTTTATTTAAATTAATTCAAATTCAAATTCAGTTTCACTAGTTTTTACATAGAACTTGTTAATAATATCCAACAAAGTCTGTTATTATTCTACTTGACTATCGTCACCTGTAAAAATTATTGTTAAAAATTCAAATTATAAACATTCATTTTTTACTAAAGTAATAGTTCAATACGATCAAGAATTTCTTGTCCTTGATAGTATTTAATAAAAGTGATTTACTGCGATGAATGTAATTTAAAGTACACTTTAATGGGCAGTTATAAAAAAGAAAGTTCTACATAAGTTGAAAGTCACTGACTTTTTATTAATTAAATTAATTAATACGTTACTTGTAGTTGAGACAAATTTTCAATGGTATATTTTAAGAAGTAACAACTCGTGAAATTGTTAAACAAATTTTTTACATTTATATCATGAAAAAATGGCGTTGAATTTTGTTTCGACCACTTGATCGAACTTTAAAAATGCATAGCTTCAACGATACATTTTTATTGTCGTAGTTGTAAGTAAAATGGAATATTTGATTATAGTGTGTTTATATAACAAGAACGATTTGTACATCAAAGTATGATTTTTATGAGTCATAATTTCATGAATATTTTTAAATAAACATATTGGATGTTTTTAAAAACAAAAATCTATTGTTAATGGTTTCATTTTTTTAAATTTTATTTACTTTATTTCCACCTTTCGAAAAACCTCGAAATCTTGTTACTTCAAAATTATAAAAAATGTATTATTTTATTTGTTTTTACTCAGTATCACTATCAATAATTTAAATAATTCTGTGATATAATTAATATATTCTATCATACGTAATAGCTTGAACTCTAATATCAATGTTAGTTTATTTAATTGGAACCATATTCTTATTTTTAAAAAATTTTTTATTAGTCTTACATTTTATAAATGTTGAAAACTTTTGTACTTTCTCCTAAACCATTTATTACAGTCATTCTCGTCAGCATTTTCCTATTATTAATCAGTTATTAATCCGTTATTAATTATAAATTTAATAAAACAAAGGAGTGAAGTGAAGATGTGTATAAAATGTAAATACATAATAAATACTTATAATCATTTAACTTATACAATGAGTAAATAATTTGTTAAATGATTTAATAGAAATGTATATATATTAGAGAAAGCCGATGACAGACTTTTTTCGATGTACGTAATTGTGTTTCTATAGGTTTCATATTTCTTATATGAAAAGCTTTTATTTGAAATGTGAAGAGCTGAAGAAGCAATATAATTTTTTGCTGCCTAAAATATGTAGCTGTAGTAGCGAATTTCTTAGTGTAATCTTTTTTGTCACGAGTAATTAAAGTATGCAAAGTCACAAGTATTTAAAATTCCTGGATATGAGTTTTTTTGAAAGATTTCTTGATTTTTAATTTTATTTTAATCAAGGATGATAAAATATAAATTTATTTCCGGCGAATTTAATAAATGAAGAAGAGTTTCACACGATTTTCAATTACAGTAAACTAATATTTTATTACTTTAGGATAGTCTGATCTATTGTATCGTATTTATATTTAATATATTTAATCATAATAAAAGTTAATATCTTATTTTTAATATATAGCATAGATTTTATGGGATTTTTGGTAACTTAAACCGATGTGTTAATATTTTAATAATAATTTAAAATTTTAACAAAATTAGATTCCTTATAGGAAATTGATAAAGCTGTTATTTGATACAAATTTAAATAGCATTTATTTTTCAATACAAATTTTTATTTAAAACGAGTTAATTTCAAACAAAATTTATTTAAGTTGATTAAATTATGTTAATATTTTAAGCTTAATTAAATTTACTGTTAAAATGCTGAAAAAGACTTGTGGAGTTTTATTAAAGTTCTATTAAATTGATAAACATAATTTTATCGATAAATGACAATTTAAAAATATTGTTATAATGATGTAATCAATATTTGCAGTTTGAATTGTCAATAGTGATAGTTACGGAAGTGTCGAAATCAGGTAAAATAGTTGAACATAATAGAAAGCTTTGTTAGATTTAATATCGTATTTTATTTCTACAATAGTTTTCTGTTATAGTTTTATAGATAATCAATATATTTGAAACATTTAATAATAGCATTTATATATAAGTAATTGTTCGTTTCTCAAAGTAAATAATCTTTCATTCCCAATAAATAGGATAGCTTAGTTTTGACTAGTTTAGTAAAATGCTTCTAAACAACTTAGATATTTAACATCTAAATGAAATTTATAATCAATTCATTTTGCACATGACTTAAAAAAGTGAATAAATATTCTATTCTTTATTAATATTTAAATAATTATTTTTACGTTGTATGAGTAGATGAGTAAAATTTTTAACCTTTCACTACTGACTAGTACAACTCATATTTTATTTTTCAAAGAAACATATACATACCATACAGTAATTAATGTTACTGTTACTATATAGAAATTAGTAATCTATGAGAGAGAGAGAGAGAGAGAGAGAGAGAGAGAAATAAAGTGACAACACATACGATTAAAATTTTGAAAGAATTATTGATAAATAGTCGAGAAATTTATGTACTAAAGTTAATTGTATTTGCAGAATAAAAATATTTGAAATGCATACATAAATTATTCATTTCTTTTTACTGCTTCTTTATTTCGTAAAATATATTTCCTTTTATATATGTCGTGTATTAAAATAATGAATTATTCGTTTATAATGAAAAGTCCATAATATATTTTCGTATAAATTAGTTTATTTCTATTTTTTATATATGTAAACCTTAATTATCAATTTACGATTAGCTAAAAATAATTCGTTCGTAATTTATTTCCTTATAGATCTTTCTTAGATTTTAGTTATCTAAAACTTTTCTTCGATATACAGTTACAGTTGAAAATCATGTAGGTAAACTGAGTGTTAAACACATTGAAATCGCCAGAAAATGTAACAAAAATATCTTTATTAAAGGCAAAGAAATTGTAGCGATATGTTTTTCGATACACATCAAGTCAGGTATAAATTAAATTCTTATTTTACTAATGCACGTACACAAAAAACAATTTTTCAAAATTTTTGTTGGGATACAAAACGTAAAATATTCCATGCATTAATTGGATTTCGAAGGTCGAAGTTTTTTTTAGAAAAAAATATAGATTTCTAACACAAATCTGTAAAAAAATTGTCGGGTAAATAAAAGGTACATTTTTTTATATTGAAAATTCATTTTCATGATTTATTTATTTATTTGTGGTTTATATTTTGTTTCTTTATGTGAAATCTATAATCTCTTGAAAATATTACAATATTAACAATTTTATAACAATATTGTCAATTTAACAACGTTCGTACTCGAACCTTTTATTTAAAATCCATTCGATAAAATTATTACCGAAGGGAAGCATCGTAAAAAACGATTTTTGGCATATATATCTTTAAAAGTATACAATTTTTTTTAACGTTTCTCACGAGCTTCGGTTTCTATATTTAAACGTAAAAGGCTAATCGTGTTCAGCAAACAACTTATGTTAAATATAAAAAGAAAGTTATAAATATAAAAGTACTCAAGATTCGTCAAAGAATGGGTCGAGTAAATGATTGCTTTTCAAGCTTAATCTATAAATTAATTTAAGATCGTTAATTTGCGAATACCAGTAACTAAAAGTTTGTATTATTATTCACAATCAACAATGGAGCCCATCCTTATTCATCGGTTTGCGTAAACAAATAAACGTCCGCGCGTGTGCCAATAATTCGATAAAAATCGATAAGAGCAAATTTGGGGTTTCGCGAATAGCGATCCGCCAATCGATCTATTATTCCACAAAGGCATTATCTAAGTTTGGAGATAATATTCTACGCTTGGTCGTTTGTTCGATTAAATTGACATAGTGCATTGCGACCCGTAAGTGCAACTGCCGAGTCCAAGTTGCATAACCACTAGAATAAAAATAATAATTGAGCACTACACTTGTATCATATTACGGTTTCCTTAAAAAACTAAGTTCTCTTTCAAACTATATTTTCGAGCGAAAAGCAAGTTATAATTCGATTTAAATTAATTGCTCTACTCTTTCCCTGCCCTTGTAGCATATGTAATTAATTTATCATACAAAAATTACAATTAACTCGGTGTCAGGATTTACGTCACGTTTATCTTTTATCTTTCGAAAAATAAATTTCAACGCGAGATAAGACTCGTACTATGTGACAAAAACTTAAAAATAATGTTATGCATTAAATATTAAGGTTGTAATGAAACTATGTAATTCTCGGCGAATGCAGATTTTCCAAAACTTGTTTGAAACAGTTTTAAAAAACAAGTAAAAAAAAAAACGAAATTGAAATAAGCGACGAATGGTCGATAGCTGCTATTCAGCTAACGCACAGTACCGCTCTGCGTTTCGTTAGAAAGAGCATGTATCTTCAGTAAATAATCTGCGAGAATATTAGTGGAATGCTCGTGTAAGAAACTTGGTTGTTAATGAAAATATTTACATAATACGGCGATTCGGAAAAGCGTTCGATGAGTAGTCGAGCGGCTTCTCGAAGGCCTCTACTGCTTCTCTATGCAAGGAATAGATTTCAGGTAGAATTCCGCTTTATCGCGCGAGTTTCGATCGGAAGTATTCGAGGAGCGATTAGCGGCTACCGGGATAGATCACTATCGAGCATAGATCGCAGAGTGCGAACGCACTCGGTTCGATCAAACTCGAGATTACGATTCGTAATGTAAGAAAGAAGGTTATCGCCGCGCCATCGGATGCTTCCTTAGAACTGCAAAATCTGGTTGATCCACTCGCGGAACTCGGAGATTCTCGTGTACACCCCCGGCTGATTGGGCTCCGCGCAGCCGATACCCCAACTGATAACCCCGGCCAGAACCCATCGCCTGTCGCGCTTCCTCTGGATCACCAGTGGACCTCCGCTATCGCCCTGCAAAATGATCAATTTTTAAATCAACCTCGACTCCTTTTTTCCGCTTTCCAAACTTCTTAATAATTTGAATCGAACTTCGGATAAGTTCTATTGCTAGATAATTTTTTTATAATAAAACATTGAGCGAATATTTAAAACTTTCGTATCGATATTTCTGTAGAACTTGTTTAGAAATGATCGCCAAAAATTAATTTGTCGAGACACTTCCTGCAATTATTTAATACGCTTCCACACTGAAGACGTATTTCGTAAAAGAGCAATTTTCCTATAACAAACGTATTTATACTTTTAAGGAGAGAATTGAACATTTTCCGGCAAACATCAAATACCCCACTGAATTTTCTACAATTTTTTATTTACTTTAAGATAATCATTACTAAGGCGCATCTAATTGTTACTGTAAATTGTAGTAAATAACGGTTGTCGCGCTGCTGCTGCTATTCTTTGATGTTACAACTAATGTATTTAGAATGTTCATAATTCGACTCGAGCTTGAATAGAAAAAGAAATTCAATAGTAATATTCCAAAGCTATCCGCAAAGTTGCAACTATACCAGAGTCTTGGCTTGTTACATTCGAAGACTCCTCAATGCTAATAAAAGAGAGAAGTCCAATTGCAACTTTCACGTTGCACACACACACACACACACACACACATATATATATATATGTATATACGTAAATAAGTTGGGCCAATTAAAGGGCTGAGCGCTCGAGGTAAGCTCACAACGACAAATTTACCTCGCACGAGTCGAATCCCCCTTTCCGCCAGCCGGCACAGATGAAAATGTGAGGTATGTGCTCGATGTAACCAGCATTCCTGTACATGCCCTCGCAGACCGAGTTATTTATCACCGGCACGGCAACTTCCTGCAGTACCGACGGCAACGGTCCATCTAAACGAAAATGCAAAAAACGTCCCACCTTACTTTCCACGATTACAAAGGAGCGAGAAATGAAAGTGCCTCTAGCGCTTACCTTCGTAGAGTCTGCCCCAACCAGTGACGAAGGCCGTCTGTCCGACGTAGTCCTCGTCGTCGTCTGGGACGCAGACCGGCAGGACGTTGGGCTGGAAGGGTAGCACGGGCTCGTAGAAGCGCATCAGGGCCAAATCGAACTCGAACGTCCGCGGATCGAAGTTCGGATGACTCGCGACAATCTGGACCCTCCGCTCTTGAAAACCGTAGGGCTCCTCCTCGTTGCCGAGGTCGTGCTCGCCGATTCGCAGCAGCAAGTCACTCGGCAACACACTGCAAATTCAAAAGCGATCCCGATTAGCGACCTTGAGCGAACCCCATCAACTTCCAGAGCAGTACGTACTTTTGGACGCAGTGAGCTGCAGTGATGGCCCAGTTCTCGTTCAAAAGTGCCGCCCCGCACTTATGCAGGTACGTCGAGGTTCGCCATTGCCGGAGCGAGATCTAAAGAAGGAATCAGAACGCGACCTTTAGGAATCGGATAGTTAGAAAAAGGAAATCGCTGCGACCTCAAGAGATATAGGCTGACTCACTTGCGCCGAGATCGATAATTAAAAGAAGACGCGATGAGATAAGTTGTGTGGCATTCTTTAAGCGCAACTATATATAGAGATGCTCACGGGGCTTTTCCATTTCCACAGATACGCATCTAGAAAAGTCTACTTGATTTGATTATCGTTCAACCTATTTCGTGCCTTTTCAATGACTTGGCACAAACTATTATTCGCCCCATCTGCCCGGATGTTTGACATTTTAATCGCGAGATCAAATTAATTCTAGACTTCCACGTCCACGTTTTATCCGCGCACTAAACAAATTAATCGCGTATTCTATTACTCGAGCCAAACATGTACGAAGTATAAAATTTCGAGCCATTCGGTTGACGTTACGAAAAATGCGATTCGCACGACCCTGTTGAACAAGAATTTATAATAATTCGCCCGCAAAAGGTAGAGGAATAAGGCAGTCGCAGCTTCGCCTTGTCAAAGTTCTTGCAACGTATTTGCACTCGGCAACATTTCAAGAATATTGGAACAATCCCCATCCGTTCAATATTTCGTTTGTCGCTTTAAGCGAACAAAAAACGCGCACAGAGAGACAAGCGTTAAGCAAATCTCAAGCAAACGAAACACTTTTCTAATGGGAATATACGTTTTCCTCGGAGGAGTTCGCAAAAAGTAGCGCTTAAAGTGCCATCGAAAGGAAATAAAGGATTGCGAGTATACCGAATGTCTTGTACACGGATTGCGCTCGATGGGACTCATCAAGGTGAAAAGAAGCTTTATTAGGTACTTTACCTGCCAAGGCCACTTGCCGAACGAACTGCCGTCACCGCCGACGATTCTGGACTCCGGGAAGATTCGTCTCCCACAAACTGCAAGTATAAACATTGTCGAGTTCATGCCTTTGAGCAGATTCGCGTGTCTCATTGCGGCGGCCATGTTGGCGAACATGTGCCGCCATATAGTTACATCGGATCGGACGAGAGGAACCGGTATCATTACTTTTTCCCTTCTTTTTTATCGTCTGGATTCGCAGTGATTTTTTGTAGCTATTTACTCATCGCTATTACAAATGCCCCTTTTCACTCATTTCCCTTCATTTTTACGGCTCTCGCTCGTATCATATTTTAATTAAATCGAAATTCCCTTTTGAACGTCTTTCCTTTTTTCCGCGAGCCAATAAATTACACGCGCTTAAAAATACTTGGATAATACAGCGATTAGCAAGGAGAATTCCTATTTTAACGCGTAAATACTCGTACGATTTTATCCAAAATAAATAACAATTAAGGGCAATAACGAGGATATCGATTGTAACGAGGATAGCGAAAACAGACGAGTTACTACTTTATTATTTCTTGTAATAATAAATTTAAATGATGTTCGATTTTAATTTGAAACGCGTTAAATCTTTCAAAAATCACACGGCACGTTCGTATATTATGAATTTAAGCGTGCAAATAAGTTAAAATAAAAAAATCATAAGCCTATACTTAATGATGCTAATTTATTAATCGAGGCTCAAAAATAAAATTTAACCAAACTAAGACGAATTTTAAAAAATTGGGCTTCACAAACTGAAAGCTAATCCCGTCAATGGCATAAAAATACATATAAAATTATTCTTATTGATTATTTCAATAAACTAAATTATCTGAATAAATTCTCAGTAGCTTGCGGTTGCACATTTCGCATATTTCATACCTTATTGAATTAATATCACAATGTATTTTATCGAAGCAAACATCTGATGCATTCAAAAGGTTAATTATGTAAATAAAGGTAGAGTCATAAATGTAATAGAAATTGTTAAAAATGATCGGGAAAGATATATTAATACTTTCAAGAACGACAAGATAAATGATTAATTTGAAGAGATTGGCTCATCTATTATTATTAGGAAGAAGTTGTTTTCTTATTACTGAAAGCTATTAAGAACAAAAATTGATACAAAGCGACTCAACAGTTGTGTTCGGTAATAAAAAAATAAAAAAATCCGACAACTTACTTAAGAGCAAAATTTTTTAAATATAGACGTGGATTGTAAAAGAATTCCACGTTGCATAAGACCGAAGAGTCATGTGAACTTGAATCTTTGCAATTAATAATATAAAACACTCGTTTAAACGTGAAAATTATTATTCTCCATCTGCCGAGAAGCTGTTAGTTAACGAACGGGAATACGAGCGAACCTCGGCATTAATTATTATAGTTATAATTTAGAATGCATTTATGCGCCGAGAAAATACAATTGCAATTATTTTTCAATATAATAATACTTGGTGCAGCTATTCGTTAAAATTTCCAATCGATTGGCCTTTATCTTTGATTCACAATTATCTCGATTGGGACGTCTTGAGCAAGCGTAAACAAACTAGAGTAGTTTAGGGTTTTTGTTGTTTTTTTGGCAGATACCTTTTTTGAAGTCGGACATGTTCAACGGCGTCAGAGGAGGTTCCGTGAATTCTGGAGCTACTGTGACGCTTGCTACGGTCGATAACATGCCAACGTACGTCGTCGACTGGGTGGTGACCCGCTCGGTTGTCGTCGACCTTGTCGTCGTCGTCGTCGTCGTCGTCGTCGACGTTGTTGTACTCTCCGTCGTTGGTTTAACTAAAAATCCACGTATAAAGCTAATCTACGAGGCTGCGACTCCTAATTAATTTCTAATCAACGGGTATCATCTGCGCTTTGCTGTCTAGAAGTTAAGATTTGTTCGAGCAGCTTCCGATTCTAACAGTATTTGCATCACCTTTTTTTTCATGCCCCGAAAAATTATGGCGCGGACTAGAAATTAAGACGGAAATATTGACGATTTGGTTTGAATTCCGTGACACGCATCTCTTGTAAATAAAATATACGGCTCTTTTCATATTTAGTATTTTAATAACTTTATTAGACGCTTATTAACTTACCGTCAGTTTATACTTAATTACCAATTTAACTGACATCGCCGCAACGATATAAATTTTAATTATTTACAGACACGATTTTAAGCTTCTACGTCTCTGGATTGCCGATGCGAATGAAAATAATTTAAATTCGCACAACGAATATTAAAAATTCACTTACGCATTTACTTATCCGAAATTCGATTTGTTATAAGAATTTTGTCTTTTTTATAGCAAAAAATTATTTGGCGCACACATCGAATTATAACGTTTAACCGTCTAACGCGTGAAAGTACACGACGAACGACAGAATTTGCTCGCAACGCGTAAATTTTTAACATTGTACGTCTAATAGTCGGGCGGCTCTAACAGACGTTGAGTTATTTTTAATTTTATTCTGTTGAGTAAAAAATTAAAAGACTAATACAAAAAACTTTCTTTCGCACCCTTTAAAGGTAACTTTTTTTGTCAACGCGTGCGATCGAAATCAACCGTAAATTATTTATCGGAAACAGGCAATTAACTTCACGACTAAAATAAATATCGCACAGCTTTCAACGACGCGATGAAAGTATCGATTAAATTATTACAATTATAACGTTATAACAGATGCTTACCTGTAGGCGGAACCTGTGTTGTGGATCCGGCCGGTTTTACATCTAAATAAACCTCTGAATTGAATTTATCGGTAGTCGGTGATTGTATTATTATCCAGCCGTCGGGAGTTGTGATGGGCGTCCAATCCGTTTCCGTGGTTTCTGAAATTATATAAATGCAGTCGCGTTCGTGCTTTAGTCGCATTGTTTTAGATTCACCTATTACTCACGGCGACTACATTATTATTCATAACACGTGTAAAAACTGTACCGAGTAAAGATGCGCGATCCATACGTGCGATACTTTTCGTTGCGAAAAGTTATTTTTTATTTTCACATCGAATGATCTTAGATATCGCGTAAATTTTAACGAATGCGTTTATTAATTGTCATTGCGCGAAAGAGGATGCGAGGCGGCTTATCGCTACTTGTTTCACCATATTTTCGAGACTTTAGAATGGTTTTATCGCTTGACAGGAAAACGTTGTTTATATTTCTACCAGCAACTCTCGTGAAAAAGTCTCAAATAATCTCTTTGGTTCTAATTTCATAGTTTCTTAAAAAATTTTCCGGCTTGCAGACGTCAATTAATTTTTTTCACCGCGAGACAAAAAAGTGCAATCTTATATCTCTCGGGAGGATTAAAGGCAATGCGAAAAACGTTGTCGAGCAGTGATAGGTGTACAATTAAGTTAGGAATGCTGCAAAGTTATCGCGGATAAAATGCTCAAAAGAGTTAAGAGTACAAAGTGAGACAGCGACAGTCGGAGAGGCGAACGAAGACGGAGATATTTATGAGAACGAGGATGATAGTGCCTGCAGGAGAAAGAGAAAAGGCGAATGAGTAAGTGAGATTACGGTGGATTGTAAAACCGTTACGTCTCAGCCCAATAGTATCGCATCGCGACCTGCTTGTTTTGCATTTTCTTTTATTCTCTCTCTCTCTCTCTCTCTCTCTCTCGCCACACGTAATGACTTTTAATTGTTATATACGTTTTGAATAATAAAATTTTTCCTTTTGCATTCCTCAAATTACCTGGTGCAATCGAGGAGTCGTTTGGATTTTTAGTAGCACTTTCGACTTCGTCGGGGAACGATGTCCAAGTGACTATTCCTGGTATCATAGTCGTTTGCTCCGTTTCGTTAACAAACTCATTGTCGATTTCGTTGGAAACCGTTGTTGCCGTGAAAGCATTCCAAGGGGAAGTGGTCGTCGCGTTTTTTTGGCTCGTGATCGAAGCTTGAGACGAGGAGACCGCGTGAGATTGCGTGGCCGGTTTCGTGCTCGGCTCATTGGTTGGATTCATCGTTGATTTGATTATAGTCGCCGAAGGGCTCGTGACCTTTAAAGTAGTATCCGATGGTAATGCAGCTGCAATCGTTGGTACAGTATGCTTTAAAGGTTTTGGCGTAGTTTTTGGCCCAGGTTTCGTACTACTCGTAAGCTTTATCGTCGTAGGCTTGGAAAACGTAGTTTCGACGTTGGATTGAGTTGTAATTTTTGAAGAAGAAGGTTTGGACGTTGTTATTGTGGGTTTAGTAGCAATCGTAGGCTTCGATGGAATTGTAGCTGTTGGGCGGGTCGAAAACGAACTTGTTACGTTTCTCCTAGAATTTGTAATAGTTGGCCGTCTGATCGTTGACGTGATTATTGGTCTCCTGGTAGTCGTTGCAGGTCTTGCCGTCGACGTCGTTAAAGGTCTTTTTATCGTGGAAGGCTTTTTAGTGGGTATTGTAGTCAAAGGTTTTTTAGTGGTATCTATAATTGAACTTGTACTAGTAGTAGTAATGAAGGTTGTAATGGGAAGAGTAGTAGCCTTTGCAGGAGTAACAGTTGAATTTAAACTTGTAATTTTCGTAGAAGTTGGTATAGTGAGACTTGCAGTCGTGGTTGATACGGGTCGTCTAGTTATCCCCGTCAATGAAGGCTTTTTAGAGATGACAGGTCTCTTCGTCGTTATTTTAGGAGGCTTTTTCGTCGTGATAGGCTTTCTCGTAGTCAATGGCTTGGGAGTCTCCTCGGTATCTTTGTATATTACACTTGTGACAGTTGTTGGTTGAGTATTTATCTCAGTGATAAACGTCGACGTTCCTGCTGTTGAGTTTCTGGGGGGAAACCTCGTTATCGAAGGGGGTTTTTGCGTTGTAATAAAATTTTGAATTGTAGGTCTAGAATTTTCTATCGGCGATATCTTATGAGTCACTGATGTAGAGCTACCACTTGTACTATTGCGATGAGTCGTCGAGAAAAAGTTAGGCCTCGTGATGCTGGATGCGCCAGGCTTTGTCGTACTTCCAGAAGCAGAAACGGGTCTTTTGGTAAGTCCTGAAGTCGTGTAAGGTTTCTTGCTAGTAATAAAGTGATGATTGGAGGTGGATGTAGAACCTAGGGAAGACAAGGAAGGTCTGGAAGGTGAGGTAAAAGAAGTAAACGTTGACGGTGACGAATGAGTCGAACTAGTAACAGGACTATTAGAAACTGACGACGAGGAGTGAGATGTGGAAGTTGAAGCTGAAGATGGTGGCTTTGGCCTTGAAGATACTGGTTTAGAATCAGAAATGCTCGGTCTCAGTGGTCGCTTCGAAACGGTGGCAATGGTACTAGTTTGCACTGTAGTCGGTCGCTGATCGGATGCATTCTGGACGGTTTGAAAGGTTGAAAGCCTAATGGATTCCGTAGTAGATTCAGCAGTGATCGGTCTTTTTGTTACGATCTTCGTAGGTTTGCTTTTTGTTTGATCAACAGTTCTCGACGTTGTGCTGTCCGTTCCTTTTGTCATCAACGATACAGTTACCCCATTAGTTGACGACGGTCTCGTAGACGGCTTTAGCCTGTCCACGTTTCCCGGTATATCATTGCTCTCGAACACGTGGGTAGTGGTAGTGGTAGCGAACGGCTTCGGCAGCGACAGCGGATTATCAACGTCAATCGTGTTGTCCTGTGGGAATATATCGGGCTCACCGTCTATCTTGCAGCAGCTACCGAAATAAAAGCGATCGATGCAGGTGCCCAGATGCGTGCCGTTCGCTTTGGCACAAGTAAAAGCAAACATGCATACTCCGGTTTCGCCCGTTCGTCGTGAAACGCATGGTAAATGCCTGATGTTCCTTCCAGTTCCTAAAAGAAAAGAGCAAGTACTGCAATTAATGTAAAAACTTTAACGATACATTATCAATTTTATTTCAACACACTCGAAATGGCAGTTCACTACTTTAATTTTATCGTTTTTGACAAATACGAAGAGAAATGTAGCAAATTACAATATATATATATTGACTGACGTGTGCATAGAAGTAACGTAAAATGTCAGTTAATTTAGATTACCATTTTACACTGCTTGATTAAATTTTTTAAAATCTAATTAAAAATAACGAAGAAAGCTCGTGCTAATTACAGTATATTAAAATATCTCTTATTCCGAGAAGAATCTTCTGAGTGTCATTAATATCAAATCATTCACTATTTAACGTTCTTAGGGTATACTTAAATTATATTTGAAGTATTTTTATATTTTCTAAAGTTTATCAAGTAGTGTTTACATTTAACCGATTAAAATGCTAAAACGAAAATACAATCGTATAGAATTAAAAATACCAGTGCAATGGAAAATTTTATATTTCTTTATTGTATATAGTTTAGTACTATTGAAAATATTTGAACACCTTTTTTGACATATATAAATTTATGTGTTCGGTGCATCCATTTATTTTTTATCGTATACCGCGATTGTAATTTAATTTTTATTTTAGCAACGTGTAATGTTACTTTCGCCAATTCACAATCGCGAATGCGATAATTTACGATCGTATTAAATCAAATAAAGTCTTAATTTGTGCATGAGGATGCGTAAAAAAGCACGTATTGATTTCCAAGTGCACCGGGTACGACTAATTTGATTTGAATTTTCGTCGGCGTAGAGCAGCTGCAACGACAAAGTTTCACTAGGATATTCTGCAAACTGACATTCGGCAAAGTATTGAGATGCACTCAATACTTAAGCGTGTGCAGTCGTAGAAATGCATTTTAATAAAATGTATCGATGTAGAGTTTTACAATTTTGCACGAATAATCTGACGGCCGAAGACAAATGCGATCGAATGACGTTATTGGATTTGTAAAATTACGACACAATCTGCACTTGAATTGCACGGATAACGACTTTATAGGAGCCGGTATTGAACGCGAACGTATAACCACATTTAAATTCATTGAAATATTAGTACTTGATTTGAGCCCTTTTAACGCTATAAAAATATCAAAACATCATCGACATAAATTTTAACTCTTACCAATAATAAAGACATCAAAAAGGTAATTTGTTTATATTTATTGAAGAATTTTAAGCAGTCTCGAGAAATATTCGAAATTTGATATTCTTTCGAATTAAAGTTGGTTTTAAATAAATTCGGTTTATAACGAATCAAGGTAGTATATAATGTGTTTGTAAGGCGAGGAAAAGCTATTCGATGTTTACGATTGAAAATTATCTGTTATAATGCAGTTTTGCGCTCTAATCACGTCTCAACAACACTTTCCGTAGGCTCATTAGTTTCAGTCTTACTTGTGTCTCGGCTGGAAGTATCAATGAGTATACTCATGACATAGATCATGTCGTAAAAATATAGGCCCCTTTATTTAATACGGTTTCAGTCGATAATGGAGGAATGGCGAACAAATGAAACTTTGGAAATACGTTTTATAATATTGGCTTTTTCCAGAAAAATTTAGATCAAGCGAAAATTTAATACCGAGGTTTTATTTTGCGCCTGAATACATTGCAAGGAAGCTTTAATTTTGTACACTCGAAGATACTGTAAACAGCAATAGCAACTGCCAGTAACATCGTCCTGTAACGACGTGTATTGCGTTTATAAATAGATTAAGACACATATTAACGCTGAGCTTTTAATCGATTAAACAAAGCGACATTTTCTCGTCTCAGCTGGAAATGCGTTCGCGAAATGCATTTTCGGCCCCGTGGATGGATATTCGAGATGCCCTCGGCATTTATCTTATTTGTGAAAAGTAATGTTGCGAGAAGTGCAGGGAACACCTTTCCGTTGAGGAGTGAATTAATGTTAGCCAGAACCTGGGATCGGTGTACCGTTAAGTTTCAATGCATGAGCTAGTTGTGTCCGCTCGGAAAACTGGGTCACAGTAGAGCCTAATGTCCTCGCCAAGCTTTATCTTATATTCCAGTTGGTGGTCACTTCGCATAATTGCATTTCTTCTTGTGTTCGAATTTTCTTCTTTTTCTTCATTTTCCCGACTTTGCCGATCTTTTCAACGATGTGATCTTTATAATCGGGGTGTAGGGACATTCCTAATCTCCAAGCGCCGTGAAAATCAAGGCAGCCGATTGAATTTATCTCTAAAGGCTCGGGTATCTTCATTCTAATAGGAGTTTTGGTCCTGAAAATTTTGTTCTTTTTTCCACTACATTGCCAGCGACAGATAATTGGCCGCATCTGCGTAGTTAACTAATAAGTTCGATGTTTGAATCCGTTGATCTGAAACCGTTGTCTTTTTGACTTGCAATATCATTATGGCTAACGAGACGAGGATAAAAATTTAAATTATATTTGTAGATGGTACAGCAAGATATACGCAGACATAAATTTCTGACTTGTTTGAATTATGAAAAAATCTTGATTGGCTTTGAATTATAAATTCCTCGATCGGTATCGTCGAGCCATGAGTTTGTTTTATTAATCTAGATATAAAAAGTAAGTCATCGTGCTCGGAAACCTAAGTGCATATTTTAATAATTAGTCAATGAACCCAATTACGCGTAAAAGACGTTTTTAAGCCCTTGAATCGCAACAGAATTTTCATAATTTACGATACACGGGTTGAAAACGTGAAAGAACGTAAGCTGATGTTGAAAAATTTTTGTACTAACAATTAAAGATTAGTCTAATACAATCGTTATGCTTGTAAATAAATATTTGTCTGTTACTTTTCGGCTCGGCGTAAGCAATCCATAAATAAGTAGCGCGCGTTAATTGTAAATTCAAATTAAAAGATTATGTTTTGTCATTCGATTACGTCGGCACAACAATTGAAAATTAATGAAATTGTGCAGATTAAATATCTGGGAAATAAATTTTCTTGGACCATATTTCAAGTATTCAAAGTATCTTTACCGTACACGTAAATATTATTAGGATAAATCATTTAATTATGAATAAATTATAATCAAGATAATTCCACGTCAAATCGTCGAGTCGCTATAGAAGAATAAACCGTTAACTCAAAACTGTTTTTGTGAATATATGCAAAATATTAGAAAACTCAGCTGCTTGAATACTTTAAATAATTAGCTTCCTCATACTGCGAATATACGCACCTATTGCGAGTTAAATTTTGGTTCAATCGCGAGAAGCCTTTTGGAGGCACTGGATAATTAATTTGTTTCCACAAATCCCCAAGCCCACGTGACCATGTCTCGATATAATTCACGCGAAATCCATTCTCCGATACCGCAATAAAATAAATATTACAAAGGAAATAAAACGAGAGAGCTTGGGCAGCGAAAAGTGCAAGGAAAATAAACCAAGGTAATCGTTTCTGATTTAGAAGTATAATGGCTTGAGCTCGAATATTTTTTATTTTCCAAACTATCTATGACATACTTATGCAAGTGCTAGATGAGCATTGCTTCGAATTCTTTGGTCGGGCGCTCAAATTATTTATGGCGTTTTATTGTTTTATAAATGCGTATTCCGCGCTCAGAAATTTATAAAGAAGCATCTCCGCCTCGAGCGCAACGCGCAACCTCTCAGAACTTACGGTAAGCGCCTCTTAAAATTATAAATAAATACGATTCTTCTTAAGATGAAAAAGGCGCTGGGAGATAACGAGTTCTAATTCTCGAAACATCACACGTTCGTTCAAATTTGCGCAAAAGTGCGCATTGGCACACACTAATGCCCCCCCCCTTCCCGCACAAGCCTCGCGAGGCACATATTCTCGTTCCTGAAATCCGAGAGCCGCTTCTGACATCCTCCTGACGGCGAGATAGAAAAATATTAAATCTAACTGTTGCGTACTTACGAAGGTGAGCTATTGTTTTGATGGAAAAATTATTGATTATAAAATGTTTCTGGGTCAGTTGGTCAACGCCTACTAAGCATCCAAAAATCTCTTCTTGATTTTGCATGCAAAGAATGTGTGTTAGCGGAAGTGTAGTATGAGTCACATCACTGAAGAAAGTATAGTGTGGCGCTCGTCGTGGAATGGAAAAATCAGGCATGAGTAGAATGTTTGTCGATCGACATGCCACCTGACATGAAATTCCACTGTCACCTGCGTTCCACCTAATTCTTTTCTTGTTTTAGAATTCCCTAGAAAAATGAGTGGCGCTCCCCGCGTTTTATCGCCCGAAGTCCGAGCATTTCGTGTTCTCTCAAACATAGTTTTTTCTAAAAAAATCCGATAAATATTTCCAACCTCTTGTCCGGTACATTTCACGTTCTCTTCTTCCAACAATTCCTCTCAATGCACACTTGTTAATTATTTTGGGAAAAGTTTTCGTCTCCCGGGTAAATCTACTTTCCGTATGAAAATTGTAATTCGTACACGGATATTTTCCATTGTTATCGTCGCGTCGAGCATAGACCGTCCATGTGTCCGATTAAAGGAAGTGAGATTGTCGACGGTATTGGTGCAGAAGGTGATTGTAGTCAGAGCCTTTGAGAAAAACTAAGAGCCCCCGATCACGAATTTGTCATCTTTTATAACCTCCCTCTTGCATTATTCGTTCACACATTAATGTCCTGGAATGACCTCGTGACCAAGAGTCGCGAATGGGCATGGGTCAATCTGGAACGCTAATATCAACACTCCTTACGAACCTGAGGACGGAAATTCGCGGGGCCGTTGTTAGACGCGGAATGTGCGCGTCGGAGTCACACGTGGCACTATTGTTGTTTTGACCCCCGCTGTCAATAGTTTTTTTGCGCCAAAAATTGAATGTAGATGCTTTGGAATATAAAGTGTATTTGGCACACCTAGTGTCATCTGGTGTCTACTATCTACTGAATACCTTAGCTTACTCTCTAAAAGTACAGTATTTTCATTTCTATTGTATGCAAAGACCATCGTTTAGAGATATTTCCATCGATATTAATATTTTCCCGTTATTAAAAGTTGCACGTTTATCCGTCTATTTTATGACACGATTGTGCAAGATTGATTGTAAAGCTGTTGGATAGATCAAAACGAGCTGGTTTATTTATTTTAACGCAAATGTAACTAATAACCCCCAAATATAAGAATGAAATTCAAACTTTCAAATATTTTTTAAAATTTAACTTTGACATTATTTATAGTTAATTCTTAGCTCAGATCTAACAAATTTTTATTTTAAACTAAAATAACGATTTATAAATAAACCAATTTATATAGGAATCATCAAAAAAACATTTAATTAACGGAGTGAAAATTACAATGTAGGCACGACAGTCAAAAAACATTGTTACCCGACACATTCAAAGTAAACGAACGTCTTATTGACATTTTGCGTATAGTATATTGCTTTAAAAACATGTATATTGTCGTTTTAAAAGTTAATCTATCTATGAATTCGAAATTTCAGTATTCTTATTGTTTTTTTGCGATAGGAAAAGACGATTTAAATCTAATGAATTCAGAGACAAAATAAGTGCAGCCGCTTTCATCCTGTGTCTATAAAAATATTATCTTTTATTGTATATGTCTCTTTCTGTTATATTATTCGGTGAGATTTTAATGATTTCGCTTATTTCTAACTCTACAATTTTAAATAAATAAATATGCATGCATATATGTATAAATATGTAAAAACGAAAAAAAATCACCTTTTCGCGGTTTCTAAAATGCAAAAAAATTCGCATAATCTTTTGTTAGTATCAAATTCGCGCTATGGGCTATAAAATTTTATCTATGTTATTTCAAAAACAAAGTACTTTAAATTTAATTTCATGTAATTGAGAATAGTAAGAAAAATCTTAATACATTTATATAAACGAGTGTTAATTAATTTAATATCATGCCATTAATTATAGCTACACGATAGATTCATAAATACAACTTTAAAATAATTTTTAAGAAGGGATAAAAAATTAATTTTGTAATATGCATAAAATTAAAAAAAAATTGATTTCATCAATAATATTATAAAGATTCTATTTGGAATGTAAATAAACATTCGCCTTTTTATAATTTCACGTTTGAGATACATGAGAAAATATTTTTTAAATAACATTTACAAACATCTCTCACGTTGTTTACATCGTTAAACCTACTATTGCACTTCATTAACAAACTTATTCGAATCATTAAAAGCTCATCCATAAATTTTTTGAATTAGCGGTTTTGTTAATAAATTATAAAAATTGACACGCACAATTATTAATTAATTACCGGTAATTTGTTTTGAATGCTTCGATCTAACATCGACTACTTTCCTCGTGAATTTGTTTCCGCAAAATTTTATAAAATTACAACACCTAGCAGTATTTATGAGGTATTAGCATACAAAAGGTACAGTTAGAACCAGCATCTTGAAGTAGCAGGAAAAAAAAATGAAAAACTAAGTTTACTCAATTTGTTAACATGAATTCGAAGTATAATCACGTACTAGGATCCGAATTTACCAAATGGCCTTTATATTTTACTTTTATTCACAGTTAGAACCGTTACCTCATTTAATTTGAATACATAGAGATTAAAGGAATTTAAATTTGAAATAAACGCTTTTAAAATGACAGAGCAAAATTGATTCCGAACGAATATAGAACGGAGGAGATAATTTAACAACGAAAAAGTATATTAAATATTGAGATGCTGTGATTTGTGATATTGTGAAATACCATAAACGCGTCTACAGTAGAGCCATGAATTATACAAGTGTCACAACGATACTTTACAGCAGTCGTATATTTCTTCCTAACGAACGCGATATTTTTTTTCATTTTTAACCTTCCAGGAGGAGTTAAAAATTAAGGTCCCTCGAATGTTTCAGCGAGCATTCAGGAATTGAAAATAATTCCAACACTGGACGCACAAACATAGGAAAAGTTTAACAAAGTCCAAGAAGACGAGAAGGCGAGTTTAGGAGAATAAAAATAGAGCAACAAACCACAATCGCGCGATAAAAATTTTCGTAAAAAGCGATTTGAGCAAGAAGAAAAAAAGGATTTGCCCTTGTTCCTTTCGCTAAAAAGAAGAAACCGCGCGCTTTATTTATTTATTTATTAAATCTCCGAGCCGAGAGCCACGTCGACTATTAAGTCGCGAAAAGCAATTAAGGAATGTATTTCAAAGGTTGGAGTCGTGCGCTTACGCATTCGCTGTATTACACGTTCTGCTATCTGTCCGGGCATTAAAACTAACAATAAGGTATAAAGAATAAGAACATGGTATTCGGGTGGTTCTTGTTCTCGGTAAAAGTCCGCCGGAGCTTCATTCCCCGAGTAAATTTATGGCTATCGGCAATAAAGAATGACTCCTAGCCGGAGGCGGACCACGTGTTTATCCAAGCCGAGCACTCGGCGCTGACCTACTTATGGACCATGTAAAACTGACCGGTCCGCCCACTTTGACAACGCAGGGGTCAATGTCGTGGCCGCTGCCGCCGCCGCCGCCGTTGCCCACTCGACACTCCACTTGCGGAATCTGCTCTTTCTTCTCTTTCTCTCTCCCTCTCTCTCTCTCTCTCTCTCTCTCTCTCTCTCTCTCTCTCTCCCGTGCTCCACCTCCGACCGTAATTACGCGGATCGCGCTGCGCAAAACTGTTTTCGATTAAAAATACATTGTCATGCTGACCCACCGCTCCAAATCATTAAAGAGTTTCTTCGAACTGCATTATTTTCCCGCGAGTGGAGGAATTTTAAAATGCGTCGCGCGAGTCTAGCGACGTTGATGCATAAAGCCGCCTAATTATGACAGTTGACCAAAGTGCCCGAGAGTTCTTTTACGATGCCTTTACCAGGTAAACGGAAAGCAGAGTCCTGCGCACGCGAGCCCACCTAACCTGAAATCGGCACGAATTTATTGTAACACCAATTTCCTTATTATTATTCGATTACCAATAAAGCCAAACGCTCGCCGGTGTAACAGCTTTTCGATACGAGTGTCTTGCACTTGCGTGTGACTCGAGTTCATGAATTTATTCAACACTGCGATATTAAAGCCAACTTAAGCTCGAAATTTGCCAAACGCATCTCTCGGCGAATAATACTTTTCAACTGCTCTAATTCATTTACAAAGTATTTCAATTGCAGTGTGAAAAACAATTCCTGTATTTTTACACACTGTACGCCGTATTGGAGTCGTGTACAGCGCCTTTCCAGTTGCATCTTGCAATTTTCATAAATACTTTATACGCGACTCGAGCAACGACTTCTTCAAACCTGATTAGCGCGATTAACCAATAATAAATTGATACGATTCACTGCGAGCTTTGTTCTTTTTATCGACCAATTAATAGATTCTTTTCAGGTGCCCGACGTTCAATTTTTACTAACAATAAAAGATGCGTGTCAGCGCATGTTGAAAGTTAATTATAAAATGTAACATTGATATTGGCGAAGATTAAAAATAGGTAACGCATATAAATTACGAGGCTCTGGGATAGATTCATCCATAACAAACATGATTAGCTCAAATGCTACTCGCGATACCATTTATTACGCGGCTGCAGACGATTAGACCATTGACTTGTTATTATTGATTACCAAGATGCATTTGTACATTTAACGTGACAAATAATTGATTGGAACAGCTAGACAGTCGGTCAATGGCTGTGGCTTTACTTTTTTGCAAGTCACTCTTTGACAGTCGCATCGGACGTCTGCCTATGAACACACGACTCGTTACTCACGTTTCACAGTTTGTAAGAAAAAATCAATGTAATCGTAACAGGAAGGCGCGAGCTGGTCGGTGTGCATCTTTTTAACGGTTTCACGTGTTCTGGGTCTCTCTCCCAGGGTGTTACTTAAAACGAACACGTAAATTCGATTTGTTCATTTGGACGTGAATTATGAAAGTCAAACGTGTCGTTTGCGATAGTCGGAGCTAAAGGGTTTTAAGTAAAGTTTGATGCCTCGAAAATGCAGCGAATGTCAAAAAAAAAAAAAAAAAGCAGCACAAAAACCAACTGTGAAATAAGACAAATAATTATTTTTCAAGAATCTCGTTACGAGTTTGCAAGTACAGCTACTTCGTTTGCACACTTTCATTTACAGATTCGTATTGAATTAAGTAACGGTATAATGAGTATTTGTAGTAAAAGAAAAAGTCGAACTCACCTCCAGTAAGGAACTGCGGACCGAAAACAGGACTGGCAAGCGTTAGGTGATGCAGCAGGAAATTACAAATGAGGACGATGGCCCAAAAATGTCTGTGACGTTGCCTCATCTGGAAAGATAAGACGGGGGAATACGTGAAAAAGCGTCGAATGTCGAACGTCGAACCGTCGAAGGAAGGAAGAGATTGACAAAAAACGTCCCGGCCAACCGGCGACTGGTATTCTTTAGGATTCGGTTGTACCCTTTAAGTAAGCCATTGTTAAAGCGCCTCGCAGCCTACACGATTGTTCGGGTCGGTATGCCGCCGACTTCCAATGAGCCGGGGATGCAACGAACCAACGAACCAACGAACCAACGGACGCCAGCCTATACGTGTTTACATGGCTACATCTCTACTTGAGAACCTTCCCACGGGATGGACGGAGGCTTGCGATGTGGCTGGTCTGGCCGCTAAGCAGAGTCATGTTGTAATTACGCGGTTCAAGGCCAGACTACTCAAACGATTTTTACTCTTTACTTTTTTACTTTTTTCATTCGCCGAGGTACTCCACTTACCAGATATATCGTATAATACGTAGGCAATTTAGGTTTGTTTTTTCAAATTTATTGCATCCTTAAACTCGCGCGGCTCGTCGCGTCCTGACGGGATTTTCCAATTCCAGATTGGCTGCGCCAAATGACGTATAACCTAAGATTCGTATTCGTAGAAAAAGGGCAAGATGCACAAATGTTCGCGTCGCGTATCGCGTCCTGCTTTTTAAGATTCGAACCGTATGATGCCGTATACATAAATTGAATCGGCGCTGCTTCTTTTCGAGCGGAGACGAGTGCCGAGTACAAGCAAAAAGATCCTTAATATCACCTCGATAATTGCGGCTGAGGAATTGCGCTATAAAGTCGACATTATGGGGGATTGAATTAACCGCTTAATGCATTCGACAGATGTTTAACGTTTCCAACGACACCGCCATTACAAACGCGCCCCGTCAATTTTACATCCTCATTTTTGCGGAAGAAAAGTTGTTAACTTAAATTTTATATTTTTCACCAGGATTTGCCGCAATTCTAGTGCGCAACCAAAGTGCGGTCCAAATTTTTGCTCGCTGGATTACAATGCACTTTATGAATTACAATAATCGACGCGATAATCGTCGATTTTAAGCGAATATCAAGTGCTTCTAAGACGCCATTAAACGACCCAACAAAATTTAACGATAAAAATTAAATTCAAATTTATTAAATTTGACTTGAAAAAAGTAAGCGTATAAACTTATTAAATTAGTGATAATCAAGTACTGAGTGTTGGTCGATTAAAAATTTTACCGCCGACTGAAAAACCGAATCATGTTTCCACTTCGTTTTATTTCAACTATTCTTTCTTATTTATGATTTAATTAAACTTTTCTTCGAATCATATTAGTAATTAATAATAATTAATAGATCATATCGGATACTTTTATTTTAAAGTCGCTCTTAAAAAGTAGCGAGTAACAATTAAATAACGATAAATTCAAAATTAATGTCAGTAGTTGACATTTGAAATTTACAATTTTTTTAATCGAAATAAATATTAATTACATAATTTAGTTAAACGGATTCGCAGAATTCACAGCGATGTTAAAAAGAATAAATGTCGTGTCTTTTTAAAGAACAATATGTAAGAGCGATGGTATATTTGCGACTTCGATGGAGAAACCCACAATACACCGAGAATTTTTATATAATTTATATAAAAAATTAAAAAAAATAAAATTTAAACGATATATCGTAGGTGGGACATACGGATGTATCTGGGTTTGAAATACGGCTTCTATTCAAATAGCAATAAAACAAAATAGTTGTAATCTAAGTGGGCCAATCTATGTTCCATAAAAATTATATTATATATTAGTATACAATAAATTTTCAGTGGAAAGTCGAACATGTTTTTAAGATAGTACATGATCTTATTGTGCTAAAATATCTCTAATGCCTGGAACAATTCGAACGATCGCCCTTGCCTTTTCCAGTACATGGGACGCACACTTGTACACTTGCACGTAGCTTCGACAATGGCTACTTACGCTTAGGCACGCTATATTTAAATGCCTGTATTAAATGTGCATACATAATGTATGTGCATACACCAGCAGTTGCATATTGTACCCATTTTAAACGATCGCAATTGTATCACGTTCAATTTCTTTAACAGAAGCATGGAAAACCAACTGTTGTATAATAGAAAATAAACAAATCCACATAATAATTATGCGATCACAATTTTGTTGCTCTTATTCTCGCGCAATTGCCGTTTTTTATCATTGCTATTGTACTAAATAGCTTGTGTCTAGTTGTTTAAACGTTTTTGTAAATAATTTAATCTTGTTTAAACGCGAAGTATACATTTACCTTTAACGAAGCTCTGCAATTAGTTAGATAATAATTTCTAATCGCAAATTGAAACTGTCCATTGATTATTAATCATATAACGAGGACCTTTTGCTTAGAAAAGTTGACATAAATTCTGTAACAACGCGAGTTCTTACGCATAAGAAAAGCAACGTTTAACTCAACAAACAACTTAAAATTCCGTACTGCGTTTAAATTTTCTTTTCAAAAAATTTATTATCTTCCATAAGTGTCACGAAATTAAAAGAAAATAGACCGGCTAAAAATTATTATTGCTCGAGTTTACGGGAAGTCACCGGAGGAAAAGGTGTATAAGTGCAGTGGCTTTACAGATGATCGGGAAAAACCTTGATCGATGTCGACGAAAGTCTCGAGTTTTGCTCTTCAACGAATATAAACGATATTACGAGCTATCCGGTAAAACGAAACGCACTGCAATTTGTCCGTTGACACAGCAAATTTCAGATCTTACGGTACCATCGCATACAGAGTGCGCGTTAAACACCCGCACGCACGCACACGCGAGCGGATCTAAATAACATTAGAGTACTTAGTGGACCCGCGATTGTTCTTTCGACATAAATGCTTTTAAGAAGTGAGGATTTATCAAGAGCGGATGGCGGCTAAGATGCTTTCCAACTTCTTTGCTTACAATGACGAATGAAAGCTGGGGAGGGGGCGGAGTCGAATAGCCGCTCAGGGGAAAAAATAACAAGGCACGAAATTTAAGATACAACGCTCGAGTCAATTGGTCCCAGTTGTGTGTACTTTTGTACAATTTCACTCGGCTCGCAAGTATTGTGTTTAAAGTCATTTGTATTTGCAGCAGTTTGTTATTTAAATACCGAACATGCGTGAGAAGGAGACGATCTTAACGGGAATAATCCAGCGGGAATTTACCATAAAATTACTGTACTTAATTAGATCATGTACGGCCTCCATCAAACGTTATGTACTTACGGCGTACGATCCGTCAACTTTAGAATACCGAACAACTGCTGAATATTTTACTGGGAAATCTTGCGATTATTTTACGAGCTTAGTTAGTGTCTCAGCTCTCCAACTTTATTTATCACCCAAAATAAAAGCCCGAGATTTTTTCATTTGCAAAGCCCGTACATTAAAAAGAAAAGAAGAAGAAAAAATTCATAGCAGTAAAAACGTCGTCTTTTACTATATTCAAATTTCTAGCTAACACGTCTTACTTTAAAGCGCAAGAAATATTTCAACTGATTAACGATTAAGTATCAAGTATGTTTGAATAACTTGTAATAATTATAGAAATTGGTGTCGCGTATTTTATATTAAAAACGATTTTTGCTCCGCCGAAGCTTAAAGCGATCCCTGAGCAATAGTCGCGCCTGAGATTCGTAATTTTTATCGAAGAAATCTAGCGTCTCGACGAGTGATGATTATTTTAAAACGAATAAAACGGAGTTTATCAACGAGGTGGGTGTAATCGCGCATTGTGGCCGTATAAAATACTTTATTTTCGAATTGTTTGATGCGTGACCGCAATTTACACGCGGCAAAACAAAAAGAAGTTAGGGTCAGTGACCAGGATCTGGGAAAGAATCGTTTAATAGGATCCTTTAATTTGAAAACCCTAGAGCAACGAGTTGTGCCAACTTAAATATGACGGGCCGCTCGTCTAGACGAAAAATGCGTAATGCTTCACTCGAAGTAACGCGCGACTGTGGCTTTTTCAACTTTAACTATTCGCAAAGTTATATATAAAGTTAGCGCTAGTTACGAATTTTGCGAGGCTTTTATATCGAATACATATTACAGCCATTAAATATATTTAGCGTTATGGCGAAAAATTTTATTTCCGTTTCTTCAATCTAGTTTTTAACGCGCAATCTTAATTTAGCAGCTACTAAAAGTATTTTTACTTTCCAAACCTTTGTTCCGTTACTTCATAATTAGTACCCGCATTTTGATTTTCAGTGCATTGAAAGTCAGCCGCGATATTCGCAACGCAAGTAACGAATGCAAACACGTGTGATCTTAGACGAAGCAACTTTTAATCGCACGACTGTTAATTACAGGCAAAAGCATTGTTTTGTTTTTAAAGTTTTGCAAAAAGAATATTTTCAACTGCAACCGACTGAATCTTCGTTGCAAGATTTTTGTGCGGATTTTTCATTATGGAAAATTTAAAAGGTCGATAAATCGTTATTCGAAATGTTATTCATCAATTTGGACAGGTTCGTAAAAAGTTAGCGTTAAATTTTTTCACGCGAAAGCTGTTATGCAAAAAACGTGAAATTAAGTTCTTTCGTAATTTGTTTGCAAAGTTACAAAAATGTGTCTGCAAAGATCAGGTCGAGTGATTTTCAGATCAGTAGCCACGTATTAGCGATTGTTGTTAACGATCTTCATCGGAATTACACGATTTTATTTCCCTCTTAAATAGAAATATTAATATTTGACGAGAAATCGTTTATAAATACATTTTGCGCACGGAAAGGATAAAATTTTGAAACTTGGTGATCAAGTTGACTACGCTACGCAGCAATCAATTTGAATCTATTTTATGTTTTTATAGCATGTATTTATTTGCCTCGAAGTCTTGAGACGACACGAGCGAGTGAAAAAACTTTTTAGATAAACCATTTTTGCGAAATGACAGATTCGTAGGGGGAAAAAGGGATCGTCGTATTTTCGATGTCCTACGACTCAGTTGAAAAATACAGGGGCTTTCCAGTCGGAAACAAAGAAATTAGCAAAGTTGTCGGAGATTTGTCTCGGCGCACCGAGTACCTACTTTAGACGTAGCCTTCGAAGACTAGCAGAAGATGGATACGAGGGAAAGATGGAACTGCGTTTGCCTTGGCGAGACACGTCACGCCACTTATCAGCAGCTCGGCTTGTTGCGTTTGGCACACGAGTGGAATTCACAATCTCTGCTGGCCCGTGGAGTCCGTTTGAGCGGCAGCAACACCAGGTTACGCGAGCGAGCGACAGCTGGAGATCGACCTACCAATCTCCAATCGGCCGCTCTGATATTACAAAGGAAGTAGCAGCGCCGCAAAAAGAGTCGATCGGACTAACCTCGATTTTAAACTCAGCTCGGGCTCGCAAATCGGGTTAATTATTTTTCTAAAGCGTCGCTGTTCGCGTCTCGCGGCGAATGCGAATTGGAGAACGAGAGAACGCGGACGGCGGATCGTCATCGATCCTCGCTCGGATTCACACGAGATTCACACCGCGGCAGAGCGTAAATAAAACCTGAATCGTTGCACGAAATTCTTGTCCCTTATTCGTCGAGGCTAACGGTTTAGGTCACTTTCGTTTATAGCTTGTAAAGCGTGTAATACCGCGAGCATATACATAATACGTGACGCAGATGCGAGTCGCGCCTGACACAATACCGTACCTCGTACGTATTTCGGGGACACTTTGGGCTAACAGCGTTTTTGGCCCAAGATTTATGTGCGGCCGTTCACACAGTTCTATCAAAGGAATACACGTACATTTTTATTGCTTCGCGCGCGGAGTTGGTGTGCGTTTTCCCGAGGTTCCGTAGCCCCAAAGAATGCACAGCGAAGAGTCGAATTATTCAAAAGTTCCCCCCCCCCCCCAACCGATGGGTGTCATTCGACTTTCCGACGTTCTCATTCGTAAGGACTCGATCGCTCCCGCCGAGCCTGATTTACGTCAACGAGTGCAGTGTACATTTTTGCGATTAAGAGCGATTACTCGGACAGCTTTAAACAATCGACAGGCCGATACAAGCCAATAATAATTACCAATAAGAAACGCGATGAAACAGCAGTTAACAATAAGGTAACGTGAAATTTTAATCGAGATGCAGCCTTGCGCACGAACACAGCCGAGAGAGGGGCAACGTTATTCCCTCCGATAAGCGGGGAGAGCGATAAACGCCGATGGGATTATTGCGATTTCCAAACCTTTGGATCGGCGAGTCGCGCGCCTCGCCAATGCAATGGAAGAGTGCGGCTGAATGCAACTCACCGAATGGCCTCTTCGGAGATGAAGTGTGAAGCGTTCGAAGCAGACGCCCGGAGCCCGGCTATCGACGAAAAATGAGCGGAAGGCAGAACGGGCGACTGGGTGCTAGAAATGCAGTCCGAGCCCCTGCGACTCGTGCTCGTTCGACTTATCTAGCCGAGAGGTCATTTACGCGGATCGACGAGGTACTGGGGCACCGGCGCACTCCCCCGACTCGCGGCGATCTCAACTCTATCGAAGCGGGCGCGAGCTGCAATAGCGCGGGCCGAGCGAGCGAGCGAGCGAGCGACGCAGGTAGGAAGCACACGAAACTGCTCCGCAGCCGTCGATCGCGTCGTGCTGTTAAATCCGTGAAAGTCGATTCGAGGAGTACGACAGCGACGACGCGATGAGGTGCGCGCCGTCGTTTCGTAAGTACCGCTACTTCTTGCTGGATGTGCGAGTTAAGCCCGGCACACAAACTTTCCGCTTTACGCGCGATACGTTTACGGTACACCGGCTGCTCGTGAGATCACGCACAAACGGCGCCAAAGGCGTCCCGACGCAGCTGCGAAAAACTAGGTATTCGCGGTTTCGCGGAATCCCCGGAGGCGGCCCGACGCTTTGGGCCACCCCCGTTTTTACGCACGGGCCGCTCCGCCTTTCCTCGCTAGAATCGATTTTTCCCCGGGCTTATCTAATCGAGCGATGCAGATTTCTGGATACGACGACTGCATTGATATTGGAGTCATCGATTGCTTTCGGTTTCCGCGCGACCGCGGAAAATCCACCATTGCGCTCTTTTTCCCCTTTTCTTTATCGTCTCTTTCGTAAACGCACTTTAATGCGCGCGCGCGTAAACCGTAAAAGGCGAGCGATAAAAATTGAACGCGCATCGCAGGTGATGCTCCGGGTGAGACTGCGGCGTAAGGTGCGCGCGCCTCTTTCAATTAATCGGGAGATGAAAATTCAATCGGCATTACGAGCGCTGCTCCACTTCCATTTCAAGGAGGCATTAAAATATTCGCCAAAATCGAGTGAAAGTTGTATTTAATAACCCGACTGACCGAGAATATCCGAGAGAATACCGTAATAATTGCTTGTAACCGGGAGATGGGATTTGAATTCTCGGAACGCAAAAAATCACTTGCTCTCCATAAAGCGTCAAATATACGGAGAGTTTACTGCCGAGTTTTGAACTAATATTTTCACGACTTTACAAATGAGCTCGGATAAAAGTTGCCTTTTTTAGATCTTTGTTTTAACAGCATTTCGCGTTCGCGAAATCGATTCGATGCGCAAGACCACTGGCTTTCATCGCGCTCGGCAAACAGATTTTAACTTCCCATAAATTTCAATAATAAATCACACCGGATTAAACGCAATATTTACAGTCCGCGTCTCCGCAAAGTGCGTTGAAATAAAAGTGTCGTAATTTGACGAAACATCCCGCATCGCGAAAATTCCAGTAAGAAACTTATCGCGCGAACTGGAGCTCCGAGTGCAGCTAAGAGCCGGATTATTAATTGTTCCAACTAATGCGGACAGATATTGAGACGGCGACGATGACGAAAATAGTTGTATTAATTTAACAACAACACGTGCAGCTCACCGTTCGAATGCTAAACCAGTTCGTTTTATTTTCCTTAATTTAGATAACGTAACCAATGCTTATTGATAATTTTTTACCGCGGGCAGATTAAAGAACTTTGTAAAGCCAAAAAGATGGCGTTCCGCGAGTGAAAAATAATGGCATTTGGTAAATCCGTGAACGGGAATGAAATAAAAGCCCAAGATAAGGCAACAGTTGTCGTAAAGAAAATCAAATAATCTCGAATATAAATAAGGTTATTTTGAGACAAAGTGTATCGGATAGACGAACACGTGCGTGAAATTCGCAAAGCTTCAGAGCGAAATAAGTGCATCTGACAAAATGCAATTTAACTTGGATTCGCCTAATATTCACTCGAATGTCCCTAAAGACTTTCCGTTTGAAAATGTTAACAAATGTAACTTAAAATGTAATCCTTTGCGGCTTAAAGCCAAACAATTAAGATAATAACGTTCGCGACTACGGAACACGAACTTTGTCTAAAATCGTTAAGCTTGTCTTAAATAAAGAATAAGACACGAGCAGACAAATAGAAGGTGCTTAATTTGGCTTGTAGTCGTTGAAGAAAGTATAAGATGTGATTTTGGTTTTGCAATAGCGAGCAGGCGAGTGCCGACGATCGTCGAAGGGTGGCGATTAAAATAAACAAAACTACATAAAACCGGGAAGTGTTTCGTTGATAAAAGCAGTGCACTGATTGTAATAATTCTGCTTTAATGCTCAGCTGAAATCAAAGGAGAAGAGGAGAGTAACGCGAAGTTGTCGAGATGAAAACAGCTTTGTAGCCGAGGAGCGCAATGTATCATATTTAACGTATCGCAAATAAACGGCGTAAGCTGGCAAATTATTTAAAAAGCTTTCGAGTGAAAATTCCAGAGTCTCGCGAAGCAGAGGCTCATAACGAGGATAAGGTAATGAGAAAATATTGTAATGCAAATTTAGACAAATACCGAGTGCCGCAATCCGCTGCACGCGGAGCTTCCGCGGTTCAACGTTACACGAGCCTCGGAAGCCTCGCGAGAGCCTCTCGCACCGAGTAGTGCTGCGCTGCTTTTATTAACCTGTACGAAATTAACGGCTTCTCCGCCGGTACTCGGCGCGAGCGCCTCTAATCTACGCAAAACAAGGGCGGGCATCCGCTGTTGGCGCATCCCGGGGACTTCGGCGGTGGTGCGCACGCACAACAGGAGCAGCGAGAAGAAGAAGAAGAAAATGGAGGAGAAGAAGAAAGCCAGCGGACTCACCTCGATGGCCTCGTCGAAGCTTGGCGAAACGGGAAGCGCGTGCGGAGCCTCGGCGCGCTCAGCTTTTAAAGCCCACGATGCTCATCCTCGAGTCGTTGGGCTGGGACCAGCGCGCGGCTGCCCACCGTCGCACTTGGAGTCTCCCACGTGGCCCGGCCCTTTTCGCGGGAAATACGAATCGCCGCGTAGGGTGCGACGACGGCCCGTGTCCTCGCGACTGTCGGCGCGACTCACTCGAGCCTCGAAGGAGCGCGAGTCCCGATATTGACAGCGAGCGGCCCACGGCGCATCTCTCTCTTCCTCTCTCCCTCTCTCTCCCTCTCTCTCTCTCTCTCCTCTCGATCGGCGAACTAGACTGCCAAGAGCGGCCGCACCGACGGCATTCCACGGTCTTGGCCAACGTGCTTTCGGAAACTACGCGCGACTTTAGTACGCGCCGGCCGACGACGGGAGACGGAGAAGAAGAAGAGAAACGCCGCGAGGTGAGGTGGTGGCAATGACCGTTCTCCTGGCTTCCCCTACCTCGGATCTCCAAAGGCCGCCGCACTGGCTTTCCCCCGTCGGTCCCTCCTACCGCAGCCTTTTCCGCCTCGTCCTCGCCGCGCCCCCAGTCTACGCTGCCCTGTTTACCTTTGCGGAATCCCTCGGCGCCCACGCCGCGCCCTGTCAACTAGACGAACAATACCGACCGAGCCGTGGGGCCCCGAGTATCCGTTGCGGGTAAGGGCCCCAAAGCCCCGGCCCTTCCTTCCCTCGACGACCGAATTCAAGGGTCCGCGGACGCGATTACCGGCCGATAAGCTGCGCCTCGACATCCTCTTCGGATTCTCCTTTCCTCCCGAGCTCCCGTCACCGTCGAATGAAATCTATATTTTCTGAATGACGGTAACGACCAGGAAGACGAAGACGAAGACAAAGACGACGACGACGACGACGACGACGACGACGACGATAATGATAATGATGACGATGATGAAAATAGGCAATAAAAGGCTGTGCAGCCGCAAGAATATTACACTGGAACCACACTTGCATACAGCGTTCAGATTTATGGTCTTGTTCGTGAAATGGATTATTCTTATTGCGTAAGCTTTTTTCTCTTTCTGTTGAATTTAAAATTCGTAATCATTACCGACGTTTACGATCGGAAATTTTAAAGATTTCCAATTCAAATATTTGCAATAAATTAATAAACCTTTCTTTTTATACGATCTCGTTACGTTTTCTCAACTTTCATTAACAGTTCATATCGTAAACAATAACTTTTACCGAAAAAATTAAATTATAAAACAATGCACAACGTTATTTCCCAAATAAAAAACAACATTTGTCAATTATTAACAAATTTGTGGTTTTAATTAAATTTAAGTTCGGTTGTTTCAGTCGCTGCATGTAAATATTAATGATTATTTAAACGTAACTCTTTTATTCAGTCAACATTTCTCTAAAAATTGAGGTTTTACTTGATCATACGCTCACTATTACTTAAAAAGAAAGCGAATACAACAAATTAATATTTTCCATGATAAATAATATAAAAAATTAAGTTGTATTTACAGCGGACATTATTTTTATGGTAACATTATAAAATTAGTAACGAAAGATTAATAATCGCAGATCGAGTATATACTATTAAAAAAGCATTAACACAAATAAGTTAAGGGTAATAAAATGTTTTATTATAAATACAATTATGGAAAACAATCTATTTAATAGTATTAAAATAAACTCTTTAACTTTCATTCATTTAAAATAATTAAGTATAACATTGAATAGAATAATATTAAATTTGTCAGAAAAATATCCCATGAAAATGAAGAGAGAATAAAGAGAATATGCTATACAAGAGAATTATAAATTTATTACAAAATTAGAAGTTTCGTTTCGAAAGACGAAAGAGGATATTAAAATATATTACACGAACTCGTTGAAATAGGAGAGGGAAGGAGAGAGACAGAGAGAGGAGAGAGAGAGAGAAAGAAAGAGAGAGAGAGAGAGAGAGACAGGCACAAGAATGAGAAAAAGATACACGTATTAAAAAAATATTAAGAGCAAAGAAAAATCTTATAAATAAACGTGTATGACATGAAATAATATAATGACATAAAATAGATATTACGATAATGTCACGTACTGCAATACAATTTAGGAAAATTGTATAAATTTTTATATAATAATCTAGACAATTTTTCCAAATAAACGGTAATAATGATTATAATTGTATTTTTAATTATCCATGAAACATAATAAATAACGAAAAATGTAAAAAGGTCTCACATTGTGCTAGATAAAATTATTAATTTAAAATCAGAAACATTTCAGTATCATTACTATAATTAGCACTATTTTAATACTATTTATCAACAGTAGCAATCAGTGAAAATGATCGGGCAAGTAGATAAAAGCCGTAATTGCTAAATCGTTCATAAATTATGACCTTTAATTATAAAAATCTGAAAAAATTTCGCATGATGTATGCGATATTGTTTTCCCATTATAATTACGTTTCATTTGGGCTCGGCCAACTAAACTCATCAATAAGATTATACGGATCGACTGTGGACGCTAAGAGTGAAAATTTAAAACTCGATAAAAACGCTAAACATTAATAATATATGCTAAGCGTGTAGCTTTCGATAAACGTGTAAATATGAATGCATAGAAGCGCAGTTGTCTAATGGAAAGTTGGAAAGTCACCGTAGTTGTATTAATCTTAGTTGTAAATAAGGGTACCGTTTTTGTTTTTGTCTGGATTTCTCAGTTTATTTGGAATAATAAGCAGTGGATAAACATGCACGTCAATTGTACGTACAGTATTTTATAAAAAACACTACTTTTTTTAATATTTCAATAAAAATTAAGCGATGCTCTAATAATTTTGAATTTTCTACCTGTGTGTGTGTGTGTGTGTGTGTGCAACTTAATATTTAAAACGCGCGGAACTAAAATAATTTACGTTTAAAGTAACAACTCGACAATTACTGGAGCTGATACACATAATTTCATACCGAGCATTATATACACATTTATAATATCGGTTAATTCTATTCTGCGTCGAGAGCGTACGATAATACACTAATTTCCTATAAGCAAATGCTAAATAAACGCATTATTATCTATTAGTCATACGCGATTCATTCCCAATTAAAATACTGATACAGCGATTTTTATCAATAGATTGCGTCTCTTACGAATAATCTTATGCTGTTTCTTCTTAAATTATTTATATTAATATACGAAACACAGAAATTATTTTCGTCGTACGATTAGAGAGGGATGAAGGAATCATTTAAATTTTATTAAATTCTGAATAAGACGAGGAGCGACTAAAAACGATGCTGGAATAAGAGGCGCTTACGCGTTAAAATTTATTTCAAAATCCTCGAAAACGAAAAATATAATACCACTAAAGTCCTGCCTAAAGTATTAAAATTTTATTTTTCAAGTTTAAATTCAATTAAAAACACACTATTCGATGTACCGGAAAGGGAGCTCTTGTGTTTAAACAAAATTCTTGTAAATATATATTATATAAATCGAACGATGGAAAGCAAATCTCGTGGAGTCATTATTAATTCGACAGAGATAATCGATATAATTATGTGGGGCGGTTCGGGTATTGCATTTTTTCCCTTAAAAAATAATTTCAATTTTCGTACAAAGTCGAAGCATAAAAATCTTTCTTCTTATCGACGTGCGGATACTAAGAATATCGCGACACAAATATACCCGAGTGCTCACGTACACTGTCCAGAAATAAAAGTCCAGTGGTGCAAAGAAAAGCATGTTACGCGGCTTAGCACCGATAAATAATGCAATCTCTTTAATTGGCACAAGTTATTTATGCCGTCCAACTTATGAAGTTTTATTAATTTCAAAACTCAATAATATCGTACAAATGCATCCGCTTTGTGCGACTTTAACCGTTCGATCGTCAACTTTCGTATAAAAAATAAAAAGAAGCTCTCGCAAAAGGAAAAATCAGGCAGCGCTAAGAGTCAATTCGTTGCTCGTTATCGCGTTCGTTTTCCCCTTACAAAAATGGTGGAAAAAATGTAACGGCGCGAGTCGCAGCACGCAAAAGGTCGTTCGCTCTTCGAAGGAGAGAAACCACGTTAACGACGCTTCCATTAGCGCGAGCGAGTCGTTCAAAAGCAAATTCAGTGTCAAATGTGATTAAACGCGAGCAGATGACCGGGGATGCGCGCGCACATGGAACTAACGGTTCCTGCTGCGACATTCGACGCGATTGCTACAATCGATGCGCGCACACGTAAGCGTGCGTGTGCCTCTGCATGCACAAGAGCAGTCGGGGCGTTCCTGGTGTCCAAATTTGCCAGTGGGCCTACGTGCGCCCGAGCATTAAGTTGTCCTCTTCAGCTGACGTCAGCGGCTCCAATATTAGGACTACGCTCAGTTAAATCTGCTAAATGAAATTGCTCTTATGTCACACGAGGCTGTGCATCCCGAATGCCACGCACGCGGTTGGCTCACTCCCTCCGTGAGATTACGAGGGGAACCGCTGGAGCTTTCTCTTGGCGCTCGGGCTCTCGAGAATACATTATTACGCCGAAGATTACATCGCGGATCTTTTACATTTTACAATGGCTCTAATGATTATTCTAATAAGCATTAATGCCACGTGTGTTAGATTACACCGGTTAACCAGGAGTTTACCACATGGAGCGAGCGGCTGATTCACTAGATATCACGAAGGCATAACTCGCGCGAGTTTCTGAATACAAATACTCTCTTTGTAATCCAGGAAAATCTTCGCTCCCAAAGGATCTGCGACTACTACTTAATTAATAATTTATATCGCTCGGGCGATTACTCGAGCTTTATGAATAATAAGAGTATCTATTCATACCTACCGTCGCTTCGCCGAGGTTTAAGATTTATTTTACATGATCCAAGTTCATCCGCGACCAACACACGCACATGCCCTGCCTAATCGCCATTATTCAATATTCATAAGTGTTTTGTTCGGCTTGATTCTCGGCACTCGGTCGACGATAATGTGATATTTGCTAACGAATTACGCCGCTTCTTTCTCAAAATTCAGGAATCAAACTCGAGACGACTTTCAACTGCGCGATTTAATCAAAAATTTCATTGGAACGTTCGTTGCTACAACCGCATAATTCGCATTTACACATCGAATACTGATTCATCGCTTGAAAGCATCGCTGCGACCCACCAATTCGGTTTAAAATTTATTCGTTTGTATTTTACGCTGACTCTTCTGAAGCAAACAAAATGCGCTCGGAGGCTGAAGCAAAAAAATACGCTATTATCTTCGCGAATATTCGGAAGCTCTCAGAGGTAAGGGAATATTGACTTGATTCATTGCGGAGGAGTAAAAAGGACGTTTATCAAAATTATAACTTTCTTATCTCGTATCTGGAAATTTACAATGCAGCGACTTTTATTGCGCAGCTTTTAAACTTACGGCTAAACATTGTCTTTTAAGAAACTTTTAAATAATTACAGGGCAGTATCTTTGTTGTTTATTCAAAGATATGTTTTGAATTAATAATGGTAATATCGAGGAGTTGCAACAAATTTATCAAGAATTTCTAAACTTTCTAAAAATAAAAAACGTATTTCTTAAGGATTCCGTAACAGGGAATGTAAATGTTTCCACGTCATTACATTTACTTTTACAAAATATCGAAGTATCACCTTAAAATGCACGCGTGGACACTTATCCTTTATTTATTTTTAAACGAGTCCGGCAAATTTTGAAACTTTCAAAAGAATTTTTAATAATTTTTATAATTGTTAATTAATTTTTAACTAAAACGATAATAATTTTAATTAAAAAATAGTTAATTGTCAACTTATAAAATTATAAAGTAAAAAAAATAAAGCTAATTCGTGCTTTTAAGAATTAAATACAAATACAGTCCGTACAATGCTTTATTTTTTGTTAAATCCAAAAAGTTTATAATAACAATAATAGTAAATAATTGATGTTACAGATCTTCGTGCATAGGATAATAAGTGAAGCGTGAAGTTGAAGGTAATCGTTGAATAATTATGCATAGTTAACTGCAACGACAATAGAGTGATTAGGATATAAAAAATATAAACGAATAAATTTTTTTATGCTATAATGCAATGTACATCGTTCAGAGCGAGGTAAATTCATATTTATTATCTAGCATGGTTTTTTTACTTTTTTTAAAGCGAGTACTCAATGATACTAACACTAGTGCAATAGAATTGTATTATCAATCAATCTCCGTAAAATAGATATCGTCACATCGGCTACCAGTTGTGGCTATTTATGAATTTGACGAAGGGATACTTGTGGTGCTCAGCGATAAAAAAAAGTCTTTAAACAAGAATAAAATAAAAGGAAGGTCGAGCTTCGGTCGGTTTCTTTGAAATAGTACAACTCCGAACGACGAGAAAATCAATGTGAAAAGTCTTTCGATACTCGAGAAGACGCTTAAAATAGTATTCGATATGAATCGATAATAAAAAAATAACGTTGCACACGACAATGAATAATCGTAGTCGTTGAAAACTGGAAACAGTCAGGCGATTAAAATTTTAACGCTGTTTCTCTTTTTACCGATCCCAGCATATTAAACGCATTATATTATCTGTCATCGATAAATCTTTGCACGAGCAACTCTTCCTTGTTGCGTATTTTATTAACTTTGAGCGTTCGCGTCTTGAAATGTAGAGCTTTTTTATTGCTGAAACGAGTGGAATCCAAGAGAAGGATAAAGTGCTACGATTAACAGCTGCGAACGGTTCGATACGAGATTAGCAGACATTGGCAATCCACGCGGAGGTCCATGCCATTGGCACTTCCGATTATGTTGGACGGCCCGTACCGATCCGAGTAAACTACCGGATCAAAATTAATTCGGCTTACGAATAGTAACGTCTACAACCCGAAAAAAGAAAAACAAACAACTTGGACAGTCGCTAATTAGGCGTCGTCTCACGTTTTTGTCGAGTAGGAGTATTGCGCAACAGAGGCTAAGTATATCCTGGAAGTGGCTAAATACTTTTGGCATGAATTTTCAATCTTATTTGCCCAACGATTCAAACGGTATATACGGGAATTCCTCGAAAAACGCACACCTTACACACGTTCATTCGAGCGATTATTTCTCAAGTAGCTTAGCAAACTTTACAGGGCCTCTGTTAATTAATCGCCGATTATGACACACCTACACGCATATTTAAATATTTTCGCGTTCGCGGTGGTCGATTTGCGCTTTGCTTTGAGATAACCTATAATTTAGAATTTGCTCGGTCAAGTGTATATATCAAGTTTTAATAAAGGAATAACTAGAATAATAATAATATGAAAATTATCGCGGATTATCGGCTGTAACGGTACATTTGAGCAGTTTCCTGCACGAAAAGCATAAACTTGTTTGGCATTATTTTGAAAATATTTTACAAGTGTTCGAGTATTATTATTTAGATCTCTATTTTTTTTTTTGGTTGCATAAAATTATAATCACACCCTAAGGCATATAATACAGAAACACAAACGAGATAATTATTAAAATTATGTTATTTTTTTAATTTTCTAATCGTCGATCCGAAAATTACGAATGAAATTTCAATTAGAATTATGATAATTTATTTCGTACCTTATCATTAGAATTATTAATAATTAAATGAATTGCGCTTAATTATTTAGCTTTCTCTTAACAATGTCCGCCAACTATATTATTAAATAACTCGCGTAAACTAAACTATAATTTCTCAGCATAGGTAATATAAATTAGTTCCTCTTTTCGTTTATAATTGTTTTATTTGATTTCTCACGAGCTGAATTAAATAACATCTGAAATTTTATATCATTTTTTATTATTCAATGATCGAAAAATTTATTATCAAACTTAAATCTCTTCATAATTTTTAATTTATATATTCTCAGTTGATTTTTACATATCAGCCGTATTTTTTGTCTATAAATATTCTTTCTTTTGGAATTACATCCTATTTAAAAAAAACATCCAAAAGATAAGAATTAAACTTGAATAAAAATGAATGGTAAGGGCTAATTTATTATAACAGAAACGTTAAACGTACAAGGAGATTTAATTTTCTTATTGTAATAAGTTCATTTTAGGAAACCTTATGTATAATTTGTTAAGTACTTTATCGAAATATTAATTTGAAATAATCTAACGCATGTCATAGATATTTTAATGGTATAAAAGGTAGTTGACAGTTCTTAATTGTGCTATTTTTTATGCACGAATAAAATATAGTAAAACTAATGTAAAATTTAAGGTTTTTATCTAAAAAATTGTTAATTATCTTTATTGTTAATTATTAAATTTAACTTTTTATATTAACTCAAGCGTAACATCTTATGGTATTTTTATAAGCAAACGATTCATATTATACAATAGACACTTGAACATTTTCAAAAGCGCACGACACATAAAGATTTATTTTTCTGTCACTTATAATTTATTAAAAATTCTGAAAATAGCTTTTCCAGCTTGCTATATATAGTGGTCACGTGTGGCAAAGCGGAGGCGGCATCATTAATAGCAACCCGTCGCACTTTTAGGATTAACGGCGACCAAAAAGTTAGCAAAAAAAAAAAAATAAAAAGACATAAGCCAATATTGGTAAACAGTCAATCCTTTGCGTTTGATAAAACGTGACCACAAGGATACACACAAATATATATATATATATATATTACATAATGAATTTAGCTTGACGGGGATTCTTTATTAATATTGTTCTTCATCCCTTTCGAACGCCTATTTTTCTTTGAGAAAGTCCTTGCAAAGGGCCTAATCTTTACACCAACAAGAAATTTCTCTCGCATCTGCAAAAAATAATAAATATTAAGATGATATTTTTATAAAAAATAGATTGAGCGCATAACAATGCATATGTGGTAATTTTTTAAAAGCAGTCGAAATAAATAACATAGCACGTATGAAATTTAAAAAATACTTAGCAACGTAATTTATTAGACTAAGTTAAATAAAATGTTTATAATTAGGGTTTAAAACAATAGCATATATCAAAGGAATATAAATAATTAAAAATGATGTTTTATACTTTGTATAATTTTTTAGAATTTTTTTCGCATAATAAAAAAATTTTTTAGCTAGAACTTTTGCGTGTCCTTTATTTCTTTCTTTAATAATAAATATTTTAGAATAACTCGGTCAACTGAGATAATTTTAAATTGGTGTTTTGGTAACTACGAAAATATTTACGTCATGAGTCCAAGTGAACAACGAATTCCTGATTGTAAAGGTCTTTACGTATATTTTGCACACATGCGAAAAGGCGTTTTCACGGCTTAAAAATTCTTGGCTTGTACGAGGTGTTGTAAAACTATATATTTCCAGATTGTAAAATCCTTTGCGCAATTGTTGCCTTAATTTAAAAAGAGGACGAATTTAAAATTGCCATAATCTTTGCGTTAGCTGACGGGTAAAAAAATTTAAATTCTAAGTCATTGTATGGTTTTAAAATTTAGAAAAGAAATATTTTTTGAATTTTTTAAAACTCTATTCTATAGATGGAATACAATAATAAACGAGCTGAATGTGGCTGAACAAATTTCATAAAAAAAATTACAAAAACGTTCTTCGTAAATTAAAATGTTATTAATTATTGTATAAGAGCAATAGACGATCGATAAAAGTGTCGCACCTTTTACGCGATGAAACAATATTAAGACGAGTGTTTAATCTATTATCAAATTTGTACATTTAAGTAATTTTAAAATAATCGAATAAAGTGTCAATTAAGAAAGGTAAGTTTTATAATCGCATTGCTCGAATATGGAATTACTTCAGGCCTATTCGTTGGAAAATTTTAATAAGGGGTAAATTGAAATGCAGCCCAAATTCAAAGTACAGACCAAACATTTTAAATATATCAAACTATTGATTTACAATATAATAGTATTAAGTAATACGTATTAATTTAGTATTTCGCACACAATAACTGGAAGATGCACGTGACTATTGATTGCGCACGATGGGTTAAGGATTTTATCGGTACACGCAATTATTCTTGATCTAGAAACCTGCGATGTTCTCGGTTCTCAAAAGCTTTGAAAGTGAAAGCAACAATGTAATAGTCTTGAGAACAAGATCGTACATCATTCTCTGAAAGCACTTTACGTGCATTCCATCAGAATTGTGAAGAATGCCATTACTCAAAACAGATTTAAATATGTGTGTCAAAAATTGGCTGACAGTCGTAAATAACTATTACCTTCTGCGATATGACGTCGGAATTTCGTATTTATAAGAGTAAAATATAGAAAAGCATGGGTGGCGTCACTCGATGTAATGCTTTTGTGCAAATAACTTAATGTTACGCGTCTTTTCCACAAGTTTAAGATAAGATTTGTACAGGCCACAAAAGCAAGAACCGATCTTATCCAAAGCAAAATAGCGATCGACTTTCCCCTGTGGTTAAAACGAATTCAAAATCACTCGCTTTTAATGAGATATTTTGACGGAATTAAATATACCTAGTTTTGGCATCTATTTCAAACTCTCGACGATTTTAGAGATTTTCGAGAAGATCGTAATCGCGAAGTAGTTTATACCAACCGTCAGTCGCGCCACGTTCCTGGTTAATGTGCTAATCTCGATGTAAGTCCATGAAAGTTTACGCTTCGTTCGCTCCTCTCAAAAGTCCTGGTTGCACCTCAGGGTCAAGCGAACCGCAGCGAACCGAGCGAAGAGTAGTTACGAGCATTGATCGTCGACACGAGCTCGCGTCTATCAACGTTCCTCTTCGCATTTTTCAATCGACGAGTTCCTCATAATCGATAATCCGCAGACCTTGATTGCCACGTTGCCGATATGCTATACCGGTTAAATTATTAAATGGAAACGTTATCCCAAACTTGCCGGACTAAAATATTACACGAATGATACCGACGACAGCTATAGTTTCTATTCGAGATTAAGAAGCGAGAGATCGCGACGACGCATTCGCGCTGCGCTCCGAAGTTCGTATTTACAGTGCATCCAAGAATTTCAAAGCAAACTCAAACTAATTGCGCATAGATGTGGATGAGATCAGTATTCGGGATCCGCATAAACATTTGAAGGTTATCGAGTAATTTCCGTTTAAAGCTGCATGTTTTTCATTTAAAATTAATGTACATTTGAAGTTGCGGTGATAAAAAATAATTGTTACTATTATTGACAGCTGCAAATATTGTAAATGCCTCGACGAGAGAGAAGAGAGTATCGAAATTAAATTGATGAAACAGGCGTTGAGTATTTATAACAGAAATTTATTATGAATGGAATATTTTAATGCTATGCACTAAAAAAGTAGTAAATTCGTAGTCGATTCATAAAAGCAAGAGAAAAGCGTCACTATTGAAAAATAAATAAATAACTTAAAGGTCGTTTGCGAAAAAGCGGAGGAGAACAATAGAAGCGGAAAATAAATTATTAAAAGTTGCAATTGTTGCGGGTGTCTCCACGAGATTTCGGGTTACCTTCATCAATGAATACACCTTCGTTCCGATCTTCCGATGCAATGATGTAATTAGCAATAAAACCTAATAAACTCATTAGGATCATTTTCAAAGAAGAGTCGAGGAGAAAACGTTGTGGGAAATTGGAGAAAAAAGGCTTAGACTGGTACCTGGGGTACAATGTAATAGGAACGATCCACAACGATCTTCTTGGAGTACGAGGAGTATAGGCAAGCGCGCCAGTTCCAGAAGAAGGGGCTTGCATTTGCCAGGTGGAACATGCGCTACGCGTTAAATCGAGGGTTGCGTGGGTTGGCTGCGCGGCGCACCTGAGGGGTGTGCGTTAGGGTATATATATGGAAGTGCGGGAGCGATGCGACCTCGTTGTTAGACATCCCCGACCAGGGCAGGAGCCTGTGGACTTGACTTCGCCGAAGTCGGTCTCTCCGAACCTCACCAGCGCATTTAGCACCGGTCGCGAGTTCCGGTTTCGCCGACTTCCCTCGCTTTCCCTCTTTCTCTGCTTCGGTCTCCCTCTTTTCTCCGCCCACCGATATATACGCGAATACCCCGCCGTCCCTAGTTTTATCTTAGTGCATTTACGCGCGCATCAGGCGACGCACGAAATCTGCTGACTGCTCTCCCATTCATCCCAGGCTTGCCGACATTTATACAGTGACTTTGGTGAGTCAATTCCTTTAAACTTATCTAATTTTGTCTCGAGTATTTTCGCGTTCAATTTTCACTTCCTACACTCATTTGCTCTTGTCGATTCATCATCTTGCATCGCAGTAATTTGCAGCTCTCGATTTTTCCACGTGACTTTCAGGAAGTCCGATGAATTCGCTCGGTTTAACCAATACTTTATAAATGAAATCATTGTTTGGGAAACAGAGAGAGAGATCGCTTTAACGAAAACATAGACGTGAAATAAAATTCTGAAATACAAACAAATTGTTCGAGCGCCACAACGACAATAGTAAGAATATTTTTAAATTAATTAGGGAGTGATTACTGCGTATTTCATTAACTTCAGAGCTTTATAAAGTCTTTTACAGTTGTCTACCCTTTAATAAGATTATGAACGGTGGACATTTTTCGAGTTTGCACTCACACTGATTGCATATTTCTGGGTAAAAAGAAAAATCTCTATCGTTTCGGTTCCGTACCGAGGAAGAATGGTAATTGTACGAAGCCAACTTGTTGCATCGGCTTTTTCATTTCATCATTAACTTTAGTGCAAACTTTAGTTCGTATAGAATTTAAACCGTTCCAACGACGAAAATGGAATTATAAAAAGCAAATGCTGTAAACGTGATAAAAACGAGCTTCAATTTCTTCGGGTTAGGATATTATATCTCAAAGATGCTTCAATTTACATCAATCGTCATCTCGTGGAAATAATACTCTGAAAAATTTTTTAATACTGCTTATAATATTTGGTAAGAAAAATTGTAATTCTAAAAGTTTTATCCGGAACGGGATATTATTTAGCGTCGAATATAATATTAGTGAACTAGATAATCCTTATTAATTTCTATAATAATTCATTTTGTAATTAACAAAACCAATCGTATAGATGATAATGAAATTATCGCTCAGCAAATTAATAATACTATGATAAAAAATGTATTATCTGATTTTGCAATTTGACTTAATTGTTTGAAACAGAATCATAAACTGGATCCAAAAATAAGAAAATTGCGTTCAACCTTGTGCGAGATTTTCGAATCAGCATTTGCAGATAGCAACACATTCATTGTAATAAATAGCAACGGCTTTAAAACTTTTTTTATCAGTTGATGGATACTTTTAAAGTAATAACTAATTCATATACATTCTGATAAATTAATAAAAAGGAAAATAAAGATTTCAAAAGGTTATAAATTTCAACTTCTTATTAAATGTATATTCAGTTACTTTAATCATAATTTCATTGTGGAATATCTGGAGTATTTGTTAAAAAATTTAAATCAATATTTAATAATGCTGCATGTACTTTGCACTAGAAAAATGATTAGCTAGAAAATGAAATAGAAGAGACAAGTGTAAAGAAAGAAAAGGTGAGGCTGACTGCAGAGATCTTTTAATCAGAGTTAAAAATGAAACATTCAAATGCTAGAAATTAATTTATATTATGATTGATTAAAATTAAAGTAGCTAAAACTTTTTGTTGCAATATTATTGCGTGAAATATATTTTAAGTTATATTTTCAAAAACTGAATCAACACGTGCACAAAAGCTAACAGTCTATCCTCCGATATTTTGCTGATCCTATCGCGATTTCTCAAGTTCAAATAAAAAACGCATAATTCTAATAACGAAAAATAATATAATTATATTGGAATTTCTGCCTCTCCGTAACGTGCAACGCTACAAAACATCTCTGCATGGTGTTTGAAAAATCTTATCTGCGAATTTTTGGTCGCACATCAGCCATAGGCAGCTCTTAATCTATTAAACTTTGCCTACGCTGACGATTCAAATTAAAACGTAGATGTAATACAGTATTTTCTATTTCCACGGGGATACAATTATGAAATGTGAGATGCATGAGTTTAGCGTCTAAAACGCAATCGCAATATAAGTCTGGTTATCGCGATAACGAGTTATAAGCCATCGCTTCCGATAAATAACGACTAAGGAAAGAAAAATTTTTTACTGTTATGTGATTTCCCTTACTAAATGAGTATTTGTTAATCGTCAAATTGTAACACTAAATACTTGCCAATTATAATATTATTGTAGAATAATAAAATGAATTTTTAATTCAACATAAGATAGTTTAGTAAAAGATTTAAATCTATTAAATTTTGATTTTTTACGTGATAATTAATTTTAGTATTTATTAATTCATGAATTCCTATCATAATCTAATAAACAAGATCAAATTTAATATTTTTTATTCAATATAAAATAATAATAATAATAATAATAATAATAATAATATAATAATAATAATAATAATAATAATAATAATAATAATAATAATAATAATAATAATAATAATAATAATAATAATAATAATAATAATAATAATAATAATAATAATAATAATATAATATAATAATAATAATAATAATGACGACGACGACGATGATGATGATGATACAAAATACACAGAAACTACATCAAATGTATTTTTCATTGTATATTTTTGAATATCTAAAATAAATAAATTTTAAGGATTAATCAATAATAAAAAACCGCTGTTGTGTACCGCTGTTGTGTTTCATTTTTTATTTTAATAGCATCCAGATCTTTATAATATAAAAATTATTCGGGAGAAGTTTAACGTTTATGATTTTTAATAACTTGATTATAGTTTACAGCTAAATATGTCGATTTTTAATTTTTCGGTTACACTTGCTAATTGAATAAATTAGGTTCATTTTCCCTTTATAAAAATTAAATTGAAGAAATTTTGTTGTAATATTTTCTATTTAATAGACTGCTGTTACGTAAATTTTTTAGTCAATTGCTTAAAGAAACAGTCGTTAAATAATTATTAAAAAATCTTTTCGAATATCATATAATTTTTTTTATTAATTTTGAATAAAAACTTAAAATATTCAAAAATTTAACATTTCTATCAAACAACTAAAATTAGCTTAAATTTTATTTTACTTATAATCATCAGAGTATTAGTGTACATTAGATATTTTTTAACCGAAGACATTTTAGTGCATAATAATTAGACTTTTACAAAAAATTAGTATACTTAATTTAGTATTGATAAGAGGTAACAATTTTTTGGTTTTCAATTATTATATGATATTAAAATTTAACAAACTGATTTTCATTAAATAAAGATAAATTTTCTTAATTTATCTTAAGTAAATAGTAAACTTTAAAGTAGCAATCAATAAACCTGCATTTAATGTAAAAAAGGGAAAACTAACAATTTTTTAACCCAAGTTACAACAAAAATTAAATTAAAAAATTTTTATTAGAAGAAAAAATGAATTTATAGAATATGCCAAGGCATATAAAAAATGTTTTTCTCTTATGTAACATATTATACCACATATTTAAAAATTTATATTGTAAAAAAAAAGTAAAAATGAGATTAAAATTTTTTCTATATAATTTTACCAATAATAGTAAAAAGTGTTTGAAAAACTATTATTATCTTATAAAAATAATATGATTCTATAATTTAGTTAATGCAAATAAAAAATTATTGTGCAACGTATTGTCTTTCATTAATTTAAATGATAAACTTGAAAAAATAATAAGTTTTAAAAAAAAAAATATTAAAAAAGTATCGATAAATGATACATTAATTAAAATTAATAATTAAATAATAATAATAAATTGCAAATTGCATTACATAATTAAAAAAGTCATTTATGCAAGAGATTTTTGAGTACAAGAAATCGTGAATTAATTTGTAATTTCTAAGTAAATTTATAATTATTACAATTAAATTTTTGAAAATGTAATTTTATTCGGGCTTCAATGTTACAATAATATTTAAACTGTAATAAAGTTCGATTAACATAAATTTTATTTTCATCCACGGCTTTTTACGTTTTGGTGAAAAAATAAAGGTAACAAATTCGCATTTTTAGCAGAAACTACATTTTCTTATGCTAATTATATTTTATATTTATTCTATTTTTCATGTATTCAAACAAATATTTATTATCTTTTATATTCATTGTAATTATTGTAAAATATGTATTGAAACATATATGTGAAATTTTTCGGAATTTTTTACATTCTGCGTATATTTTATTAAAGCGAATTTTTACCAAGGATTTTTACCGACGATCTTTTTATTTAGGAATATATTCGTATAAAATGAATAATGAAAATATTCGTAACACGTTATGTACACTATATTAGTTGACTTTATTAAGATTATCTTCATTAATCTTAGTCTAAGTTTATTTTTAAATAATAATTATTAACCTGTATTGATTAAAAATTTATTTAAAAAAATATTACTCGTTTATTTTTTATATTAATTATAAAAATTTAAAGTGCACAGAAACTCGATTTAATTATCTGCAAAAAATGCATTAAAGATAAAAAATTATTGTAAATGTATATTGTGAAAATAATGTTGAATTTTACACTAATTTGTTTAACAAGTTTGAAATTCATAAAAATAAATAACCTAATGAAGGATAACAGTGAATTTCATTCATTCTATTCACTAGTAATTTATGCTATAATTTCATAATACTAATTTTCACTTTTTAATAGTAATTATAGAGATTAAATTTTTTTAACTCGAATACAAGAATATTTATAATTAATCTATGATCTTCTATGATCTCAAAGAAATAATTTTCAACTTGCTTTGCGTTCATCAACGATACAACAGATTAAATACCGTAAAACAAAAATGCTATTTCAATTATATTTCTAAATTTCCGCTTGATTAAAATTTTATTAAAATATTTCATTCATGGGAAGCTTAATAAGAAAACTATTGAGATGCAAATTTACCACATCACGGGTGTTAATACACACCTAATATTTTAAAGTGAGTTATTATAAATTCCTCGTTATCTTTTAAATTATAGCTGGATTTTAATAAAGACAATGATTCATTCTGCACATATTGTTGATTGTACGATTCAAAGTACAATAACCGTTTTTAAGAACATGTAATTTATCATATGTTTAGGTTATACTATCCATTCGTCATTTTAGATTTCTTAAAACATTATACAATGCACATAATAATGAAATCAACGAGTTACCAACTCTTCATTTAATAAGAGTATATTTTCAAATTTTACAAATTCAAACGACAAACAAAACTGAAAAGTAAAGAAGATTGAAGTATTAAAAATGTGTCAAGTCTAAGTAATATTATTGTTGAATTTACGCATAACTCTACATGAGTAATGTAAAATATTTATTTAAAGAATCATAAATAATTGAATTTGAGTCGACGAGTCAAGGAGGACAAATGGTTATTTATGATGGGTTCATCTTGCTCGTAACGGTTTTCATTTTTTTCAAAGACAGCTGATATAGCCTTTTTTGTTTAGCCAACTTTGAAATAAGTGCGACTTTCTTAAAGACTTGCAGTCTATTATTCGACACTACCACGAACGGCCCTATTGCTAACGCTTAGCATATGACTAATATAATACTTTACTGTTTGTCGATTTTGTAATAAATAAAGTTACATGTATATAAAAATCTCTGCTTTTAATTAACTAATTTAACAATATAAATAAAGTATAAATACTAACATAAAGCTGGTAGACATTTAATGTAAATACTGCTTTTATATATGATTTTTAAATTAAAGTTCCTAAATTCAGTAACTTATAAGTTTAACAGATTCATAAGATAAAACAAATGAAGCTATAGACAAATTTTTATAAGCCTTTTTTACTTTCCATTACTTATTTATCAGTACCATTATACAGATTCGTTCATGAAATAGTATAGTTTTATGTACAATGTGATATTATCGTACACCATTAAAATATTCTAAATCGTACATTTTTAAGAATGTAGAAATAATTAAAAAATTATTCCTGCACAATTTTATATTTTAAAATCGTGTACAAGCATTTTTAGCCTTATTTTAACTCAGAATTAATGAATAATAACTTTTCGAAACCTAATACAAAAAAGAGTAACATAAAAATGTTATCAAAATAACGTAGTTCTCTTTTTTAATTCTGAAAGTACATGTTTTACACGAACGTGATCATAAAATTCATTAAATTTAAAATTTCCGTGCAGTAAAAGGACCAAAATATGCAGAAAATAAAATCTACTAATTTTATAAATTAATCAAAATAAAGAAAGCAATTTGCTTTAGTGTACTCTTTTTTACTTGATAACTGAATTAAGAAGCTTTTGTCTAGGGTAGGTATGTGTTTAAAATTGCTATAATTATTAAAATCATGTAGAAACGATCCATATTTTAGGATAAAACAATATTTTAAGTGTTACAAAAATTTGAGAACTTTAAAAACAATTATTCGAAAAAGAATGCAAATAATGTATATAGTTTGTTTTTGCAGAACGTAAAAATTGATAAAAATAATACAAATGTAATGTATTGCAGCCAATTTCGTTTATATTTAACTCGATTCTTTCTCCAGCATTGTGAATGTAAACCTTCAGTAAGGACATTACCACAAATATTACCAGAAATAACGCACAAACTAGAACAAGTATAGACCGTTTGTAGAAAGAGTTAAGTCCAGATAAAATACGTGATATTATTTTCTGACTTCCGAAGTTTTAATAGAACTAGTGATCGATATTTTAATAGAACTAAAGTGGAATCAACTAATCTTGCATGTCAGAAAGAGCATTTGCTGAAGTTATCTATACTTTCCAAGCGCCAGTTTATTATTATTACTATATTCCAAAACATTAATATACCGTATAAATTTATAATAGAAATAATTGTACAATTAACTAATAACTAAGTTAAATGCTTAAATTTTAAAATGAAAGGCAAAAGTCGATTTTTCAATGTTATAATAATTAGTTTCCAGTGCAGCATTTACAAAAGTAATTTTTGTCAAACCGTCTTCATAATAAGTATTTTATTATATAAAATTATCAGATTATTAATGATTCGTATTGAGATAATTACAAAAATAACCTTTTTTACCGAATACTGACTAATTTAAAAAAGTTAATACTTTTTTTAGTTTGAAAATGTTAAATAATTGTGCAAGTTAATGTGCTTTTCACAGCTGATGAATTTTTTATATCACCTTAACTTTCAATCTCGAATATGTAAATAAAATTTCTCTTATTTTAAACGTTATCTCCGTGCGTTGTGAATAATTTTACAACGTATAAAATAAATTTTATTTTCAAATAAATGCTTTTAAACTCATTTTTTATTGGGCACCTTGAACCCTTGAGGGATTGTAATTCATATCGATTGCTTTTCTTTAAATTTAATGTAAATGTATTTCAAAAAGTTTAACTTTGCATTTAAAGTTATGCCATTAAAACTTGGTGATATTACACTTAATGTCGGGTACTAAATCATAGATTTTTCGGAAACTTTTGAATAATTACCAGCGGTACGTTTGCATTTACAATAATACAATAAAACAAGTCTTGGGTGATGCGTAAAAAACATCGAAAATATCTAATTTTATATTAATTATTATTGTTATATCTAATTAGTAATTTTTACATTTAAATTAATTTGTTTAATGGCCTTTTGTTACACGCTTTCATAAGTTTTATTTTAGTCATTATTATTATTATTATTATTAAATAAATTACATAAATATTGTTTTGAATGCCTTAACGAGACAATTAAAATTCTGACACTGCAAAATTAATAAAATAAAGTAGAAAATATAAATAAATTCAATACGCAAATAATAATAATAAAAATATATTAAAATTTCTAAAAAGATACGCACATTCATCATCCTACATGCTTCAGCTCTGAAGCTATCAATTAGAATAGCGTTCTAATGCAAATTAATTCCAAATCAGAATTTGTCATTTAATTAAATAATTTTATGAAGCTGCACAAGCGTTTGTGCGTGCTATGCATCACGCGCGTAAAATATAACAAATAGAGTGAGAAGAATACACATCTGAGCTCGCAATGACGTCGAGCGGCAAGAAATTGAGTGTAAAATCGAAAACTTGCATTTACAGGAATACAGACGTCAGTGTGTTTGATCGACTGATCATATGCATTAATAAACTTCACTCTCCTTATGAATATTCAAAAGTTCTTCGTTCCAATGTGAAAAGGAAGTGTACAATCTGTGCGCGTACGAACCGCAATTTTTCTTCAACTCAACCGCTAGGGTTTACTTTATAAAACATTTCCATATTTTATACATCGTACATATTTTATATTTAATTTATTAAACATCAATTTAACTAATACTCATAAAGATAGAGCAGTTGAAGTTTTAATTTATAAATTATTCTCATAACGCATATTATAATTTTAATAATTTTGCATTTTTTTAATCTTACATGGCTTTTTGTAGTATTTGCGATCGATTGACACGTGACGACGAACAAATTTATGCACATCGTCGTAATTAAATAAAAAAAAAAAAAGATTCCCCATGAGCACAAGAGAAAATTTTGTACTTAATATAAACAATATTTTTTTCAGTCTTAAAATTAAGATATCGAGAAAAATAGAGAAACGGAAGTGTTGAATACAACTGTACCTGTTGTTTGATCATTTGATGCATAAGAATAAATATTAACGAACTCATAGCAAATAAAAAAATACCTATTACTTTATAGTTTATATATTTTAATATTCATTATTAATAGTTTAAAATTTTTTTTTTAGTTTGATAATTGTGGATAGGATTGAGTAAATGAAAAACTAGAAAAAATTATTTATAAAATTAATACTTATAATACTTAATAAAACTTGATATATTTTAAAAATACAATAAATAATTTTCGAAAAAATTTTTTACAAATTTTTCAAATGCAATGAACCCTGAGTACTATTGTCCGGTAATGCAGTCAAATTTTCTTTAAAACTTTCACTATATATTACTATTAAGACTCATATTTATACTTATATTGAAATTTATAGAATCATTTATTTACATTTAATACTTAACAATAAATTATTTAAAAATAAAATGAAAAATGTGTAGCAATGTAAAGTTTATTCTTTACGTCATCGAAAAATTCAATTAGAAAATTCTTTTCATTTAAATTTTGATGTAAATACGATTGCATTATTTTTAATCAAGTCTAGATTTTGCAAAACTTCTATAATATATTAAATAAAATTTAATTAAGTCATTGAGAAGATTTTACTCCGATCAGGTAGATTAAGTTAACCTTACTTATGATTTTTTTTAATAATTTTGATTCGAAATCTTTTCTGAACATTATAAATAAAGTTATATATTATTTTATCAACAGGTCTCGCATATTGAACAAATATAACATTAACTTCACAATTGTTGTAAAATGTAAATTTTAAGAATTTTTAATAAAATTTCCTAACTTGACAACATTATACGTTATCTGTCTAGCATCTGAAAAATGTATTGATTAAAACTTATAAGAGAATACTACAATCCAATGATAATCTACGAATTCGAAATTTATATTTCAAAAGCAGATATAAATGTGATTTCTTTGTTAATTTATTTGAAATCTGTTTTTAAATTAAAAATAACATTGTAACAAATATTTTTTCTAATTTTATCGATAAGGAATAAATTTAATTAAATTTAATCCTGCTCAAAACCTTATAAAAAAATACTAGTAAAATTCACGAACAAATAAATACATATATACTTGAGCCATCTTGTTACCGGCTCTATTGCATCTTTTATATACTATTTTAAAATATAATGGTAAATTCAATCCTGTAGTATGGTAAATTTGTTTCATCTTAATATTTAAATAATTCGTTATGTAAAAATTTGATAAAATGCAGAACCTTCCATAATAAATTATGGAAAAAATAAACTAAGAATTATACCCCCAATTCTTACGTTGTATATGTATATAATACAAAAACTAAATGAAAAAAGTGATTTTTTCAGGCGATAATATAAATTTTAATTCAAATCACGCAAATTCTAATGATAAATAAGTAATACGTATAAATATTCCTCATAATTTATATCTTAAAAATTTAAAAAAACATTCCCTGCTATAATTATAAAATGTTTTTTATATAATTTACGTGGTCGATGTAATTCGCAAATATCACTCTGCATTCGTGTAATAATGAACAAAATTTAATGCTTCATACGCGAATATAAAAATGCTTCAATTACTACGTATAAAGTTGAAATCAAGCGACAAGAAGTTTTATAAGAAAACATACTGCAAAATATCAAATAGGATACTCATTCATCTTCACAAGGAAATCACTACATTTGTATCTTAAATACTATGCACGTAATAAATGTTGTCATGTGTGAATGAATAATGTTGTAATTTTTTAATATCGAGCTTCTTTCATTATGCGAATGTAAGTGCTTTGCCAAATGTACGTTGATGCGGTGCATGAGTATTCGCAAAAAGAGGCGTTGCAACGATACGCGTATGAAGAAAAATTGTTGTTATTCTCGCCAAAAGCATCTCTATTCTTAATTGCGCATCAATGGCAAAGACGTACGCGAAATACAAATTTTCACGATTACCCTCGACAAATTTGTTTTCGGTAATTTTTACTCGTCTACGTTCGGTTCTGTGTGCTTGCACTATACATAGACTTAAAATTTAAATAAAAAACTCACCGTTTCATTTTCGATCGGTTTGATGTCGCTTAATTAATTGCTTTACAAAATCGTCCGCTTGTGATAAACAACGCTATTTTCGCAATTTAAATGATAATGTAAATTAATATTACAAATCGGTTCGTTTCTATCAATCTCATCATCTTTAATAAATTAAGTAACATTACGAGAGAAACATAACGACTTTGTCATAAGTTAAATGGATTGTAACTTCACTGTGTGATAGATGATGCCCTTGTTTATCAGAGCATTACGTGAAAATTATGTTAAAACGTATTTTCACCAAATACAGATGGCGACACATAGACATCTCAAAGATTATTAGGACAAATTATCGATGCATAATTTATTCATCATAGCTACATACATTGGATTTTTAAAACAAAAATAATAGTAGCTTGTAATTTTCACTTCATAGTGTTAAAATTGCTTTTTTCAGAATTTCGCTCTGCAAATAAGACGTGAATTATATATTTTTTTGGGTACGTATTTTTACAAAGCATACATTTAATCTTTTATCATTTATTTACCTTATCGTTGACTGTGACACACCTGCGCATTATGGCATATAAATTTACTGCATACAATTCGAGATTTCTCGTAGTATGTAGAATCTAAGAAGACTGCAATGAGTCAAAACAATTATACGACAATGGGTCAAATAATCGTTCTACCCATTTCCAAATTAATCTTAAAATAAGCTTCACGCTTTCAAAGGGTTGAAAGCGGTTTAAACTTTCATACGTGACGAGTGCTTTACATGCACTTTAAAACAGGTTTATGATGCTGATAACTTATAAGATCGCTCAATCAATCGCCTATGAATCGATTGCAAAATCACGAGCTTTAAAGACAGACTCGCGGTCATTTATCAAATATAAATGAATTGCGGGAGCAGCAGAGGGTCGAAAAAAGCTTAGCGAAAGAAAGACCGAATGAGTGAAAATTTTCTATTAACGCTGTCGCCGGAGATAAGGAATAGCTTCTTTTCTCTCCATCTTTCTGAAAGGCTCGGCGATATTTAGAAAAGTCATCCGTCACTCACACGAGCACGAGCCGCGGGTAGTCGTGTACTCGAGTGGCCGTCCGCAATCACTCACACGTCGCGCTTTATCGCCCAAGTTGAAAGAGAATCGCGCAACAGGTACCACGGGGTCCCTTGCCCCGAACCCGATCATCCTGGGCTTTTATCAATGCTCGTGCGTTTTTGCCGACAAACGTCTCGTCCATAGAATCCCTCCTTTTTGCATCGACTGCCCGATCGATAAAACCTGGTGGGTGCTGGAAATGCAATTATTGCTTTTAAAAGTGGGCGAAGCACTCGAACGGCTCGCTGTAGCATCTAGACACTTTAGTTTTTTCATACCCTGTACGTGTTGCATGCGACGGCCACTCGTAGCGATTTGCACATTTTTAAACGCTTAACGAGAATTTGTGTTTCGTTTCATTTTTTTGCGCCGTTTCCCTCCTAAAGCGTAGGAGTCGCTCACGGAGCATGAAAAATTCGCTTTTTGGCGCTTGTACAACGAAACCGGCAATTCTTACCGCGTGCATTCTTCTACTCTCCTTTATTTAAATAATAAAATATTTACCGATTAAGATTAATCGTCATTTACCGAGTGGGGCCACATTTCCTGTTCCAGCCTGCGTGGAGGTTATCGAAAATGCGCCTTTTGCAACTGGTGCTGCTTCACACGACGTATTTAATTTTGGTGCTGATGTCCATGGGAGCAACCACCGCACGAGGTTCGCCCGATCCTATGGCAAGACCCACTCGACCGGAAGTGATTAAGACCCCAGAACAGCTGATTCGGTACTTGGATCACATGAAACATTACTATACGCTGAGTGGAAAAGGTCGGTGCGTACACTTTACGATATCCCCGTTAACAGTTGCTCGTATGATAAAGAAGATAATATAGCCAGATGTGGAATGGAAAATGTTTGTTATATACTTAATTATAATATTGAATTAGATACGGTAAGAGAGTGGATCCAGTGACAGAGCCACCCATCAGCGAACATCCATTGTACTTTCTACGGTTGATTCTGGCTATAAGTCGGCAAAACAGACGAGATCAGCAAAGAAAGGAAGAAGAGGCGGACGATAATGAACTAAATAGTATACCGCTTATACATCCCTACGAGCGCATGACAAGACATTATAAATTTATGGAATAAACATTTTTTTCCTCGGTAAATAGTTTCTGAGAATACTCGCTTACCTCGACTTTTTGGTGTAAAAATGATAAAGTTGTCGTTGAAAAGAGAAATGCTGTCCTTTCAGGTGCAACATAATTTATATATCGTTTGACGATTTTTGCTTTATCGATTGCGAAGACGACGTACTTCTGGTAAGAATCGAAATGAAAAACCAATAGTTTTTAAAAGTAAATCTTAACTTTTTTACCATCGTTCTACTTTTCTTGACAACAGCGAGAACGAATTTTAAACTAATACTTAATAATAATTATATTAATACTAATTAGTATTACTTAAAGCCAGAAATTCTTGCCTAAGATAAAATAAAATGTTCCAGATTACGTCTCTGCTTCAAATATACAACTGACTTTCATCGGTTAATTATTATATAATTATGATAGATTTGATTAAAGTCATAAATGCAAGATAAACTTATATTATTTCCTCTATAAGATATTCGCGTATTTATTAAATGTAATTAATATATTATTTGCACAACTATTCATGCAATTACATTTGCTTTAACCTTGTCAGAATTTTGTTGATAAAACTATTTCGCTAAATACCCATTACATCGCAATCCCTTGAATCAACAATGATGACTTTAAGATAATTATGTAATGAAATTATGAAAATGAGTCCGTTAAATTCGAAAATCAACCAATGCCTAGTGGTAACTTTAAATGAAATAAAAATTTGAAGAAAAAACTTGATTAAGAAATTCTCAAATGATGTATTTTTTAATCTGTTTAATTGATAATATTTTTTATTATTTGAGCAACAACTTTACCCGAATAAATAGTTTCAAGTTAAAAAATTTTTTAATAAACAATGAAAGACTAATTAATGACGTATAATTTCTTAAAGTAGTACATACTCTTAGAAAATCTACACTCGTGTACATCCGGAACGAATCACAGATTATTGCGAGCTTATAATTAATCAAAAAATTCATAGATATTAGCTATATATACTCAAATTTTGATTTGCTAAATAGCATAAAATATATATTATAGTTAAATCGGATATAATAAATATAAGTAACATTAAGATTAAAAACTGTGGTTTAAGTTTAAAACATGTGGATATCTAAAAAAATTTGAAAGAATTTCAATAAACAAATAATTAAATGTCCTTTAAAAATTATTAATCTTATTGAATGTATAATATACTAAACTTATGAATTTGTAAGGTTAATCAACTGAATTTTTTTAAAGCAGAAAATCAGTAACACAAGTAATATTTTGAATAAATAATATTTCTTTAAAAAAATTTCAATAGATATATATTTTTTTTTTTTATTGCAATGCACGATTTTGCTTATAGTTTCCTTAAAATATAATCGTTAGTAGTCAATTAAAATTAAAATTAAATTAAATTAAATAAAAATATATTTGAAATACATTCTTCGTTGTAAATTTTTCAAAAGTAAAAACTGTTTTCAGATTCGATGCGTAATATTTTTTTTGACGTATATATCAACTCCTTAATAAATCCTAAGTAATATTTATACTTAAGTTTTATTAATATTTAACTTTAGTAGTAATAAAGAAAGTCATAATTTTAGCCATAAAAATTGCAATTGTAAGAAATGTAAATCTGTAAAATAATGGATTGATTTAAGTCATAAATTTATTATAGCCAGTTAAAAAGTAAAAGTAAAAGGCATTTATTATTTAACAGATTATTTTATAAAATGAAAACTATAATTAGTACTTATTATAAAGACAAATACAGGATGATTGTAGTTAGAAAGTTAAATAGAAAGATTTAATAATTTTATGAACGATAAAGAAAACAACGTAGAAAAATAGAATAAAATTTTCAAATACACTTGTAAGGCAGCATTCTAAAAATGAATTACTAAAGACAACAATGTTGTATTTAAAAAGACAAATGTAGAAAAAAATGCTTTACATTGATGTTTTGGTGAACAAAGCTGACTATTCCCAACATTCAAAATACATTCCCTTAAATTTTCATAAAATTAATAATTCATAAATTCATAAATAAATACATAAATTTGTATTTTTTATCTCAAAAACTTCATTAATTAGCAACTTATTACAGTTCGTATAAATAACCAAAATTTAATAAGATTATTAGTTAATAAATGCCAAACAATGTTAAAAGATATTTCTAAATTTAAAATTAATAATTTTAAAGATAATGATTTATCATTATTTCTCAAATACATAAAACTAACTTTCAATTACGTTGCCTTTAGTGAGTAATTATCAAAATTTCTATACATCTTCTTAACCACTTAACAACCTATTAATTTTTAAGCTAATTTTATACCGAAAAATTAATTATCAATTCAATGATTTATAAAAACTTATATATTATTGTAAAGAACAAGATTTGTCCATTATTGCATGAATATTTATTTAAAATCTAAAAGTAATAAGGGATGAAAATCGAATGATTTATTAAATTCAGAAACAAAACCAATTGATGGCATTTTTTTGTCTAATTTCAAAATATTTAAGTAAATATTCAAACAAATTGCACTACAAACATAAAATAATCTGTAAAAGCCAGTGTGTAAACAAAAACTGTCATCTCTGTATAACTCGTTAATGTTATAATAAATAAAAGATTATGCTTTCATTTAACAAAGCGCATTTCGGATTATTTGTTAACTGCAAAAAGCCATTTGTTTGCATTTCTTTGAATATGGAAAAAGGCAAATAATAGCAAATGAGCTTTTAATTTGCGTTTGGCTGAATTCTGAACGGCAGAATGTAAATTAATACGTAAGAATTACTCCAACGAAAGATAAAATATTTTAAACGAAATGAATTATAAATAAAGTGAATAATGATATTATATGATTAAATCATTGATATTTATAATGAACGAGCTAGGATTCGTACCTCAATTGAATGATAGGAGAATGTATGATTTGAACTCACCGAGCGAGACCGGTGATCTACCCTCGTCTGTCAGCTGATTTCTAATTTGGGCGTCATGGTAATAAAAGAGTAAAACCCATAATTTGACCTAGTAAATTCTTAAATTAGCAGGCTTTGGCTTTGCAGGGAATGTTTCGTGGTTTAGCTCGAAACTGGTAGCGTTTCGACGAGTACTTTAATCGGAACTACAACTGCGAGCCAGGTACGTTGCAGAGCAGCATCGTTAACGTTGCGCTCGAAAGACCGATGTAAGTTTGATGCATTGCGAGTGCATCTGCGAGGGGACCTACGAATTGCATAACATTGCACGGAGCAATGCAAGGTCGGGCGAGAAATAAAGTTAAAAACCATAGCAACGGAGGTGCACAAAGTATCAAAGAATTGGGAACGATTGGTTGGGAAACTCAACGGAGCCAAACGCATCGTCGTTCGGCTGGAAACGGACGAGACAAATGCAGTTCATCTTCGTTATTTTTCCTCTTAATCCTCAGACTTGGTGCGTCGCTAGAACGAAAAACCTCCTGCGTAAAAGAACGCGAGTCTGGCGGCGACTAAGATTAGCGCAGCGCCGTCATTGTGCTTCGGGAAGTTTTTCGCACGATCAGCAAGAGTCGTCCTGCAGGACAACGCCCGGACAGTTTCTAGATACGGCCTGTGTTGCGGTATCTATAGCCTCCTTTAAACGCGCGCTGAGCGCACTGGGTAATATCCGTTCGATTATTCAAAAATATACACGGTGTCATTAACCCAATGAGCGGTCGCAGCCTATTGGTCGGGCTGTCGCCAAGCCGCGGCTTCCTAATCTATCGCGCTCGGCTCGGCACAGCTGTGCGACCTTCCACAACACGCCGTTGCCATTGGCGTGCAGCCCCGCCATAGAGTCTGCACTTGCCACTAGATGCCCGCGCACTCGCGCCTCTAATCCAACGCGGATGCGATAGCAGCTGTTGGCTCGGGTGTCCCGCCGCAGCGGTGCGCGCAGCTGTTGCCCATAATGCTCCTCGCTCCTTTCTGTCCGTCTCTTTTTAATTTCTTTAACCCGCGGTAAACAGACCGCTTTCCAAATGCACCTGTCCTCCTCGGCTCGGCGGAATTTGTTCGGAAAGGCGCTCGAATCGAGCGAATGACCGCGAGGCTTTTAACTCTGGATTTAGGCCCTGAGAATTTGAGTTCTGCAAACGCTTCGGGTGTTCGATCGCGCGAGTTGCGTCAGGTTTTCGAACGCCAGCGCCGTGATCGTATGCACAAATTTGAATTCGCTGGAGACGAGAAGGTACGCGTTTAAATTTTAAATTCTTCTCTTGTAATTCTTTTATCGGACATGGCGGCGCTGTCGGGTAGAAATAACCTATGTACAAATGCGCATGTTTCAAATCTCTCTTTCTCTTTCTCTCCGACGAACTTGCACGTAATTCAAATTTTACTTTCGTTATGAATTCAATTTTCTAGAGGAAAAATCATGACAAAAATTGATCCCGTGAATTAATCTCAAGTATGCATAATTCAAATTATAGGAACGTTCTGGAATTATCAGTCGTATTGCGCATGACAAAATTTAAACTTCTCGAGTATCAAGCTACGAACTGTAATTAAATTTTTTTAAGATTTCGGTTATATTTTTACAACAAAGCATACGTATGTGTGCATCTGCATATATACGTACGCGAATACATTTATGCACAGAATATACGCCTGTATTGATTAAGGAGAAAAGCAATAAAAATATGTCAACGTTAAGCGGTACTGAAAATAATATTAATCTTTTATTCCCATAAGATTACTGTTAAAAAAGGTAATACAACGTCTAAATCTAATCATTTTTATTATTCTTACATAAAGAAAGTAACCTTTAAAATAAAATTACTAATTTTTGGTCCAAAATTTCCAAAATTTTACAAGCATGATTAAAATAAGTATGGCTATGCGTAGAAAGTAACAATTTTCATGCGAATGAATTTTTTTCGGTTTAAAAGTGTTTTATTAATGTAGCTTTCAGAAGTTTTTATTGTATAAAAATCCTCGTAAAATAATAAAATCACTTTTACATTTAGTGTACCTTCAGCTAACGTATTGGTTATCGCATTTATTTGTACGAATGATATTATCGTAGACCACAACACGAAAATAATATTGGCAACAGATTTTTAGATGAGCTTATATAAGAAGTTATAATAGTAATTAAATCATTTAATTAAAAATATAAATTTTTTTTAGAATAGCTTACAAGTAGATGAAATGCGCAAAACTCGAGCTGTAAAAAATTGTTCAAAATTTGTGCTAAAGAATTTGATTGAAAAATGCAGAGATAATAATAACTATTGAAATAATAATTTCCAAAAAATATAAACTGCAGTTTCTATTATTATTTCACATCATTATTCTGATGTGAACTTACTTTTAATGGATTCATAATTGTAACGACTTAATTTTTTAATAGTCGTTAAATTTAAAAAAGAACTCACAATGAAGTGCACAAAATATCGAGCGAAGAAATTATTAATGTAACTAATCGTAAATAGTGATAAAATTAACCACACCTTGATTAGAAAGGCCCGATGTGCTCAATTTATTGGAAGAAAATACAACCATGCAAAATTAACTTGAGGCGTAACAGAAGTTGGTTAAGTCTAATTCAACTTGGATTCGTGATTTTGAGTAGTTTTGATTTTGATTCAAACCAGGAACATAAATTAAAAATATCTGTGTAGAAGCTCTGATCAGCTGATCAGTGCTAACATCATCCAGTCTATTTAAAACTTAATGAGAAAGTCTGTCTCAACTATGCATTATACCTCGCTTTTGGTACGTGTTTTTCATACACACGTGCATATCCATGCATACACACATACATGCGTAAGTGTGCATTACAGATCTGGCGAATGTGATTAAGCTAATGAAAATTTCGAAGTAATCAACAAGTCGAATGCTCAAATACTTTTTTAACTGAAAAATGATTAGCTTTCATTACATTTCTACTCAAACATTGAATTTAATTAACCCTAATAATTATTTTCCTTTTAAATTTTTTATTTATAATTTAATGACCATTGAAATCCTTATTAATATTATAATGTGAGTTAACCACTGCAATAATCTTTTAGCGTTTTAAACATATTATTTAGAAGGCTTACATTATTTCTTCACCAGTTGCAAGAATTACAGATTTTCAATTTTTAGCATTTAAAAATTTAATTTCAATAAATTATCCCGTTTAATACTTAAATATTTTATTTCGTTAACTTTTTCTCATTATTTAACGTATACTTTACAAAAATTTAAAACTTTAAATAGTAAATTTAAAAGTACAATATCTTGGATTTAAGGCAGAATTTTCAGCAGTTTAACATCTGTTAATGATTTCATTTGTATTATTTTTATTTAATATTAAAGTTTAATGATCGAAATTCTGAAATTTAAATGCATTTTATAAACCACGTATATTATCGATATGTATATTTGTATAAATTGTGGATTAAATTATAACGAATATTTTTTTTTTTAAATTACAATTATAAATTTCCTATTATAGATTCTGTTTGGAAAATCATCGTTTTCATTTATTACACTTTTCAAATACAACCAAAATCATATTTTCAATTAATCTCGGATGTTATTAATCTAAACATAATATCTGATCCACATAGCGATCAAAGTTTAATTAAACTACTCTCTTGTATGCATCATTTAGTAGTTTGGCGTAATAAAAAACGAGATACTTCATAATGCTTTTTGCAAATATTTTTTAAATATTTTTAAAAATGATTGACAAAATTATTATTAAAATTATACTTTCGTATAAATAACTAATTATTAATCATGAATTGTTCGCCGTAAAGAAAAGTTAGCAAATACTGTACGATTTTATGTAATTTCAAGCTAATATTCATAAAACTTTGTAAATAGTTGATCATCTATGTTAAAATATGTAGCAACAGTTTAAACTCATATAACATTAACGATAGAATCTAAAAAAAAATAAATTTAAAAAATGGCGTTTAAATTATTTTACAAAAGGAAGTCTTGATATTATATACCTGTAGCCATTTAAAAACTCATAATCGCATGTCGACGTACATTCATTGCTGCAGTTTTAAACTCCTTCGTTTTCCTGATGCTTGCGCTATTTGAAACCTAGGAATCTCCATAAATAATTGAACGCTAGTGTTTAAATTGATGACTTTTTTAGGCTTCTCTAAATTTACTCGGCTTTCTGTAAATGTAGTTTGATACTTTACGAGGTAATGCACAAGAATTTTCTCTGCTAGTAATAAAAAATTTTGAGAACGAGATCGAACAGCGACGGTGTTTTATATCGAATATCGCAATTGAATTCTGACCCGATCAATCTATTCGCTCGAAATTGAAATATCTGTTCATCATGCAATTATTGCTTCTGGCCTTTGGCTTACATTTAATTCAAATTCCGTTGTGTCCAAATGTACATACCGTTTTTAATAATAGGCACTTTCAATAAAACACAGATAAAACAGAATTCTAATTTGGGCATTAACGCGTTTTGCTTTTTGGTCCAAGTTCCAAGTTGGAAAAACTTGAAATGAAAAATGACTTTTCCATAATATTGAGGCATTGCTAAATACGAGGATCTCGTTGCGTTATTTATATCTCCAACAATATTTTCGATGCTGTCGCGATAGCAAACAATGAATCGCGACATTTGTTGTTGGAAAATAGAGCGATCTTTTATTATTAAAAAGAAATTTATAGGCGTATTGAAAAGTGTCATTACTATTAGCAACAATTCCGAGACTCTGCACAGGAGCTGTATTGTGAGAAATTGGAAAACGCGGAAGCTCTGGATAAACATCCGATTAAGAGGCTCTTTTGTATCGCAAAATGGTGAAAAGGAAAAGACGGTCGGTCGGTGGTCGAAAGGCTTATTATTACAAACGAGTGCTCGGACCGATCCGCGTCTCAGCCGAAGCTGCAAGTGCTAATCGCGACGACGACGGTGGATAAGCAGATAAAAGCCCGGAACGAAAAAGCGCTCGCGACTCGAGATTTTGGAGCAGCCGCCCGTGTTTTCAACGCGCGTCGCATACGCCTGGGGGCGTAATAAACGTGGGCGCCTGTTGTATACTCGCAAGTGTACACTGGCTTGCGCCGCCGCCGCCGCCGCCGCCGCCGCCGCCGCCACCGCCGCCGTCGCTGCTGCTGCTGCTGCTGCTGCGGTGCTACTCTCCTCACTCCTCAGTAGACTCGGCCATTTCTCTGGCGAAGCCGAGTGTTCCGTCTGTCCGTTGCCGCTCTCCGCGCGCTCTCTCTCAACCGAGGCCACCCCGCTGAATCATTATTTTTCTACGCTGCGTGTCGGGTGTGTTCCCGAGAGTCCTGCAAAATAACGCGACGCAAAAGGATGATACATTCCGGGCGCACGAGGCTCGAGGTAAACATCATCACTCCGATAAGCGCAATAAGCCACACACGGGCGCCGAACTCTCCGTCGTCGCTCCCTAAGGGACGGCCGCCAGAAACGCAGTTCCAGAAAAAGACGAACGAAAATTACGCGCGCGTGTGCGTGGCTTTGTCGCATACACTCACCTCTCATAATAATACCCATGCACGGCGCGTATACGTGCACCAGCGGATGCCCGTGTGCGTGTGTTTGTATTTGTATGTACACAGAGGCGGACGGTGCGCGCGCGCGGCAGTGCGCGTAAGGTACACACTTTCTCGGCTGTCTTTGTTGTTGTCGTCGTCGTCATCGCCGTACCGTTGGAAGCACGGCTCGTATGTTGAATGTTGTCATTACCGAGGCGAACAGCTGATTCGCTCGCTCCCCTCGTCGCGGTCTGGCCGTCGCGGGGCCGCGTTTAAAGGGTTGTGCGCTTGGCCCTTCAGTCTCCGCTTGGCCGTCCGTCCTCCCGTGGTCGACGTCGCCGTCGTCGTCCCCGTCGCCACCTAAATTCAGCGTCCACTTTCTTCCATTTTATTCCTTTCGCTGGTAAACAGCGAGACTGCGCTACCATTTTCTATAAAACGCGAGTTCCCTCTCTCTCGAGCGCGCGCACCGCGTCGTGTGTACCAGAAAGAGAGAGGATGTGCGAGCGCGCGAGCGAGTCTCTGCGACGGAGAATATGCTTAGCGACGTCCTTTGTTCTTTCGCCTTCGTATCCTCGGGCACTCGACGACATTTTTCCGCGAGAAAACAGTCGAGGTTTCCGAGGTGCAGCCGCTGTCCGTCCACCTTCAAAGCCCCCGGCCGCCGTCTCATCCTCGCCCTCGCGAGCCCATTTTTCCCAAACTCTTTCTGTTTACCTACGTTTCTCTCTCTCTCTCTCTCTCTCTCTCTCTCGCTCGCTCGCTCGTGCGCTCTCTCTCTCTCTCTCTGTCTGTCTCTCTCTGTCTCTCTGACTCTGTATCCGACTTGCTCCATCCCCTCCTCGCGGAAGGCTCATTCCACCCTTTTCTTTGTTCTCACTCTCGTTTCCGCTTCTTTTTCAACGCTCGTATCCAGCGCGACATCAATCAACACCGTTTTCTTCCTGTCTTTGCAAGATAAAGAATTATTCCGCGATAAGGCCTGGTAGCGTGCGCGGCTCTACCAATGGTCTGTCAATTGAGTTTTTACTTTAGGTCAGATAATCTTGGATTAAGGTCAACTAACAGAGTCAACGAGCGCATTTTTCATTATAAGCTTGCGCCAATCGACCAAAGTGCATCTTCGAATACCGAAACCTCAAGAATCAACTGTTGACGCTCGTGTTTTCCCGATTCCGAATTCGTTTTAACTGTGCGTGACCGCTTGCCTACGCACATGTCCATAAACATTTATGATTCCTCACGTACGTGTGCCGTTAGTGCTAAGAGTGTGCGCCCGAAAAGCTCGTTTAAGACTTTTCTTCTTAATTTCTTCCTAACAGCACGTAGGCGAAATATCTATTTAGAAAAATAGAGCGTTTGGCAATCATCTTACGGACACGTTGAGCGAATGCGTATCGTAAGGAAAAAATAAATCTAGATAACGAATCGAGAGTGCGATTTTTCGAATTACAATTCCTCCCGCACGTTTACAACGCGTACAACGCGCACAGACGTTGTCGAATTGATTACTTCATGAATACACGTATACGTGCGCACGGATCAGAATTGCCCATCAGGGAAAATAAATAGTAAAACAAAAAACGAGGAATAGGTTAGCTCCTGTTTCTTAAATAAATTATATGCTGCATTGTAACATTTATACTTATCAATGACACACTTGGTTACTCATCGATTAAGGTACAAGAACGGATTGTGGGACACGTTTTAATGTCACCGCAAACACGCACATTTTACATAAAACACCAAATCTAGTCTTTGTATTATTTTCAACTTTGAGATGAAAAATTTATTAAACTGATTGAAGTATTAATTAAAGTTTTCTTTTTAATTAAGACTGCGCAGTGTTTTCAACAGCTATTACAGACTGCGAGAATAACCTTTTCATCCTCCATCATTAACTAATCATCTATATACCTAAAACTTAAAATTACATTCATTTTATAAGCATACGTGACGTTATTTTTAATCATTCCCTCTCATTTCCTCTCATTTCGGTACGACTATGAACTTATCGCCTTTCTTTTATTTCAAATATTAATATCTAGTTCATGTTTCATTTTTTTCGACCACGCACAAATGTGTCATTTATTATTACCAAATCAGCCACCACATGATTTGCGCGGCGCGATTTATTGCTTATTCAGAAGGATTCGGTTATCGAAATAATAATAATAATAATAATAATAATAATAACAACAAATGTTAAATAAATGAATACCTCGCCTCGGCCAATCACAATTTTCAGCTATGGATTTTTTATAGAAAGACTAAGATAATAAATGACGTACGAAGGCTGAAATTATTAAATGATTATTCCTGAAAAAACTCCTAATTTAACAGCTCCTGTTTAATAAACAATTAACTATATTTATTGGACTCTTTTCTTTATTTTATGTGTTACGATTTCGTTAAAAAGTCTTGTTTAAAGATAGAAATTTAACGACGGTCTCTTTAAATGTACAAAATTTTTTCGAAGTAATGAAAAACTTTTACTTTATCCCGAAAGCATTTTATGGGTTGAAACCAATTTCTAATCAACTGTAATCTTTTCAAATACTCGAATTCATAAAAAAAAAGTTAACACCAATAGCTGTAAAATACTGTAAGCGAGATTGACAAACACTTATTACAATTCTCGTCGTAGATACGATTTTGCATTATTTTGTATTCTAATTTCAACGAACATTGCTACAATCTAATTTATAACATCGTTAAAATATTTGCGCGAAACCTTGTACCGCGATGAACTTTTGATAAACTAGGGGAAATTGTTTTTCCTTTTTTTTAAAAACTCCAATTTTTTCCTAATTAGCGCGAATCGTTCTGAAATTTTTAGTCGAACATTTGTGAAATTATCGTTGCTTCAATCAAAATGTGTGATAATGTATGAGCTTTCATCCGAATGGATTTAAAAGATAATAAATTGATTTGTTTTTACGTTACATAATAGTCGAATTGAGACGAAGCAACGCGAAATATACATTTAAAATTTTTCCATTCGTTATATATTTTCATTATATCAACTGCAACGATATAACACTTGAAAACAAACTGCACTACATCCTTGTGAGTTATTTTAAATTTTAGATTATAAGCTCCATTAATCTTAATTTCCTGAAAAAATATATTTTTTACATTTTAAATATCATCGGTTATATCATAATCTGTTCTATCAATAGTATATCGACGGTCATATGTTTTTAATCAATCAAATGATCAACGTCTAAGAACCAAGTAAAAATTATCATAGAGCGCAACTTAATAAATGAATAAATCAACAAATTTATTCATTTTCTAGTATGTAAACCTTATATCATTTTATATGAGATAAGATAAGCCTTGAGTAGAATAAATAATATCTTAATAATAATCAAATAATTACAACGGAAACAATAGACATCGATCTCTATACAATTCCTATAATTTTAATATAAACAGTATTCGTTTCATTTTTTAATACGAAAATTTTAATTAAAAAAGAATGCATACAAACTTTATAGAGCATAAGTGGCATGATAATGTTATATATGAAGTAATTTTTAAATTGTTAATCGATAAGAATATTATTTTTAAACTTATTGGAAAACTTCTTTTAATATTGGTACTTCTGTTGTTACTTTTCCTATAGATAAATTATTAGTTTTATATTGTAACTAATGTGAAATGACCTCCAGTAATTATTGAAATTAATTTGAAATCTCCGGGACCAAAAATTTACTGCAACTTTTACGGTGAACTTTTCAAACAATAAATTTAAAAAAAATTTTCAGTATCGCGCAGTTTAAATAATAGGTACTTAATTTGTGTCTATTTCTTGAAATTACCCAGAAAATTGTTTTAGAAAAATTCCTAGATGCTGCTGATACCGCTGATACGTGTGAAAATCGCTTTTCATGTTTATATAAAAACTTTTCTAATATCACACACCCACACATATAACACGTCATATATATTTATTTCTTAATAAATATGTAAATTAAAAAACCCCTTAACGTAAAAAATGATGCGGTATAACGACGAGTGAACTTCGTGAAACGAATAGAGGGGGGAAAAAAATTTCAATTAAAACAATAGGCTAGGGCCCTTTTAAAAATCAAAAATAAATAGTAAAGAAAAATTGCTGAACAGGAGGGCATTGGAATATGTTGTAGAAAAAAGTAAGTCGAGTGGGTGTGGGTGGAGGGGTTCAAGTTGGTCAAGGGGTTCAACCAGCTGAAGAATCCGGGGCCACTAGTCAGTGGTGGAGGCAGCAACATCCCTCTCATCATCATCATCATCAACCCCATCATTATCATCACCACCATCATCAAGGCAGTTACTATGCATCACAATCGCATTCTCACAACAATCCCGTCACAACCATGAAGCAGTCATACATGCAGGTTCGTTCTAATGAATTCAGACTTGTCCACTCTTTGCTTTTTCGCCGATAGACTCATAATTTTACGTTTTCATTGTCTCGATTAATTGCAAAGCTATCACTGAGACTTTGCATCGACACACATCCAACAACACAAAGGATAAGGATTGTTTACTTTTTTTATGCACAACGTATATCAATATCGAGAGTAATAATTAAATTGCTTTTTATTACTCACGCTCTGCGCAGATTTCAATTCTTCGGACTAAATTTAATTTAATTTAATTATTTCAAGAGAATAATTTATAACACCGACACTTTCACTTTGCCAGCTGTAAATAGTCCCAGTAATGAAACTACTTTAATTTGTAAAAAAAGTAGTTTAGAACAAAAAATTGGAATCGATTCGTCGCGCTGAATTTAATTCTGCATCATTTTCACTGATTTATCTAAAAGGCTCCTCCCTTCGAAGCTTGATTCTAAAATTCTTTTCGGCTTTACAATAATTACCCAAAGTGCCCGTAAATCTGCCGACAACATGTTTATTCGAAACTTGGTGCAACAATTGCATAGCATTACGAGTGTAGTTCATAAACTTTGATTATGCATCGAAGTATTTACTTTTAGTACAGTCGTCTCTAACACAATCGTCCGATGTGTGGTCGGTATACAAGGTTGCGTAATAGAGATCAATATTACACATTCGCATAAACTGAATAATTTATTAATAATTTATCTTACTGAATAATTTACTCGTCTAAATTATTCTTATGTCAATCATTGCGGAGCCGTGACGAAAATAAACCTAAGTGCATCGATTTGATAAGCGATTTATACGCATCCCATAAACGAACTTCGAAATCGAAAGCAGCATAATAAAATAATAATAATAATTTCAACCTCTCCAATCAATGGTAAAAATATCCAGACCGAAATAAAATGTAGTTTGCTTTCGTTGAAAGTGCATTCAAAAGTGCATTTAACGTTGTGTAAATTGTTTTTTCTCAGTCTTCTTCTGGCGAGTGCAATTAAAAATCGCATTCAACACGATAAAACTTGCACATTTTTTCCTTTCAGTGCAACTTTATTATATACTTATACAAATTATCACACTCGTGCAAATTTTTTTTTTATTCGTTATTTCGTAAATAAAAGATCACGATAAAATGATCGGGATATCAAGGTGGTGTTATAGATATGATTGGTTTTTATTCCTGATTAATAAACGAGGGATTGTTTGAGAAGTAATAAAGACTCTAGTACAGCTACTAATTATAAAGTTTACAGATAAAAATAATATTATTTTATTTCTATTCTTAAACTTAAAATGCTTTATCGGCAATAGTTTTGTTAATGATCAGTCGTACTATTTCAGATTATCTTCAGATCATTACGTGGTGTAATAGTGTAATATTAAAAGTGCATTAAATTAATATATGAAATTGTTAAGATTTTTATTTTACGAATTCCGCGGTGAAAGTGTAAACGCTGTCTTTTAATTTTATTGATTTAATTCATATGGTTATCCATCGAAACCTATGAACTTTCGTTGCCCTAATATTAGGAATATCAATGGTTGTGTTTTTAATAATTACATGGCACCTCCTGTGCTTTATATTCTTTATTCCGATTCATTAAAATTCTTTCCTTGCAAATGTGTTAAACTCTCTTTAAGCTTGATCTCATTGTCAAAATAAAGGGTTCTTTTACGGAATTGCCCCGCAATATTAACTAATGGTACACTTGCGCACCAGTTTTGTCAGCATTGTTCGTTATGTTACACTTACGACGTTAACTTAACAAGGACGTATTGAGACTATTAACGAACTGCAAACATATATTTTGACATTTTTTCTATTTTTTATATTTTAATTATCATTCTTTGACGTGTCGTTTTTTGTTATTTATATCGTTGAAGGTTTTATCGGGGGACCTTTTAGATTAGTCGTTCTTTATCGTCCATTCACTCTTTTCTTAAATTTGACCGGAAATCTGCGCGCAACGATAATTGTATTATGTAAAGTGAATCGTGTCATATTCCTTTGAATATATAGGTCACCCAAAAATTCTTAACCTCATCATCTCGAAGGAGTGAAGTACCAACCTTCAACATCTAACTGACCGTGCAACAATTGCATTTATTACTGAAGTAATATATGTAAACCTCGACTGACATAAACCGTGCATATAGAGTTACCCTTTCTACAATTATTATTTATCATTTTAAGACTTGCGAGTGTTTTCACGTTTGTAAAAATACTATTGGCCGAATTTTTAATAAAAAGGTTTTTCGACTGTCACTTTTAAAAGTGTCAAAACATTTAAACCCCAAAAGAGTGAATAATGCTTAAGATTTGTATAATTTGAAATTTTGTCTTAATTAGTGCCGCTTATAGACATATAATTAATACAGCAGATTGTACGATGAAGGTCGGTATCCCACAGTGTGTTTTAATAATCTCGTTGAAACGCGTGATGATGATGCCAAGCATAATAAGATAATAGTTGTGCATAAAATTACTTTAAAGAAGAAATAGACAAAGGCCTATTTTACTTATTATAAATATAAATGATTAAGAATTATTACTGAATTACAATGTCGTTGAAAACTAATGAAATGCTAAACGTGATATTAACTATGCAATTTTAAATCTCGGCACCGAGATATTTCCGGATCTATTTCTAACCCAATTTCGTATTTTATTATTTTAATAAACGTAAATTATAAATAACATTCATTAGCGGACAGAATAGTTTTATTAGTTGTCTCATAATTCGGGTTTTACTAGCTTTAAAAGGTCTCGGTAAATTCTGCACGTCATTATTAATGCATACTTTATTATTCAAAATATTAGTGGAGGAGAGAGAGAGAGAGAGACAGAGAAAGAGAGACATACACTATTGCGAAGAAATGTAAGGAGCAAAGAAGACGAAGCGTTAAATAAAGAAATAAACGTTAAAAAATGTATGAAATTATATAAAATAATCATTGCGATAATATGATAGAACGCGATATAATTTAGATGCAGTATATAAATTGTTTCTAATTAAATGGTGCACATATTGTTTACGTTTATAACTCCAAAGATATTATAAATTTTAAAAGTTAGAATTTTAATTTTGCTTTGATACAGAGAAAAATATGAATTTTGTGTATTTTACAGTTGACATGGGTATTCCACGACGACGAAGCCCAAATCAACAAAAAACTGCCAAAGGAATTACTACTAAGGTACATATCGGTAACAAAATAAAAAATACTTCATCAAATGCCTGAAATGTGATGTATTTTTCAGAATTTTGTCATATTTGGATGTTGTTTCGTTGTGTCGCTGTGCTCAAGTGAGCAAAGCATGGAATGTTTTAGCTCTCGATGGATCAAACTGGCAAAGAATCGATCTTTTCGATTTTCAAAGAGACGTAGAGGTAAAAATATTCAATTATTCGTTTTATTAATTTTTCTAGCCCAGTACATAATAATTCTTACAATGTGAAATCATCTAAGTTTGGAATTATTTAATATTCTAATTTAATATTTAACAAATGATTCGATATTACATATACATTCTTCGAATAATTATTATCTTATTCGTGTCTTATTAAATTTCATTTCGTGTTCATTTAAACAAAGATTAAAGTGACTTTTTGTAATTTTTTAATGAAAATACTTTATTTGTGTTAATCGAAATACAAATTTGTTTAATTCTCGATTATCAAATTCTGAAATCTCTATCCAGAAGAAGGTATCTTAATCAATATTTCAATCAAATTTGTTTTTCATACTTACACATATATTTTCTATTTGTATTATTTCAATGAATTTCACGTGATGTGAACAATTATTATTACTTAGAGCTTTTTTACAAAATAGGAAAAACCATCTCAAGTTTTTGCTAATTTACTAATTCGTTAAAAAAGAATCGTGATGTAATTATATAACTGCGTGAAAATTATTAACATTTATCATTTTTATACTTATTTATTTTGTTTAAAAATATTTTTCTACTAATTAGAGCAATATTGCATCTAATATATTTTAATTTTACTGGCAATAATTTTCCATAGATTAGACTCTGCTCTTTCAATACTTTCATTTTTAATAGCTTTTTAAGTATAATCTCGTGTACCCAATGCTTACTTATAAACCACCAATCAAAATATATGCAGAGGTTTACAATTTCAACAAAATTAGAAAAAGTATTTTTTAAATCTACAAGACAACAGCTATTTATAATCGTGAAAATTTTAAATCTATTTCAACTAATATTTTACCAGTAATATATAAACAATGTATTCCTTATAAAAAGTACGTAACCTCGTCGCGGCTATTTGCAAAAAGATTTGTCATTGTAGATGTCAGAATATCACACTTTTCAAACAATACATTTTGTATCAAGAAGTTTGCGTTAGAAAAACAAAATAAAATACAATTTGAAAAACGTTAAATGTTTATTGAAGACTATTTGTTTATGGGATTGATACACGAGTTCAAATTGCCTCTTTACTTAATTTTTGCTACTAACCTAATTAATTGGCAAACTATTAATGAAATATACTCAGGCAAACAATTTAACAAAATGAATTGAAAGAAAAAATAATTTGCACGATTTATATTTATTCTAAATTCATACAGTTTTATTAGCGATTATAGAAAATTTTCAATTATAGATTATTAAAGTAAATAAATCCTTTCAATATTTACTTTATTAATATAATCACTTTCTTTCAAACTTTGATTTCTTTAAATAATCTCTTTAAATAATGTTAAATTTTTTTTAATAAAAATTTAATTTGTGTATATTTATAATATGACTACTACTGTAATTACACGTCGAGTAAAATGAACTGCAATTAAATAAGGACACAAATGGATAATAATTAACAACTTCATTATTGTTATCCTATATTATATTATTCGAAGTTTGCTTTAATTTTTGTTTTTTTTTTTAAATGATAATAAAAATTTTTGTTATAAACATTATTACGGACAATAACGTAAAACTAAAAATAATGTATAATTACATTAAGATCATTTTATCAAACGCTTAAGCTAAAACAATTTCTGAAACTAATTTGTAATATCATAAAGCAGCATTGTTACGACGTTGCCAAACATTTTTACACACTCAACTATTTAAAGATTGAATTAAGAAAACTAAATATTTGGTTAAATATCGATTCGTAAGAAAGCTACATTTAAAGAATATTAATAAATTAATAATGCATCGTTCAAAAGAGCATTAGATTTCGTCACAGAGCTCAACGCGTTGTTTGTGCGCCTTGAATAAGTTCAACCTGTTGGCATTCGTAGCAAGGACCACCTCATAAATTTATATTCTTCAGAAACAACGAAATGTGCTCGTTAACGGGCATGGGATAGACTTTAGTTCTGCATTAAATTAGTCGAACTAAAAGCTCGATGTATTTTATAAGCTATTAGTGCACTTCTAATGGTCACCCGAGTTCGAAAAATCAACAGTTTTCTAGATATAACCTATCGTTATCTAAATATTTTTATCTGGCTTTGCACAAGAACATAATGCCGAGCGTTTCGTAAGACGCGTTTGGAAAACTCTATTTTCAACTCGAGTCCGTTCGAATTTTTAATCAGAATGCCATAAACATTGCACTATATTTTCAGTTAATTTGACGACGGACACTTGAGTACGTGGCTCTTTTTCGAATAGATTCTTTACCGAGAACCGCTTTGATATGCATGACGCGCACTTATCCGCTTGAAAATGAGAGAGAAGGAGATAATGAAAGGGTGAAGTTCTTTCTCGTGAACTGTTCCTTTAAAATGTATATCTTAAAACTCTATCGCCTGGATGAAAAAGACTCGAATCTCGAATAAAAATTGAAATTCGTCTCTGAGGAAATACTGTATTTAGTTTTCAAAAATCAATACGGACGACGCTACTTCTTAAAATTTATCTCTGTTCGGTAAAAAATCGCGTCGCTCGGCCTCAAAAGTTACCTTAATAGTGTTGATGATTCCTTCGCGAGTAGTTAAAGAAATTTTTACTTAAAAACTCAAAAGTAAAGTTCCCTTTCGTTAAATGTAAGTTGTTGCAATGATTTTATTCAAAGACACAATATTTATAATATTTTATACTGTCACGATGGTCAAATGGCAATAAGTCTGCGCATCGAAGGGAATTTGAACATAAAATAATGTATATATAACTTAGCCGCTTCACATTTATCAAATAATATAATTCAAAAGTTTCATTAAATCCGCGAGTTTCGACTCGACATAAATTTTTAAACTTTTAATTCCAGGAAGAAAAGAATTTTTATCGCTTGACGTAAATACTCTTAACACAAACTTACAATGCATTATTAACCAAAGGCTAGAGACCCATGTTAAGACATTATTTATAGGTTCCTTTACCTAACATTAACTTTAATAACCTAACTAGGTTACATTGCGAGTTCTCATTGTTCGAAATTAGGTCAGCCCCGCGCTAATACAATTCAATCATTTTTAACAATTCAATTTCGGGTTCGTTATTTTTGTTTAAGGGTGTGCATAAATTAATGAATTGCATAATTTTAAAAGACTCTTGGTAAAAGTTTGCTTTATTCGTAGTCACATTTAATGCAAGCCAGTAGTCCTGCGCCAAAGTCTTTCTTGGAAAAAAAAACCCAATTTCATCGATTGCCATTCGTGCAATTGTTGATGAAAAACAAACAAACTAATAGAGATCGAGACAACGCGATGTGAAACTGCAATTCTGTGTTCGAAGGGATCGGTGATCGAGAATATATCTCGGAGATGCGGTGGCTTCTTGCGTCAGCTGTCGCTGCGCGGCTGCCAGAGCATCGGCAACCTGTCGATGAGGACGCTGGCCCAATCCTGCCCGAATATCGAGGAACTGAACCTGAGCCAGTGCAAGAAGATCTCGGACGCGACCTGCGCGGCCCTCAGCAGCCATTGCCCGAAGCTCCAACGACTGAACCTGGATTCGTGCCCCGAAATCACGGATCTATCCCTCAAGGATCTCTCGGACGGCTGTCCCCTACTCACGCACATTAACCTCTCCTGGTGCGAGCTGCTTACCGACAAAGGCGTGGAGGCCCTCGCCCGCGGCTGCCCGGAGCTTCGCAGCTTCCTCAGCAAAGGCTGTCGGCAACTCACCGACCGCGCGGTCAAGTGCCTCGCCCGCTTCTGCCCCAAACTCGAGGCCATTAATCTCCACGAGTGCAGGGTAATGCGCGCGCGCACACACCTACACACACACACACACACACACACATAGAGAAAGAATTGGTCACGTCTCGACCTGCTCGCGGAGATCTCAGGGATCTCAAGCTGCGATGCAATTGCAAATATTTGCCGATTCGTGTCCCACTGTCGCGCACACACGCACACACACACACACACACAACTCGTATTTGCACGATTGACGAGCTGCTTTTCCTTCTTTTGCAGAACATAACCGACGATGCGGTCAGAGAACTAAGCGAGAGGTGTACCCGATTACACTACGTTTGTATTTCAAACTGTCCAAACTTGACGGACGCGACACTCGTTACTCTCGCACAACACTGTCCTTTTCTCAGCGTTTTGGAATGTGTTGCTTGCGCCCATTTCACCGACGCTGGCTTCCAAGCACTCGCAAGGGTAATGCAAGAGGCAACGACAAAAAGTCAGCGACGCTTCCCTTGTATTCTTACTTCAATATTGACTTTCAGAATTGTCGGCTGTTGGAAAAAATGGACCTGGAGGAGTGTGTGCTCATAACAGACGCGACGCTCATTCATTTAGCCATGGGTTGTCCGCGACTGGAAAAACTCGTAAGTTACCGGCTCGCTTTTCCTTAAAATAAGTTGTTCGCGTCTTGGCAAATTTAGCGGCTTCTCGTACATATTTGTCAATTTTTTAATCCGTAAATTATACGAACAAAAATGTAACGGGCAGATCATTTGTGCAACTCGTTAAATACGTTCTACTTAATAATGGTAATTACTTAAATAACTAATTTATACTAGTAACGAAATAATAATTGATTCTAAGTATATTTTCTAAACTTGTTCACCGAACGAGCGCCACGTAAATTGCAGAATATGCCATTTTGGCAAAAGTCAGGCTTTCGCGATTATCGATTAAAATCTTGGCAAATGTTTTTTGAATATCTTCACAAGCCACTTTTGACCGGATAAAGTGAGTTCGCCAAAAATTTCGGATCCCAAAACGATGCAAAATATACGGCTGGACTTGCCTATAATTCGGCTATTCGATAACTATTAACTTGTGTACGCAACTTATTTTCCAAAGAGTCTTTCACATTGCGAACTGATAACTGACGAGGGCATTAGGCAGTTGGCGCTCTCGCCCTGTGCCGCGGAGCACTTGGCCGTGCTGGAGCTTGACAACTGTCCGCTCATCACCGACGCCAGTCTCGATCACCTTCTGCAAGCTTGCCACAATCTCGAACGTATCGAACTTTATGACTGCCAATTAATCACAAGGGCTGGTATACGCAGACTCAGAGTAAGTACAGACCTCTCCGTTTCTTCAAGGGCGTCTCCAAAGTAAGGAGAAAGGCCGGATCGAGGATCGAGTCGCGATTACATTTACAGAGGGCAGAGCTTTTAAAATCGAAGAGTCGAGTCGAATAAAGGAAGGCGCGACGGCGCGTCTGTTGCTTACCGGGAAATGCCGTGCAAAACGCTTTTCGCGCGATACGATAACCTAACGAGCATGCAGGCCTCTTTTGCGATACAGATTTTCTATCACAATGTAAAACACCGCGAGATAACTTATCTTACGCCTCTTTTTTCAGACGCACCTGCCCAACATAAAAGTACACGCGTACTTCGCACCGGTGTCGCCTCCTCCAAGTGCAGGAGCCTCACGGCAACGATATTGCCGGTGCTGCGTCATTCTGTGATTCCTTACCGCAGTGCACACGCGGTACCATGTTCTAAGCCTACGCCGATCGAGCGCCAGCGACAGCTGGACATCGGCTGACGTAAAAGCTCCCGCGGCGTAAAGCGGATCGAGCGCATTTGTCCACCTTTGCGGGACAACGACTCGGGGAGTGATCGCGATACACGAACACACACGCGCGCGCGCGCGCGCCCTCGCAACACAGAGGGGAGGACAGTTCGAAAGGTTGAGCCCCCACCCCCCACCCCTCCACAGGGGTGGAAGAGGAGCAGAGGGGTCCTCGACGAGGTCCTCGACGATCGGACGTACTTTCGGAGCTTGCCGTCTGGCTCGATATTAACGCTCACGTGACTTCTCGTCATCGCTCTTACGAATTACTCATTTCCATTTATTTTAGTGTTACTTGACTTTTTTCACCTCACCGTACTAACTTGCGTAACCAGAAGAGAGAAACAAAGAGCAGGAGGAGAATGAACTTACGTCGCACAAACTCCAAGGAGAAACTCAACGATATACTTGTATACCGTAACTTCCTCTCGCGCTTTTGAGAAACATAAGAAAGTGACGAGGCGCATCGAAGCATCTCTTATTGGAGCACCGCGTCATGGGAGGAAATTGGATGCATTCTAGTATTTTATGTTTATAACGGTCGGAGGTGAGCCGAGATGCTGTCGTTCTCTATCGGCTCTACGCGCGCGCGCGCGCGCGCGAGTCACCCTCTTGTGAAAAAAAATCATTCAGCGTCCCAATGGGATCTACATTCCAGCATTACAATCATTAAAATCTTATTATCGCGATTCTGTGTTCACGATGTATCGGATGTGCTCATCTTGTCGGCACTGAATCATTTCTTTTCATGAGGCCCACTCAGTTATGAATACTATTAATGATTATAATAATAATTATAATTACATGAATAATGATAATAATACTATTAATAATAATAATAATAATAAATAATAATAATAATAATAATAATAATAATAATAATAATCATTATTACGATAAAAACAAATTTATCGCATCTCCTCGAGCGTCAATGGAACCACCGATTTCGTGGGAAGGCCAACATTGACTAGGAGAGTTCAGACTGATAAAACGAATCAAAGCGTTATTTAAAGCAAACAAAACAAAAAATAAACAAATAATAATACAGACAAAAGACATGGTTGACTTTACCAGCGCTTACGATGCCGGTGTATCTTAACTTTCATACGACAGTCTTGATAATTCGAAAATCCATCCCGCTGTTCATTCTGGACGAATTAATCGCGCCCAGCAAATTTCGGAAAAATTCGGAAAAGAGGCTCCATATTTGACATATTGGAAATAAAGCAGTGCACGTGGAGACATTAGGGCGGCACGCGAGTTGCAACCTGGAACAATTAACTTGCAACGTTAACAACTTTTGTACATTACTTCCTACTTTAAATAACGGATAATCGTTGCGAATCTTTTATTACTCACGTTTCATTTGAGTTATTACGGACTGGTTAATTTTTGTGAAGGACACAAGCATTTCGAGGACGCGGACATTTTTCTCCGCCACGATAATAATTAGAAAGCGAGAACGAGCCGAAGTTCTTTAGTAACGCTTTTAAAACTTTACGTGATAATTTTAGTGCAGCAGCGTTAAGCACCTTGCGTTTCTTTTACTATTTTTTACACATTTTACTAATCGTATATTTCAATGTAGTCTCTTCGGGTGCAGCGCATATATTTAAATACACTTTGAAGAGACGCCCGGTTAGCCATTTCCCAATCTCTCTGTCTCTCCTTCGCCCTCCCTCCCTCTTTCCCCCATCCTCCCTTCCTCTTCCCTCGAAAAACACACGTTACTTCTCAGTTATCACTGCCTACCCCGTAAGGGCACCTGACTTTCCTTTTTATTTCGTTCGAACTGTTTTTTCATCTCTGCGACTCCACGTATGTCGCGTCGTCGCGCTAAAGTATCGGTTCGTTCATTCTTGATAGCATTTTAAAGCGTACTGTGTATATTTACTACATCTTATAACAGACATGCAAAAATAATCGAATAATCGAAGGGGTACGAAGTAGGTAAAAGAAAAAGATAACACATGCTTCGTAAAAAAATTATAGTTAAGATATGTTTTATACGTTGCATGTTTATTGTAGATGAGTATGAGTTGTCATCGTATAAAAGCTGTCGCACGGAATTAACAATTCTTGTAAAAAATAAGCGATGTTCGATGCGTCTGTGTTTACGATAGTGACGATGAAAAGGTGGAAAATTAAATTTATCGTATGCCTTTTGTTTCCTTCTCTTGTTGTAATAATTTCGTATGTATTTCATCGTTGCTTATTATCATCGTATCCATTATTAATCCGATGGAATAACGGCCACAAGTCCGAAAATGTCAAAGATCACTCTATCGATGACACTGTGCGATACCTTCTGTTGTTTATGCGTGGCGAGTTGTTTCGAAATGCTACTTTAAGAGGGAAGTACGAGAGCAGGATGAATTCTCAATGAATACAATTGAAATTGGAGAAGGGGGAGAGGACACAATTGGCAAATCGAAAGGAAGTTTGTAATTGGACGAATTTAATAAGCGATTTGAACGATATTGATGTTCTTCGTATAAATAGTGTGAACGGTTGTTTTACTGTGAACCAGAGATCGAACGAGCAAGTGTTTGGCTGTGCAATAGATTAGAAAGAAAATGGTACAGACGCTACGAGATACAAAATCGGCTTCGACGTTTTTTTCTGTACCTGTTTGTTAGAGAAATGTCCTCTCGAAGAACGTCAACTCTTTTAAATATTAACAAATTGTATCTACTAATGCATTGTGGAGGTAGATGAAGCTTAAATAAAGAATTCATTATCATTCGTATACTTTTAAATGCACAACTGTAAAACAAAAATGAAGATTTACGAAACTTAACGTTTCAACATCCTTTGTTATGTATTTTCTTTTACAAAAATTCGTAATTTACGAAATCCTTATTTCAAGTGTTCTTTGTTTAAGTTGTGTTATTACCCGTAATTATTGTCTAAAACGTTAAGTACAAAATTAAAAAGAGAAACAAAATACAAACGATAAAAAAAGAATAGTGTAAGATAAAATATGGCCTATTCTAGGGCCTACGAGCGTCGATTATCCAAATAAAAATTCTTCGCATACACAAGCCAATATTCAAACAAGTTCAGAAAAAAATTCTTCAAGCCGATTAACATTTCACTGATTCGATAAGCTGCAGTCTACCATGTATATATTTTCATTAATGTATGTACAATAAAATATATTCGAGATAATGTCTTATAAATTCTTTATATTTGTTAATATTATTTATTCAACTGATTCAAAGACAGTTTCCCCTTAAAATCTTGTAAAACAAACTCATTTGTCTTACTTCAATTTCATATTGATAATTCCTTATATATCGGTCGATAGTCTTTTTATTCTAAACATGTTCTTTGAATCATTATTCACAAGCCCCGGTACAACTCTAAGATTACGTTCATAATTATTCAAATTTTCAATTAATAAACAAATGAAAAATACATCCTACTATATGTGATTTGCAAATAATATTAACTGCAAGAATTTCATTTATAATACAAGTTTATTAAAAATTTGATTCCATAGAATTTGCAATATATTTTAAATGAAATGTCATCATTAAAACTTTAAATTGAAATATTATTACTAAACCAATTAATAACATCAATTACTAAATTGTATTATACCATTAATTTTCAAAAAACAATAATAGATTTATTTCACAAAAAAAATTCGAAAAAGGTAATCTCTTGATAATTGTTAATTCATATATATTTAGTCGCAAATAAGCTAATAAGAAATACTATAAATTCAACTCTTTCATTTTATGTACTATCCTATTTGTTAAAATGATTAGTCACGTCAATTAATGTTAAGATTACGTAACTAAAAAATACTTTTTCAACTATACTAATAAAACACTATAGAGATCTATTAAGTCACTTAACTGGAATGAAAAAGTAAATCAACAATATAGTGAAAAAAAGTAAGTAGTTGTATAAAATTTAATGTTTGTTATAATTACTATATGTTTCATATAATAATAGGTATAAAAACAAAAAGTTATTGTCAATGTAATTTTAAGCAGGTATAAATAAAATAAGGCTTAAAAAATCTCGGTAAAAAAAAAATACAGATAGGCTGAATAAAATTCAATACAATAATATCGGCAAAGCCGCGAAACCCGAAATTTAAAATTCGGAAGACAAGCCCGCCTTTAGAGCGTCGAGCCCGTGGCGATATAATCTTCTCACTTTGAAATTCACTATCTCTTTTGTCCTGCCGTTCGCACTTTCGGTGAAAATGTCTATACCAATTTTTAACTCTGTAGTTTCAAAACACGTTGATGGGTTGTCAACAACATAACCTCGAATACACAGAGAACGGTGTTGTATCTTATTCTTAAATTAACACTAAAGATTATGAGTAAATACAGGAGGAAAGAGTCTTCGAGTGAAAATAGCGATAGTGAAGAAGAGCGACGAAAAAAGGATATTAAAGAGAGGGATGAATTTGCCAGTCGACTAAAAGTAAAAGATGAAAGTAAAACACGCAAATTGGCATTGCCAGCAGGTTCTGGGGCTGGTAAATTTTTCTTAATTTCATTTATAAAAAAAATTAAAATTTTTCAATTAATCTAAAAGTAAAATTAAAAAATTGAAATTTTTGACCCTTAGTTGAGGCAGCAAAAAGGCTTAAAATTATGGAAGAGGAATCGAAAGAAAAACTTGTGCCCAAGTTACGTATAGAATCACGAAGAAAATATTTAGAGAAACGTAAAGAGGATAAAGCTAATAATATAAAATTTTATAGCTCAAGAAGAATATGAACTTCTTTTGGAAGATGAAGTTGAATTTATTCAAGCATTACAAATGCCCGGTGACAGAAGAGAAAAGAAGACTGAAGTAATATCTGCAGAACGTAAATTAACATCCATTGAAGAAACTCAAAAGAGCTTACCTATTTACCCATTTAAAAAGGAATTAATTCAAGCCATCAAAGATCACCAGGTATTTTATAATTTTCAGTTATTTAAAAATCACTACTGAATATTTTTGTGAAACAATATAATGAACTTATCCATAGGTACTAATAATTAAAGGAGAAACTGGTTCTGGTAAAACAACACAAATCCCTCAATATTTATACGAAGCTGGATTCACGAAGGATGACAAATTGATTGGCTGCACACAACCAAGAAGAGTTGCAGCAATGTCCGTTGCTGCAAGAGTTGCTCACGAAATGGGTGTAAAATTAGGAAATGAAGTAGGTTATGCTATTCGTTTTGAAGACTTACACATCGCATCGCACTCGAATAAAATATATGACAGATGGCACATTGCATCGAGAATTTTTAAGCGAGCCAGATCTAGCTTCTTACAGTGTAATGATTATTGACGAAGCTCACGAAAGAACATTACACACCGATATTCTTTTTGGCTTAGTGAAAGATATAGCGCGTTTTCGTTCAGATCTAAAATTACTGATTTCGTCAGCTACTTTAGATGCTACAAAATTCAGTGAGTTTTTTGACGATGCTCCAATTTTTCAAGTACCTGGAAGAAGATATCCAGTAGATATATTTTATACAAAAGCACCTGAAGCTGATTACATAGATGCAGCAGTAGTTTCTATTTTACAAATCCATGCAACTCAACCTTCTGGAGACATTCTAGTATTTTTAACAGGTATACACCTACCTGCCCACATATATTTTCCCTCTTCGCCATTGTATTTAAGTGACGTCTGCTTTATTTTATTTAAGATTATTAAGCTACTAAACAAAAACATTTTTCGTTCTAGGTCAAGAAGAAATCGAGACTTGCTTTGAAATGCTTCAGGAAAGAGTTAGAAGATTAGGTAGTAAATTGGGAGAACTTTTAATACTACCCGTGTATGCAAATCTTCCTAGCGATATGCAGGCTAAAATTTTTATGCCAACACCCGCTGGAGCACGAAAGGTTGTAAAAAAATCTAATTTTGTTAATAAAATACTGTTATTTTTACACTTGCAGATTTTCAGTTGATAATTAATAAAAGTATATTACATTTTAGGTAGTTTTGGCTACAAATATTGCAGAAACTTCGTTAACGATAGATAATATTATTTATGTTATTGATCCTGGATTTGCAAAGCAGAGCAATTTTAATTCACGTACAGGTATGGAAAGTTTGATGGTTGTACCTATTAGTAAGGCATCAGCAAACCAAAGAGCGGGAAGAGCTGGACGAGTTGCTCCTGGAAAATGCTTTAGATTGTACACCGCTTGGGCTTACCAACACGAATTGGAAGAAAATACTGTGCCAGAAATCCAAAGAATTAATTTAGGTAATTACTATTAGTATGATGCATTTGTTATTAACGATTAAGTATCGTTAAATTATTAAATATTATTTAAATTGTTTCTCCATACTTCTCGTTTCGATTGCAATCGTAAAACTAATATTGAAAAATGAATTTGTTCGAGCGTTTAAAAGCCTGCAGTGCAAACAGCCACAAAAAAAGTATTGCACTATTAATATAATGTAATTTTGCAGGAAATGCGGTATTAACGTTGAAAGCTTTGGGGATAAACGACTTGGTGCACTTTGATTTTCTGGATCCTCCACCACACGAAACATTAGTGTTAGCACTGGAGCAACTGTACGCCTTGGGTGCACTCAATCATCGTGGCGAACTGACCAAACTCGGGAGGAGAATGGCTGAATTCCCGGTGGATCCAATGATGGCCAAAATGTTACTAGCGAGCGAGAAATATCGCTGCTCTGAAGAAATTTCAACCATAGCCGCCATGCTGTCCGTGAATGGTGCAATATTCTACAGACCTAAGGATAAAATTATTCACGCGGACGCTGCTCGTAAAAATTTTAACGTACCAGGTGGCGATCACCTGGTTCTTTTGAATGTTTATAACCAATGGCAACAAAGCGATTTCAGCACCCATTGGTGTTACGAAAACTTTATTCAGCACAAGTAATTTTCTTACCGTTATCCATTCGTTAATATTGTTATTCTTATAACAATATTGCGTTATCTCAAGTAATAGTATTTCATTACGCTAATCCATATTTTTTAGATCAATGAAAAGAGCTAGAGATGTAATATAAAAATGAATTGTTACTCGTACATTCGATTCTTTTGTATGCATTATTGTATTTATCAATAATTTTGCTGGAGGTACCAATGTGATTCAATCCTTCAAAAGTCTCATTTATAAATACTAACAATTATAATTTGAAATTTGATCAACGTATCGTTCATGTAATAGCGAAACAATATTTCCAAGAATAAAATTAATGTACTATAAAACTTCCGCTAACTGCTTTGTTTAAATAATAAATCTGAATCTGTTAATTTACGACCACATGACGTATGTATCAAAACGAATCAGTGCTGGTATCTGGAAATATGATTGATAAAACAAAAAAATAATAAAAGCTCAGTTTCAACACTTAATTAACTCGTTATTAATCATGGACATTGATTGCTACCATCCTACACTTATTTTTCGAGCCAATTAGCCATTTAATTAGTATATCGGTAGACGTATAAGATAAAAAAAAATTAATTTCAGTAAGTTTTAAGAAATATATATTATATTTGAACGATCTTGATAAGTACAAACATATAAGAATGATATAATAAGTTAATTTAACCAAATTGTATTTTCTACTTTCTTTAATACTTTTCATTTGTAGAATAATTAGTTTCCCTAAATGATACTACTTATGAAATAGTAAGTGTAAGAAATTAATTTGTAACTTGATGTATTACAATATTTATTTCATAATGACAGTTTAGGATTAAAAATGTATTTGTAAACGATTTTTATTTTTTAGAACTTCGTATGCCCAATGTAAAACGTTTTGTTATATAGGTGACTTACGTAGTATATTAATTAATTTCTCGAGTACCTCTTTTCCATTTAATAGTGCATTTTGTGATTTCATATGAATTTATAACTTTTAATTAAAGAAACCGAAAGAAGTAAATTACATTCGAAAGGCTACGATACGGTCGTATATACCGTAATGCAAATCAGCAAGAAAAATATATAACACTCGGTGTCGCTCGTTTTGGGGCTCGACTGGCATCACTAATTTGTGGCACTGTAAATTCGGTTTTGCAAGTTAAAAGCTTCAAAATGCAATTTCACGGCTAAAGAAAATTAATAAGTACAAGTGTTGACTAGTAATCGTCACTCTTCGCTCCTGCTTAAAGTTATTTTCAAACGTAAAATGCATATTCTAATGAATTTAATATTTATTTATTCATTTACATGTACCGGACTTATCGAGGCATTCTGTACAGGTACAATGAACACACGGATAATTAATTCTAAGAAATCGAAAAAAGTAAATATTTCGTACCGACTAATGGTTTGCAATTCGTTTGTCAGAATGTTTACGAAAGGACATCGTCGAGCACTTTTATTATACACCGGATAATCCCACAGGAGTAGTACAGTCTCACGCGCTCGACGTTAAATTAGAATTCCTCATGATTGGGCGAAAGGTCACGTGGATGGAGGCCAACGCAATTTGCCCTTATTACACTGATCTAGTTGGGAATGATATCGAAACTTCTACTGAACTACCTGATGGATCGACAGGAGCCCATGAAAAATTCAACGACACCCTGGCGATATTGGCAGACGAAGATGAAGCGAATTGGCTTGCGGATATGTTATCAGAATCTAATTATCGTGTGTTTGCTGATTAAATTTAAATTCGACGTATTTTCGTGGTAAGCATTCGGTTACTTTTAATCATTTTTTCAAACTTAAGGTTACGATGGAGTATGGATAGGCGGTTTTCGGAAAAATGCAAGTGCCGACTGGACCTGGATCGATGGTGTTACAATAAAAGACAGCATTGTTCTGAAAAAAACTTTATTAGAAAAACGTCCGGCCTGGTACCGGATGCCCAAAAACGTCGCCGCTCAGCAAAATTGCTTGCTGTTTAATAGATTAGGTCACGACATACCGATTATTAAACCGGAAAGTTGCCGATTACAACGTCCCTTTATTTGCATGCGACGAGGTAAGGTGAAAGGTTTCATTTTTTTATTTTTCAAATACAGATTTATCCTGCTAAACGTCATACTGTATTCAAGAGAAATTAGCAGCACGATAAAGGCTTCCTTCTTATTTATTTTTTTATTTCATCATAAATAAAGACGCTGCTACGTTACATTTGCAACGATTTCTCGATCCGCAGATCTACGAATAATTTTGAATATTATTTTCCGCTACGATTGTAATCCCAAACCCAAAATACAAAAATGATTAATAATTTGGCATATTCGATCCGTGAATTAACTAATTTATTAAGGTTTCGCATAAGTAATAGCGTTCGAGGAAACGATTCTTTTTACGCGAATAAAAATAGCATTTGATATTCAAGATGAAAATGCCGACAAAGAAGTCGCGTAAAAACCTAAATCTTGAAAACGTATTTTTATTCGCCTAATTAAAACTTTCAGTCGTTTAAACAGGATTATGAAATAAATGTTGATCAATTTTCAGTGAAGAAAAAGTTGCAGAATAAAATTTCAGAAAAAACTAGCGTTACCGTAGACGGGCATCGGTACACCCTATACCAAGTTGTCGACGATGACGTCTATAATGACATCGAAAAGCTCAACGGTGGCGGGATTACATGGAGTGATGCAAGAGCTGAATGCAATAAACGAGGGAAGGATTTGGCAATGGTTTTTACCACGAATGCCGCCATTGCGATTGGGAATATGATGCTCAAAATTAGACCATGTATGTTACCACCACAAACATTTTTACCCGAGTATAAAGAGAAACATTAATTTTTTCCCATTAATTTTAAAACAGTGCGAAAAATGCATTCTTAGCTGCAAAACCAGACTTTCGGCGTTGATTTCCTTTAAACTTTTATCTGTGAAATAATTCGTGTTTAATTTATTAAAACCATCCAAAAATTATCCAACAGTTTGCATTAATACATAAGCTATAACATTTTCATTCTATTGGACTCGATAATGAAAACAAATGTAATTGTATATAAAGCTAACAAATAAAAGTGCTAATTCAAGAATTATTGGATGATATTGAATAAAATTAGTTTCTACTAAAATTACCGGTAACAAAACAAACTGCATTAAATCGAAATGTTGCATACCCTTAAATAAATCATTTGCTAAATTTCGATAAAAATTTATTAAAACACTAAAAAAATATGTTTACCTATTTTAATACTATACGTATCATTTTTAATTTCTTTTAATATATAAATCAACAATATTAAGCATTTTATTAATAATGCAATTACCGGTACAGCCGTGAAATTAATCAAAAAAATCTAATATTCTAGATTTGAAAATTTTCTGAAACGATTATTCGCGTGTAAATTTTCATAAAAATTAATGGATGTGCCGGTCTGAAATAGGACAATGACTAATTAAAGGTCTAAATAATAAGAGACTACGTGTGGCATAACTCGATAACAAGTAACTTAGATAACAACAATAATAAAAGTTAGACCTTATTTCAATTTTTTTAGTAAAAAGTACACTGATATTTTTTACGGAATTAATTTTTTCTTATATACTTTTTTTATTAATTTTTTGAATATTCTGAAAGCGCGAATCACTGTAGGTTAATTTAATAATGCATTCTACGTAAGTACTAAGTTTTCGTATCAGGTCGTTTATTATAATTTTAATGACTTTACTTCGCCCCAATCAGTTTTACATATTTTTATCTTAACCTATATTCTTATATTAGTTCTGTTGGTTTTGTGGATTGTGTAATCGCGAATGTTCATGAACTTTGTTTTCGTACCAATTTTGATACTATATTACGTATTTATTACTTTTTCGCGTACAATCGCTTTCTTTAACGAACTCTGCAGCTATTATTTATCATTATTTCGTTTTAATCAATTTTATGATAGATTTATGAGTAATGTATTTACGTAGCTGTTACTGCAACCATAAGGACACGCAGATTTTGTCGACTTTAAAATTTTATCTAGCCCATCTGTTTAATAGGACGAATGACTTATTATTCACGATTTAATCAGTTCTAAGCATGTAAGCATTTTCCTATACAGTAGGCAACTTACAAACACATTTTAACATTTTTTTTACTGTAACTCTTGTAAAAAATGAAATATCAAAGGATACCAAAGTAAAAATAATTCTCATTATGTTCAAACAGTCAAAATTGTTTTTTTCGTTCGGTAAATCAAGTTTATAAAGTGTAAATTATAAATATACGTTTTATCAAAATATGGGAAAAATTTCAAGAGCCATTAATTTTAAGTAAAAGAAATTACATATATAGAATAAAAATTTGGTTTCTTGAAATTCGTATCTCAATAATAATCACGAAAATCTCTTCTGTTTTTTATTCAAACAACGAACATTCAAGACCAATGTATTGTTTTATAGCAACGTATATTTATAGTTATTATTAAAGTCGAAGCGCATTCCGAACCTTTTTTCATATAAAGACAACTACTCGATCGCTCACGAGTTCGATCAACTACATTATTTATCAAGGTCTACATAACTTTTAATATCACTTCGAGCTAGCGATGGAGAATGCGTGGTTGGGCGGTTGGAGTCCAAATGGTACGGATTGGACTTGGGTAGCAACAGGAAAACCTGTAGCGGTGTCAACGTCAACAGCATCCAACTCCCCGTCTTGGCTTCCAGGCCATCCAATTATCTATTCAGAGGCCGACCTTTTGTATTCAACGGACCGTTGCCTTGCATTAGATCGCCACCTCGACACCGAAAACATAGTTCCTACTTTTTTCGATCTAGATTGCAAGAAAGAAAGACCATTCGTTTGTCAAGATGGATACACGGAAGATTCCATCTCGTGCGTAACAGGTGAAACAATGTTGTTTCTTGTTTCTTTTAATTTTTAATCAAACTCTTTCTTTTAAAAAATGGTCGATACATTTTTATTGAATGAAATAATCAAAATCGATTTTCAACTAAATTACGACTCAAATTCATTTGGAAAATCTAAAATGTGAAATGTCATTCCACCGTTACCGAATCTTTTATCACCCCCTCCTCTTCCCATATTCAATTTTTGGTTTTTTCGGTTCAATTCTAACATTGTCCTTTATTCAAAATATCTTATAAATTTTGCAATAATATCTTTGTTCCTTATAAAAAGTAAGAAAGGATGCCTATTGAACTGCTCTAGGCTTGAGCATTTGAATATCAAATTTAAATAAAGAATATCTGTAATATTCTATCTTCGCGTTTTTTTATTAAATTAAGTTTATTATTATTATGAATACATCTTGCACTATGTTAATTGAAATAAATTGAAAATAATACAGGTACGTCTGCAGAATCAGCTGAAGAATCTTCGGGAAACGTGAATAAAAAAAGAATGTCCGTTCTTGGTATCGAAGAATTTGAATTTCCTGAACCAAAAATGACATACAATGATGGAGTAAATTACTGCTCCAGTCATGGAGCTCGAATAGCTAATATGATTGATCCGGAAATATTATCAATGACCCTTCAAATGATGTCTGATCTAGGTAAAATTATTTAAGTCACCTAATTTTAGTTGTGAAAATTATAAACTATAATTTGCGATCAAATTAAGGCGAAAGCATTTTTTGCGATAATATTTACAATATTTTTTTAGCAAATTAGGACTTTAAAATGCACTATAAATATATTTATATTAATCTTCATTTTAATCTAATAATAAAAAGAAATAATTTAGATTATTTTATTAGTAAATTAGATTAAAAGATTTATGATGGAATAAGAGACAACTTGGAAAATTAATTTAAAAGAAAATGATAACTATATGGAAGGTTTAGTTGTCTATTAAAATAAAATTTATGAATATTTAGGAATATTCGTAATATTTTTACCAGCTTTTAAAACTATACTTTTTATCACAATTTCATAAAAATTTTAGTCTTCCTAAAGTCAATTGTTTTTTTATAATCCTGTCAATTTTATTCTATTTTAATCCATAAACATGAAACTTCCGTGCAATTAGACGCGAAAAGCACAAAAATAAATAAATAAAATATAAAAAACCATACTCTCAAAATATTTCAATAGCAAACTTTGATTATGTTACAGGTTAGATTTCCATGCTCATACTTTCGTTTTTAACAAAAAATAATGAAAAATTTTAAAAAAGTTATCGTAAGAAAAAAAATAAAATAATAAATAAAAAAAATTAAACTATAAAACAAGAATATTTTCCTTAATAAGATTTCTAACCAATAAAATGATTTTATTTAACAATTTTTAATCTGCGTTTTATAACAAGCTTAGTTAAATTGTTTAATAACTAAAAAATATTTTGATTTTTACACATATTGTATATTTAATTTCTCATCATAAACACCGTCTAAAACTAAAGCCTTAATATAATATATTTTGGAAAAAATGTGTCGAAATTAATATTTGTTTTCTAAGCTGCTGAAAATTTCTGGATATAAAAACTAAAGTCATATAAGAAAACGAAATTTACAATTAAATTTCAAATTATTATTATTGTTAAGAATTAATAATGAAAACAAGTTTGTAAATTTTCAGCAATCGATCATTTGTGGGTAGGTGGGCGAACGATAAATGTTAATGGTAATTGGTACTGGGTGGATAACAAAGGCAAACCCATTACTTCCAATGACAATTCATGGTGCTTTGGTAGCGATGACACAAATTTTTTACCAAAGGCAGAACCAAATAGCTGCCTTAATCTCGATTTTGAAAGCCGCGCATTTCCGCTATTCTACGCATTACCTTGCAACATAAAACAAGCAGTTTTATGTACTTCCATCATTCAAAAATGGGATAAATACTTGAACGCTCAAACTGATAAAGATCTACCACGATTTTTCGGTTGGACTTTATCCGACATAAAATTGGCTTATGATATCATGTCAGGCAGGGTATTACCTAGTGAAACAACTAATAATATTACAGATGTATTACTTAAGCAACTTCAAAGACGGCCAAATAATGTTTTAAATGAAAAAGCTATACTCACATCAAATAATCCTACAATATTTCCAACTCACAAAAATTTAACCGACAGAGACCCGGACAGTTTTACCAATACTCCTCGTCTTAGAACTGCCGCAATTGATGAAGATGGGAAAAGTGGAGACCAGGAAACCCCTACAATTTTTACCAAACTTAGAACTGCCGCAATCGATGAAGATGATATAAAAGACACGGAAAGCCCTTCTATTCCTACCGATCTAAGAAGTGCTACAATTGATGAAGATGGGACAAGCGGAGACCAGGAAACCCCTACAATTTTTACCAAGCTTAGAAGTGCCGCAATTGATGAAGATGATATAAATGAAGATAAGGAAGGCCCTTCTATTCCTACCGATCTAAGAAGTGCTCCCATTGATGAAGATGGGACAAGCGGAGACCAGGAAACCCCTATAATTTTTACCAAGCTTAGAAGTGCCACAATCGATGAAGATGAGATAAATGAAGATAAGGAAGGCCCTTCTATTCCTACCGATCTAAGAAGTGCTACAATTGATGAAGATGGGACAAGCGGAGACCAGGAAACCCCTATAATTTTTACCAAGCTTAGAAGTGCCGCAATTGATGAAGATGATATAAAAGACACGGAAGGCCCTTCTATTCCTACCGATCTAAGAAGTGCTACAATTGATGAAGATGGGACAAGCGGAGACCAGGAAACCCCTACAATTTTTACCAAGCTTAGAAGTGCCGCAATTGATGAAGATGATATAAATGAAGATAAGGAAGGCCCTTCTATTCCTACCGATCTAAGAAGTGCTCCCATTGATGAAGATGGGACAAGCGGAGACCAGGAAACCCCTATAATTTTTACCAAGCTTAGAAGTGCCGCAATCGATGAAGATGATATAAATGAAGATAAGGAAGCCCTTCTATTCCTACCGATCTAAGAAGTGCTCCCATTGATGAAGATGGGACAAGCGGAGACCAGGAAACCCCTATATTTTTACCAGCTTAGAAGTTGCCGCATCTTGCTGAAGATGCTATAATGAAGATAAGGAAGCCCCTTCTATTCCTACCCGATCTTAAGAAGTGCTCCCATGATTGAAGATGGGACAAGCGGAGACCAGGAAACCCTATAATTTTACCAAGCTTAGAAGTGCCAGCAATCGATGAAGATGATATAAAAGACATGGAAGCCCCTTCTATTCCTACCGATTCTAAGAAGTGCTCCAAATTGATGAAGATGGGACAAGCGGAGACCAGGAAACCCCTATAATTTTTACCAAAACTTAGAAGTGCCGCAAATCGATGAAGATGATATAAAAAGCAACGGAAGGCCCTTCTATTCCTACCGATCTAAGAAGTGCTCCAATTCGATGAAGATGGGACAAGCGGAGACCAGGAAACCCCTATAATTTTTACCAAGCTTAGAAGTGCCGCCATCGATGAAGATGATATAATGAAGATAAGGAAGCCCTTCTATTCTACCGATCTAAGAAGTGCTCCCATGATGAAGATGGGACAAGCGGAGACCAGGAAAACCCTATAATTTTTACAAAGCTTAGGAAGTGCCGCAATCGATGAAGATGATATAAATGAAGATAAGGAAGCCCCTTCTATTCCTACCGATCTAAGAAGTGCTCCCATTGATGAAGATGGGACAAGCGGAGACCAGGAAACCCCTATAATTTTTACCAAGCTTAGAAGTGCCGCAATCGATGAAGATGATATAAAAGACATGGAAGCCCCTTCTATTCCTACCGATCTAAGAAGTGCTCCCATTGATGAAGATGGGACAAGCGGAGACCAGGAAACCCCTATAATTTTTACCAAGCTTAGAAGTGCCGCAATCGATGAAGATGATATAAAAGACACGGAAGGCCCTTCTATTCCTACCGATCTAAGAAGTGCTCCAATTCATGAAGATGGGACAAGCGGAGACCAGGAAACCCCTATAATTTTTACCAAGCTTAGAAGTGCCGCAATTGATGAAGATGATATAAATGAAGATAAGGAAGGCCCTTCTATTCCTACCGATCTAAGAAGTGCTCCCATTGATGAAGATGGGACAAGCGGAGACCAGGAAACCCCTATAATTTTTACCAAGCTTAGAAGTGCCGCAATCGATGAAGATGATATAAATGAAGATAAGGAAGCCCCTTCTATTCCTACCGATCTAAGAAGTGCTCCCATTGATGAAGATGGGACAAGCGGAGACCAGGAAACCCCTATAATTTTTACCAAGCTTAGAAGTGCCGCAATCGATGAAGATGATATAAATGAAGATAAGGAAGCCCTTCTATTCCTACCGATCTAAGAAGTGCTCCCATTGATGAAGATGGGACAAGCGGAGACCAGGAAACCCCTATAATTTTTACCAAGCTTAGAAGTGCCGCAATCGATGAAGATGATATAAAAGACACGGAAGGCCCTTCTATTCCTACCGATCTAAGAAGTGCTCCAATTCATGAAGATGGGACAAGCGGAGACCAGGAAACCCCTATAATTTTTACCAAGCTTAGAAGTGCCGCAATCGATGAAGATGATATAAATGAAGATAAGGAAGGCCCTTCTATTCCTACCGATCTAAGAAGTGCTCCCATTGATGAAGATGGGACAAGCGGAGACCAGGAAACCCCTACAATTTTTACCAAGCTTAGAAGTGCCGCAATCGATGAAGATGATATAAAAGACATGGAAGCCCCTTCTATTCCTACCGATCTAAGAAGTGCTCCCATTGATGAAGATGGGACAAGCGGAGACCAGGAAACCCCTATAATTTTTACCAAGCTTAGAAGTGCCGCAATCGATGAAGATGATATAAAAGACACGGAAGCCCCTTCTATTCCTACCGATCTAAGAAGTGCTCCCATTGATGAAGATGGGACAAGCGGAGACCAGGAAACCCCTACAATTTTTACCAAGCTTAGAAGTGCCGCAATCGATGAAGATGATATAAAAGACACGGAAGGCCCTTCTATTCCTACCGATCTAAGAAGTGCTCCAATTGATGAAGATGGGACAAGCGGAGACCAGGAAACCCCTATAATTTTTACCAAGCTTAGAAGTGCCGCAATCGATGAAGATGATATAAAAGACACGGAAGGCCCTTCTATTCCTACCGATCTAAGAAGTGCTCCAATTCATGAAGATGGGACAAGCGGAGACCAGGAAACCCCTATAATTTTTACCAAGCTTAGAAGTGCCGCAATCGATGAAGATGATATAAATGAAGATAAGGAAGCCCCTTCTATTCCTACCGATCTAAGAAGTGCTCCCATTGATGAAGATGGGACAAGCGGAGACCAGGAAACCCCTATAATTTTTACCAAGCTTAGAAGTGCCGCAATCGATGAAGATGATATAAATGAAGATAAGGAAGCCCCTTCTATTCCTACCGATCTAAGAAGTGCTCCCATTGATGAAGATGGGACAAGCGGAGACCAGGAAACCCCTATAATTTTTACCAAGCTTAGAAGTGCCGCAATCGATGAAGATGATATAAAAGACACGGAAGGCCCTTCTATTCCTACCGATCTAAGAAGTGCTCCAATTGATGAAGATGGGACAAGCGGAGACCAGGAAACCCCTATAATTTTTACCAAGCTTAGAAGTGCCGCAATTGATGAAGATGATATA